>CM038217.1:52933678-54133678 GCA_021442155.1 Cymbidium sinense
TTTTTCTCGCATTTCTTCCAAAATCATGTGAGCCGTTTCACTTATATTTACTATTATTGTGCAAATGGCCTAGTGGTTGGGAGCTTAGACTTTCAACCAAGAGGCCTTGGGTTCAAGCCCTTGCATATGTGCTGTGTGTGTGAGTTTATGATTAAATTCATTCAAATGTCTCAAAAAAATTATATGTACTATTATCTTGCATCATAGATTCTTGATTATCTCATGTTCATTTGGCAGTCTGATTGTTTTTACAATGCTGGTTGGACTGAAGATGTACGAGAGGTTGTCAACCATCTGCATCAAAAATTCTATATGGCTCCTCTCTTTGCTGTTGGAACAAGCATTGGCGCCAATATTCTGGTTAAAAAAATGAACTATCCACTAGCATTGGCTCTATATTTACTATTTTTGTAGATGTAATTTTGACCTAAACTTCTGCCTCATAACTTTGGATTTATGATTGGAGTTTAATGAAGGTAGCTCGTAAATATATCTGTACATGCATATAGCTTACTTAAATGCATGCATATAGCTTAAGTAGATTTTGAAGATTCATATTGCTATGTTGTAATCCTTCAATCCCTGGTGACATTCTGCTGAAGATTATAATCTAGTTTAAGTTGGACTAGAGTCCTAGTTTTACTTGTTTTGCACATAAACATTAGAACAAAGTAGTTAAAAGGTTGTTTGGTTGGCTTCAAAAGGAATGCAAGATAAAATTTCAATGCATTTCTTTTTCACCTTGTAATTCAAATTCAGTGAAAAATACTTCACCTGATTTGGATGATTTTACTTTACAGTAGTTGGTGTAAAGTGAGCCACTGCCGCCATAGCTCTCTGTTGCCGTTGGATGCCACTGCCACAGGCGTCCGTTGCCATCAGATGCCGCCACCATAGTCGCCTGTTTCCACCGGATGCTGTCAACCACCACCGCCTATAATCTCCGTACCGTCAATCTCCACCACCGCCGCCAGCCATCCCCAATTGCCGCATTAGCTGACCGCCAGCCGTCGACCATGCCGTCTTATCACCTGTCCTGGCCATATTTCTTACCGCCATCACGCCAGCGCCACCGCCATTCAGCTCCTAGCCATTGAAGACTACTTTTGAGATTTACTTCATTTTTACTTTTACTCAAACCAAACACCAAAATATAAATTCTTGAATTTGATTTACATCCATCGAAATAACTATAAAGTATTTCAAATACATTGCATTCATTTTATATTAAATTTCTTTTATCATGCATTCTTTTTTCAGCCAACCAAACTGTCCCTAAGTCAATTTCTTCTAGATGATAATTTCCAACTGTCCAAAGTTCAAATTTATTGTACAATCATCTGATTGCTATTTTTGTTTTCACTATTTCCTTTCATGACCATGTGGGTTCCAGGTCAAGTATCTTGGAGAGGAAGGGGAGAAAACTCCTGTTGCAGGGGCTGCATCTATTTGCTCTCCATGGGATCTTGTGGTTTGTTGATTATCCTCTTTAACTTTTCAGTTTGGCTTGCACACTCATTTTTTTTCGAATCTTATGCATAATGTTTGGTAGGCTTTTCGACAAGAATTAGTTATTTTATTCTAATATTTGTGTAATATTAGAATAAAATTTGCAATAAAAAACATTCAATGAGTGCGATTACAATAATAGACAACTAAGGTAGCATTACAATAGATTAACTAAAAATGGCTCATCTACATCATCTGTAATAAATAACAGTCAGTAGTTTCCTCTATTTATATACATCTTTATATCAAAATGATCAAAATGATCAAAAATAGAATGTAGAATTTGATAAAATACTTTTGATCATTATCAAACTGTTTGAAAATTGAAATATAAAAATTTAAGTAAAGTTTAATCTTACCTATATGAAATTTGGGTATTATGATTCTTCCCTTATTAAAATTTCATCATCAAAATTTATTTTCTAAACAATCAATCAAACTGATGAGGAAACTTATATCTCATTTCATACTATTTTTTCTATTTCTTTTTTTTTATCAATAATTCCACTTTACCTTTATATAAGGAATTTGTCTTTTTCTGATTATTTTAACTTCAAATATTATTCTAAGTCAAAATTTTTTTGACATAATTTCATTAGGTGGTTTTCTCTGATTCATATTTGTAACTCATTTGTTTAGCATTGACATACAAAAAGTATTATGTATATCAAATATATCTGCTGGTAGTGCTAATCTATGCTATTTTCTCAATTCTTTCAATGATTTCTAATGGTCTTGGTGGGATGACTAATATTTGTGCAGTTATTAGATGTCCTTCTAATTCTTAAAAACTATTTTTATGTTCTTCTGTCCATTCTAATGTAACATCTTTTCTCATCATTTTAGACAAAGGTAAGGATCTCTATGAGAATCTCTTTACAAATCTCTTATGGTGTTTAGCTAAACCTAGAAAACTACGAATCTTTATAACATTATTTGATGTAAGAAATTGTAATATGGTTTCCACTTCTATGAATCCTGAGCTTCCTTACCACTTTTTACGTGTCCTAAAAATTCAATACTTCTCAACAAAATTCTATATTTTAAAAATTTTGCAAACAATTGATTTATTCTTAGCCATTCTAAAATTATTTTCAAATGTTCAACATGATCTTCATCACTCTTAAAGTATACAAAAAATCATTTATAATTATAAACTGATCAATATATTATTTGAAAGTTTGATTCATCAAAACCATAAAAATTATAGGTCCATTTGCTAAATCAAATGTCATTGCTTAAATTTCAAAATGATCATACCTAATTCCAAAAATTGTTCTTTTTATATCTACTTTAATTTTACAATAGGACCTTTTCAATTTTCATTAACCAATTCTCAACAATAGTTGGCTCATTCACTCCTTTAAATGCGAGTGGCTTAAATATTTGAAGATGATTTTTAGTAGATGTTATTTTATCAACTAGATATCAAGTTACAATATTATACAGTTCTTTAAGTTTGGTTCTCTCATTTACTGTTTTTTTTTTAATTTCACTTTAATAAAAGTATCTTTAGCATGCATATCACACCCCGGATGACCCCTTATGCTTGGAAGTAATGACAGACGAATAGGACAGATTCTGATTAACACGCCCAAATTGTGCCAGCGAACGAGCAAGTGAAAGTGTATCTAATCAAATCATCACAAACCTATTTACAATTCATATACTACTTAACTTAATTCATATCACAAATCGGAAGTGAAATCTTTAAATAAATCTGAAAAGACATTTAATTTAGACGCATCCAAAGTTTTAAGCTTAAAACTATACAATTCAACAAAAAGACTATTTTACCCAAAGTATTTTCCTAAATTTTCAACAAGAATATCATAAGTTAAAAGCTTAGTGAGACAAGACTTAAAACAAGCTCAAGACAAAGATGAGAAATGCATGATATGTAATTTGTAAGTCGGTAAACGTAGTAAACTATACTGCGAATGCATGTGAATCGAACAATAGTCGTAGTGTAGAAAACAATGTAATGAATAATACGTCAGAAAATATCAGATCAATCAATGTCGAAGTGATTTTCATTTCTATTCAGCTCTATATCAAATCATTTTCTAGAAATGTCATTTACAATGTTGGTTTTGACTTTCATTCATGGCCACCCTACCGGCTAAAACAAGTAGTAGTGGCTCGAACCATACTCTACATACCTATACCGACACCGCTAGAACACTAACCTCAAAATGCAGAGTGGGATACTAAGATCCCCTAATCACGCTCATCTCCGAACTTTTCATTCTCTGCAGATCGTCAGATACTCTTCCTATCACAATTTTCCCGACATTTGTTTATCACATTCGCATTTAACGTGAAAACATTTCTATACGCCATGAAAATCATACGCTACAAACTAATGTCGTAATCATCAAATCATAAATCTACGCCAAATACTAAACATTTGTATTTACATTCGATGACAAGATATCATATGATAAATCTATGTCATTCATACAATTTATCTAAATGTCGAGAAACAATGGCATACATAGATAAACGAATTTACATTAATAATGTCTCACCTCGTTTGCGTCAAGGTGATACCGATCCTCCTCGAGTACACAACCTATAATAAAATAACTCTTCTAAATCCTTCTAATCGTGAAAATTCATAAGTAACTTAACCGAAATCTTATTACCGATGTCTCTCATAAGTTTTGGAAACACCGAGCACTCAAAGTAATCTCCAAAGAAATCTCCTAACGCCACTATTAATTACCGCTTCAATCAATAAACTAAAATTAGCACCGCCAATCCAACCCCTCAATTCTACCACTCACCAAAGCGGTTGGAACCCTTCAAACACGCATTTCAACGCCAGGAAGGCTTAACCGAAGAAAAAAAGGAGAGGGAAAGAAATTAGAACTTACAAAACTTTCCTAAGTTTCCGACGGCCGAGCAGAATTTCAGAGCCTCAGTTCCGACGGCTCACGGATTTCAAAACCGAAGCTGGGACTTTCCCAACCCGTCGTCTTAACATACATGGCGTTTCCAGGATGGCGTGCTAGCGACGAGTCCAGTGAGGTCGACGCCGATTCAGACGCCAGAATAGCGGCGGAGGCTGCGACGCCTCGACGGCGCCGAGGGAAGGACGGCTTGGCGTCGTAAGCCGGCCGTCGGGCCGAGAACGAGAGTCGTCGACACCGAAGTCGAGGAATGAAAAGGAATTCGCCGATGCGAAGGCGAGCGTCTCGATCTCGAGCGGAAATGAGGGAAGGAAGTGAAATAAAGCGGGAGAAATCTAACCCACGCCGAGTGGCTTTATCCCGCCGTGCATTAAGTAAAGTGGATTCTACAAGAAATGCTACGAATAGTTAATTAGCTTAAACAAAACTTAATTAGAATTAATTAAATGGGATATTACAATTTCCCCTCTTAACAAAAAATTTCCAAATTTCTTAATCATTCAAACAGGAAGGAAACTTCCTCATCTCTTGTTCAACCTCCCAAGTTTCTTTGATCGTTCCATTTAATTTTAACATAGGAAATTTATTTTAATAATTGACATCAATTCAAAATCTTCTTTCCAATACAGTCAAATTGGTTGTATTTCAAACTTGGTATATGGAATCTTCGCTGATCAGAATCCATTTTCAATTGAAATGTGAAACACATTGTGAATGTCAATGGGTAAGCAAGTTTATATTGCGATCCTTTCAATGATTTCAAAGGTCCTCAGATTTGGCTCAATTTTACTTTCATGGAATTTCAAATTTTAATTCTTTCAAATTTGACTAAAATACAATTCTCCAACTGCTCTATGCTTTTTTAAGCTGCTGCTTTTTCGAAAATTTTCCTATTCGATTAATTGATGCCAGAGTTGACAACTTTCTTACTAAGAGCTCTTTTATTGTTCCAAATATGACAAAATTAAAACAATATAACCTCAACAAATCTTCTGACTTGAATTGTTCTTTCGTGATTGTCCATCGGATGAGGATGAAAAGTACTTAAGTATCCAAGCCTCTCAATTCTTGCCATAATCGGAAGTAAATCTACCATCTCTCGCGAGATCACTTTGTACATGAAGTTTTACAATTTCTTTAACATATAATGGACAATTTATCAATGAATTTCATGGGTAAGAAATGAATTCAATCTATCCACAACAACCGAGATACTATCACGACGCTTGGGATCTAGAAATCCCATAACAAAATCCATGATTTCTTCCCATTTCTACTGGTATAGGATCAGAATAACAATCGGCCATGCCGTTTAACAATCGATGTTTGACACTGAGACATATTCGTCTTTCTTCATACCACCAAAATCGCTTTTAAATCTTTATACATTTTTGAACCACGGATGAATAGTATATCATCGATGAGCTTCCGTAAAATTTCATGCCTCAACTCGCATCACCGCATCCATAGTGAATTCTTCCAATAATACCCTCTGCATCTACAATAAAATCTTGCTTCCCAACTCGGATTTGTTCAATGAATTTCGATATCCACGATCCGCGCGGCACATTTTACAAATAAAGTCAGACGTCATTTGAGATAAATGCCCAATATCACTGAATTTTCTAACTTCCAGATGTAGAGCCTCGAATTCTCTGATTAACTCTGACTTTTGAGTAATAATCCAACCGGCATTTCATGACTGCTTAATGCGCAATGCATTACTTTTTTCTTGACAATATCAATGTCTAAATCATAATCTTTAATAAACTCAAGCCACCTTCTTTGTCTTAGATTCAATTCTTTTGTGTAAAGATATCTTAAGACTACGATCGTAAAAATTTTGCATTTCACCCATACAAATAATGTCTCCAAATTTTTGAAAAAACCACTTAATTCTAGATCACGCGGGATAATTTCTTTCGTGGGGTTTTAATTGTCTCAAGATGAATTACCCTTCTGCTGCATTAAGACACACCCAAACCTTTTAAAGATGATCACTAAATATTTGGAATCCTCACCGAAAATAAAATAAAGTGGTCAATGCTTTTTTCAATGAAAACTCGCCGCATTCAGTCCATTGGAATTTGATATCCTTTCAATAAATTAGTTAGATTGCAATACGAGAAAATCTCTTGACAAACTAATAACTAAGCTTAAAACGAACTGTAACATTCTTTGGTGCAGGCCATTCTAAAATTGCTTTTACTTTTTGAGGATCAACAGAAACTCCTTCACCACTGATAATGTGACCTAAAAATGCGACACTATGCATCCAAAATTCACATTTTGAAAATTTGGCATATAATTGATTTTCTTAACAATTTAAAACAATCCTCAAATGATTTGACGCTCTTCATCGCTTTAGAATAAATCGAATATCATCATAAAGATGATAACAAATCCACCAAGGCTTGAAAACACGATTCATTAAATCCATAAAGCGCAGGAGTATTAGTTAAAGCAAGGCATAACAAGAAATTCATAATGCCCATACTTCCAAAAGTCGTTTTAAAATATCGATCTTTAACTCTAACTCGATGATATCCAGGATCTCAAATCACCGGAAAATACGGTTCTCCAACCGATCGAATAAATCATCAATCCCGGTAGATATTGTTCGATTGTCACTTTATTTAACTCCTAATCAACACATAATCGCATACCCATCCTTTTCTTAACAAATATCTCGACTCCACTGGTGAGTTCTTTGTGAATAAATCCTTTGTCTCCATCGCAATTGACACTTCAATTCCTACAATTCTTGAGAGCCATCGTAGCGAGAGATTTATGTATGTTGTACTGGGTTGTACATCAATCCCAAACTCTACCGAGTTGGCAACGTAATTCTCGGAAACACATCAGGAAATTCAACAACTGGAATATTTTTCAGTTCAAACACTTCCTTATTCAGCACATCTAATTTGGTAAATACCATTTCACCGCTTCTTAAATATTTACTCAATTTCATGCACTAATCAAAGAAGAAGCGATTCTTATCATAAAAATAAAATGACTTTTCACCGTGCATGCCAAATTTCACTCTCTTCCAAAGATTCAATTGTTGCAAAATATTTGATCAACCAATCCATACCGATAACGTCAAAATGTCGATTGATAAGATAATTAGTTACGTAGGAAAGTGTTTATCTTGAATGTTAATGTCAACAACACATTTCCTATGTATTCAAACTATCACCGTAGCATAGCATTCAATACGTATGAAATAAAGATCAACTAAACCGAAAAGGAATCGAAATGAACGAATGCGAATCAAATCAATGAACCCAAAATGATCAAATTTTAAGCATACTGACACCACTTCATTTGATTCCTTTGCTTCTTGTGGAGTGATAAGAAAACTCGCTTTGGGAGGGTTGGTTTTACGCTCAAGTTTCTTCTTTTCGAATTGAAGGTCTTCCCAAAATTGTGTTACGCTTCACGGCTTCCAAAAATTTTCTTTATGCCCCTCGTCTCACGATAATTGTATGGCTTTACATCCTTCTTCTTCTCCATCGTAGACGATGTCCAATCTTCACATCAGCATCTCCCGATCTAGCCATACATCAATTAAAAAATGTCTTTCCCACACTTATCACAATAGGTTTATCCAACTGAATTTGTTTTTTATCATCAAACTTAAATTCTTGTTGCAAATCGGCGAGAAATCGCCTTCTTTCAAAGCTTTGCTTGCTCGCTCAGATCCCACCCGCTTGGAAAATTCAACTCATTCTCAATTCTTCTAAATTTTCAACTAGACTGAACTCAGATATCAAAGGGTCTAGTCCAATCTCAATTGATCTCGGTACTCAGAAATCTATGACATTTCTCTTCGCATCGATATAATGTGGAGATATCAGAAGAGAAGTGAACTTCGCTTCATATTGCATTATAGTTTTGAGCCTGAGTTGAAAAAATTTATCTTGTAAAGCCGGTCTGGATGGAATAAACCAATCTTTGAATACTTTGACAAACTCATCCCATTTAATGAGTAATGGGTATCATGTCAAATCTTTCCTATCGAGCCGCCACCACCTTCGCCTCCTTCTAATACAAAAGTAGCCAGTACTACTCTTCTGTTTTCAGGGCAAATCATCCCATCCAAAATTTTTTCAATCTTAAGCAGCCAATCTTCCGCCATTATGGATCACCGGCTCCTTGAACGCTTTGGGCGTTTGAAATATCCTCAAATGTTGGTCCACTTAACCATACTCTGCCTGCCGTAGATTTTTCCATAGAGGCTTATCAACAACTCCGAAATCAATCAACTACCTCGCAATTCATCGATCTACCTTCACCACTGCTTCAGTTGTATTTCACTCCGTTAATTATCTTGCAATTCAGTGCGATTTAGTCTGAGGATCAATTCTAACCTTTCGCATTTCTTGCAAATTAATAAATTAACAAAAGTATTATATGATCGATGAATTATCATACATGCATGAAATTAAATATCATACATGCAACCCAAAATTAACGCCCTATAGTATTAATCAATTCACACTTATTCATCCCTAAATCCAAATCATGCTTCCTATCAATCTTTCTGTTTCAACCTTATTGCTCGATACCACTTTTCGTACACCCGGATGACCCTTATCTTGTGGTCACTGAAGTGGAATAGACAGATGAATTCGATTGACACAGATTCAGACACGTGTTACTGTAATCGGAACGAGCAGTGAGAGATCTAATCAAATCATCACAAACCTATTTTCATTCATATACTACTTAACTTAATTCATATCACAAATACCTAAGCGTAAATCTTTAAATAAATCTAGCCTAAAGACATTTAATTTACGCACTAAAAAAGCTTTAAGCTTTCCCAAAACTATATAATTCAACAAAGACAAATTTACCCATTGCCTTTTTCCGAAATTTTCAACAGAATATCATAAGTTAAAAGCTAAAGACAAGAGTCTTAAAACAAGCTCAAGACCGGTAGACAAGAAACGCATGTATATGTAAATTTGCAATTTGGTAAAACTCAGAAATACTGCGAATGCATATCAGAATCAACAATACGTCGAACGTAGAAATGTAACAATATAACCGAATAATATGCTGTAAGTTCATACTGTATCAATCAATGTCAAGGAACAATGATTTTCATTTAAATTTCAGTTCTATATCAAATCCTTTTCTAGAAATGTCATTTACTGCTGTTTTGACTTTCATTCATAAGGTCGCACGGCCTTGGCTAAACAAGTGTAAGAGGCCGAACCATACTCTATATACCTAACCGACACCACGGACTTTAACGACACCAACCTCAATGCGAGTCGGGATACTAAGATCTAATCACTCCATCTCGTCGAACTTTTGCCTATCTGCGCAGATCGTCAGATTTCTATCACAATTTTCGACATTTCGCTTTATCACATTTCTGCATTTAACGTGTAAAACATTTCTATACGCTCAATGAAATCATATGCTACAAACTAATCCTAGAATCATCAGAATCATAAATCTACGCAGGCCAAATACTAAACATTTGTATTTACATTCGATATATTCATATGAAATGTCATTCATACAATTTATACAGCATAAGTAGAAAGCGATACATGTGATAAACCGAATTTACATTAGAATAATGTCTCATCTAAAGTTGTGTGAGATGCTCGATCCTCGAGTACACAACCTATAATAAAATAACTCTTCTAAATCCTTCTAATACGTGAAAATTCATAAGTAACTTAACTCAAATCTTGCAATCTTAAACGATGTTCCTCATAAGCTTTGGAAACAGAGATACTCCAAAGTAATCTCCAAAGAAATCTCCTAACCACTATTAATTACGCTCAATCAATAAACTAAAATTAGCAAACACCGCCAATCCAAATCCCTCAATAATCTACCACTCACCTAGCAAAACGGTTGAACCCTTCAAACACACATTTCAACGCCACAAGAAAGAAAAAGAAAAGGAAGAATTAAGAACTTACAAACTTCTAAGTTTCCGACGGCCGAACAAGAATTTCTAGCCGAGGCCCACAGTCAACCGATCGGTTCAGGATTTCAAAACCGGCGGTTCTGGGACTTTCCCAACCCGGCGTCTTCTGGAACATACCTGCGGCGTTTCCAGTGAGCGGCGAAGCAATGACGAAGTCCAGGCGAGGTCGACGCGATTTCAGAGCACGCAGAGTCGGCTAGGAGGCGACGCGACGCCGATGCCGAGGAAGGGAACGGCTTGAGCGTCAGAACACCGGGTAAGCCGAACGAGCGAAAGTCGATACCAAGTCGAGGAATGAAAAGGAATTCGCCGATGAGAACGGAGCGGTCTCGATCTCGCGTGAAGGAAATGAGGCCGGGAAGGGAAGGAAGTGAAATAGAAGCGGAGAAATCTAACCGTCCGTCGAGTGGCTTTATCCGCCGTACATGCGAAGTAAAGTGGATTGCTACAGTAAATGCTACAGTAAATAGTTAATTAGCTTAAACAAAACTTAATTAGGAATTAATTAAATGGGATATTACATCTATACTGCTGTAGTTGGCCTAAAACTTTTACCATTCATTTTGACCGGCATTTCTTCAGGTATGGTTATATGTGAATGCATAAACTGAGTTATGTAATGCAAGTTATTATATGATGACTATATCATGCATATATTTAGCAATTTTTATCACTTTTAAGCTCAGCTAGCTGGATTATCCAATTTATATAATTTTATAGCTTTTGTAATAAGCCTATCGAATTTAAATCTTATTCATAACTTCATTTTAAAATCTAATCAGGCATTCATCATAATTTTCCAATAAATTATTGCTCTAACAACAATTTTTTCACACCCATTTTGACCCGTCTCATTCAAAAAGTCTAGTTTGACATAATTCCTGCTAAAAACTATCCTAACATCTTTAATTCAGATCTAGTGAATAGAAAGTCAGTTTGCTTAGATCATAATGAAACATACATTAGATATCTCACAACCATCAATGCAGAAATTTACATAAATAAATTCACCAAATAAACTACATAAGTAAAACTAAACTTTCTAGGCAACACATATGTATTAGAGGTCTTTAAATTACATAATGTCAATATCCTTTTATAATATATCTAAAATTCTAAGATGTAGCTCAAAATTGGGTCACCTGATGATGATCCAATTTACTTCTTTTTTTCCTAAAATAATAATCATGATTCTGATTAGCTAAAAATCTAATAGGATAAATGATTCTAATATAAAGTTCAAACTTCAAGAAAAGAGAAAATAAATATGCATACTGATCTTCTAAGCTAATGTTATTATTTATATTCATAGATATAAATAGTTCAATGCATAAAATTGTAAACCAAGACAAGATTTGTTAATTAAATATATAAAATACTTGATTATGAGAGTAATAATAAATGTCTATAAAGAGGTTGAATCCATTTTTCAAGAGTTAAATCATTTAATACACCATGCTAATCAATTACTAGTATCAATTTATATAATTTATTTTCATTTCCTTTTTTAATTTTAATTATCATTGTCTTAAAAGTTTCATATAATGTCTTATAAGCTTTAGCGTATTTATATTGTTTAATTTTTACTTGGTATATCAGCCCATTTTATTTATTGATATTTGAACTTAATCAAACATAATTATTAGTGACCCCTCAATAGATTGGACTACTCCAACTTAACAATTTTTAAGGATTAGGAATTGCTTTTTCGTCCTAAGTAATGCTCGTCTCACTAAAACTTTTACCTCTCCTGAGTAGGTTATCATATTCTATTAAGCTATCACACGTGATATGAACTTTTTTATTTAACTTCATTGTAATAAGCATTTAAAATTTCTTAGCCTTACTTACACCTATTATCAACCAATCTATGTTAGCATACATTGAAGGTATATTATAATATGTAGAAGTTGATGTTTGAATTTATGTTTGCATCATTTATTAATACTTGAATTATATAATATTATCATGAAATAACTTAAATAGGAGAACAAATAAAATGTAGGAGTCATCATGAAATGAAATATAAAATTATATATTAACATTTTTGGTCATTTCTGGGATGTCTGAAAACTGGGTTATAGAAAAATTGAAGTAAATTTTAATCTTTATGAAATTTTACATTGCACCATATCTTTTTATGCAATTTACTATCATGGAAATAATAGATTTAAGGCTAATGAGGTAGTTGTCATTTTTCTTTCATTTATTATTACCATCTTCACTATACATAGTGACTAGGAAAGATTCATAGTGGTCAGACACACTAGTCACAGAAGGACTTGCCCAAGAGGCTATTTGGCCTTACATTTAGAGAAGAAACCTGCTATGTTGTAGTTCACTCAAAAGAGAATTCTGTCGAAAGTCCATTAGATAAATGCTACACGCCACAAGGGATAACGTGCCTTTTGGAAAACCCACCAATTCAGATTAGCTTGCCATGAACTTACTAAGGGGTTTGCTAAAAGGCTCAGTAGCATATTCTACTTTGAAGCACTAAGTTTTGGCACTTAACACGAGCATTCACCCAAGCACTTTCCCATACACTCGCTTTGGGCAGTCACCCCATGCAATTGCCCTAGGGCATGCGCTCATAGCATTACCTTAGAGGCCTCATCAATGACAATTACAATCTAACAGAGGGGAAGGGGTATGTATACTTGTTTGTAATCTAAGTAGTCCACTTGTTTCTAACTTTCAATCATTTATTATTGATTATTTCTTCATGGTGTAACTATTCCTATAACCTTCATCATCCTATAAATGAGGTGTTAAGAGGCTTTTCTGAGAATTCTTATCGTTTGTACTATTCTCATATTATAGTAGATTTTTAGAGTTCTTCTCCATCCACCCTTACCTTTTCCTCTTTCTTTCTCTCTTTGCTCTATTTCATCCAACGAGTGTCAGTAAGTATTGTCAAAGTGTCTCTTATGCACAAATCAGGATCCAACATTTTGAAAGGTGTAATAGTGTGGATTAATGCTATTGACTAAAAGTTGAGCATTACGAGATGTAAAACAATTGTACCAAGAAGTTTCAATGAATATGGACAACTTAAGTTTTGCAACTTAGCATAATCTGATTGAGATGGTGGAGCAGATAACAAGATTGATCTAAGGACCTTTGGAACGATTTCCTTGGGGGAACTCATATGTGGGTATATTGGAGAGATTGTCCAACTTACCCGCATAGAGAGCGTTTACCTCAATGCCGGCTATAGATCATCCCATGTCTCTATATCAGCAATGAGGAGACAACTCCACCAAGGAGATTAAGATGGGAACCGTCACTAATCAATGTGTTCTCTAGGAAAATTGCAGAGGCCAAACCACCAACAAATTCAAGATGCCCCTCGACTTAGGAATTGGATCTTACTTAGATGTGTCTGTTGGTTTATTTTCTACAAAATAGTTACCTTAAATATTATCAAGGTCCAATCAATGTGGAATCTACCTTTCTCTCAAAAGGTTAGATTTACTATTTTCTTTAACATAACCTCTTTATCCCTTGATGACAAATTCAATGTGACAAAAATTTGGTTAAAGCATAGAGGATCATTCAAGGACCACACAATTTCAATGTAGTTATCTCTAATATACAATCTACTATGATATTTTGTTCATGATAAATCTATCTTCCACCTTGATTTTAGATGGATTTTTTAAAATATTAATTGTTGGCCAATTAACTAATAATCATCAAAGAACCCAATAAAATATGTAGTCAATATTATAAAACTTTAAACTCAAATGAGATTCATAGAAAAATAAATCAACTAGAATATCCAGTTATATCCAATTCCTAGAAAGGGATTTTTTAGTTCACGATGAAATAAAGAATAAACATAAATGTACAATAAATCCATCATGAAATTAAAATAAAAGGAGAGAATAGGGTAGGAAGAACTCGGATTTGGCCTTGCTTGCTATGTTGATCTTCATTATTGTCTCTTCCAAAGAATCTCCAATACTCTCTCAAAACTCTTACCAGAAGTTGCTACAATGCCTCTTCAAAACTCAGATTAATTCACTTTTTAGAAGGTCCTTAAATAGGGCTTCTAATTTGCTCTAAAATAGGTAAGAGCTACCATGAAAATTAGAGGAAAGTCCGGGTTGATGTCTGATCAATGCTTTGGTGCAAATGTCCATCTTCAACGGTTGAATTCTATGGCACATAGGCTCCATATTTAGCACTTGGGCGTTGGGGTTGGTACATGCGTGACTCTTTGTCCCAGTGCATTTATTGGCCACCTGGGTACTAAGGCATCAAGTGTCTTCAATTGTATCTTTTCCTTCATAATTTTTTCAGATAGATCTAATATTTGATTTTGCAAATTTTTTCCTAGATTTTATTGGACATTTTGGCCATTTATAAAATTTAAAATTCAAATCATTAGTGTAGTAAAACCACTAAAATTATGAAAAATTAATGTTAAATCATTGATTGAAGATAGAGAAAATCTGTGTAATTTATACATGTATCAAATTATCTCACAGTTAGGCCTTTTGCTTATTGTCGATCAAAGCCATACTGAATTATAAGAAACTACAATACTCAAGTGCAAGATAGAGCCTCCCATCAAGAAGGTTGTATATAATTACAATTGTATTATTAACTTATTTATTCAAGAAGTATCAATACTCAATTTCAGCCAAATTTATGCAAACAATTTGATTTAATAGCCATCTAAATTAGTTTATTGGATAGTACATTAACTTGTCTTAATTTATAGTATATTAGATCATATTTATTTTTGGCTTATACAGATTTCTTAAAAAGATAAATTTAGCACTAAGCAAAAAAATTTCAACCTATATGATCAAAGACTTCTTTCCATGCCCAAACAAATTTATCATTTTGGCACAAAGTTTAAAATTGCGCAATTGACAATTGAAGTATTTTTTTCTTGTGAAGTAAGGCGTAAGCTTTGAGGCGTTTTGAGGCATGAGCCTCATAATCAATAATTTATGCAAAGTAAGAAGTATTGTGCATACATCAAAGTACAAAATAAACAGTATATTAATATCCTAACCTATTGATATATTAAAATGTAACACGTTAATGTCTTAATATTGTAAGAAGCAATAAATGTGAAGCATCAAGTAATATATTAATATCGTGATATCAAATCATGAAGTGAGAAGTGCTATACAAACATACAAATTATCAATCAAATGACCCATCCCGGAGTCAATGAGGTATAATATGGGATGACGATTGAGATACCTTCTGATTTATCCCAACATATGTCAGATCCGAACAAGCAGGTGAAATCTGAATCTCACTAAATCATTACAAACAAATTCTTACATTTCGAACATTTCTAACATTCAATTCATATTTAAATTACATATTTGAGAAGCATATAAATTTAATTTCCAACATAAATACTGAGCTACTAAAAGCATCCAGATAATATTTCATACGAACCTGAAAAGCCTTTACAGTCATCCAAAAATTGTACACCCAAAATTGTACATCAAAAGCGTAATTCTAAATATTTCTTATTTTTTCTTTTTTTTAAAATTAACATGTAATATAAGTCGTAAGAAAAGATATAATTCATATGTAGCATAAGTTGAACATTAATTATGTAAATTGTAACATGTAAATGGTGAATAGTCGAAGCAGTTATATGTACAGCATGTGTTCAACGAATTCAAGTATTATCTTATATCAAATCATTTTTTTTTTCCGAAATGTCATTGATAATTGCATAGATTTTGACTTATATAACATAAGGGTCGTCACCTGTCATCCAGCCCGTCCACCCAAATCTGTAGATAAGGTAGAGCCGATACTGTACTATTTACCAAATAGCATCCCAGACACCAATTGATTTGCCCAATCTAAATGCCAAGAGTTGGGAATTTTGAAGTCCCTTGTCAAAGGTTCATCCCATCAAAACTTTTGTCTACGGGCGTAGATTCGCATAATGTAGTCTTCCTATTATAATTTTATGACATTTCTTGACGTATCATATATATTACATATCATTTAGCAATTAGCAATATTTGCACGGGAACATTTCAATATATACATTCGTATAACATGATATCAAGGCATTTGACTAACGTATGCTCATAATAAATCAATAAATCATGATTATAGTTCGTGCACTAAATATTTGTGCTTGTATAAGTATCACAAAAATTTCTATGTATCATGTATACAACATTCAATGCAATAGTAGGAACAGTGGCAAGTAAAGCCCTATAGAAAACTAAATTGAAATAAGCATTTACATATCTCACCTTAGTGTATAGGTTAGTGTTGTGATGTGTTCGATATTTCCTTGAAAACATAGCCTATCAAAAGATTTTCTTTCAGTTTGATGGCATATTTAGAATGACAAGGTTGTGTATCAGACTTCTCCTCATGCTATTGTTGACCTACAAGTATATGCCACTATTCAAATTAAACGCATATGATAAAACCTATGAAAAATCTGTGGCAATGTCGCATTATCGGAGAATAAAACCTCATGATTGCGATCAAAACTAATTAAAGTATGTCTAAAAATAATCAAATAAAGCTTATTCCATCAATTTACAATTAATCAATCAATTGAAATCAATTTTTAATGAAACTACGCGCATATCGAAATCGGGAACCCCCGACGATGTCCGAACGACCTCCGTTCGCAAAATTGATTGCGCCATCGTTGCCGAAATGTCGAAACCTATCAAACGACGCCTTCCGTTGTCAATTTGGCAAAATGTACGCGAACGTCGATCAATTCAAGCGTGACGTCGCACAATTTAAGCTCAATTTCATTTCGACTGTCGCCGATGTTGTCTAAACGACCTCCGATCGCGAAATCGATCACGCCGTTGCGTCCGGCACAAAGGAAATACCTAAAATTGACACTCATATTGCTAGGATTTATCGCACGAAGTAAATTCATAAAATATCGACGCGAAATTACATTAATTTGCAATTAAGAAGATAAAATGGCTGCTTAATCTCTTAATCCCCTAATCCTTATCCTAACCTCAGCCGCCCAAACCCCCTTAGAAATGTCGTCGTTTCCTAAACCAATCCAATCGGCCGCCACTTAACTTATGTTATGAGCTAATCAATCATGACTAGACCTAAATCCACCAACGAAACTCCCTCACTCTCTCGCAACTCTCTCAAGTTTCGCAGCGATTCTCCCTCTCACGAGACTTCCCTCTCGTTTTCCTCTCCCAGCCGAAGCTTCCTCGTGCAGTTTTTCTTCCTTTCTTCCGTCCGTCACGTGCAGCGTGGAGGCCGAACGAAAAGTCTTACCGTTTGTCCCTCTTTTGAGTCTTAGCCGAACCCTAGTTCAACCGAAATCTCTCTTCCTTGCCACCTTACAACCGGAAACTCCAGGTTATTTCTTTTCAACCCTGAGCTTACTTTTACATATATATATAGCTTCATTTCTTGTGAATAAAGTGAGGTGGATGTTTCCTTTCTTTGATTGAAATGATGCTAGGGTTTTTAATCTTGAGATTTGGGATGATGTATGGCCTAAATCTCACGCCGCTTATTGTTTTCTATGGAGTTCATTTTTTTTTTTATCTTGCTTAAATTGATTTTCTATGGGTGAGATGATATATGTCATGCATCTTTCACGTGCTAGGTTGAAATTTAAAATTGAAAGAGGGATTTGAAGTATTACATGGCTTAAATCCTAGATTATGTGCAAAGTTTTAAGTCTCTTTCACATGCTAGGTTGAAATCTGAAATTGAAAGAGGAGTTTGAAGTATTGCATGGCTTAAATCCTAGATTATGTGCAAAGTTTTAAGTCTCTTTCACATGCTAGGTTGAAATCTGAAATTGAAAAAGGGGTTTGAAGTATTGCATGGCTTAATCCTAGATTATGTGCAAAATTTCTTGTGTCTTTTATGCTTCACTTTGCTGTTTGGAAGGGTTGATGCTTGCTAAACCTCTTTCATATTGTTTAAAATGAAATCAAAAGTGTGGAAATATGATTTGAGATAATATGTAGCTTAAACCCTAAGTTATATACAATATTCCTTCTCTTTTATGCTTCAGTTTTGCTGTTTGGAAGGAATAATGGTTGCTAAACCTCTTTTACATGTTTAAAATGTAATCAAAAGTGTGGAAATATGATTTGAGATAATGTATGGCTCAAATCCTAAGTTGTATGCAAGTTTCCTTCACTTTCATACTTCAAATTTCTGTTTGAATGGAATGATGTTCATTAAGCTTCTCTTACATGCTTAAAATAAAATTAGAAATGTGAAAATGAGATTAGAAATGATAAAACGGCAAATGTGAATGATTATCCTATGATTTGAGATGGTTAGAAATGTGATGTGGTTTATGCATGAACTTTATTCTTAGCAAGTTTCTTTGATATACAAGCATGCCTTTAGCTAGAATCTGAAAATTCAAAGCTTATGAATGAGCATAACACTTTAACTTTCTTACAATTGTTGATTAATAATATGCCTTATTCTCAGCTTTCCCCATTAAAAGAAAAGTTTTGTTTTTCTGGATTTATCTTATGAAGTCTATCCTACTTTGCTTCCATTACTTAGTTCTTTGCTAATATGGGGAGGAGGATTTGAGCAAAGCTTGTTTTCAGATTTCTTTTCTTGATTTGGCAAATCCAAATGGAAGTATTCTTGCTAAAGGAAAGAAGATTGAAAAGCATGATCTTGTTTTATTAACATTGCTTACCTTCTTTCTAATTACTATTATCATATAAGTGATAAATCTTTGAAATGAATTGTGAGATCTTTATGTGTGGGATTTGCTATCTTTGCCTCATCTCTTAAGATTTTGAATATGATTGTTAAATTTGAGATCTTCTCTAGTAAGATTCAATATTAAACTCCTTTCGAATTTTATGGGTTTTGCCAATGCTTTACTAAATCTCAACCCTCTCTTTTCTTTTGGGTTTATATAATGTCATGCTTAATGTGGCTATTCATTTTTTGGTTTTATGGCTTAAACTCTTATGGTTATCATAATGAGAGATGAAAGGGAGGCTAGAGATAAACCAAAATAAATGAAATTTCTATATTCCTTTCATATGAGCATGATTTTGGTAAAACTTTAGATTTTCAAGTTTCTTTTGTGAGATTAGAAATTTCTCTTTAGATTTCATGACATATTATGGAAGGTTGAATGCTATCTTGTTCATTGAAAATGGAAAAGCTATTTTATCCCTCATATTGAAACAAAAAAAAAAGAGTGAGAAGTGACATACAATAAAAAGTCATGTGATGATTTCTTATTAATGATGTTTTAATGTAATGCTTAGCTAAACTTGTAAATATCATGTCTTATTTAAATACATATACATGCATGTTTATGTGCAAGTGCAAGCGTGAAATCTATTGTTATAAGACTGCTCACGCGTTCTCCAACGCGACGGAAATCTCTTATAAGTACGTTCATATTTTTCCAACGCGAAAATCGCATGATATAAGATTGCTCGTGTCCCAACGCGAAAATCTTATCTTTGTGTTAACCCATTCACACCTTTCTTGGCGTGGTAAATAAATTTACTGTCTCACGACACCTACCATACCGCCTCTTCTTGGCGTGGTGGAAGGACCCCGGCATTATACGCGGGATGGCGTTGGAAGATTCGAAAATTTTTTAAAAAAAAGGAAGATGAAATGCTTAAGTTATTATTTGAATTTCTATGTCATACATATGTGTATTTATGTTTTAACTTAGTATCATACAAGCTATCCTTCCATATGGCAATTATGATGTGTTTATTAATGTTTAGCTCAATCTCTATTTGAATTGACATGTTATGAGGCAAATCTTGCTTAAGATTCAAATCTACTTTTGCTAAAATGGTGATTATGCTACATGAGTCATTTGAAAATAAAACACTTCATGCTTATGTTTATGAGTCTTATTCGTAAGCATATGTTTATGACATAATTACCTCTCCTTTGCCTAAGTCATGAAATGAGATTTGTTCATTTGATAATAATCTTTACATGCTTATGAATAGTTGAAAATAGAAAGGAAAAGAAATATTCTTATTATTGCATAATTTAAATCTTTCTTTACTATCAAATGCCTATTTAAATGAGGTAATGATGTATAATTCTAAAGCACTAAGTTAGACATAACTTACAAGTCAATGTGATATGAATTAGACCCCTTCCTTTGCTAGTTAGGTAAACTCCTTTAAAGGATTTAGGCTTGCAATATATTTTGTGAGAAAGATAAGAGAAATGAGAGAGTAAAGCCTCATGAGAGGGGGATGCTCTATTATTTATAATCCCCCTTAACTTCCTTTTTGTTATTTTTTTAATGACATTTGACACATACTTGTGTTTTGTCATGAGTTTGCATATAAAGGAGGTTAACTTTAGTTGACCCACTTGTCTCCTAATGATATATGACACACACTTATATCTTTGTCACTTTCTTTTAATGTTACATGATAAGCATGGATTTAAGAGGAGATCTTAACTCTTTTTGCCATTTTTCTCTTAATGCTCCCATGACATAAACATGGATTTAAGAGAAAAATTTTACCTCCTTTGTCATTTTCTCTTAAAGGGTTATGACATGAACATGGATCTAAGGAGAGATTCTTACTCTTTTTGTCATTTCCTCTTCCCTCATTAATGAGTACATATTATGTGAAAAGAGGAATATGAGCTATCTTAAATAGAGTTGAATCATAATACCATATGTTACTTTATTTTTTTCACTTAGACCTTTACAAAAAAATGGTCCATCTAGAATTAATGAACTTCCTTTCTATATGAAAGACCCATTGGGCTTTATACTTTACACAAATGAGCTTCTAAAATGCCACTTTAAACAAATTCCAGGCCTCTTTTATTTGCTGATTGGTCATATAAAAAGGTCATTTTATCTAATAAATGTTTATGTCATACCCATGGATAAGTGCTAAATTTATATCTTGTATGAGTGACTTTATACTTGTACAAATGAGCTTCTAAAATGCCACTCTAAACAAATTTCAACTCTCTTTTGTTTGCTAATTGGTCACATAAAAAGAGCATTTTACCTGAGAAATGTTCATGCCACACCCATAGATAAATGCCAAACTTATATCTTGCATGAGTGGCTTTATACTTACATAAATGGGCTTCTAAAATGTCATTTTAAACAAATTTCAGCCCTATTTTGTTTGCTGATTGGTCATTTAAAAATGGTATTCTTTTATGCTACACCCATAAATAAGTGTCAAACTTATGTCTTATATGAATGACCTTATGCTTGAGCTAATGGGCTTTTAAAATGTCACCTTGAATATAATTTTAAACCCCTTTTAGTTGGCTGATTGGTAACATTCAAATTACATTCTATCTCATAAACATTCATATTACATCCTTAAGCAAGTGCTAAATTTATAGCTTGCATTAATATGAAAGTAGGACATGATCCTCCAAAACTACTTGCTGTATATGAAGCTTCAGTCCTAGTTGATTTTCATGTAAAAGAATGAGAGGATAAAAATGGGAAGTAAGTGGGTAGCTTCATTAACATAAGTATCACTCTTTCTAGGTATCATTCTCTCCTTTCTATGAGTATATGAAAGGTGTTATTAAACATAAAGTTCTCTTTCAAATTTGAAGAGACACAAATAGAAATCTATATACATGCTTATATTTGAATTAACCTTCAATCATCCAAATCCTAATACACATAATGAGATTTGATCGTGATGTGCAAATTTATACAGAATCCTTAATCCTCCAATTTCTCTTGAAAAAGATATTGTACTCGATGCTTAGTGAATGCTTTAAAAGATTAAAGTTTTCCTATCTATTTTGAGTAGATGTTGGCTTAACCATCTGTAAGACGCTTGTTTGTCGATTTAAGAATGTTTAATACCAAAAAGAGTACATACATGTTTGATCAAAAATAGATTACTACTTGTTTTATAGCATGTATTAAATGTGACATGTCATACTAAATATAGTTATTTCAACTTAAACATTCACATGTTCATAAAATATTACCCGTATGTATGTTGAAATGTCTATTAGATCAAACATTTGGAAATATGCTTTCCAAATGAAATAAATGAAAGAACATATTCTACATTTCCGGTTTGTGGTTGGTTAACAAAACTCAAAATCAAAACTTACGATTATCTAAACTTCAACTTAGACATCTTAATGTCCATGCAATTCTCAAAGAATATATACTCGTGTGTATGTTGAAGTGTTCGTTAATTCAAATATAAAAGAACATATGCTACTTTGCTTGTCTTGTGATCCCGTTAACAAAATTTTAAAATTTGATATTATAATTTCAAGAAACAATATCTCGAGAAGCTAATTCTCATATAATTACAAGATATGAATTAAGAAGAAGTCGCTCTCGAAGAAAAGTCTCCCATCCTTTATGTCAAAGTTTTGAGGTTTGAAGGATTATACTTGAGATAATGAATTTAAACTCGATACTTTGTAGAAAAACAGACAGAGTAGACAAAGTCTATTAATCGATATTAGTCCTATGATCGAGAAAGACGATTACTATTAAAATTTAAATTTAAATGATAAATGATTATATATTCAAATCTAAATCAATCATAAAATGATCAAAATTTAAATAAAATAACAAAATATAAATGAAAATGAAATTAATTATTTAAATTAAAACTTTTAAAAAAAATCAATCAATCTCTCCACAGTTGTTTGTCTTGGGGTGACAAATTAAGAAAATTTTTGCTCACAAAGAGTCAATATCAAATCAAATGTATAACTATCTTCACACTCAATTATTCCTAAGTCGTAGGACGCTGACGTCCTCTATCACGATTTTATCGTGAAATGACAATACATAAATGATCGAGCTATGATTGGGTGGTTCAGCGATCGAGCTCACGCGATCGCAGCACGTATGTTCCCTAACGGCTTTACTCTTTGAGGTGTGAAATATATAATGTATTTGGTTGAAAGCATATGTTAAGGTTGACTTATATTTGTCTAGATAAACTCCACCCTGTCTGGATACTTTGACGACGTAACCTACGTGTAGACAAAAGATCCTTTGGGGGTCACTCTCCTCTTACTTTAGCGGACCGCATGTACGGATGATAACAGAGATCTAGATCGGGCGATCATCGTTCCCACCAAAGTTTTAAATTAAAATAATAAATTTCATTAATCTCAAACTCCACTTCGCTATTATATATTCGTTATCTAACGATTACTCCTTTTAATCGAAAGTGTTCTCTCGATTGAGAGGGTAATTAATTATAGGGCTGCTCATAGGAAACTTGGAACCAGATTTAAAAAGTCCTCATAAAATGAGGACAAAATCTCTGGGTAGTGTCTACTATTCATCTGACTTCTAAAATTTTCACCGACACTAAAACAACTCTTTTCATTCCAAAAGAGGTCAGTGGCGATTTTCGGATCCCATAGCTATCTTAATTCATAATTGACTCTTTCAAACGTCTAAATAAATGCTAAAGGCTATACCTGTTTAAATTAAGATAGTGTTATTAAACTAATGTCATTTACACGCGCACCCACACTCATATGGGAGAAAGGAATTTCATTCGTAATACTAAAGAGTATTTATATATGCATGCTTACATATCTATTTATATATAACATAGAATCCTTTAATAATTTCTTACATCTAAGGAAGGTTTTGGTTATTCCCATAGTTGTCCAGCAACAACCCAAAAGTCATCCTCCTCCCCAGTATCCTTAAATGAAAGTCTAACCGCTGCCTTTAACCCTAACATAGTTGTAGATCTTGGTTGGCTGCAAAAATTAAATCAAATATAATATAGTTATATCTACATAGGTCTATACTTATACATGTAAATAATATTATACCTGCAGCCAGCATCTCCCTCCAAACCCCATCTTTCTGATTTCTACAATATTCACTACAGCCACCGTAATTCTAATTAGTCATTGTAATGAGGTAAACGTACTATAAACTTAGTAAAATAACCCAATTACATATATTTATACAAGTGTAATTCATAAAATTTCACTGCTTACCTATTTCTCCAAAACCAACACCCATAATTCCTTAAGTCCTTTCCATTCCTTTGGCCAACCTAAGCAGATGGGACTCCCAGCCTTTTCGTCTCTACCTTTCACGTGAACTAAGAGGAAATGGAGAAGTGTAAAGCATTACACAGAGAGGAATAAGCATTAAATGGGAATGACATTAGCTCAGCTTAAATATGATAAAATGATCTAACTCTGTTTTAATCACTGCCATCCCTTAATCTGCTACCTAAGATCAGCTGTTGCATGTTAACTTAAGTGGATTTTGACATATTGCTACTGTAATCTTATTCATTAAATAAATAGATTAATTAAATTGAACTAAATAATCATATTATTTGGTTACTTAACTAATAATTACAATTATATATATATCATTTTAATCGGCACAAAATATAAAATTTTGTGGAAATGTGTAAGATAATTTTGGGGATATATGCAAAATAGGGCATAATTTAAATGCAATTAGATTTTCACCTTGTTTGATGCTTTGGGGTATTACAAAAATAACACAAGATATTAAAGTCAGAACTATTGATATAACCATTCAAATTAAGTTTAGCATAAGTTTTTTTCTCTTTGACTTCAATTATCTAATATCAAATTATGAACATCACAAATAATGATGGTGGAGACAGTGGCTAGTGCTGTTTGTGAGGAGCTATGAGGTCAGGAGAGGATAGACGCTTGGGTTATGTCGGCGTGTGTTATTTTGGCAATTAAAATTTATATTTCATTTTTTTAAATCTAGATCTAAAAGTGCACCTCTCACAAAAATTAAAGTGAGATGTGCCTTGAGGCAGGGCTCACATATGTAAGGCGTTAGTCTCACATAACACAAAATGTGTAAATGTCATTGCAAATTTTTTTTTTAAAAGCATTAAGATGAGTTTTTTATTGTACAATTTTAAACAAGGTTTTGGGGTATACACTTCAAATAGATTTTCACATTAGCTATGCCAGATATTGGGACTTTTTATGAAGAGATTTTACATCTCCATAATTAGGTCCTATTTTTATGGTGGACATGAATTAACATTTTTTTCATTATAGATGTTAGTTCTCATCCTTTTTCTTCATGTGATATTGGAGATGCACAATTTATTGCCTCTTTTCTTTGACTGACTTACACTATTATTATTATTATTATCATTTTATATAACCATGTAGATAAAAGTTTCCATTTAATGATTCATAAGTGCACCAATTAATCCTTTTCTATTTAGCTTATTTTAATTTTATATATGATATATAAATTCAACAAATAAACATAACTAATTATGAAGAGCAGTGCAATTAACATGCAACATTTTATGCAACATACTTATTTCGTTTGGTTGATTAGTTTAAAAAGTTTACATAAATGATTGGAGTTTTGTATTTGCATAACTCTCACAAGTAGCTAATAATGTTTTTGTTATAATATTACATACAAAATTTGAGGCTGGTACACAATTTATGCAACCCACTCATCCCTCTTAAAAATAAATATTACCAAGGTTATAAAACTCGGATCTCGGCTAGTTCAACTGATTCAATTGTCAACTAGGCATATGACTGGTTTGACATATGGCCTTAAAAATCATTTTCGTTTCAAATTCATAAAAATTTGTCTAAACCTCTAGTTTGATTGGTGATATGGCAAATTGGTCTCTGTGCTAAAAATCGGCCAATCTAAATCTATCTCTTCGAATCACCTTTAATTCCCAATCAAATGATTAAAATTTTTCTCACAAAAATTATATTAAATATAATATTTTAATTTAAATATTTTAAAATAAGGCTTATAAAGCTTGAAAATTTTATTATTATTATTATTATTATTATTATTATTATTATTATTATTATTATTATTATTAATAGCCAAGTTAATTTATAGTATGCCCATCAAGCCACAACCTAAATAAGTTTCAAGCTCATACTTTAGAGCTCTTTTTTTATATAGTGAATTTTGTTTTTATCGGCATATTTGTAAATTTGAAGTTAGAGAACCTTTAAAGAAAATGAAATTTAAAAAAACGATAGGACCTGATGATATTCCAATAGAAGTGTGGAAATGTTTAGGAGATCAAGGAATTTCTTGGCTTACAAATCTTTTTGATGTTATTTTAAAGATTAAAAAGATGTAAGATGAGTGGAGAAATTGTTTATTGGTTTCTATATTTAAGAATAAAGGTGATGCACAAGAGAGTGCAAATTATAGAGAAATTAAGTTAATGTGTCATACATTAAAATTATGGGAGAGAGTAATTGAGCATAGGTTAAGATGTGATACAAAAGTTTCTCACAATCAGTCTGGTTTCATGCCGGGTAGATTTATTATGGATGTTATAGATTTGTTAAGAGGTTTGATGGAGAAGTATAGAGAAAGTAAGGAGGATCTACATATGATATTTGTTGATATAGAGGAAGTCATGAAGGATATGTATACTAGAGATGTTACTTGTGTCCAAACACAAGGAAGATTGACAAAATATTTTTCTATTTAAGTTGGATTACATCAAGGATTAGCTTTAAGGCCTTATCTTGTTTGCTTTAGTTATGGATGTTATTAGTAGGCATTTACAGGAAGAAGTACCTTGGTGTATGCTTTTTGCTGATGACATTCTTCTTGTTGATAAGACTAGAGAGGGAGTCCAAGAGAAACTTGAATTATGGAGGTCAACGTTAGAGTCTAAAGGTTTTTGTTTAAGTAGATCTAAAACTGAATACATGGAGTGTAATTTTACTTGTAGAAGTTCTAGTGGTAGTGTTGCGAAATTGGGTGAACAAGTCATTAAAAAGAGTGAGGGATTCAGATATCTAGGCTCTATTATTCAAAATGATGGTGAAATTGATTGTGATGTTATTAGTAGAATTCAAGTTGGATGGTTGAAGTGGAGGAATGCATCTGGCCTGTTGTGTGATAGAAAAATACTGCTTAAACTTAAGGAAAAATTTTATAAGATAGTGGTAAGACCTGCAATGATTTATGATGCAGAATGTTGGCCAATAAAAGAGAAGCATAAGACTATGTTAAGTGTTGCGGAGATGAGGATGCTTAGGTGGATGAGTAGCTTTACTCTTAGAGATAAAATGCGAAATGAGTATGTTAAAAAAAGTTGAAGTAACTCAATGGCGATAAGATTAGAGTCGTCTTTGATGGTTTGGCGCTAAGCGTTGATGGTCTTTAGGGAGAGTAGATGCATTCGATTTGCCTTATGTTAAGAAAGGTAGAGGTAGACCTAAAGAGATTTGGTTAAGATATATAAAAAATGACTGTAGTATACTTGAATTAAATGAGAATTTGACACATAATATGACACAATGGAGGCGAAGGATTTATGTAGCCGATTCCACATAATGGGATAAAGGCTTGTTGTTGTTGTTGTAACCACTAACTCTTTTTTATGATATGATACTAAAAAAATTATGAATGTGCTAAAATTTGAGTTGAGGTATAAGAATGAGGGAAAAAAATGAAATGATTTGATCTTTGAGAATATTAAGTGGACTTTAGGATGTAAGAATATAGGAATAACATTTTAATTTTTAACTTTATATTTTTATTATAAATTTTATTTTATAATATGCATATGTTATATTAATAGTTTATAGTTTATAATAAAGTTCTATAAATATTTTACACATGATTTTATTATTATCCATATTTATATAGTTTTTAAAATAAAAATTTTATATTATAAATTATATTTATATTTATATTTATAAATATAAATTATAAAATTTTTAATTTTTAAATATATTTAATATACATATATCTAGATTTTTAACACATATAATTATATTTTAATCAACCATATATTTTATTATTGTATTATTTAGATTATATTTAAATAATTTTAATATTTATTATGTCATCTGATTCAACCCAGTTGAACCATTGAATTTTAAACATCTCATTCTTTTGATTCCTTATTTAATATAATTTTCACAACCTTCTACAATATATAGTGAAATGGCAGTAGCAAATGTAAACAATGAGCATAAAATTTTGATTATTTAAAATATAAAAAATAAATAAAATCGAATCACTTAAGAGTAATAGGCATAAAATAATGTGAAACATATAATTTAGCGACCTCCCATGCTTAAACTTTGCATTGTCCCAAATGCAATAAAATCTATAAATAAGAGCAGACAGATAAGAAATCTAAATGGTAGGGGAAAGTGACTTACCTATTGAGCAGAGCTACTCATCTTCTTTTTTCTTCTCTTGCTTGTAGTATGGAGACACTGGGTATTACAACAATGGTGAGGAGACGACATTTTCATAGTCCACTGTTATTCTAGTTGGCAAACATATTTGATAGGGACGTGTTAAACCTTCCAACATAATCATAATGGCTACATTTGTCGCCATCTCCTCTCAATCCTATTTATTTTATTGGCTAGACCATCAAAGCGGGCCCCCCCTCTACAAATTACTTAGCTCCAACACTTGTAACATCTTGAATTTTAATATGGGGGCACCTCTGGTGATTATGGTAGCACTTCGTCATTGTGCTCTTACTACACGTACTATCGAACATAGGATTTCATTTGCATAATCTTAGTTCTCGTTAGAGCATTTGTAGGATGAACTGCCTCTTCTATCGCACTCATGGATGTGTTAGCTTGTACACTCAGGCCATGAGTGAGATATGGGTAACCCATCTTACCTACTACCGTAGATCTAATTATGTGTAGAATTCTCGATCAAATTAAGACTCTCTCATCAATGGACATGTTTCATTGAATTGCAAAATTCAAAGCTACACACTCTTTGGTTACATTGCTTAAATGGTCTCTTGGGAGTAATCTTGCTAAAATAAATGTGTCATGACCTAGAATTCGTGGTGAGCCATGCAATAAGAAAGTTAACAATATTTCTCTGACATTGTTTCATTACGTGCTTGATGTGAGGGCCTGGATGATCTCGTAATTAGGTTCATTCCTCATTGAATTTCTATACATATCTAGGATATTTATTAAGTAATAAAAGGCAGTTATCTAATGACTACTAAATAGTACTTGTTTCGCCCAAACGAACCTATAATCATCTAGTTCTTTTATATTCTTATATAAATTTTATATCACTAAAACGAAAGCAGAGTCATATTGTTTTAATGAAAATTTTCCATTTCATGAAGATAATTATTGCCAGTATTAGACTCCTTAAAGCCTCTGTCAGGGACATAGGGTTTTGAGGCGAATATTTTGCTAAAACATATAGAGGCAATATAGGAGTAGAACATTCTCGCATCGTAGGCTTGCGATGCGGCTGAAGAGGAAGATGTGTTCTTTGATTTTACTTTGTTGTTGTAAAAACACTTCTTTGTCCTAATGAGAGAAGAGAAGGGGAATGAAGAAACCAAAGGTTGGAGTAAATTGAACTCAAATTCCCTCCCTCGATAATGTGGTGGTTCCCACCATTAACTCCAAAGTATGGCTTAAAATATGCTATAATACACCGAGAAGCATCTTGTGCCACATCATTTGGGATATACTAGATGCCAAATCCTGCAAAAAATTCAAAGAATCTCAAATATTGGCTTGTTGACACCTAGGTGATAGACACAATTATTGCTTGCTTACATGGGGCGGGCATTGCCAGCACCTAAGCATCAAATCTAGAGCCTAGGTGTCAAGCAATGATTTAGCTCAACCTTCTTACATAGAAGTTAATTTTCCTACCTCAAATGCAAGTACATGGACATGAGTTTAGATACCAAGAAGAAATTTCCCTTAAACAAATGTGAAGGGCTCTAACTTCCAAATGATGAGTACAATCACAAATCAAACCAAGAAAGGGATCATTACCACCATTGCAACTCCTTAAGTCTAGATATAACTCTCAGTCATCATAGTTATGTTTTCTCGATTATGGCTATAGTCACATGCCAACTTAACAATGGAATCACTATATCATCTTTGCAACTCCTCAAATCTAATTATAAGTCTTGAGAATCCTAACTCATGGCCTCATTACTCTTTAGCTACCCTCTTAATGATGGATGTGATCAAGTAAATATTTATTAGAATGAAATAAATTTAAAGATGTTTTTCTTTGCATCAATTCCATTCTGTAAAATATAAAACTATATATATATATATATATATATATATATATATATAAATAGATAGATAAATAGATAGATAGATAAAAGCTAAATTCTCAAGCAATTACTGGCTGCTTCGTGCTTAGAATAATCATCGAATCATCATTTAGATCTATTGGACAAGGGTGATAAAATTCTAGTTTATCAAAGTTTACAAAAGTTGTGTTGTCGTATCAAGTGTATCAATATGAGCATACACTCAAAAATCTTTGCCAAAAGAAGTTGATTTGTGTTCTCTATTTAGGTGGTACTTGATTTGGGGTTAATGCCATTATATTAATATTAAGACATAGGCTTAGGAGTGCTCATTATATATTCATGTCATAGTATCTAATCCGGCATCAACACTGATATTTCAGTCAGAATCTAGATCTTCTAACTTGATATGTTGTCATGGCCCTGATTGACCACTCTAATGATAATAGTTTATGAGTTGTAGTAAAAAAAACTCACTTGTATGGTATTGCCTCTAGCCGCTAAAATATAATTTGTAAATGTCACTTTTAACAAGCTTTTTCATTATCTATGAGGTCCTCTTTGATGAAATAAGTTATGGTCATTGACAAGAATTCTTCACTTAGGCTAGATTAATTACTAACTTTGACAAAGTGGATTAGGGTCGTGACAATCTAGAAAGACGAAATAGGACCTACATGCCCATTATCATCTTGCCCATCATATACCCTTTATCCCTAAATCCAAATTGCTTTGGATTTTCTTAGATAAGATATCATTGCGTAAACTATTGCAAACCTTGTAGACTAATCTTCATCGAACATTCTTTTTTGTGATTGTGAGGGAAATTTATTTATGTGGGACATGTGTCTATGGAAAATCTCGTACTATGAATATAGAATCCTATATGAGGACAAAATTTTGAGGTGGTGCTTTCCTTGTTATTTGATCTATTTTTTTGAAAAATCAACCTGAGTGCATAACTCTTTTCTATAAAGTGGGAAAACTTTCGGTGCCATAATTATGCCATCTGTTTTCTTTTTATTTTGAGATAATATTTTGTTTAGTAGTTACTTTGAAGATGCTTTTAAGGTCTGTAGACCTGATAGCAGGAGACTGAAGGTATGAAGGTCTTTACTGAAGAAAATTTATAATTATGTAGTTTTTAATTCACTATACAAACATGTAAGTAGTCGGTATGATATCAGGCTGTTCAAAATGAACTATTTTTGCTTATAATTATTTTTTTAGGGTTTAGTTTTGGAGACTCTTTGACATGTGATCATCATTTTGCAGGTGTGTGATAGATTCATTAGTCGTAAACTTGTCCAGCGATTATATGATAGAGCTCTCACAATTGGCCTCAAAGGTTATGCCCAATTGTATGTTACTGTTCATCTCATAATCTATTAGTTTATTTTGTTGACTAATTTGGATAATCCCTATCTGCCTGACATTTTATTATGTCTTAAGTTAGTTTAACAAACCGTCCTGTTTTCAACTCTGTTTTCTTTTTGTTTTCGTTTTTTTTTTTCAATCTGCGTTGTTTTTTCCCCTTCCCCTTTATAGAAGGCTTAGTGTTTGAGCTGTTTTTGCAGGCATCAGCCAGTCTTGACTCGTCTTGCGAACTGGGATGGCATCAGAAAGGTATTGCCAGTTTTCTTTATATTCTTTAATTGATTTTCAGTTGTTCTTGTTGAGTACTTTTCTGGTTTAAAGGCATACTGCTCTTAAACAAATTGGATTAACCTAGGGCATTGTTTCGGAAGTAAATTTATTATTCTGAGACTTGATCGGACTTTTTCGAAGGTGGATAAATATTGGCTAATTGTCAACTATCACTTATAGGGAGAACTATCTTTGAAATGTTTGATACCTTTTTGTTAATACATTTACATGATTTCTTTATACAAGAAGGTTCGTCTAGAGAAGTGTTTAAGTTGCCTCTAGTGCATTTTTTAGAGGTCCCAAGTTCAACTTAGGGAAACAATGATTGGAGTTTAATCTTGAAAATCATATAGTGGGATTTTCTTTCCTTTCCTATTATTCTCTATGCTATAAAGAGGGACCACTTGATTTCCTTTGAAAGTTGATAGGAGAGATGTAAGGGATGACCTCGAATTTCATGCTAATGATAAATGTTTTAAAAACCAAGCTAGAATTCGACCATGAAGCGGTCCAATTAGCTTAAAAGCCAGCCTTTGCATTGAACTGGACTAAATCGTCTGTTCAATCGATGAATCGGTGAACCAGTCCTTATTTTAGAAAATCATTCAGCTCAATTTATTTATTTAAATATATTAAATACTTATATTTAATTATTAAACTTAACAAAATATGCTATTTAAATATGTTTATAAGAAATTTTATAAATTTTAATACTATTTATATTCTTATAATGAGTTTGAACTAAATCAAGCATAACATATTCACCAAATCATTACTCAAATATGTTATAAGCTTATTTCGGAGCACTACTTCTCAATATAAAGAGTGCAATATTAAGTCTCTTTTATGAATATGATGAAACTTATTATGTTGGATTGTAGAATTAAGAAATTTTGATTATATCATACGGTCTTTAGTAATATCAAATGAACTTTGAAATGTAAGAATATAAGATAATATTTTAATTTAGTTATATATTTTTATTATAAATTATATTTATCAATATAAGAATTTTTTTAAGAATATAAAATTTATAATAATATTTTGTAAATATTTTGCATATTGTATTTTATTATAATTTCTAAAATATTTTTATATTATAAATTATATTTATATTCATAAATTTATATAATCAAAATTTTTAAGTAAATATACTTAGATTTATAATAATATTTTAAAAATATTTATATATTATATTTTATATTAGCTATATTTTATGAGATTTTTAAAATAATTTTTTATATTAGAAATTTTATATTTTTGTTATAAATTATACTTATTTATAAATTTATATTATAAATTTTTAAAATTTTAAATATATTTAATATGCACATATTTAGATTTATAATACACATATAATTATATCTTATTAAACTTTATATCAAGCTTTAAATTTATAGTTATTAGAAATATTATTTATGTACTGGCTTATTTATTTTTTGTTATATATTTATATTATTTTATCATTTAATGAGATCAATATTTAATAATTTTAATATTTATTATATCTTTTAGTTCAACTCCGACCGAACTATTGAATGTTAAACCTCTCCTTCCGGTTCAACATCTGATCCCATTTTTATGACATTGTTAATGATAGGATCATAGATGCCTTGAGATTCATGTTACTATGGTGAACTAAAGAGAGCACATTGAGAATGAAGAAAAATACTAGAGGAATCAAGATAGAGAGAGATGAAGACTTTGAGAGAATGTAGGAGAGAAAGAGGGGATCATAATATAAGAGAATTATTAAGTAATTTATTTAAATTTGTCTTATCCAATGTCCATGCCTTTTTTATAGAGAAGTAATATTTATTACAAATAAGTTCAAAGAAAGTAAAAACCTAAATAAATACCTAGCTAACAAGATAAGACCTAATGTATGTGGATAAATATCATAAAAACCTAGTTGTGGATGTAGTTAGTTCAAAAGTTTGGTTTGGTATTTGGGTTTTATCTAGGATTCTAGTGCTACATTGATTCCCTACGGGTAGGAAAAACTTTCCTTTGAAGAGTTAAAGGTTGGAAAATTTTGGTGTAGGAAATGGAACTAGTATATGTATAATATTAAATTATAGAAGTGCTGCAATAACTAATAATGATAGATCTAAAGGCTTGGGTATCAGTTGGCATTAACTTTATACATTTGTGGGTTTTCTATAACTGATAATGGACTTGAAGATGATAAAGGTATTGGTAGCTTAAACTCCATCTCTTGTAAGGGTGATTAAAACCAACTATAATCCTTTGAAGCAGGGTATGGTTTTGATGGTAGTGGATGCATGAGCTCTCACAAGAATTGTCAACAAAGAGTGAAACTTACGTGCTTATCATTAATCTTCATTATAAGAGCTTTAAGCGTAGTATCGCGCACATGCACTAACATTGAAATAGAATTTAACACAGATTTAACAGTAGTTAAAGTCTCAAGGGTAGTTTGTGGAAGCTCAAAGCCAATGAGTTTAATATCATATTCTTTATCATCCAAGTTATTCATTTGCAGACTCTAAGTCACTTCAATAAACATTTTCTTTTGGTTCTATCCAATGTCATAAAGGATCCAATATATACAAAAGAAGAAGGGAAATTTATATACATAGAACACAATTCTTATACATTGTCATATCTAACATCTAAAATTTGATTTTTACAAATATAACACTATTCTTATGCATGAAAAGATGTGTTTTATTTTTCAAAATTAATGATGGTGTTATTTTTGATGTAATATTAAAGATTTGAGTGTTATTTATGTAAATATGAAAGTTTAGGTATTAGATATATAAATATATAATAATTCTATGCTATGTATGTAACTGCCCTAAAGAAAAATACATAAAACATGAATATGAAGGATGACACATTTGACAATAGAAAAATTATCAAAGGAGATAGAAAGCTCATTTGATTGTCTTTCTTGAAGTCTAGCGAAAAAATGAGTTTGGTAAATAGGATTTGAATTTTTCATTTATGTAAACGACATTTCTAATTATGCTCCCATTAGAATCAACAAGCTGTGCATCATTACCATTGATCTTTTCTAATAGGATGGAGGGGGGAACCACCATAATCAAAGAATCAAATTTTATCATCTTTCTTGCAATAGATATAGAAGTTATATCATTAAGGCTAGTAGGGGTAGACACAATAATAATCTTAGGATCTCAAGGAAAGTTAATTGGTTCAAATATTTTAGATCAATCGTTAATTAATAATGGAGCAACAACCATTGTGGAAGTTGGAAATGTTCAAATTTATGAATGTTCCTCTTGTAACAACTATTTGGAGACCACTTATGCATATGCATCGAAACTCCATTGACATCATATTTACATCTAAAGAAGAATGTTGTGTAGTCTACATCCAAGGGTAATCTTTTAATGATGTAACAAGAATATGGTAACCTAGCTAAATAATGACCAATGAAATGTATATATAACATGAATTTACTATGACATCTACATTAGGGTTACTCAATGAGAATTTGCCTACAATAGACAAAAAAAGTGTTCCTAGTAATCCTAGAGAATTCATCCTTAAAGAAGACAAGTATAGGTTTTCCTTAATATCTTATTAAGTGATGTTTCTTTTGTTGCGATGGAATCAAGTCTTGATAAAAATGAAGAGAATGGATTAAAGGAGAGGAGTGCAATCTTGTGCTTGATGTTCAACTAACTACATTTGCAAAAGTAAAAAAAAATTGCAAGAATTAGGAGAAGTATCTAAAGAAATGAAAGTACTAGAAGTGGGAGTCATCAATAAAAGAGGTGGTGACTGAATTGGAGGAATAACCACATCTCTGGAAATATCTAAAGATAGAGGGAACTGCAAAGAAATAGGGATTAATGAAAGGGAGAGTTAGCGAGTAGGATAAAGTTAACTAGAGGGGAGAGTAACCATCAGTGTGGGAGAAGTGCATGGCTATAAGCCTAGGTAATTTTCCATTGTGCGCGCATTTGCGAGCAAAATTGTAGTGCAAAAACAAGACACCAAATTGGGCTATGCAAATGTAGTAGGATAAGCACAGGTGTGAGGTGCACGAGCACAAACAAGCGAATAGTGCTCAGGGATAAACAGTTAAGGCAATAAGCGAAAAAAATAGTGTTTATTATTATTGTCATTATTATTATTTTTAAGATCATGATTTGAAATTTAATGACTATATTGACAAAATTTTAAGTTTCATGCAATGGACATTATTCACATATGTGAGGTGAATATTGAGCTTGGCCCGATGATAAGCATTTCATGGTAAGATTTTAGAGAGATCTTATTATGATAATATGCATAATCATTTTGCTCATATAGATCATAATCATGATTGTTTGGAGGTTTGAAATAATATATCATGATAGCCATAGGATTGCATTATTTCTAACAACATGAAAAGATAGCTTCACTATAGTGAGGGAGCTAAATTTTGTCATAGGGGCATTATTTTGTTTGGTGTTTGAGGGAGAGTCTTGATAATACAGTTTATAATGGTTTATAATGTGGTCTAAAGTTAGGGTTATGGTTTAGGAGTTATGTAGAAAATAGACCTTGAATGGGATTGAAGATAGATTGGAACCATCATTTATTATAAAATTTAGTACGTATATGTTAATAACGCACATAGAATTCTTTATAGTTCATAGCATAGTGTAGCACACTTTCATGCTATTTGCATATCAAGGTATAGAGAAGCAATATAATGCGTGATATGTGAGCTATGTGCACTTGCACACATAACATTATTAGTGATGCTTGTGCACTCTCTCTACCATTCGTCAAATAATAATGGAGAATTTACATACATAGCATACAATTCTTATATGTTTACATATTTAACACCTAAATTTTAATAGTTACATAAATAGCATTCAAATTTTTAATATTTTTAGTTTACATTCATGAACTTTTTTAAGTGAAATGCACCTTTTCATATATATAGGAAAAATGCTATATTTATAAATATCAATCATTAGGTAATAGATATGTAAATCCATAAGAATTGTGTGATATGTATGAAAATCCATAAGAATTGTGTGATATGTATGTAAATCTTCCAATAATTATTTATGCTCTTTTAGTCATACTATTTCCTTTGCATTTTCTTATACTGTTGTAATTCTGTCTTAATGCTTAATTTCTCCTAAGGGCCATTTGGTTTCCCACATTATAGGTTTACTGTAAACCAAATGCAAGTAATTGTGAATTTTGGGCATTTCATTGGGTATAATTACTGTATTTCAAAATTGCTTGATTAGGCCAATTTCCATGTACACCACATAAGCTGCCATATTTGACACCTTCCATTGCTTTCTGCCCACTCTTGCTGCCCTCACACGCCACCATTGAGCTTTACATTGATTTTATTCTATTTCAAACTAAACTAAAATAGTAACATCTTGCATCTGTTTTCACCTGACAACACAACTTTAAAATATTTTAAAAGCATAACATTTTAAAATCACTGTTTTTCTATAACAGTACATTCTTTTTTCTGTAAATCAAATGGTCTCTTAGTCTAATTTGGCTTATTGCTAGCAATATTGCGTTCTATATTGTTGTTTTGAGTTAGATTATTATTGTTTATATTTTCAATTGCAAAATTAACATAGTATTTTTAGCAATAATGCTATATTCATTTGCTAAAGGAATAAAAATATTAAATTTTGGTCCGGAAAAATATTGAACATGAAAAAAGTTTTAGTTATCCTTCACGTATGTTAAAGTAATATTATTTTCTATTTATATGGCATTGATAGTGCTTTTTTACATTTGGATATTTTATCTCATATATTTAAACTATTAATAAATTATTCTTATTTTTAAAAATATTTTGCATTCTTTCTAAAATAGTACACTATTTTAGAAAGTGTTATTTGTGCTTCACAAGATTTTTGTACTATGGTACACTAATTATTATTAGCAAGTATTATCTATAACATATGTTATTAGAATGAGCTAAAGGGTTGAATATAAAAGTTGTAGACAAACGTATGATAGATCCATAGAATAAAAATCATTTAATTTCAGTAAGAAATGAGAGATAAGCCCAAATTATTAAGAGGGGATGAAGGACTGTAATGAATATTTCTACTGAATAATATAAACAATACCATGTGAGCCCTTTTATACTGATGCATCTTACGGCTTCAATGAGGATCCTTCAGATGGAAGCATAATTTTGGAGGACCTTAATTAGGACCAATTTTGATGGTTTGTTGTAATGGCAAATAGGAGATATTTGAGGGATGACATGGATTACATTAGAGGAGCATAAATGACTTAGGATTCATGTATTGTTAAGATTTAGTGAAAACATATCAGGAATGAAGAAAAAGAACTAGAGGGGTATCAAAATAAAGCAAAATCTATAGAATATGAGAGAAGATGGATCAAAATATAAGAGAAAAAAAAATTAAGAGGAGAGAGAGGGAGGGATTAATTTAATCTATTCATTCAATTTTAAGTATCATCCAAAGCCCTATCTCATTTCATGGAGAGGAGCCACAATTATAATAAACATCATAAAATAAGAAGAAAATGATAAATAAAGCTTAATTGGGATTTGAATGTGGTTATAGTTAAGTCTAAAGCTATGATATCTTAGCTTAATCTGGGAGACCCATGATGTATCAAAAAGCTTCCTTGCAAATGCACCAATAAGGTTAAATATAGTCATTCCATTTTAGGTGGTTGCATTAATAGATATTGTACAAGTTTTATACATTGGGCACACTCAGGTCAAGCCATTTATAAGATTGCTTTATTTATTTGTTTCACTTGCTTCTTCGTTTATGTTGCTATTTTTATTTTTTTTATTTTTTTGCTTTTATCTATAATGAGTCTACAAAAACTTGCATGATTATTTTTTTTTCTCTGACTCGAGCAATGATAATTGTGTCAAAAGAATTATTCTTGAAGTTATCATTGGTTTGGTAGTTGGGGAATTACTTTGACATAACATGAACTTTTATGATTATGCAATAATGTTACTTAATATGCCACACCCTAAACAACCCCTTTTATCCTAGGGTCAGTTTGGGATGCAAAAGAATAAGACAACGCAATTAGATGTAGTTTTCACCAACTCGTTTGGCATGTACGAATTTAGGGCATGCAGGTTAAAATTGAATATTACCAAATTATAATGAATAAATTCTTACATTTTGAATTTTGCTAACAATTATTTCATATTTAAATCACATATCTAAGAAGCGTGAAAAATCGAATCCAATATAAATACAAAGCAACTAAAAGACATCAAAATATAAATTATATGTACCTAAAAAGTCGTTATAACTGTCTGTTGGCTAACATTATTGATATGGCTGACCATATCGACATTACATACCGACATCCCCCTTGGTACTAATTAATCTAGTTCAACCGCAATGCTAATAGTCGGTAATTCTAAGATTTCTTGTCTAAAGTGTCACGACCTGGCCCTTAACTTTGGAATATCAAGGCGAAAACAAGCGGTCAAATAGAAAAGATTTTACTAAAACACATTCAAGAGTGTATAAAATACAAAATATCTTTCAAGCTCATAAGAGCCAACTAAAAATTCAATCTATATAATGCTTAAGTCTATATAAAAGTACAAACATCTACAATTAAAATTATGTAAAACATAAGCTTATTTAATTGTCTATCTCTTGAAGTCCCTTTACATCTATAAACAAAATTCCTTCTCTATTATCCATTTAATTTGAAGGATTACTTCAAAATTGTGCAACAACTAGTAAATGAGTTACATATTCAGCGTATAAATATGTTTACTATATTTCAATAAAATAAGGCTGCAGAATTAATATGCATGACAATTTGAATAATTAATTGAATATATAAATAAAGTGTGCTTATTGACATACAAGAAATAAATGAAGCAAACATTACTTAATTGGTATAGACATTTTATTTGCAAAATTTTCAATTGTCATAGGAGTCGCTATCTAAAGAACATTTTTCCAAAATGAACTTTTTCCAAACTCATCCAATGGATAGGTAACCATTTTCATTTTCATTTACATGCACGAGTACGTTGTCTCCAGCCAGTATCATAAGGGGGTGAACTCTATCATCAAGTCATGCATATTCATAATATAATTATTATTTTATTTATATTAAATTTTATCAACTTATATACCAATTATATCACGCATTTTATAAAGTTGTCCATGTAGTTTTCAAAACTTTTGAAAAATAAAATTGTACTAGAACATGTGTAACATGTATGATTAATATTGAAACTATCTATTCAATACAACAACAACAAGCCTTTATCCCACTAATTGGGGTCGGCTACATGAATCCTGTCTCAGTGTATCAAATTCTCATTTAATTCAAGTATACTAAGATCATTTTTATACATCTTAGTCATGTTTTTTAGGTCTACCTCTACCTTTCTTAACATAAGATCTACTCTCCTCAGGTCTTTGGACGCCGACGCTTCATCTAAGCTCTTATCTCTATCTACCACTGGAGCTACTCCATCTTTTTCTCGAAAATACTCATTTCGCATTTTATCTCTAACAGTAAAACCACTCATCCACTTGAGCATCCTCATCTCTGCAACACTTAACTTAGTCTCACGCTTCTCTTTTATTGGCAAACATTCTGCTTTATAAATCATTGCAGGTCTTACCATCTTAGAAAATTTTCCCTTATGTTTAAATGGTACTTTTATCTACAACACAGTATCAGATTCCTCCACTTCAACCATTCAACTTGAATTCTACTAATAACATCTCCATTTATTTCATCATTTTGAACGATAGCCTAAATATTTTTTAATGACTTGTTACCAATGTCATAATGCAAATACCACTATAATTTCTACAACTAAAATTACACTTCATATATTCAGTTTTAGATCTTCTTAAATGAAAACCTTTAGACTCTAAGGTTGGTCTCCATAATTCAAGTTTCTCTTGGACTCTCTCTCTCTAGTCTTATCAACAAGAAGAATGTTATCTGTAAAAAGCATACACCAGATACATCTTCCTGTAAATGCCTAGTAAGAATATCCATAACTAAAGCAAAAAAGATAAGGGCTTAAAGCTAATCCTTGATGTAATCCAACTGAAATAGGAAAATATTTTGTCAATCCTCCTTGTGTTTGGACACAAGTAACAGCTCTAGTATACATATCCTTAATGACTTGAATATAACCAATATTAATTCCTTTCTTTTCTTGAACTCTCCAAAGAACATCTATTGAAACTTTTCTCATAAGCTTTCTCTAAATCAATAAATATCATATGTAGATCCACCTTGCTTTCTCTATACTTCTCCATCAAACTTCTTAACAAATGTATAGCATCCATAGTTGATCTACCTAGCATGAAACCAAACTGATTGTGAGAAACTTTTGTATCACATCGTAACCTATGCTCAATTACTCTCTCCCATAATTTTAATGTATGACTCATTAACTTAGTTCCTCTATAATTTGCACACTCTTGTGCATCACCTTAAATGCATCAGTATTCCAATAAAGAAACTATTCTATCGCATCTACCTATGCATAAAGGCATTTAATCTTGAGAAAGAATTATTTTTTTATCATAATGAAGAAACATATTTACTTACTTTAAATGTGAAGCTTCTTTTATCTCCATCTCTTTGAAAATTGCTTTTTTAATTGTATTACCTATAAATAAAAAAAATATTAATTTGATTAATATTTGAAAGTATAATTATGTCTATTTTATTAGGATATATTTTTCACGTAACGTACCTTCATACTTTTTATCTCATTTTGTTATTTAATACTCACATTCATCAGAATTTCATTATTTATTTTCAAGCCTAGTTAATTTAATTATTAATAATGTTGACTATCATATTCATTTCATTTAAATTTTAATTTATTCGACATACACATCACATCATTCTTTATTTTCTCAACTCAAAGTCTAATTTTTTCAATTTAATTTGATTTAAGAATTTCTATCATTCGTTCCAATTATTTTAATTTAAATATAATAATATATAGTCATTTCAATTCTCATGTTTGTATTGTTATAAAATTAGATTTATATATAAAAACTCGGAGAATTGAGAAAGATATAAAGTAGTTTGTAGAGATTTTAAAAAAGCAATATGTGATATAAAAAATTGACTTTTAGTGATTTATACAATAGATTGGATACCAAAGAAGGTGAAAGATGTATGTATAAATTAGCCAAGCAAAGAAATAGGAGAAGTAAAGATATAGTTCAAGTAAGGTATATTAAGGATGAAAATTATGAAGTATTTTTCTTAAAAAAGGATATTGAAAATAAGTGAATGAGTTATGTTGAAAAACTTTTCAATGAAGGATCTGAGAATACGATTGATTTTAGCAACCTTAGTACCCTAAACAAAAATAAAGAATTTTATTTTTATTATTGTATTACTAAATTTAAAGTTGGAGAAGTTTTAAAGAAAATGAAGTATGAAAAACAGTAGGACCTGATAATATTTCAATAAAAGTGTGAAAATACTTAGAAGATCAAGGAATTTCTTGGAGGAAGAATACAAATTTCTTGGAGGAACAAACAAAACGATGCAAGATGGGTGGAGGAAGAATTTGTTTGTTCATTTATTTAAGAATAAAGGTGATACACAAGAGGTGCAAATTATAGAGGAATTAAGTTAATATGTCATGCGTTAAAATTGTGGGACAGAGTAATTGAGCATAGACTACAATGTGATATAAAAGTTTCTCAAAATCAATTTGGTTTCATGCCGAATAGATCTACTATGGATGATATACATTTGTTGAGAGGTTTGATGGAGAAGTATAGAGAAAGTAAGGAGGATCTACATATGATATTTGTTGATTTAGAGAAAGCTTATCATAAAGTTTTAAGAGAAGTCCTTTGAAGAGTTCTTGAAAAGAAAGGAGTTAATATTGATTATACTCAAATCATTAAGGATATGTATGCTTGAGCTATTACTTGTGTCCAAACATAAGGAGGATTGATAAAATATTTTTCTATTTCAGTTGGATTACATTAAGGTGAAAGATGTATGTATAAGTTAGTCAACCAAAGAGATAGGAGAAGTAAAGACATAGTTCAAGTGAGGTGTATTAAGGATGAAAATAATAAAATATTTTTTTTTTAGAAAAGGATATTGAAAATAGGTGGATGAGGTATTTTGATAAACTTTTCAAGGGATCTGAAAGACGATTGATTTTAGCCTTAATACCTAAAAAAATAGAATTTCATTTTATCGTATTAGTAAATATGAAGTTAGTGAAGCTTTAAAGAAAATGAAATGTGGAAAGCAGGGACGATAATATTCCAATAAGTGTGAAATGTTTAGGAGATCAAGGAATTTCTTGGCTTACAAATTTTTTTAATGTCATTTTAAAACTAAAACGATGCGATGAGTGGAGAAAGAGTTTGTTGGTTCTATATTTAAGAATAAAGGTGATGCACAAGAGTGCAAATTATGAGGAATTAAGTTAATGTGTCATATATTAAAATTATGGGAGAGAGTAATTGAGAAGTTACGATGTGATACGTAAGTTTCTCACAATCGCTTTGTTTCATGCCGTAGATCTACTATGGATATTATACATTTGTTAAGAGATTTGATGGAGAAGCATAGAGAAAGTAAGGAGGATCTACATATGATATTTATTGATTTAGAGAAAGCTTATGATAAAGTTTTAAGAGATGTTCTTTGGAGAGTTTTAAAACAGAAAGGAGTTAATATTGGTTATATTCAAGTCATTAAGGATATGTATACTGAGTCGCATTTGTGTCCAAACACAAGGAGGATTGACAAAATATTTTCCTATTTCGGTTGGATTACATCAAGGATCGACTTTAAGCCCTTATCTTTTACTTTATGGATGTTCTACTAGGCATTTACAAGAAGATGTACCTTGGTGTATGCTTTTCGATGACATTCTTCTTGATAAGACTAGAGAAGGAGAGTAAACTTGAATTATGGAGGTCAACTCAGAGTCTAAAGGTTTTAGTTTAAGTAGATCTAAAATTGAATATATGGAGTGTAATTTTAGTTGTAGAAGTTCTTGTGGTAGTATTGTGATATTAGTGAACAAGTCATTAATAAGAGTGAAGCGTTTTAGATATTTAGGCTCATTGTTCAAAATGATGGTGAAATAGATGGAGATGTTATTAGTAGAATTCAAGTTGTATGGTTGAAGTGGAGGAATGCTTCGGCTATTATGTGATAAAAGTTCCACTAAACTTAAGGAAAAAATTTTATAAGATGGTGGTAAGACCGAATGACTTATGGTGCGAATGTAATAAAAGAGAAGCATAAGACCAAAGTGTTATAGAGATGAGGATGCTTAGGTGGATGAGTGGCTTTACTCTTAGAGATAGAATGCAAAATGAGTATATTGGAAAAAAAAGTTGGTAGTAGATAAGATTAGGGAGAGTCGAGATGGTTTGGCCACATAAAGCGTGGGTTCGATGACCGATTAGAGAGTAGATGCAGATTTGCTTATGTTAAGAAAGGTGAGGTAGATCTAAAAGACTTGGTTAAGATGTATAAAAAATGATCTTAGTATACTTGATTTAAATGAGAATTTGATACATAATAGGACACAATGGAGTCGAAGGATTCATGTAGCCGATAAGGCTTGTTGTTGTTGTTGTTGTTGTAGTTGGATTACATTAAGGATCGACGTTAAGCCTATATCTTTTTGCTTTAGTTATAGAAGTTCTTACTAGGCATTTGCAGGAGGATGTACCTTGGTATATGTTTTTTTCTAATGACATTCTTCTTGTTGATAAGACTAAAAAGAGAGTCCAAGAGAAACTTGAATTATGGAGGTCAATCTTAAGTCTAAAGGTTTTCATTTTAGATCTAAAACTAAATATATAAAGTGCAATTTTAATTGTAGAAGTTCTAGTAGTGGTGTTGTGGCATTAGGCGATCAAGTCATTAAAAAGAATGAGCATTTCAGATATCTTGGCTCCATTGTTCAAAATGATGATGAAATAGATGGGGATGTTATTAGTAGAATTCAAGTTGGATGGTTGAAGTGGAGGAAAGCATATGGCCTGTTGTGAGATAGAAAAATGCTTCTTAGACTTAAGGGAAAATTTTATAAGATGGTAGTAAGATCTACAATGATTTATGGTGTAGAATGTTGGCCAATAAAAAAGAAGTATAAAATTGAGTTAAGTGTTTCAAGGATGAGGATGCTTGCATGGATGAGTGCCTTTACTATTTGAGATAAAATATGAAAATGAATGTGTTTGGGAAAAGGTTGGAGTAGTTCCAATGGCAGATAAAATTAGAGAGAGTCGCCTTAGATAGTTTGGCCACATAAAGCGTCGGTCGTCGATGACCTAGTTAGGAGAGTAGATATATTAGATTTATCTTATGTTAAAAAAGGTAGAGGTAGACCTAAAAAGACTTGGTTAAGATTTATAAAAAATGATCTTAGTTTATTGAATTAAATAAGAATTTGACACATAATAGAACACAATGGAGAAGAAGGATTTATGTAGCCGACCCTATATAGTGTGATAAAGGCTTGTTGTTATTGTTGGTTATGACAATCTTCCCTTTTTATACAAAATTTCATCCTCAAAATATAACGTCTGAAATACAAATAAGCATACATTTAATTGAGCAAATGTGGGTAAAATTCTTACATTTTTGATTCCTTCTCCTAAGTGACATCTCATTCTAATCCGTACTCGCTCGATTCCAGAGTCGCTTAAGTTCATATCCTATAATTTTTATGGCTCTTCCACAAATATAAGATCTAATTGAATGTCAATAGGATCAGAAATAATCTTATTGCCTTCATCAGTAATATATTTTCGTAGAAGAGAAATGTGAAACATTATATCCTCCTTGCATATGTGTAGGTAAAGCAAGTCTATAAGACACTTGCTCAATTCTTTCCAAAATCTCATAAGCGTCAATATTGTAATATCCATTAATTTAATTCTTAATTAATTTTGTTTAAGCTAATTAACCGTCGTTCTTCAGAAGCACTTATCAGCAAGATGCATGGCCGATTAAAGCGCGATATGGTAGGGATCGATCGAAGGTAAATTCATTTCCTTTCCTTCCTCGACTCCGTGATCGAGACCGTTCCCGCTCTTCGATCGAGATTTCCTTTCCTTTCCTTCCTTCGCCGACTGACCGCTCCGCGGATGAACGCAGAACCGCCGCTTCCTTCGAGTCGGTCATTGAACTGCCGCGATCCGCTCCGGCTTACTGAACCGATCCCGCGTCGCCATGAACCGATCCCTCGTCCATGGAAACGCCGCACCCGTGAGTCCCGTGAACCGACGGGGAAATCCGTAAGTGGTTCGGATTTCGTTCTCGGCCGACGGGAAACTTAGGGAATTTTGTAGAAATTTTCTTTCCCTATCCCTTTTCTTTCCTTAGCCTTCCTGTTGAAATGCGTGAAATGCGTGATTGGGAAATTCAAATCAATCTTAGCTGAGTTGGAATTATTGAATGATTTGATGTTTGTTGATTGAAGCGTAATTAATATTGGCGTTAGTGCTGCAGTTTTATGAGGAGATATCAATTTCGGTATGATTGGGTTAATTATGAGTTTCATTTATGAGTTTCATTAGAAATATTTAGAAGAGTTATTTCATTATAGGTGTATTTCGAGGAGACATCACGCAATCACCTGATTAATCGAGGTGAGAACTTTTAATGTAAATTCGCTTCTTATGTATGCCATGTTTATGACTCAGATAAATCAGTATGAACGACACGTAGATATTTACCATATTGAACGATATATAAATGTTGATTACTGACCTGCAGATTAATGATTTCAAATGATTCAAGATTGATTTCATCGCAGTATAAATATAAATGCGAATGCGATGATATAAATGTCGGAAAAATTGCGATGGTGAAGGTACGTAGAATCTGCAGATAGAAAAAATTCGAGATGACGATGCGGATGGATCTTAGTATCCCACTGACATTTTGAGGTTGGGGTCGTTAGTCATTAACCCTGTGTAGGTATGTAGAGTATGGTTCCTACCGCTTTACCTACTTTTTTTAGCCAAACGAACTTTTATATGAAGTCAAAACCCATGCAATTATTATAAATGACATTTCTAAAATGATTTGATATAATCGAACTGAAATGATTTAATGAAAATTACTTCTTGACATACAGATGAACCTACAGCCTATTATACTTACGATATTGTCGAGTTATATTATTACATTTCTGACCTACAAAGATATCATTTCACATTGTTATTATCGCAGCTTTACCAGTTTGTAGATTTATACTGCATACGCACGATTGTTTCTTGTCTCAGAGAATTGTTTTAGATTCTTGTCTAAGCTTTTAGCTTATGATGCTACCGTTGAAAATTCGGGAAAAGACGAATTGTAGTTTTTGCTTTTGAATCGATAGTTTTAAAGGCTTTTTTTGGTGCACAAATTAAATGTCTTTATTTCAGATATTTACAAACTTAAAGATTTTACGCCCAAAGAAATGTGATATGAATTAAGTTAAGTAGATATGACAAATAGTTTAGATGATTTGATTAGATACACCTTTCACTGCTCTTTCAAGAACACGGTGAACGTGTGAAAAGTGTCCAATCGAAATATCCTATTACGTTATACTTGATTGACCCAAAGAGGTTATCCGGTGACGAAAGTGATATCGAAGCAATAAGGTTGATAACGAGCAAAAGAAATGATGAAAGAATAAATAATGATTTGGATTTAGGGATAAGAAGTTGAATGATCAATAGATATTTAATAAATATGTATCATATAAATATTTTTTATAATTTCGAATTTGCAAGAAATGGGTTAGATACCCCTCTGACTAACGCACTGAACTCCCTCAAGATAATTAATAGAGTGAAATACAACCTGAGCAAGTGGTGAAGGTAGATCGATGAATTGGGTAGTAATTGATTTTCCGGATAAAGCAAGATCTAAAAAAATCGCGAATCAAGTACGACCGGTATGGTTGAAGTGGATCAACATTTGGATCTTTCAAACGCTCAAACCACCCATTCAAGGTGATCCCATATAAGATTGCCGCTTAAAATTGGAAAAATTACGGATGGAATGATTTGCTCGAGAAAAGTAAGACGGCTACTTTTAGAAGAAGGGAGAAAAGGTGGCAGCTCAACATAGGAAAGATTTGAAATGATACCCATTACTCGATCAAATGGGATGAATTTGTCAAAGTATTCAAAATTTTTATCCCTCCATCGTTGGGACCGGCTTTACAAGACAAATTTTTCAATCTAACTCGCTCAAAATCTATAATGCAATATGAAGCCGAGTTGACTTCTCTTCTAGATATACGCCACATTATATCGATTACGGGAAGAGAAATGTTAGATCGAGTCGAGATCAATTAGGCATTACCCCTTTGATATCAGTGAGTTCTGGTTAGTTGAAAGGCTAAGAAAATGAGTTGAATTTTTCCAAGCAACAGGATTTCAAGCAAAGCTTTGAAAGAAGGCCGATTTTTGAAGAAATTTAAGCGATGAAATGAAACAAATTCTGGAGAAACCTATTTGTGATAAGTGTGGAAGACATTTTGGTCAATGTATTTGGATCGGGAGATGCTACGATGTGGTCAGATTGGACATGACACCTAAATGGAGAAGAAGAACATAAAATCATACAATTATCGCGACGTCAACAAAGAAAATTTTGGAAGCCGGAAGCCGTAACACACAATTTTGGGAAACCTTCAATTCAAGAAAAGGAGAACTTGAACAAAACTAACCCTCCAAGAAAAGCAAGAGTTTTGCTATCACAAGAAGTGAAGAATCAAATGAAGTGTATGCTTAAAATTTCGATTATTCGTTGATTCCTGCTTCGTGATTCATTTCGATTCCTTTTTCGCCGCTTTACCGTTGATGCTATTTATTTTATACCCAGATTGAATGGAATGCCTTCATGATAGTTTGAATACAATAGGAAATGTGTTGGACATTAACATTCAAGATAAACACTTTCCTACAGAACTAATTATCTTACCAATCAGAATTGGTTGATCAAATATTTTGCAACAATTGAATCTTTGGAAGAGGAGAGTGAAATTTTTGCCCGTAAAAAATTATTTTATTTTTCTTGTGATAAGAACGCCGCTTTCTTCTTTGATTAGTGCAAGTTGAGTAAATATTTAAAGCGGTGAAATGGTATTTCTACCAAATGTGTTGAATAAGGAGGTGTTTGAACTGAAAAACATTCCAGTTATTTCAGAATTTCCTGATGTGTTTCCGGAGGAATTACCAGGGTTGCCACCAACACGAGAAGTAGTTTGGGATTGATGTACAACCCGATACAACTTCTATACATAAATCTCTACGGATGGCTAATTGTAGAATTGAAGTGTCACGAGAATCGAGACAAAGGATTTATTCTACCAAAGAACTCACCTTGAGTGCACCAAGATATTTGTTAAGAAAAGGATTACGCGACATGTGTTGATGGAGTTAAATGAAGTGACAATCAAAACAAGTATCCACTACCAGGATTGATGATTTATTTGATCAATCGGAGGGAGCTATCAGATTTTCCTAATTGATTTGAGATCCTGATATCATCGTGAGTTAAAGATCCGATATTTTTAAAACAACTTTTGGAACCGGTATACACTGAATTTCTATGCCATTTGCTTAACTCGCATTTTTTATGACTTAATGAATCGTGTTTTCAAGCCTGAAGTTTTGTTATCATCTTTATTGATGATATTTTGATTTATTCTAAACACGAACATGCAAATCATTTGAGGATTGTTTAAATTGTTAAGACAAAATCAATTATATGCCAAATTTTCAAAATGTGAATTTTGGATGCATATTTAGGTCACATTATAAGGAAGGAGTTTCGTTGATCCTCAAAAGAAAAAAGCAATTTTAGAATGGTCCGCACAAAAGAATGTTACAAAGTTCGCAGCTTTTTGGGTTTAGGTTATTACAGGAAGTTTGTCGAGATTTTCTCATATGAACGCCTATTCAATTTATTGAGAAAGGATGTCAAATTTCAATGGACGAATGCGGCGAGTTTTCAATTGAAAAGATTCATTAGCCCCGCATGCATCGATGAGGATTCCAAATATTTAGTGATGCATCTTTAAAAGGTTTGGGGTGTGTCTTAACGCAGTAACGTAATACATGCTTGAGACAATTAGCGTGGTTTTGTGTGTTTTTTGCTCTTAAAATTTGGAGACATTACTTATATGGAGTGAAATGCGAAATTTTTACGGATCATCAGAGTCTTAAATATATCTTTACACAAAAAGAATTGAATTTAAGACAAAGAAGATGGCTTGAGTTTATTAAAGATTATGATTTAAATATTTAGTATTGTCAGTGTGGGTAGATGCATTGCCGTAAATTCATAGGAAATGCGGATTATTACTCAAAAGTCGAGTTGATCAAAGAATTTAGGCTCTGGCAACGAAAGTTAAGATTGATGATATCGGCATTTATCTCAATCGACAAAGAATCAACTTTATTTGATAGTCGCCCGTAAACCTGATCGGATATCGAAATTCATCAACAACCAGATTAGTAAGCGAATTTCTAGATGCAGAGGTATTATTCGAAAGAATTCACATTATACCGGTGATGCGAGTTGAGACATGAAATTTCTGGAGGCTCATCGGATATACTATTCATCCGGTAGTTCAAAAATGTATAAAGATTTAAAAGCGATTTTGGTGGTCGGTATGAAGAAAGACATAAATGAATATGTCTCTAAATGTCGCTCGTGACAGTTGGCATCAAAGACCGGTGATTGTTACGCCATTACCTATGGAGTGGAAGAAAGAAATTGCAAATGGATTTTGTTATGGATTTCGATCTCAAAAGGCCGTGATAAGTATCACGTGGATATCAAGTCGACTCATTTCTTACAAACGAGATTGTTGATAAATTGTCAGATTATATGTTAAAGAAATTGTAAGACTTCTGGTGCAGTGATCGTCTCGACAAAGATGGTAGATTTACTTCCGACATGGAAAGGAATTGAAAGGCCGCACACAGCTTACACTTAAGTACGTTTTTCATCCTCAAACCGATGGACAATCGAAAGAACAATTCAAGTCTAAGATTTGTTGAGGTTATGTGTTTTAGATTTTGGAGGTTTTGGGAAGATCATATTCATGATCGAAGCTACAATAATAAATACCAATCTAGTATTCGACTCTAGGCATTATATAAGTGTAACTCCATTAAGTCGGGCGTGGGAGAAAGACAAATTAGGTCCAGAGTTGGTTGATCAAGCTGAGAAAATCATTAATCGAGATAGATTAAAAGCCGCCGATCGCCGCCAGTATTACGACTGACCGTAGAATTTCAAGTTGGAGAATTTGTATTTTGAAAGTCAAACCTATGAAAGAATCGAGATTTGGTCACTCAGAGGTAAATTTAGGTACATAGGACCTTTGAAATCACGAAAGGATCTAATATAAACGCTGCTTTTACCCATCGACTGCGACATTCACAACGCCTTTCACATTTCAATGTTGAGAAAATGGATCGTGACGCAGAGCGAAGATTCCATATACCAAGTTTGAAATACAACCGATTTGACTTATGACGGAGCCGAAAAGATTTTAGAATTTGATGTGAAGAGATTACAAAATGTAATAAATTTTCAATGTTAAAATTAAATGGAAGCACAATCAAAGTTACGCTACTTGGGAGGTTGAAAGCAAGAGATGAGGCAAGTTTCCTTCCCGTTTGAATGATTCAAGAAATTTCGAGCAAATTTTTTTTAAGAGGGGGAAATTGTAATATCCATTAATTTAATTCTTAATTAATTTTGTTTAAGCTAATTAACCCGTCGTTATTGTAGAAGACTACTAAAGATCAAAAGCAAGATGCGTCTGGATTAAAGCACACGCCACAGATGGTCGGATCGAGGTAAATTCATTTCATTTCCTTTCCCTCTCACGATCGAGATCGCCCTGCTCTTCAGATCGACGATTTCCTTCCTTTCCTTCCTTCTTCGACCGACCGCTCGACTGACGCAGAACCGCCGCTTCTTACCTCGGTGAGTCCATTTGAACCATCCCGCCGGCCACTGAAACGCGACCCGTGGAGTCCCGTGAACCGACGGGTTGAAATCTTGTGTGGTTCTCGGATTTCTGCTTCCCGACGGGGAAACTTAGGGAATTTTGTAAGTTGAATTTTCTTTCCCTATCCCTTTTCTTTCACTTCTGTTGAAATGAAATGCGTGATTGGGAAATTTTGAAATCGATCCTGAGTGAGCGGGAATTATTGAATGGGATTTAGGATTGACGGTTTGTTGATTTTAGTCATTGATCAGCGGTAATTAATATTGGCGGAGTCGTAATGAAGCTATGAGGAGATATCAATCATGTATGAGTTAATTATGAGTTTCATGAGTTTCATGTATTAGAAATATTTAGAAGAGTTATTTCATTATAGTGTTGAGAATCGAGGAGCACATCACATCGATCTGCATTAATCGGGTGAGACATACTTAATGTAAATTCGCTTCTTCTATGCACGTTTCTACCACTAGATAAATCAGTGAATGACACGTAGATATTTCATATCAACGATATATAAATGTTGATTACTGATCGATTAATGATTTACATGATTACAAGCGTAAGCATTGATTTCATCGGCATATAGAAAGGTTTGAAACGCAGAATGATAACAAATGTGAAATGTTAGGAAAATTGTAATAGAAGGCATTACGTAAATTTGCAGACGGCAAAAGCTCGACGATGAGCCTTGACAGGGATCTTAGATCCCCGACTGCATTTTGAGGTTGGGTCGTTATGTCTAACCGCGAGTAGCAGTATGTAGAGTATGGTTCCTACCTTTACCTACAGCGACGGCCGGGTGACGATCCTTTTTATATGAAGTCAAAACCTGCAATTATAAATGACATAATGGCGTTTAGAAAATGATTTGATATAGAGGAGAAGCTGAAATGATTTAATGAAAATTACTCGACATTGATCTGATTATGACGCATACATTACTACGGCGTATTGTTGGGTTATATTATTATTCGACCTCTGGCGTATTGTTGATTACGTTGTTACATTCTTGCTTTACGGTTTGTAGATTTACATATACGTGCTGCGATTGTTCTCTTGTCTTGTCTTGAGCTTGTTTTAGCGTTCTTGTCTCACTAAGCTTTTAGCTTATGATCTTCTGGATTGAAAATTCGGAAAAGGCAATTTGGGTAGAAGGCTTGTTTTGTTAATTGTATAGTTTTGGGAAGCTTAAAGGCTTGAGTCAAATTAAATGTCTTTAGCTTTATATTATTCTGGCTTAAAGATTTTATCTTTAGGTAAATGTGATATGAATTAAGTTAAGTAGTATATGAATTGAATAGTTTAGTGATGATTTGATTAGATCATCTTTCACTTTTCGTTCATGTACGGGTTGGAACGTGTTGGTGGAATCTGTGTCCAATCGAGTCATCCTATTCTGTTACACTTCAGATTGACCCTAGCATAAGGGGGTTATCTGGGGTGTGACAAATATAGTGTGGACTCAACTTCCCAACCTTGCCAAAGCATTTTACACCTTTCATTAAGCTGACTTTAAGGAACACAAACTCTCTCGCTTCAAATTCTACTGGACGGTGTCTAGCATCATAGTATTTTTTTGTCTATCTTGAATAACCTTCAATTTGTTATGAACCAAACAGATCTTTTTAATAGCTTCATTTACCAAATCTACACCAAGGATTTTTCTTTCACATGTTTTCACCCAACAAAGTGGTGTTTTGCATTTCTTTTCATACAATGCTTCATAATGGGCATATTAATACTTGTTTGAAAGTTATTATTATAGGCAAACTCAATCAAAGGCAAATGTGATTCTCAATTTTCCCAAAAAAAAGTGTATAAAGTCTAAGCAAATCTTCTAGTGTTTGAATTATTTTTTCTAACTAATCATCAATTTGAGGATGGAATACAGTACTAAAAGTGAGTTTAGTACCTAAAACTTCTTGGATTTTCTTCTACAATCTGGATATGAATCTGTCATCCTAATAAGATACTATAGACTTTGGCACACCATACAATCTTATAATTTTATCAACATATAGTTTTGCTAGCTTTTTCAATAACATTGGATTACTAAATGGGTAGAAAGTGTACAGACTTTGTCAATTTATCAATGGCAACCCAATAGCATCACAACCCCTGTATAGATTTAGGTAGGTCAATCACAAAATCCATAGCAATGTTGTCCCATTTCCATTCAAGTATTAGCAGGGGTTGTAAAAATCTACTCGGTTTCTGATGTTCGGTTTTAACCATCTGACATATTTGGCATTTGAGAATAAATTTGGCTACGCTCTCTTCATCGTTAATCACGAAAATATTTTCTTAAGATTTTGATACATTTTGTTATTGTCTGGATGAATTGAATAACTGGAGAAATATGCTTCATGTAGTATTGTCTTTCTCTAAGCCTCGAACATTAGGAATATAAACAATACCTCTATACTTTATTAATTTCTCCCCATCAATTTCATAATCTCTATATGGTTTATTTTTACTAAGCTTAAAATTTTCTGAAAACTAAACATCCTGAGATAAAACATCACGCATTCTGTCTTTTAAAATCGACTGTATAGCCATTTGATTTAATAATATAACTCTATCGTCGTCGAATTTAACTACTGAAATTTCTAACCACTCCAAATCTTGAATCAACTCCTTTTGCTAACAAATCAACCAGTTTAGATTACTTGATGTTTTTCTGCTTAAGATATTAGCAACTATATGCCTTCTTTGGATGATGCTGAATATCCAAAGCATAATCTTTAATTAGTTATAATCATGACTTTTACCTCAAATTTAACTCCTAAGTGAGGATATATTTTAGGCTTTGATGATCAGTGAAAATTTTACATCTCACCCCATATAAGTAATGTCTCTAAATCTTTAATGCAAACACAACTGCTACTAATTTCAGATCATGGGTTGTATAATTTCTTTCATTATTTTTCAACTGTCTGGAGGCATAGGAAACTACCCTTTCGTTTTGCATAAGTACACATCTTAAACCTCTCAATTATGTATCACTATAAATCTGAAATCTGTCTGTGCTTGATGAAATAGTTAATATTGGCATAGTAATTAGATAATTTTTTAATTTCTAAAAATCCTACTCATATTGATTTGATCATTCAAACTTGAATGTTTTCTATGTTAACCTAAATAATAACATGGCAATCTGTAAAATCCCCTCATAAATCTTCTGTGATAACTTGTCAATCTTAAGAAACTTTTGACTTCTATGACAGTGGTTAGTCTAATTTTATTTTGATCGACTGAAACACCTTCACTACTGATCACATGCCTCAGAAATACGATGTTGTTTAACTAAAACTAATACTTTAAAAATTTTGCGTATAGTTCATTCTCTTTCAGAGTTTGCAGAACAATGTGAAGATGATTTTTATGAGCTACTTATCTCTTAAATATATTAGAATATCATTTATGAATACAATCATGAATGAATTCAAGGATGATTTAAAGATTTTGTTCATGAAGTCCATAAATACTGTTGGAGCATTAGTTAAGCCAAAAGACATTACTACAAACTCATAATATCTATATCTTGCATTAAATACAGTCTTTGTTATATCTTCCTCTTTGATCCTAAGTTAATGATAACCTAATCTTAAATCAATTTTTGAGAACACTAAAACTTCTTCTAGTTGATCAAATAGATCATTAGTTCTAGGCAGGGGATATTTATTCTTCATTGTGAGTTTATTCAGATCTCTATAATTTATACACTGTCTTAAGCTCTCATCTTTTTTTTTTGCAAATAATACAAGAGTTTCTCAAGGTGATATGCTAGGTCTGATATAGCCCTTTTCCAATAGGTCTTGCAACTGATTTTTCAACTCATGTAATTTTTTTATTATCATTATATATGGTGCTTTTGCTACAGGTTTTGTGCTTTGAATTAATTTAATAGAGAAATCTTGAGCCTCTCGATGTCCATAAGCTCCTTTCTCGGCCTTGAAGCGTCTATATGACATTCTCTATCTAGTAAGAGCCTCAAAGTGAACTGCAGGTGGAGGCGAAACTGAGATCTTTCTAATATCTTCCTCTCCATCAGATCCAGAGAGGGGGTGAAACTTGTTCTCTATGATGAGAGGAGACACTATCCTGGGTGTCTCCTCTATTACAGACTGAGCAGCTGCCTTTAGCTCCTTGGTCTGCGTGATGTCGCTTGATCTTCGGTATGGTTGCGGCCGGGTCCTGTGGGAGGCGAGGAACAAGAACTAGACCATCCTCTCATGGGTGGGGAGACTATCCAAGATAGGGTAGTCTTCACTTGGAAGGAGCCAATGAGTGGGTCTTGGCAGTGTGCGAAGGGGAACCACCAAACAGCTGGCGAATAGCTGCTATCATGGAACTACCACAACCTTCCTCTTTAGTGAGGAAAATTCTGAGTCAGACGGCATCTTAACCTGGATGACCGGCTTCTGCCCGGTCACCACACTCCTACTGACGGTTGTGAGGATGGTCTCCTCACAAGTGATCCTAGCCCCCCTCGAAACCTCGGCCAAAATGAATGAGGTGGGCAAAGTCAGATTGTGGGAGGCTGGCCCGATCCAAGGCCAAATTCATCCCAAAATGTTTTGTAAGCACGTACTTCTGGGCTGTCATTTAAACTGAACTGAACTGAACTGAAAGAAACTAATTGAAACTGGGCTGAATTCTACAATTTGGAAAATAAACCGAAATCAGATTTTTGCTTTAATTTATTTTTAGAATTTGAACCCACGCTCAATAATTTGGATGTGTGAAGTGGGGCTCTTTGAATTTGGAGAGAGATTTTAAGTTTAGAATTGGAGAGGGGATTTTTTTGAATTTGGAATCCATTTTCAACAAATTTGTGTACGATGGAAATAAGTTCAAATATTTTGAAGAGATTGATGCTTTCATAGGTTCATATTTAATTTTGATATTTTGTGTTTGGGGATCTTTTACTTAACAAATTTGAGTATGTTAAAGTAAAGGGTCAACTGATTTTGTTTAAATTTGTGATTTTGGAATTAACTCACTTAGCAAATTTGGATATGCTATGTGAGGTGTTTAAAAATAATTTTTCTTGTTTTGTTTGCTTATTTGTGAATTATATGTGAATTTAAAAATGAAATATTTACTTAGCAAATTTAGGTATGCTAAATAAAGAATCCAAATGTTTTATTATTTTTGAAGAGAGTATCTTTACTTAGCAAATTTAGGTATGTTAAATAAAGGATTCAAATATGTTTTGTTTTTAATGACATTTTTTTTTTTTTGAAAAGAGAATTTTTTAATTAACAAATTTAAGTATGCTAAATAAAAGAAATTTAAATGTGTTTTATTTTGGTGATTTTGAAAAGAAGATTCTTAGTAAATTTAGGTATGCTAAAGATATCCAAATGTGTTTTGTTTTGATTTATTTTAAAAGAGAATTTCTTTAGCAAATATAGGTATCCTAAATAAAAGAAATCCAAATGTATTTTGTTTTGATTTCTAAAAAGAGAATTCTTTACTTAGCAAATTTAAGTATGCTAAATACCATGTATATTTTGTTTTGATTATTTTGAAAAGTGGATTCTTAGCAAATTTAGGTATGCTAAAAAAATTCAAATGCATTTTTTTTTTTTTTTGAAAAAGAGAATTTTTTACTTAGCAAATTTAGATATGCTAAATAAAGATTCATATGTGTTTTGTTTTGATGATTTTGAAAAGAGAATTCTTAACAAATTTAGGTATGCTAAAAAAATTCAAATATGTTTTTGTTTTTGATTTTTGAAAAGAGGATTCTTTACTTAGCAAATTTAGGTATGCTAAATAAAAGATCCATGTGTATATTGTTTTGATGATTTTGAAAGAGGATTCTTAGCAAATTTAGGTATGCTAAAGAAATCCAAATGTGTTTTTATGTTTTGATTTTTTGAAAAGAGGATTTTCGCTTAACAAATTTGGGTATGTTAAGTGAAAATCTAATTGTATTTGATTTTTGAAATTTTGATTTTGAAAAGAGGATATTCATTTAACAAATTTGGGGTATACTAAATTAAAGATTCAAATGTTGTTTGATTTTTTATTTTTGAAAAGTGAATTCTTTACTTAGCAATTTTAGGTATGCTAGATAAAAGGTCCAAATGTGTTTTATTTTTGAAAAGTTGATTATTGATTTTATTTTGAAAATAAAATCTTTATTCAATAAATTGAATGAGAATGTTCATTTGTGTTTTTGGAAAATATGATTTTGGATTTTATTTTTGAAAAGATGATTGTTGATTTTATTTTTTGAAAAGACGATTGTTGATTTTATTTTGAAAATAAAATCTTCATTCAATAAATTGAACGAGGATGTTCATTTGTACTTTTGAAAAATATGATTTTGGATTTTATTTTTGAAAAGATGATTGTTGATTTTATTTTGAAAAGATGCTTGTTGATTTTATTTTAAAAATGAAATTTTCTTCCAATAAATTGAATGTGGATGTGCATTTGTGCTTTTGAAAAATATGATTTTAGATTTTATTTTTGAAAAGATGATTGTTGATTTTATTTTTGAAAGCTGATTGTTGATTTTATTTTGAAAATAAAATCTTCATTCAATAAATTGAATGAGGATATTCATTTATATTTTTGGAAAATATGATTGTTGATTTTAATTTTTGAAAATGAAATCTTCATTCAATAAATTGAATGAGGATGTTCATTTGTGATTGTTGATTTTGGTTTTTTTGAAAATGAAATCCTCTTTCAATCTCATTCAATAAATTGAATGAGGATGTTCATTTATGTTTTTTGAAAATATGATTTTGAATTTTATTTTTTAAAAGATTCTACATATAACAATCATGAAGATTGTTAGATGAGGTTGTTTTATAAAAATTTTTGTGCAAACATTTTATCAAGTGTATTTTGAAAAAGTGCTTTTTGGAAATTTATGTTTTTATAATGGATTTATTTTTCATTATTTTTGGAATGAATTTTATCTTACCATAGAAATGGTAAGGAAGTCTTTAGTTTTTTTTTTTTAATTAAATTTTTTTATTTTCACCTATTGAGGAACCCAACATGGGGTTTTAAGACCTACACGGAATGAGGTCCTAAAACCTAAAGGATGTTGACTTGCTTAGCTCAAGAATAAAATGAGTTACGTGTCAACGAAAAAGGACTCAAATTCATATAAAATACAAACTCACTATCGATATTTGGGGACAACAATCATTTACCAAAGATGGACAAAGGATTCCATTCCCCAGCGGAGTCGCTAAAAAAATTTGTGGTTTTTTATTTTCATCTTCATTCCAAAAAAAATGTGGATTTAAAAATGAAGATAAAAATAAAAATGCTTTGGTAGGACACCATGTAGATTCGCAGATGTTGTTATTGGAGTGATCGGGTACGACATTGAGGAATGATGTATTATCTTGAGAGGCAGTCATCCTACAATAATCAATCACCTAATAAGGACTCAGGATGATGATGGGTCTTGATGTACTAGATATTCTTCTCTGTACATGAAAAGTAAAGCAGATCTATTTTATACCGTTCATTAAGTTTCCTATGGAAGCTCCATAGTTAATTACATCTTAAGGAATGAGATTTCTTAAGAATACTCGATTAAGGTAAATGATCGTTGTCTCCAAAGATTTCAAAGAATGGGGTATCAATCAATTGGTTATTTTTGAAAGATCAAATGGGATTGATCAAAAGGACGGAGTTATTATCGAAATCAAAAGGAGATAAGTAGGGGATGCTTACGATACTAGGAAACCTAGCGATCATATCAAATTATCTTATGATTGAGCTTTATATTTTTAAATTTAAAGAAAATTATTGGTTTGAGTTTAGTTTTTATTAGAAATCTATGACTTACAATTACATGATACAAGACTATGAAAATGCATAAGAGGTGAGAATTTATGCTAGTAGCCCGCAAAGGGAAGTAGCAAACTCTGAACCTAAATTTAGGGAGCTTTGGTGAGGGCCAAGGCACAACTTAAATCTAAGGAGAAAATGGACATATGGTTTACCTTAACACGAGAGGATAAACCATGACATTGGGCTTACAACTGGGGTGGTGTCAACTAACTCCATGATTTTAAATACATGTGTAAGTCTTATGCGACAAGATAGTTAAGGTATTATTTATTTAGAAAGCTAAGTCTTAAATACACTCAGACTAGATCGTATACGGTATGAATAATAATCTAATCTAAAATTTTGTCATGTTTTATTTTATTTTTGGACAATTGGTTTGACACAGGCTATGGGATTCATATGCCTAATGCATGAGAAATTTGATTATGGGCCAAAATCAGCTAGAAGAAGGTGTATTTCTATCATGATTCTCAAAGGTCGAGCCAAGTTCCTTAGCAAAGGTGAAAGCCCTCCATAAGTAAGAGTGAAGCAAGATGCTTTTTATGCATGATGTGAAACATATAACATCCAGCTAAGGGGTTGTTAAATCTTTCATCTTTATTTATAACCTAGGTTTTATGTGAGGTTATGAGTTAATTTTTAATTTTGAGTTGATTAATTGGATAGAAAATTTATTTTTTCCTAAAAGTCTAATCGCATCCAGGCTATTGATCAAAGAAAAGAAGAAATTAGGAAAATCATGTCATCTTAATGCACAAGCTAAACAAATATCAAACAATTTATAAAGCTAGTGCAAAAGAATAAAATGCCTTTGTAGTCGGGCTCTACTACATAAACCCTAAAAGAAATTGGATATCTGAGCCATACCCTTATACAACCTAGATTACAAATGAATTAATTACAATTAAAAAGGAATTCATGTTATGGAGGTCTTCATTCTTTATTTTTTCTTTCTTCATGTTTGATTTGCTTCTTTCCTTTCTTCTTCTTTCTTCTTTTGGTTGGTTGGAATGTGGTTGTTCCAAAAGCTTCACATGGTGCATAAGACATAGTCTTATGACCAATGTTCATCCTAATCTCTCATAACATTCATTCTAAATCCTAACCAACTAAAATCTGTAAAATAGAGATTAGTGAAACACACCACACATCTCAATCATGTATATGAATAAATTGGACTTAGCACCCCACACATGGGTAACCAAGTCAACTTAGCCTATTTTGGATTATGTTTAGGGGTATAAGTAATATGCGCAGCAAAATTATTTATATTTTTATTATAGTGTCCCTTAAGTACAATTCCCTACAGAAGACAATGATTAGACTAAGATCGTTCTATCATCCAATCTATGCACATGCACCCTAACATTCAGACTAAAATATTACATCATAAAATAAAATCAGGCATCAAACCATGCATAGTCCTAACATATGACTAGAAATGGTGACTTAGCATAATGTATGTGTCTTTTAAGGCTTGTGTGGTATATCTTAGCTAAACTTTAAGGTTGAAGTTTTCTAAGTGTGAGAGGTTTCAACTTAGAGTGTGGTTTCATTTAAGTGGTTTAGTTGATTTGTTAGTTTTATTTGATGATTTGATTTGGCTTGAATGAACCTACACTTAATTATTAAGTGTTGTAAAAAGAAGAAAAGAACTTTTCTTTCATCCCTACCTTAAGTAATTTTTAAGATAAATTTATTAGTGATTTTTCTTTAATGAATATTTTATTGTGTTTTAATTAAGCTTAAGTTTAGATTTTCTCTAAATAAATCTATTCAATAAGAAAGGTATTTTAAGATTAATTAAAGTGAATTACTATCACAAAACACACAACTATTTTATTTCTTTCCAATATGTATATCATGCATATAAATAAATCCTAAGCATATCTATACATGCAAATGTAAATATTTAGCACACCTTCACGATGAATACTGAGGGATGTTGCGTAACAAAATTTGGATGCTTCATGATGTAAGATTTTATTATGTAGAAAAGAGAGGGATTCTTTTATCCATTAATCAAATGCACATTTACATGTCTGAAAGACATAAGTGAGTAGGACACCATTGTTTTTTTTTCAGGGTATAAGGTACTGAGCACCTTATTTCTTAAAGCCCATAACCCGAGATGTCCAGACTAATATATCACTTTTCTTAAATACATGTGCATGTACAAATAAGAATACATGGATGAAGAATCATGCGAAAGATTTATATTTTTATTTAATTTGGTTATGTAATTTACATATGCAAATGTGAAGATCCTTCTTAAGTCATAATATGGGAGTGTATAAGATGTAAGCAAGTGTTGTGTTCTTTTTCAAATGAACTATATATTTTGCAAATCTTATGCAAACCCATGTTAAGAGAAGAGAAGGAAAGGCAACACAAAGCACATTTTATATTATAACTACATACAAGCCTATAAATATTTATAAATAACATACTTTCATTTATGATCTTTAATTTATAGATTTTGAAAATAATTTTTGATTTAGTAGTGATAATAGCTACTCATATTCTTACTTTAGTCAAAACATGCAATTTGATATAAAGGAAATATTTTATTTATTTTGATTTTCCAAAAGACATGAATGTATGATTTTCATATGACAAACCACATTTAATATGCTCGGAAAGAGATAAAGTGATGTAAGCATATGACTTCATTCACTTTAATTAATTCTTGAAGACAATCTTATGAAGTAAAATCATTTACAGTGAATCAAAATTTCTTTAAAAAGATTTTTATTTTTATTTTGAGTTTGATTTGATTTAGGAAATATGGAAATGTTTGTTGGTCCTAACCCATTTCCCTCATGTATTAATTGATTTAATTTAATTTAATTTTTAGAGCCATTAAGTTGATTTTATGGTTTGTTTAGGTTAAGGTGTAAATTAAGTTCATTGATTATCCCTTACCTATACTAATTTAATATAATTAACCTAACAATTATGAGCCAACATATGATATGCAACCACATAGAATTTAAATTAGCAATGTTCCTAAGAAAGAAAGGAGCTTAATACAATTAGCTCACAATTATTGATTAATTAAGTTAAAAGATTTAATTAAGTACTTTCATAACCTTCTCATACATATGGGTTGGATATGATTTCCTTAAAAGGCACTTAGGTTATTAAACACCTAAGTATCTACCCAAGACTTAAGATTATTTTCTGGAATGATTTAATTTTGAATTTTGATTAATTGAATTTATTAATGAAATGATTAAGCCATTAATTACAACTTGATTAAATATTTTCTAAATGGAGTGAACTTATGGAGAAGAGATTGGAAAAGGAATCCTAATCTCATTCCCTAAGTTCCTTCAATATTTCATAGTGATTAGCAAACCCAATTAATTGATTCATCATTGTTTAATATATTAATTAATCACTTAATTAATTAAGGGAGTGATTAAGAATGAATCAATCAATTGCCCTAATTAAATCAATAATAAATTCCAACAAAATTAGGGGAGACAGAAGTCATCCCACTAAACATACCTGAGAAGTTTGAAATTAATTAATGAAATAATTAGGGAGTAATTAATATAATTACATTCTCAATAAAACCCAAATTGAGTGAAGCATACTGTTCAAAATCAATCACAATTAATTTTATATTATTCCCCCTTTAATTATCTTTAAAATGAAATTGAGTTTGTATTTTTTGGATTTTTTTACATTTAACTATAAATTTTTGAAGTTTCTGTGATTAATAGGTCATTAAATAAGCTAATTATATATAACTAATCACATTGCATTGGGCGGGTGGCCTTGCTTTACGCGTGGTGCGATGGGATTGGTTATTTAAGTTGTCACATTCTATCGCGTCGCGGCTTCTGCGTTTCTCCTTGACGTCAGATCAAAGATCGACTTTTGATTAAACCAGGTTTGAAAAGGATTAATCAACATGGTCTAATCGGATTAATCAAGACCATCCATCCAAAACATGTGGGATAGACGGCCCATGATTCATCCTTGCCCTCGCCTGCGGAAGACGGAGATCGTCAGTCCTTCATGGCTTAATCTGAGCTCACTTTAGCTCGGATTGAGCTTGGATTCAACCCACACCATCTAGGAGCAATAAGAGACACATCCAACGGTGGAATTCAATTGGGATTACACTTCCCTTCACAAAGGGCCAAAGAATTTCCTACTTAAGCTCAGTTTTGAAGCATATCTTGCACAGGCGCACTTCCAAGTTGAGGTAGCCGTAGTGGAGGCAGCATTGAAGGTTTGAAGGCTTGAGATGAAGTGGATCTTCCAATTGGCCAAGCTCCCTTTCAATGGCTTGCGGCTTTGGTCGAACTCCCCCTTCCCATGGCTTGGATGCTTGGGATTTGCTTTGGATGAACTCGACTTAGTGCCTTGATGGTGCTTGCAAGAGGAATTCGACTTTGGTTGGGTATTGAGTAAGTTGGAATTCTCACTCATCTCCCCTGTTTTCGGCTTAGGCAAAACTGAGAATGAGAATTTCAATTGAGCTTAGGAATACTTGGGAGAGCTCGGGGAGCTTCCTCTGGGTTCCTAGGGCTCAATCGAGTGCAAGTGTGCTGAATTGGAATGGAATGAGGGAGAGTATACCTCCTCCTACTTGGATCGAACAGCCGTGAGCCTCTTTCCATTTTGAGCAAGTTGATCTCATGGAATAGGTTGTTAAGGTTGTTAGGGGTGCCATGTGATTCGATTTTGGCAGAGAAGTGTAGTGGAGGAATTGCCCATATGTTAAATGAGAGTATGGAGTGATTCCATGTGCTCATTTTTCATTGGGTGGTCGGTTTTGGCTTTTGGTTGGGTTTGGCTGACCCAAATCCATTGGGTCATGTGCATCACATCCCTTGGTATCCAAATGGACCATTATGAGGGTGTCAAGTGGTCTCAAGTTGGAATATGATCAAATTCCAAGTGATTGATCATAGGTTACCCTTTGACCTATGGGTAAAATGATCATTTGACTTTGATTTTGATTTAGGCAGATTTGAAATGATTGGAAAATAGGTTGTGCCAATTTTTAATGGTTTGATACGATTAGGTTCATGTTGACTCATTTCGTTCAAAATAGATTAACTTTGGTCAAGTTTACCAATTTGTCAAAATTAGGTCAAACCTTGGGCTAGGTCAAGTTCATATGATCATTTGGAGTGGTTTGATATCATTGGTTTGGTTCAATTTGATTTATATTTGGTTTTGATTCATTTGATTTCATTTAGGTCAAATGGGTCAAGTTGATCACTTTGACCCATTTGACTTAATTGGATTAGGTCATGGGTTGGTTTAAGTTTAGTTGATCATTTGAAATATTTTGCAAGCTATGGTTTCAATCAATTTTGGTTTGATTTGATTTTGGCTTGATTTGACCTTTTAGGTCAAGTTGGGTTTATGGTCAATTGGGCTAGGTTGGGTCTAGTTGGCCAATTGAAGCTTTGATCAAGTTCAACAAGTAATTTAGAATAAATTTGACTCATTGGTTACAATCAATTTCGCTTATATCAAGATTTGACACATTTTGATTTCTTAGGTCAACTTGAGTCAACTTGGGTCAAGCCAATTAAATGGGTTGTTCAAATGATGACTTGGTTATGTCCAATCATTGATCATGAATTGATTTTGAGCAATGGTTTCAATTAATTTGGCCTATGGTGAATTTTGGCTAGTTTAGGTTTCATTTAGGTTAAGTGTTGACTTGGTCAAAGGTTTGGTTTGACTTGGTTTGATCCTATTTGAGTGATTGATCATCTTATGATAATTGTTTCTCACAATGTGAGGCTTAGATGGGCTTAGTTTAATCCAATTTGGGTAGGATTAGAATTTAGCTCAAAAATGTGTTTTAGGTCACTTTAAGTCAAGTGAGCCAAAGTGGGTCAATTGACTTGATCAAGACTTGATTCAAGTTTAGTTGAACTCACATATGGACTTATAATTGAAATATAAATCCATTTACAAGTGATTTGGAGTCAAATGAGTTTTGATTCATTTGACAATTTCAAGTTTAAAGGGTGAACATAGGTTTGATTTGGGTTTGAATTTTGAATTTAGTTTTGGTTTGATGATTGAAGTTTGTGTTTATATTTGGATTCATGATTGAAGGGTTGATTATTTTGAGAGAAAATCCAAGAGTTTAAATTGATTTGAGTTTAATTTGATTAAGTTCAAGAATTTGACTTAAAAGAGTTTAGGTTAGATTTTGATTAGATTTGGATTTGTGTTTTGGATTTGATTTTGATTATTTGAATTTGTTTTTCATTTATATTTGTGAATTCAAATGAAAATATAAATGGGTTATTCGAAAATCTTTTAAGTTTGGATTGATTTAGATTTGATTTGAGCTAAAGTCCATAAGATGAAATCAAAGTGACTTAGAAAAAAATTTAGATTTGAAGTTGATTATGGATTTCAATCATTTGAAATTTTGATTCATGATTTGAGAAAATTAATTGTGTTGGAATTGATTTAAGGTTTGATTTGGAATTGATTTGAATTTGAAGTTTATTTAGATTTGAAGTTTGACTTGAAAGAAGGAAGTAAGGAGTTGGTTCAAGCTATAGGGTAGGCAAGTTTTTCTAACACTCCTAAGACATAACCTATTCCTATGGCTAATTTTTCTAAATCTCTAGGGTTAGGTTAAGTGTTCACCTAATCATTAGAAGTGTCTTAAGACTAAGGAACTCTTAATGTCTAAGAGGAGTCCTATGTCTAAAATGGAGAGGTTGAAAGCTCACTCCAAAAGTGAGGTCAACATATCATGCATGATCAAATTCGATTCTATTTGAGAAAATATTTTCATGAATATTTATTCAAGCATGAATTAGATAAATAATGATTTATAATTATAAAATTATTTAAATTTAATTTTTCTGAAATTGAATTTACTCTAAAACTATCAATAGAATATGTATCAGAGTTCTTATGAGCCGGAACATAAGATTGATTGAGCAAAAGTCAAAATCTCAATTTAAAATTAAATTTGAGTATGAGATCATATATGAATTCAAATTTGAATTAGAATTTGAATGTGCATATGAGTTCTAAATTTAACAATTTAACAAATTACAGACGTCGCTCTTAAATGAATTGAACGGATTGATATAACTCCAAAGAAATTTTCTGCTAATATTTTTGTTATGCCAACAAATCAGACTGCCTATTTCTATTTTATTTTGTTTTCTTCCTCGCACTGTTTTTTTTTTTTTTTTTTTTTGAATTTATCGGGTATGAATTTCTTTCTATTGTGTGAGATTTTGATTATGTGCATAGCCTTCTAGTTTTTGGTCTTAAACCTTCCGTGAGAATTGATCTTTTTAAGCAATTTTTATTGTTATTGAAGGCAATGATTAATAGCTTATGTCCTGTGAAATTTGTACAATTTTTTTAGCTGATTGATGCATTGCATGTTAAATCTGACTTATAAATCTTAAACTCTAAGATAACTCTAAGATGTGTTTTGTAGTATTTGATCGCTACTCTCATGACAATTCCAGGCTTTAAATCCTGGATTTATCGCCCGCAGCTTTACTGAATTCACCAAGGAGTTGTTAGGATTTCCATAATTCTGTCATACTTCCAGATACAGATTTTTCCATGTTTAAACATCTAATAAATTCTATTATGGTATGATTAAAATTTGTTATAAAGATATCAAACAAATATAGTGTAAAGGTGTAAAAAACTGCACTCAGTCCTTTTTGGGTAATGGTTCATGCATGAGTTTGCTAATTGATTTTACATGATAATAATCATTATGAATCATTCCGTGCTCATATAGAATTATAGTATGTCTACTATGTTCTCAAATTTCACCTGATTTCTCATTTTAATTTCGGCTTTGTAGTCACGCTCGGTTCGGGACTTTGACAATCATGCCACACGCCTAGTTGGAAAATTTGAGGTATTAATATCTAACTTGCCATCTTTTCTCTTTTAACTATTATTATTTTGTGATTTGACAGATGTGATAACAAAATTGGTGTATAATATTTTTTTAAGACTGTGGATACATACTACCGCCGTTGTAGTAGTGTTAGCTACGTGGGGAATGTATCAGTTCCATTGCTCTGCATTAGTGCTTTGGATGATCCAGTATGTACCAAGGAAGCGATTCCCTGGGATGAGTGCAGGCATGGCGAACACCTTCCTCCCATCAGATGTTTTTGTTCCCTTTCTGTTGGAATGTTTTTAGTGCATCTGTTGTCTTGTTCTAATTAATTCAAAGGCTATTGACTTCACAGGGCAAACAAAAATATTGTTCTGGCAACAACAGCCCATGGAGGTCATCTTGCATATTTTGAAGGGATAACTGCAACTAGTATATGGTACAATTCCCAAATATCCGCATATTTTTTAAGTCATTTTTCCGTTCATTGTACACTGTCTAGTTCTTCCTCTCTTCTATTTTCTTTTGGAAGTGTTCATTAAAGACTAGTTTGGCCAAGAATAATGTAAAACAGATGCAGCTTTAAAAGTTTTTTATCGAAGATATTTTTAGTTTAATCTATCCTTGCAGTTCATTCTCTTAGCTGTATGTGGAGTAAGAGTAATGGTTGCATGTGCACTAGTTGAAATGACACTAAACTTGCATTTCTACTAATATAATTATCATTGAGTTGAGTATGTTCTTTTTCTGCAGGTGGGTTAGAGCTGTTGATGAGTTCTTTTCTGCTCTGCATTCTGGCCCGTATATGCACGGACAAAAGGTGTTATCTCAAACCCAAGCCTTATATTTGGATCACATTTCAAAACTTCTGTGATGAAATCTGTAAAAAATTAAATACGCTGCAGATAGAGAGCCAAAATCTGTATGCCCCACTGAATTCTTCCATTGATAAAAGCCCATATATAAATTTCACGGAGGATGGATTAGTCACGGCAATGGTAACTGATGGATCAGAGGATGAAGACATAACCGATGCACATGATGAACAGAGACATATTCAAGCAGTAGCTGAAAATGAAGCTGTTGTTACCACAGGCAATGAAGAGCACACGCTGTTGAATAGTCCATTAATCTCTTTGCCTTCTGGTCAGAAGGAAGACGAGGATGCAGATGCCTTTACTTTCAAAGATGCTTCTGCCACACCAGTGAAGAGATCCCTCAAGCAGCTTTCAAAGCAATGCCGAAAATCAATGTGGCTACTCGTGTATGTAGCCATCGTCTCGTCTTGGCCCCTGGTTGGCTCCGCCCTCCTCTTCGTATTTAGGAATAAGCTGAAGGGCGTTTTTCGTGCATCAGCACGCAGAAGATGAGTGATGACAAAGGGGAAAAAACATAGGCACCGTATAACTGGTGGTTCTTGTTATCTCACAAATGAATATAGAATAAATATGTTTATCAAATCATATTGCTGCTGTACTAATATAAAATGGCTGCACTATTGAGAAACTCAAGTATTGGATCTAATATATTAAATTTAGCTATGCAGGGGGGTTGGAGCAAGAGAGCAAGGAAAGAATGAGTCTATGTTCTTTCAGATGAATCATTACGAATAACATTGTTATATTCTTGTGTCAGATAGCATGGATCTAATATATTATCATTAACTTAAGCAAATACTAGCTTACATTATTCTTTAGATTCTTTTTTACTTGGCCTCGAAATTGTTAAATCTTCACTTTTTCTGTGCCCATTTGCTACCGACTTATACGATCACTAGTGACAAAAACTTTCAAAATTATCACCTTAGAAATCTAACTTTAGCAAAATATTTTATTTTATATTTGATTCATGAAGCATTATATTATAGTAAAGCTAACAAAAAATTATTAAAATATTTTTATTAAAGAAAAATTAATATTGTAAAATATTATAATTAATAATATCAAATGACGAGAAATGTGTAATAAAAAATACTTATATTTTAATTGATTTATATGTGGATCTTAATAGTAAGATTTGATGATGATGATGTGCTAATTTTAAATTAAAATGAGCATATTATTTAAATAAAATTAGATTCAATTTGTTCTATAGTTCATACTGAATATTATGATTTGTTTGACACAAAATTAAAACAACTATCGCATTCAGCCAATATTTGACTCAATCAAATCTACATATGAAGCGTATCATACAATGTTGATTGTGTAATATGAATTTTAGTTTATGATCTAAATTAATTTTAAATGGATCATACTTCTATGCATTGAAGGCCTATACTGGGGCACTGGGGGGCTCAAGCCTCACTGGCCTGGTTTTTATTAGTTAACAAATTTTTTCGATCAATTTTATGCTCATGTTTTATTATTTTGACCCCTTCATATAGCAGAAGGTGCTTGACATGGCTATTGGGTACAAGAATTAACTTAATTCCTGCAAAAAAAAAGTAAGTAAAAATGGCTACTTTAAATCCTACAAAATATTAAACCTCATTTCTCCTCCATTTTTGCCGTAACTCTCGGATTTAATAAATCCTGTTGGTAGGTGGATTTATAAAATTTAAACAAAATGAAGTGCACAAGAAAGGGGGGGAGGAAATATAATTGTTAACTTTGTGCTGTCTTTCATCTCTTGTTTTGAGTAGGAGCAGAGTGAAAGGAAGAGAAAAATGAGGGTTACGGACATCAAAATTTTTAATTAAGTTAATTAAATTAATATTATTTATAATAATTATTTTATTTAATTAAATTTATTGTTATAATTAGTATCTAATTTATTATAGATTTTATTTGACTAACTTGTTTTTTTTTTTTATCAAATTAGATATAGAGTGATATTTTAAAAAATATTATGTACCGATGATCTCTATATTTGGCAATAATATTCACAAATTGTAAACAAAATTATGCAAAATGTAGAGTATTATCCAAATGATTATGATAGTGTATAAAGAACTTATTTACAATAAGCATCAATGTTAACCTCATGATTAATAATTTTCATAAAAGCAAAATTGAAATAATATGCATAAATTTAATCAATCATGGTTTAATGAACATAAAAGTTCATCAAGCATTCTCTGTTATAAAAATTGTAAAGAATCACTTGTGCAATCATATAAGGAGACATTTTGTTAAATAATTATTTAATTATTTATTAATTATTTATATTGAAAATGATAAATTTAATTGTGTTAATATTGTACAGCTTCAAAATCTTAGAACTTGGTAGTAACGATGATAAAATTAAACAATAAAGCTATTAAAATTTCGAGTCTTTCTAAAATTTGGATAAAGTAATAGCAATTCCTGAAACAAAAGAATTATGAAATTATTTTATTGATTTATGACTAGACTTACTAATTACCAAGCAAATATTTGTATAATGAAATGTATAGCACACCCAAGAGGTGGTGAACTAATGTATAATTTTATATAAAACATCTAAAATTTCAAAAAATTACAAACAACCCCTCTATATACCCTAATGATGTTAGGTTTTTAATTTCATTAAATATTTGTTTGAACTAGGCTCAAATTTGTTCGTGAGCTTAGTTCAGATTAGGCTTATCGAGCATATTAATGAGCAACTCGTTTAATAAAATAAACGAGCTTTAATCAACTTGTTTGCGAGCAGTTTGTTATATACAAGCTTCATCAATTAAAGTTTATTAAGCCTAAAAATAAACTTTTAAATGATACTATTTATGAACAAGCCTTAATCGAGCCATAATCGAGGTCCTTAACAAGCTTTTTCACGAGCTTTCACTAATATTATTAATGAACATAAATGAACTAAATAACAACTTGTTCAAACTTGTTCATTTAACAATCGAGTAGTTACATAGGTGTTCAAGCTCGTTAAATTAGTTAATCGAACAAACATAAACGAGCACTATTCGAGCTAAGTCACGAGTAGCTTGTTGAACGCTCACTTCATTTGCAACTCTAATTTTGAGATAATATAGTGTATATTCTAAAATTATGATACATTATGGTATATACTAATTTTAATAATATTTAAAAATTATGATACTAATTTTGAGAAAATATAGTATATATAATTTTGAGAATTATTAATTCCTTTATTTTAATCATATTTTAATATTATAAAAATATATTAAATTTTAAATAATTCTTAAATTTCACCAAACTCTTATAGAGTATTCGTGAGGTCCCCCTTAACCTTAAAAATTATTTCATGAAGTTCAAAATTGATTAGGCTAGTTTTAAAATTAATTTCAAATGGATATCAACTTATCCTAATGTAAGAATATACATTAGTTGCCTTTTAACATTAGAAATTCATAATAAATAAAATAAAATCAAAAAAATAATTATCTTTTTTTAATAAATCCACATTAATATGAAAGACTTTAAAAATAAAATTAACCTTTTTAAAATATTAAAAAAAATTATAATTTACATACTTCAATAAATCTTATAATTTATAGAAAATCAAAATGAATCCTAGACATGAAATTTTTATGAGAGTACTATTGGCGCCTCATTTCCAATACCCTTGCAAAGTTCTATGATTTCATTAAATATATTTTATTTTAAACATTTTCTAGGATATTAAATAATATAATAATTATTGAAGATCTAAATTAATTCAAGATAACTCTAAATTCTTATGAGATGCTTATATGTAATTCCTCAATTCCAAAGAATATTATTATAATTTTTTAAAGTATTTTGGTGGTTGATTTAGAATTTATTAATTAATAAATAAATAATATTAAATTGTTAATAACTTAAAAAAAAAGTCAAAATTATGATGTGTTCCCTAAGATATCCTTTGAACTTTAGAATACATTCATGAAATTTATAAAGTCTTGAACCTAAAGTGAAATAAAAAAAATCATAACTTAAATGATAACTAAAATAAAACATCATTAGTTAAATCTATTAAAATCCAAACAAATTATTTATCTTAGAGTCTTATAGTGATCCCTCTTCCTTCTGTGGGGTGTTCAAGGTTAAAGTTTCAGGAAGAGTGGCCCTACCCCCTAGTGTGTCATACTACTCTTCACACTCTCTAAAATAGTAAATCCAGCTTAAACCTAAAGTAAATCATAATCTAAAATTTGTTTCTAAGACATTAATCATTTAAACCAAAATAAACCAATGATAATAAATTGGACCTTACTCTTGAACTAAAACTTAAACATCGGTGCCTAGAATTGACTCACCACACAAATCTCACACGCACATTAGATTGCTAGGTCACTAATCCCAGACTTATGTTAGAGTGATATTTGTTGTATTGATCTTTCCTATTTTATGTTGTAATATTTTAGGCTAGATGTTAAGATTTGTTTGCTCGTAGATAGGATGTTCAAACAATTTTTATTAGAATTAATTATATTTTCTATAGGGAGTCATGCTTAAAGTGGCCACTATAATTATTTAAAAACTAATATGTTTACTTGTAATCGCTTGTTATTTAAGCCCCTAAACATAGCTCATTAGGATAATAGGGATTTGGTACCCACTATTGTTAAGTCTAAGCTTCAACTATAAATATTGGATTATATGTTTCTTCTTATAACTAATCCTTATTTTGTAGCATTTAGAATTTTATTATATATTTTAATGTAATTTGTAAGTAGAATTAAGTTAGAGCTATAAGATTTAGGATGAGCAGTGACTAGAATACATTAACTTAAGAGTTATTGTGAAGCCTAAAGCATCTCTACCATGAAGAAGAAGACATGAAGACTCCTATAGGCTATTTTCCTTAATTCTAAACTGATAATATAAAGGCAGAGCACAACTGCAAATTTTCTTCTTTTTTTTCTTTTTTTCTTCTAAGTGGCTGTATCAACTATTTCTTGTATTAATTTAAATTGTTTGGTGTCATATTTATATTGTGATACACATTAGAACTACATGTTTTTTAGCTTTCCTTATGTGATGGTCTTTGATGTATGGAACCATGGATCTCTCATTAGGTTCTTAGAAATTTTTTTTTTTAGTATCTAGCTAAAATTTAATAAACTCATAACCTAAATTAAATAACTCATAACAAGTCATATATAAAGACTTAGGCATAAATACTAAAATTCACTAAATGTCCTATATTGGAGAACCATGAGAATATATTGTCTACTTTCTTGTATGGGCCCTTCACTGATTGAACATAAAGGGGCATCTGTCTATTAAAAATATCACTTTTATTAGAAAAGTCTGTCTTCTTAACTCTGGTTGGCCTTTAGCTAACTGTTGTATTACATGCATATAGAGATGTAGAATATCATGTGGATCCAAAAATTAGAGCTCAAAATCCATTTACAAGATCTCAAGCTAAAGCACATGAAAATTCAAGAAAGAAGAAGGCTTAGCCAGCCTACTAAGACTCATTTTATGATTTCATCTTTTCATTTATTTATGTAATTTTTAATTTTTTTTCTAGAAACTCTAGATTTGAAATTTTGAATTTAAAAATTCAAAGCATGACATGTGAGGTGGTTAAATCTATATAAAATGTATGCGAAATGAGTGGATGACATAAAATAATAAGACAACTTAATACTTTATATTAATTTGGTCACCCACCTTTCCCTCCATGTTTTGAATTCTTTTATTTTGAAAGATATTTGTAATGACTATAAATAGCTCCCATTGCTATAATGAAAGGAGATCTTTTGGCAATTACAAATTATTTGAGTTGTTCTTGTGGTTTGAGAGCATGGTGGCCAAACCTTAGCAATCCTTAGTAGGAGCGCTAGTTATCCAACATATCTTTCTTTCCTCACCTCCAATACTTAAGTTCTCTCAATCTCACCAAAATAAAGAACGTCCACCTCCATCAAATTTGGTATTAGAGTAAAGCCTGGAAGGAGCAAATTCAGTTAAAAGTTTGCTTCAATAAAAGGAGGATCTCAAGTGGTATACTTATCTTCAAACTTGTGAGTTTTTCTTAGACTTATGAAGTTAATTAATTTTCTTTTATATGATAGTTTAAATACATATTAGTAGTTTGGAAAGATATTTATTGCTTGCAAGTTTATGGTAATAACATAAAATTTCAATTAGTAAGCTCTATAATATAATTTAGTCAATTTATTAGGTGGACTTGCACCACCCCAAAAAAAAAAAAAAAACAAAATTAAGAGAATACCTTAGTGAGGTAGTGCTTCACCCTAAAACAACTTAGCCATTTGTGCAAATCAAAATCTAATTGCTTGCTTTATTATCTTTATTATTATTTATGGTTTATTTTAGAAGTTTCTTTGACTAACTTATGATAACTTAATTTCTTTATAAAAAAATAGAGGCTTAATAAATTTGAGCATTATTTTCATTGCATTAAAAAAAATAAAAAAAATTGTATGTATAATAACATAAGTTTGTTAAACATAGTGATTTTGGGAGCTAAATAGAACTTTGTCAAAAAAACTTAAACTGTCTAAGGAGAGCTTGGGATTTATTATATTTTTGAATGTAATTAAGTTAGAGTTATAAGGTTCAGGATGAGCAGTGATTAGAATACATTAACTTAAGAGTTATTGCGAAGCCTAAAGCATCTCCACCATGAAGAAGAAGACATGAAGACTCTGATACCCTATTTTCCTTAATTTTAGGCTGACAATATAAAAGCAGAGCACAACTCCACATTTTCTTTTTCTTTTTTCTTTTTTCTTTTTTTTTTTCTTCTAAGCGGCTGTATCCGCTATTTCTTGTATTAATTTAAATTGTTTGGTGTCATATTTATATTGTGATGCACAATAGAACTACATGTTTTTTTAGCTTTCTTTATGTGATGGTCATTGATGTATGGAACCATGGATCTCTCATTAGGCTCATAGAAATTTATTTTTTGTATCTAGCTAAAATTTAATAAACTCATAACCTAAATTAAATAACTCATAACCAATCATATATAAAAATATAGGCATAAATACTAAAATTCACTAAAAATACTATATTGGAGAACCATGAGAATATATTATCTACTTCCTTGTATGGGCCCTTCACTGATTGCACATAAAGGGGCATCTATCTATTGAAGATGATCACTTTTATTAGAAAAGTCTATCTTCTTAAGTCTAGTTGGCCTTTAGCTAACTGTTGTATTACATGCATATAGTGATGTAGACTATCATGTAGATCCAAAAATTAGAGCTCAAGATCCATTTACAAGATCTCAAGCTAAAGCCCATGAAAATTCAAGAAAGAAGAAGGCTTAGCCCATTAGCCTACTAAGATCCATTTTATGATTTCATCTTTTCTTTTATTTATGTAATTTTTAATTTTTTTTCTAGAAACTTGAGATTTAAAATTTTGAATTTAAAAATTCAAAGCATGACATATGAGGTGGTTAAATCTACATAAAATAATAGCATGTGAAATGAGTGGATGGCATAAAATAAAAAGGTAACTTAATACTTCATATTAATGTGGTCATCCACTTTTCCCTCCATGTTTTGAATTCTTTTCTTTTGAAAGATATTTGTAATGACTATAAATAGCCCCCCTTGCTATAATGAAAGGAGATCTTTTGAAAATTATAAATTATTTGAGTTGTTCTTGTGGTTTGAGAGCTTGGTGGACAAATCTTGGCAATCCTTGGTGGGAGCGCTAGTTATCCAACATATCTTTCTTTCCTCACCTCCAATACATAAGTTCTCTCAATCTCACCAAAAGAAAGAATGCCCACCTCCATCAAATTTGGTATCAGAGCGAAGCCTGGAAGGAGCAAATTTGATCAAAAGTTTGCTTCAACAAAGGGAGCATCTCAAGTGGTATACTTGTCTTCAAATTTGTGAGTTTTTCTTAGACTTGTGAGGTTAATTAATTTTCTTTTGTATGATAGTTTAAATACATATTAGTAAGCACTATAATATAATTTAGTCAATTTCTGATTGTGTGGACTTCCCTCCCCAAAAAAATAACCTAGGAATTTATGCAAATCAAAATATAATTGCTTGCTTTATTATCTTTGTTATTATTTATGGTTTATTTTAGAATTTTCCTTAATTAACTTATGATAACTTAATTTCTTTAAAAAAAAAGAGGCTTGATAAATTTGAGCATTATTTTCATTGCATGCATAATAATATAAGTGTGTTAAATTAGTAATTTTAGAAGCTAAATAGAACTTTGTCAAAAAGACCTAAATTGTCTAAGGAGAGCTTGGGATTTATTATATTTTTTAATGTAATTTGTAAGTAGAATTTAGTTAGAGCTATAAGATTTAGGATGAGCAGTGACTAGAATACATTAATTTAAGAGTTATTGTGAAGCCTAAAGCATCTCCACCATGAAAAAGAAGACATGAAGACTCCTATACGTTATTTTCCTTAGGTTTAAGCTGATAATATAAAGGCAGAGCATAACTGCACATTTTTTTTTTTTTCTTTTTCTTCTAAGTGGTTGTATCAGCTATTTCTTGTATTAATTTAAATTGTTTAGTGTCATATTTATATTGTGATGCACATTAGAACTACATGATTTTTTAGCTTTCTTTATGTGATGGTCTTTGATGTATAGAACCAAGGATCTCTCATTAGGTTCTTAGAAAATTATTTTTTGTATCTAGCTAAAATTTAATAAACTCATAACCTAAATTAAATAATTCATAACCAATCATATATAAAGACTTAGGCATAAATACTAAAATTCACTAAAAATTCTATATTGGAGAACCATGAGAATATATTATCCACTTTCTTGTATGGGCCCTTCATTGATTGCACATAAAGGGGCATCTGTCTATTGAGGATGATCAGTTTTATTAGAAAAATCTGTCTTCTTAACTCTGGTTGGCCTTTATCTAACTATTGTATTGCATGCATATAGTGATGTAGAATATCACTTGGATCCAAAAATTAGAGCTCAAGATCCATTTACAAGATCTCAAGCTAAAGCCCATGAAAATTCAAGAAAGAAGAAGGCTTAGCCCATTAGCCTACTAAGACCCATTTTATGATTTCATCTTTTCTTTTATTTATTTTATTTTTAATTTTCTTCTAGAAACTATAGATTTAAAATTTTGAATTTAAAATTTTAAAGCATGACATGTGAGGTGGTTAAATCCACATAAAATAATAACATGTGAAATGAGTGGATGTCATAAAATAATAAGGCAACTTAATACTTCATATTAATGTAACCACCCACCTTTCCCTCTAAGTTTTGAATTCTTTTCTTTTGAAAGATATTTTTAATGACTAGAAATAGCCCCCATTGCTATAATGAAAGGAGATCTTTTGGCAATTGCAAATTATTTCAGTTGTTCTTGTGGTTTGAGCGCTTAGTGGCCAAACCTTGGCAATCCTTGGTGGGAGCGCTAGTTATCCAACATATCTTTCTTTCCTCACCTCCAATACATAAGTTCTCTCAATGTCACCAAAAGAAAGAATGTCCACCTCCATCAAATTTCGTATTAGTGCAAAGCCTGGAAGGAGCAAATTCAGTCAAAAATTTGATTCAACAAAGGGAGCATCTCAAGTGATATACTTGTCTTCAAACTTGTGAGTTTTTCTTAGACTTGTGAGGTTAATTAATTTTCTTTTATATGATAGTTTAAATACATATTAGTATCTTGAAAAGATATATATTTCTTGCAAGTTTATGGTAATAGCATAAAATTTCAATTAGTAAACTCTATAATATAATTTAGTCAATTTTGATTATGTAGACTTGCCCTCCCACACACACACACACACACACACACCCTCAGAAAAAAATTAAGAGAACACCATAGTGGTGAGGTAGTGCTTCACCTAAAACAACATAGCCATTTGTGCAAATCAAAATCTAATTGCTTGCTTTATTATCTTTTTTATTATTTATGATTACTTTAGAAATTTCTTTGATTAACTTATGATAACTTACTTTCTTAAAAAAAAAAAGAGGCTTGATAAATTTGAGCATTATTTTCATTGCATTAAAAAAAATAAAAAAATTACATGCATAATAATATAAGTGTGTTAAACTTATTGATTTTGGAAGTTAAATAGAACTTTGTCAAAAAGACCTAAACTGTCTAAGAAGAGCTTGGGATTTAAGTGATCTTGTAGACCCTCTTGTAGACCTAAACTATAGAAGACTCTAATGATACATCTTGAAGAGTTAAAGTAGAAGCCCCAACTTATGATGGTATACATGACCCAAATAAATTTCTTGATTGGTTAGTTCGAATGGATGACTTTTTGATTGGTATAAAATGGATGATTATCAAAGGGTTGATTTTGCTAAAATGAAATTGATAGGATATGTTAAAATTTATTGGACAAATACTTTAGCTAAAGAACAAAGACAAAGAAGGACAAATCTCACTTGGATAGAAATGAAAGAAATGTTAAGAGCAAAGTACATTCCTAGGCATCATGATAAGAAGCTATATAGTCAATTATTAATTTTGAGACAAAGTAATCATCTTGTAACTTAATACTTGAATACTTTTGAAGATCTAGTTTTTAGAACCGATAGTGCTGATAATGATTGTAAATTAGAGAATAAATTTATTATTAGACTTAGGACTGACATTAGAAATGAAGTTGAATTATTTGGCTCACAATCTTTAGATGCCTTATTAGTTGAACGACAAAAGAAACCTACTTCCATATCTAAAACTAAAAGTCAAGTACATTTCATTTCATCCCATAGATCTATTGTTAGACCCACACCACCCATCCAAATAGCCTGACCCCTTTGCCTAAAACTTCAATTGAAGGGAGCTCTAAGAGCACTAGGGAAGTAATATATTTTAAATGTGATAAAAGGGGTCATATGCAAAATCAACGTAAAGCTCAAATCTTATTTTTAAAAGAAGTTAAAAACCCATTATCTGATGAAGAATTAGAATTAACTGATGACCCTCAAATTAATGTGATGAGATATCTTACTGTAATTAAAAATAAGACAGAAGATTGGAGAAGAAATATTATTTTTAGCATGTATGTTTTGAAAAGAGATGTAGGTTAGTTATAGATGGAGGAAGTGTTATGAGTGTCTATTGACCTCATTTTTAGGATGAGCTCTCAACCCCTCCATCTTAGACATAGGACTCCTCTTAGACTTTAAGAATTCCTTAGTCTTAAGATGCATCTAGCAATTAGGTGGACACTCAACCTAGCCCTAAAGACTTAGAAGTGTTTTCCACAGGAATAGGTCATGCCTTAAGGGTGTTAGGAAAATTTGCCTACCCTTAGCTTGAACCACTCCTCACCTTCCTTCCTTCAAGTCAAACTCCAAATCAATCGTATTTGATTTTCTCCAAACTCAAATCAATGCCACATGATTGAAATCCATGATTGAAACCCGTGAATGAAATTTCAAATTCCAAATTTTTCCTAAGTCCTTAATCCTCTCTTAAGGATTTAGCCAAAATCATCTTCAAATCAAATCAAATCCATGAAATTTTCTTATAACTCATTTATATTCTCATTTATATTGACATATATAAATGAAATATAAATTCAAATCCATCAAACTAAATCTAAATTTCAAATTCCTAATTCAAAATCATTCTTAAGTCCTTAATTTCCCTCTTAAGGACTTAGCCAAAATTATCTTCAAATCAATTCAAATATTTGAAATTTTCTCATAACTCATTTATATTCTCATTTATATTCACATATATAAATGAAATATAAATTCAAATCAATCAAAGCAAATTTAAAATTTTAAATCATTCTTAAGTCCTTAATTTTCCTCTTAAGGGCTTAGCCTAGATCATGATCAAATCACTTTAAATCCTTGAAATTTTCTCATAATCCATTTATATTTTAATTTATATTCACATATATAAATGAAATATAAATTCAAACAATCAAAATGACTTCCAAAAATCAAACTCAAACTCATTCAAAATCCAACCTAAGCATTTCAAGTCAAAATCTTGAACTTAGCCAAATCAATTTCAAATCAAGCCAAACTCTTGATTTTTCTTCATGATTCAATCAATCCTTTAATCATGAATCCAAATATGAATACAAACTTCAATCACTTAACCAAAACTCAATTCAAAAATCAAGCCAAAATCCATTTCATGTTCACCCTTTGAACTTGAAATTGTCAAATGAAGCAAAACCCATTTGACTTCAAACCACTGGTAAATAGATTTATATTTCAATCATAAGTTCATATACAAGTTCAATCAAACTCAAATCAAGCTTTGACCAAGTCATTTGACCCACTTAGGCTCAATTGACACAAAGTGACTAAAGTACCCATATGAGCCAAATTCTAATCCTAACCAAATTGGATTGAATCAAACTCCTATGATCATCATCAACAATCATCATGAGATGATCAATCACTTAAATTGGGTCAAACCAAGTCAAACTTAAAGGTTGACCAAGTCAATACTTAGCCAAAAATGAAACCCAACATAGCCAAAATTCATCATAGGCCAAATTGAATGAAACCATTGATCTAAGTTTATTCATGACCAGTGGTTGAACTTGACCAAGTCAACATTTGAGTCTAACCTAGCCCAATTGGCCACTTGACCCAAGTTGACCCAACTTGGCCTAAAAGGTCAAAATGTGTCAAAACTTGATCTAAGCCAAATTGATTAAAACTAATGGGTCAAGTTCATTCTAAGCACTTGTTGAACTTGACCAAAGCCTCAATTTGCCAACTAGACCTAACCCAACCCAATTGACCTTGAACCCAACTTTACCTAAAGGGTCATGTTGAGCCAAATTCAAACTTAACCAAAATTGATTGGAAACAAAGATACCAATCCACTTCATATGACTAACCAAACCTAAATCTACCCATGACCTAGCTCAAATAGGTCAAATGGGTCAAATTGGTCAACTTGACCCATTTGACCTAAAAGAAGTCATATGAACCAAATTCAAACCTAAACCAAATTGAATCAAACCAAAGCCACCAAAATATTTCAAATAGTCATATGAACTTGACACAACCCTTGGTTTGACCCAATTTGACCAATTGCTCAACTTGACCCAAGGAGACCCATTTTGACCCAAATGGGTCAACATGAGCCAAACCATACCAAATGAACTCTAAATCTAATGAAACTTGGCCAAACTTATTTTCTCAACATACCCAACATATCCAAATTCAAAATCAACCAAATGACCATTTTACCCCTAGGCCCAAATTTTGGTCAATTCCACTTGGAATTTGATCAAACCCTTTTCATACATACTTGATACTCTCCTAATAGGTCAAGTAAACACTAGGGAGGGTGGTGCACCCAACCCAATGGGTGTGGGTCAACCCAAATTGACCCAAGGGCCAAACTGACCATGTGCATGGAAATGTGCACATGGGAATCATGTCTCCACTCAAATGGAGCACATGGGGACTCCACTAATCCACTCTCTGAACTAAAACGAATCACATGGCACATCTAACAGCTCAAACAACCTTATAAATCAAAATAATTGATCCAAAATCGCAAGTGAAGCTTTGGCCATCTGATTGCCATTGGGGGAGATATACTCCCCCTAATTCACTTCAATTCCAACAGAGCCATAGTTGATTAAAGCCTAGAGAGCCATAGGAGCCATTTGCAAGTGATCCTAAGCTTCCTAGAGGGAGATTGAATTTGCATCTTCTCGATTTTCATCCTTTGAAAATAGGGGAGGTCCATTGAATTGCAAACTTCCTCTACACTTAAAATCCACTCAATTCCCTTTGCACACTCCATCAGAGAACCTAATCGAGCTTGCCTAAGTTCTCTTCCAAGTTCTTGAAGCAAGTGGAGATCCATTTCAATCAAAACTGAGCTCAAGCTAAGGAGGAGGTGACTCATAGAAAGATCCACTCAACCTCTGCCTCTCAAACTTTCACCAAAGGTTCGTCTCAATCAGACGAAGCTTCTTCAAGGGAATCGAGCACCGTTGATCACCTCCGGTGAGGTGTGCCATTTTTTACCATTAAACTCAATGTGGTGTGGAACTTTGTGAAAGAAATTTTGATCCCATAGAATTTTGACCGTTATATGTGCTTGTCATTAGGTTTAGATGGTGTGGGTTGATTTTCAATCCAATCTGAGCTTGACCAAGCTCGGATCTTCTCTTTGAAAGTCGACGGTCTCCATTTTTCCACAGGGAAGAACAGGGAAGATCTCTGGCCGTCCATCCACATGTTTTGGTTGGATGACTGAGTAAACACAATTTATAATAATTTTACTTCCTCTGAATGGCGGCTTTAATCTAAGCCATTCGATCCTTGATCGGACGGCTAAGGCAAAAGCGCGTAGCGCCGCCACCACTCGGCACTATGATGGGATGTTTAAGTGGCCAATCAGTGCACGCCGTGTGTAAAGGGATGTCGCGTTAGCTCTTGTGTGGCACGCCATAGGGATTAGAGAATTAATTAAAGTTTAAATAATTCTAATTAATTACCTAAATTTCTAAAATTCATATCTCAACCTAGAAAAATCAAAAAAATATGAAATAATTTACATTAAAAGATAATTAAACACAGAATATTATAAAATTAATTTTGATTATTTTAGAATTCTTTTCTCTAAATTTGGGTTTTATTGAAAATCTTAATTTGCTAATTACACTTTAATTAATTCATTAATTATTCCCAAACTTCTTGAGTGTATTTTGGGGGATGACTTCTACTCCCCTAATTTTCTTGGGATTTATTTATGGCTTAATTGGATAAATTGATAATTCATTTCCTAATTACCCCTTAATATAATTAAGGTTAATTAAGGGTTTGATTAGTGGTTTAATCCTTTGTTGAAGTTGATTAAGATCTGTTTTATTGAATGGGAGGTTTAGGAAATAATTTTGCGGCATTTCCTCTAAGCTATTCCTTAAACCCCCTTTTCTTTCTTAATTCTCTCTTAATTAAGGGCTAATTCACTAATTAACTCTTAATTAATTTCTTAAAATTCTAAAACTTTCCAGAACTTAATTAATCTACTTGGGATAGGTGCTTAGGTGTTCAAAAGCCTAAGTTCAATTAAGGAAATCAAAATTCAACTCATATGTGTGAGGGGTGTTTTGAAATTACTTAAGTTAAACCCCTTAGCTTAATTAATCATTAATCATGAGCCAAATTGCATTAGGCCCCTTTCTTCCTAGGTGCATTGCAAATTTAAATTCCTTGTGAGGTTTTATGTCATCTCATTGGCTCATAATTATTTGATTAACTATGCTAAGGTGGTGTAGGTAAGGGATAATTAACATGTTTAATTCATACCTTAACCTAATCAAAATATAAAATGAATCTAATCATTTAAAAATTGAACAAAAATATTAAACACATATGATAATGGGTTAGGAACAGCAAAGTTACTTTACATTTTTAAAATTAAAGAAAATTCAAAATCAAACAAAAATCATCTTAAATAAACTTTGATTTACTTTAAGCTTTCTTATTTCATAAGATTATCTTTAGGAATTAATTAAAGTGAATGTGTTTACATGATTTCATTGCTTTAGTTCTTCCCCAACATGCTAAATATGTGTGTCATATGGTTTCCTACATTCATGGTTTTCAAAAATCAAATTTAAAATAAAAATATTTCTTTTATGTCAAATTGCATATGTTGGCTAACGTAAGAATATGAGTGGCTATTATCACTATTAAACTTAGATTATTTTCAAAATATATGAACCAATTATCAAAATTGAAAGTGTGTTACTTGTATCTTATTTATAAGTTTGCATGTGAGTAAAATACAAGGATGTGCTTAGTGTAGGTTTTCTTTCTCCTCTCTTTTAGTATAGTTTTGAATAAGATTTGACAAAGTGTGTAGTTCATATGAAAAGAATCTAACACTTGCCTAATTCCATATCCTACTCATTCCTATGGTATTACTTAAGAAGGATATCTATACTTGCACATATAAATTGCATAAATAAAAATAAACCAACCAACACAATTTTTTGCATTCTTCCTTTTCCATTCATTTCTTTTGTGCACATACTTGTGTTTAAGAAAAGTGGCATATTAGTCTGGATAACCCCAAGGTTGCAAGGCTTTTAAGTAGCCATAAGTAGGTCTTGTACCTTACACTCCTGGTTAACAATGGCGTCGTACTCACTTATGTATTTCATACATTCATGTGTGCATGTGAAAATTGGATAAGAAACCCCTTTGCTACTTAATGAAAATCATGCACCATAAACATCTAAATTTTTTAAAATAAATTACTTAGCATGCATCATAAAGTGTGTTAAACATTCCCACTTGTATGTATAGATATGTTTAGGACTCATTCATATGCATGATATATATGTTGGGAAAGAAATGAAGTGATGTATGTTTTGTGAATTTAGTTCATTTTACTTAATCTTTAAATATCTTTCTTTTTGAATAGGTTTGTTTAAAGTTCATCTAAACTTATGATTAATTAAAACATATAATAAAATATTCACTAAATAAAACTAAAATATGAATCCACTTTAGAAATTACTTAGGTTAAGAAAGGAAAGAGAAGTTCTCTTCTCTTTCCCTCTCTTTATAACTTAGTAATTACTTGTAGGATTCACTTGAACCAAATCAAAACATAAAATAAAATCAATCTAAAATAATTAAATCACTTAAATGAAATCCTCCTCTAAGTTAAACATTCTTCACACTTAGAAAATTCTAACCTAAAGCCATAGCTAAGCATACCACACAAACCTCTAAAGCACACATATTAGGCTAAGTCACCACTTCTAGCTTTGGGTTAGGGCGGTGCAAGGTTTGATGCTTATTTTTATTTTATGATATATATTTTAGTCTGTATGTTAGGATGTATGTGCGTAGAATGAATGATAGGGCGATCTTAGTCTAACATTTGTCTTCTACAGGGGATTGTGCTTAAGGGGTCTTGTGATAAATAAAAATATAAATACTTTTATTGTGTAGGTGCTTATACCCCTAAGCATAATCCAATAGGCTAGGGGAACTTAGTCACCCATGTGTGGGGTGATAAGTCTAATATACATTCTTGGGATTTTATATGGTTTGTTTAGCTAATCTCTATTTTACAGGTGTTTGCTAGATTCACTTTCCCTTTTTATGTAATTTTTGCAATTAGGATTTTGGAATGATTGTTATGGGGATTAGGATGTGCATTGGTCATAAGATCTCATCTTATGCACCATGTGAAGCCTTTGGAGCATCCATTTTCCAACCATCCAAAAGAAGAAATCAAAGAAGAAAGAAGAAAAAAAGAAGAAAGAAGAAAAGAAGAATGAAGAAATGAAGCTTGAAGACCCCCATAACAATGAGTTCCTTGCTTAATTATATGTAATTCATTTATCATCCAGGTTGTATAAGGGTAGAGCTCAGCTACCCAATTTATTTTTGGTTTTGTGCAGTGGTACCCAACCATAATGGCCTCTTATTCTTTTGAGATTAGCTTTATAAATTGATTGATGATTTATTTAGCTTGTGCATTAAGTGGCATCAATTTCCTAGTTTCTTCCCTTATATGTATGGATGTGGATTAGACTCTTAGGAAAAATAAATCTTCTACCAAATTTAACAATTTAAAACTAAAAATAAAGAACTCATAACCTCACCTAAAGCTTAGGCTAAAATCAAGATAAAAGAATTAGCAACTCCTTAGCTGGATGAGTACTTCTTTTATAACATCATGCACAAATGCATATTATTTTTACTCTTGATTGGAGGGCTTCCACCTTTACCAGAGAAACTTAGCTTGACCTAAGAGCCATGGTGGAAATACACCTCCTCCCTTCTTGTTGATTTTGGCCAATAATCTCATTTCTCATGCATTAGGCATATGAATCTTATTAGCCTGAGTCAAAATAATTATCCAAAAATAATAAAAAAATGAAATCTAAATTGCATTAGATTTAGGTCATTTACAACATACCCTTACATAATCTAGTCTCTTTAGGGAGTGAGTTTAAGGACTTAGTCTCTTTCTAAATAAATAACAGCCTTTCTATATTGCATAAAGCATATGACTTGCCTACATGAATTTCAAACCATAGGAAGAGTTAGTTGGCGACCACCCCTAGGCAGTTGTAAGTCCAAGCAGTCGGGTGGTTTTTTCTCACTTATGGAGGCAAACCAAATATTCATTTTCACCATAGATTTAGGTTGCGCTTTTAGCCCTCGCCAAAGCTCCCTAGATTTAGGTTCGAAGGTTGCTTCTCCCTTTTGTGAGCTATAAGCATAAATCCTCACCTCTTAGGCATTTTCATAATCTTGTGTTATGGAATCATAAGCCCTAAATTTCTAATGAAAAATTCAACTCAAATAAATTAAATTAATTTTAATAATGTAAATCTCAACCATAGGATAGTTTGAGATGCTCGCTAGGTTTTCTAGTATCGTGGGCTTCTCCTACTCATCTTTCTTTGGCTTCGATAATAACTCCTCCCTTTCTTTTATCAATCTCATTTGATCTTCTAAAATAAACTAATCGATTGATAGTCCTACCTATTGAAATCTTTGGAGATAATGATCATTTACCTTAATCGAAAATATTCCTAAAGAATCCCCTTCCCACTTGGGATATAATTAACTATGGATTGCCATAGAGAACTTATTGAACCTAGTTTAAAATAAACCCTCCTTTACTTTTTCATGTAAAGTAGGGGAAGAATCTCTAGTGCACATGCAGACCCATTGTCCTTAGGAGTCCTTATTGAGGTGATTAGATCTATTGTAGGGTTGTGACTTCTATCTTTAGAGGTAGTACACCTCTCCTTAATGTCATACTAGAACACCCTCAACAAGAACATCTATGGATCTATGTGGTGTCAAATTGCATAAAAAAAGAAGAGAGTGAAGATGGAAGTATATATTCTCATTCTTGAGAAATAAAAAATTGAAAATTTTCACCACAAATTTTTCTAGCGACTCCACTGGGGATTGTTCCTCTCTCCATCTTTGGTAAATGATCATTGTCTTCAAGTATCGATAGTGGGTTTGTACTCTAGTATGAATCTGAGACTATCTTCATTCCGTTGGCACTTAGCTTATTTCATTCTTAAGTTAAGTTAGCCAACATCTTTAGGTTTTAGGACCTCACCTGGTGTTGGTCTTAAACCCCCATTGGGTTCTCCAATGGGTAAAAATAAAAAGATATAAGTAAAAAAAAATATATATTTAAAGACTTCCTCCTTATCATTTTTATGATAAGGAACAGTTCATTATAAAATAATAAAGGCAAAATAAATTTTTCATAAAAACCTTGCTTTTCAAAAAGCACTCTTTCAAAAAAAAAATGCACATAATAAAATATTTTTCACAAAATTTTCTTAAATCACCCTCATTTAATATTTCTCATAATTGTTATATGTAGGAATCTTCAAAAATAAAACTAACAATCTTTTCCAAAAGCACAAATGAACATCTTCCTTCAATTCATTTTGATGAAGATTTCATTTTCAAAATAAAATGAACAATCATCTTTCCAAAAGTTAAAATCAAAATAAAAAATAAATTTTTTAAAAAGCACATATGAACCTTTCCATTCAATACACCCACACCTATTGAATGGGAGTTTCATTTTCAAACAAAACTAAATTTTTCAAAAGCACATAAGAACATCTCCATTCAATATACCCAAATTTATTGAATAAAGATTTCATTCCCAAATAAAAATAATATTATTTGGAGATCCCACTTAAACATATTCCATATATGATATTGACTTCCATACCAACATACCCAAATTTTTTGAATGGAAGTCTTCTTTTCAAAAATCAAGACTTAACAATCTTATTTTCCAAATTCAAAACACATTTGGAACTTCATTAAGCATACTCAAATTTACTAAGTGAAGTCTCCAAATTCAAAACCAAAAATTTTTAAACACATTTGGAACTTCATTAGCATACTCAAATTTGCTAAGTGAAGTCTCCAAATTCAAAACCAAACATTTTCAAGCACATTTAAAACTTCATTTAGTATACTCAAATTTGCTAAGTGAAGTCTCCAAATTCAAAACCAAAAAAATTTCAAACACATTTGGAACTTTAGCATACTCAAATTTGCTAAGTGAAGTCTCCAAATTAAAAATCAAAAATTTTCAAACACATTCGGAACTTCATTTAGCATACTCAAATTTACTAATTGAAGTCTACAAATTCAAAATCAAAAATTTTCAAACACATTTGGAACTTCATTTAGCATACTCAAATTTGCTAACCAAAGTCTCCAAATTCAAAACCAAAATTTTTCAAACACATTTGGAACTTCATTTAGCATACTCAAATTTGCTAAGTGAAGTCTCCAAATTCAAAACCAAAAATTTTCAAACACATTTGAAAATTCATTTAGCATACTCAAATTTGCTAAGTGAAGTCTCCAAATTCAAAATCAAAAATTTGTAAACACATTTAGAACTTCATTTAGCATACTCAAATTTGTTAAGTAAAGTCTCCAAATTCAAAACTAAAAATTTTCAAACACATTTGGAACTTTATTTAACATACTCAAATTTGCTAAGTGAAGTCTCCAAATTCAAAACCAAAAATTCTCAAGCACCTTTAGAACTTCATTCTTTAGCATACCAAATTTTCTAAAGAGAAGTTTTCATTTTCAAAACCAAACCAAAACATAAAATCTTTAAACACATCTTTTGGAATTTCATTTAGCATACTCAAATTTGCTAAGTGAAATTTCCATTTCACAAAAATTAAAGTGGAACTTCATCGTTAGCAAACTGTATTTGCTAAAATAAAGTCTCCACTTTCAATCAAAAAAATAAATCAAAACTAAAAGGAAACAAATTAGGTTTCCTTAGCATACACAAATTTTTCTGGGATCCTACTTTTTCAAAAATCAAAATATCTAAAACAAATGAAACACTTTAAGATTTTCTTAGCATACTAAAATTTGCTAAGAATCTTATTTTCAAAAATCTTTCAAAAATAAAACACACTTGGGTTCTTCACTTAGTATACCTAAATTTGCTAAGTGGGAATTCCAATTTTCAAAATCAATAACAATTCACAAAAAGAAATAATTATTTTCAAATACTTCACTTAGCATATCCAAATTTGCTAAGTGAGTATAATTCCAAAACACCAAATCATAAGCAAAATAAATTGACCCTTACTTTAACATACCCAATTTTGTTAAAGGAAAGGGTCCTCAAATAAAAAATCTAATTTCAAACATGAACCTAAAGAAGCATCCTTCTAAAAATATTTGAATCCATTTTTCAACATACCTAAATTTGTTGAAGTTGGATTCATATTCAAAAATTCCTCTTTCCAATCAAATTTCTAGATCTTCTCAAATCCATTTGAACCCCACTTAATAATTCCAAGATGTTGGATGTGGGTTCAAATTTTAAATTTAAATTCAGAAATCAACAAAAATAGAAATCTGATCTAAGCTCATTTCCTATATTGCAGATTCTCAGCGTCAGTCACAGTTACAACTACAATTCAGTCTTTTAGTTTTTGCAGTTGATTAGAAATGGCAGGCTCTCAGATGTTTATGTCCACTTTCCCACATGGCATGGACTTGGCCTTAGATCAGGCCAACCTCCCCCGAGTTTATCATGCCCACCTTATCCATTTCGGTAGGGGATTTGAGGGAGTGAAGATCACCTGTGAGGGCACTCCCCTCACAACTGTCAGTATGATTGCGGTGGTGGGCGGCGGTCATCCAGATCGACTTACCCTCGATTTTGACATCTCCTCATTAAAAGAAGCGGTGGTAGTCCCAGTTTGGCGGTGATGGCGGCACTCGTGCCCCATGGTTTCCATGCCTAAGCTAGCCTCTTTGGCACCCTTTGATCCCAGAGATTGCCTCCCCAGCCTTTGAGGTTGGGTCTAGCTCTTACGCTACTCATCTTACCGGGACATAGAGGAGAAAAAAAACTGCATGATCAAGCAGTATCACTCTTTGGCACCCTCTGAGGGAAAGGATCCTTTGATCCCAGAGATTTCCTCCCCAACCTTTGACGTTGGGTCTAGTTCTTACTCTACTCATCCTACCAGGACATAGTGGAGAAATAAAAATTGCATGATCAAGCAGTGTCATACCAGGATTTCTAGGGTGATGGAGGTCGCTACACGGTCAGTAGTAGAGGAGGTACCTACTTTGATCACCCCTGCTGGTTATAGAAAACTAGTTTCATCTTCTCTCTGGGTCAGACAGAGAGGATGCTAGGAGGATTCGTACTTCACCTCCACTAGTGGTTCAGCATCAACCCTTAGTTACTTGGAGTAGGAGGTCGTATGTCAGCTTCCGATCAGTCATACGCTAGGTTAGCAGAGCTTATGGACATTCTGAGTCTGGAGCTCAATTTGATTTGAGATCCATCATCCCCCATAGCGTGGGAAAACACTTGCAATAGGAGAGGTCCAGAGAGGCCCATACATCTATTCATATCACCTAGAGAGGCGTGGTTGGTCATCAATCACCACTTCACTCATGATTTTCTAGTTCTCACAACCTGATAGCATCCTACTTATTGGGACCAGTCATCACAGGAGGATAGCTCCTATTCATAGAGAGTTAGTGGTGTCTCCACAACACCACTCTACTCCCCGTCTATCATCACCTGTTCACATCACAACATCTCTAGTTCCACTGAAGGCCATGAAGGCCATATCCGGGGAGAAGCGCACCCCGTTGGTGATCCGGCTATGACTGAGGGATCCTACTCTATCTACACCACCTAGTGTGGCAAGGTTGAGCTCTCCTACTCAACCTTCTGCCTTAGTGGTGGTGCGGAGGGAGTGGCGACCCCGAAGCATAGTGGTCGTCCCTTCACCAACATCACCAATTCAGCAAGACATGGAGATGGTAGCGGCTATTGCAGAGGGAGTAGATGATAGCCCAGCTACACCGATGATAGTAGAACCTCCTAGGAATATCACCCCTTTTATAGTTAATGATATTCAGGAGTGTGTCTCTTCTACTGAGTACAGTCCTCATAGGATTGACTCTCCAATAATAGGTGCGGTGCCTCTCGGTTTGTGATGATCACCGGTGGTAGAAATCATTTGTGCCCATTCAGATTGATCATTCTCTCGAGAAGATAGTAACACATTATCTTGTAGAAAAGAAGGATATTCTGGGGTATGACTGGTTAGATGAGAAGAAGATCAGCTTCGATCCTAACAAAGATGATTTGTTGGGATACTCAGCCAGGGTCTGTGTGGTAGATACCAGGGAATCTCTCCCCAGGGAGCAGCAAGTCATGGAAGGTGATGAGGTTGATCAGAAAGATACAGCCTAATCAGTCCAACACCCTGATATCATTTAAAGCAAAAAAGATGAGTAGATAGATAGGATGGCGAGGCAGCTTGAGGACTTAGCGGCATTTAAATTTCAAAATAGAGTTCATTATTACAACCGATATCAGTCACCCAGAGTTAGTGCATGTCTTGGACCCAGCCAAGACCTTACCTCTCGTTGAGCAAGGTTGCACTAGCATGTATAGTAAGATAGTAGAAAGTACCTCCACATAGAAGAAAAAGATCAGATCCATGTTGAGCAGCAAGTGAAAGAAGCATTGGCTCAAGCGCAGGGAGGATCATCGATTCCAAAGAATAGACCCTACATGGAGGAATTTGATGCAATCCAATATTTCAAGGGTTTCTTGTCACCTTCCTTCAAGAGCTTTGATTACAGTGGAAACCCAAGGTAGCATATTGCACACTTCAGGGCTAGTTGTTGCAACACCGATGGCAACGATGCTTTGCTATTCTTCCTCTTCATTAATAGCCTAGTAGGGATTGCTTTCAATTGGTATGTTGAACTTCCCAATAGTTCAAAAAAGATATTTGCTAAGTTAGAGAAACTCTTTATCAAGAGGTTTGCTGGAGCTCAGCAAAGGGTTACTGTAGGTGATCTCATTGTAGCACAACCACACCCAGGTGAGTCCCTTGTTGACTATATTCTCTGATGACATTACCTGAGTATGAAATATGAGCCACAATTGTCTGAGCAGCATACCATTGAGATTCTTCTAAAGAATACCCATGGCCCGGTCACCTTCATGCTTATGGGCTTCACTATCAAAATATTTGAGAAGCTAATCAACAAAGTGGCTAGTCTACAAGGAGAGGCCAGGCAGTTGCCTTTTTAAGACCAATTGCCCAAAGCAAAGCAACAAAAGGTCTATGAGAAAAAGCTGGGAGGCATGATAGCAGATAAGAAACAACCACTAGAGATTAGTCAACCACGACCTCGGAACCTTTGCTTGCACCTCGTTTACCAGCAGAATACTCAGGCCTCCGGCTGACCATGGCTAGCACCACCATCCTTAGCCATACCTAGCGAGTACACAAATCCGCCGGTGTGTATGGTCCACTTACTCTTTTAGATAAGCTTAACAAATCTTATTCATTTAATAAGGAAGTAATCAGAAAGATCTTTAAGAATCTCTTAAAAAGCCATTCAGCTACAGAACTGGGAGGCCGTAGGAAGTAGGCAAAGTCATGATCTTAACTTTTCCTACCAGATATCTTAGCCATGTTCTGGAGGATTTCTTCACATTTAAGGACTAGCTTGAAAATAACTTCAAGACCTATGTTGTAGTTATCCTGAAGGAATACCTTGTGGAACAACCATCCAGTTCCATTAGGGTAATCCTTGGGGATACATGTGATCCTTCCAAAATCAAAGAAGGTTAGGATATTTCTTTATCCAAAACCTCTAAAAAGATCATCTAGAAGATCAAGAAACTCTCCTTGCAGGTGCTTGAGTTAGCTCAAACCTCCAACATCAAAGAAGGTTTACAAGTTGTCAGTGTCAACTCAGGAAAATGGGGAGCTTAGCGATGTTGTGTATTGGCTGCGATAGATAGCAACAACAATGGAGTGTCCACTATTATAACTTCCACATTGACCTCTCTACTTGACTAGTTCTTCTTCTTCTACTAGTAGAACTCTTGTATCGACAGATAAGGGCATCAAACCCCTTACCCCACTCACTAAAGTAAAAAAATATGAATGTCTATTATCATACTAAATCCAAAACTATTTTCAAAATCTATAAATCAAACACTAAAATTGAAAGTGAGCTACTTATAACTATTTATGAGCATGCATGTGGATATAAATATGAGGATGTGTATAGTTCATTTGAAAAGAATATAATAGTTGCCTAAACCTATTCCTATCCATTCCTATGCTATTACCTAAGAAGGACATCCACACTTATACATATAAATTGTATAAACAAAGCAAACAAACAAATACAAACTTTTTGCATCTTTCTTTTTTCCATTAATTCTTTTATACATGTATTTGTATTTAAGAAAAGTGGTATATTAGTCTGGATAATCCCGAGGTTGCGAGGATTTAAGTAGATTTAAGTAGGTCTCATACCTTACACCCCTGGTGCTAACAATGGCACCGTACTCACTTATTCCTTTCATACATATACATGTGCATGTGAATAATGGATAAAAGAAACCTCTCTTATCTACTTAATGAAAATCGTGCATCATAAAGCATTCCAATTTTCTTACAAAATATTTCTTAGCATTCATCATAAAGTGCACTAAACATTTTCATTTGTATGTATAGATATTCTTAGGATTCATTCATATGCATGTTATACATGTTCAAAAAAAAATGAAGTTATCTGTGTTTTGTGATATTAGTTCACTTTACTTAATCTTAAAATATCTTTCTTTTTGAATAGGTTGTTTAGGGAAAATCTAAACTTAGGATTAATTAAAACACATAATAAAACATTCACTAAATAAAATCAAATATGAATTCACTTTAGAAATTACTTAAGGTAGGGAAGGAAAGAGAAGTTCTCTTCTCTTTTTCCTCTCTTTTCAACTTAGTAATTACATATAAGTTCATTCAAACTTAAGCAAATCATCAAATAAAGTTGACCCAAATCAATTAAACACTTAAATGAAACCATTCATCTAAGTTGAACATCTTCACACACAAAAAATCTAAACCTTAAAGCCATAGCTAAGTATACCACACAAACCTTTCAAAGCACACACATTAGGTTAAGTCACCACTTCTAGCTTTAGGTTAGGGCAGTGCATGGCTTGATATTTGATTTTATTGTATGATGTATTGTTTCTAGTTTGGATGTTAGGGTGAATGTGTGTAGAATGAATGGTAGGAAGATTTAGTATAATCATTATTTTCTATTGGGGATTATGCTAAAGGGGCATTGTAATAAAAATATAAAAATGCCTTTCATGTGCAGCTGCTTATACCCCTAAGCATAGTCCAAAAGGCCAAGTGGACTTGGTTACCCATGTGTGGGGTGCTAAGTCTGATATACATGCTTTGGATTTGTATTATTTGTTTAGCTAATCTCTATTTTGCAGGTGTTGGTTAGATTTACTTTTCCTCTTCATGTAACTTTATAATTAGGATTTTGGAATGAATGTTATGGAGGATTAGGATGACCATTGGTCATAAGATCTCATCTTATGTACAATGTGAAGCCTTTGGAGCAACCACCTTCCAACCATCTAAAAGAAGGAACCAAAAGAAGAAAAAAGATAGAAAAAAAGAAGAAAGAATAAAAGAAGAAATGAAGACCCCCATTATATGAATTTCCTTACTTGATTGTAAATTAATTCATTTGTAATTTAGGTTGTATAATTGTAGAGCTCGGCTACCCAATTTATTTTTGGGTTTGTGCAGTGGTGCCTGACCAGAAATGGCATTTTATTCTTTTGCGTTAGCTATATAAAATGTTTGATGTTTTGTTTAGTTTACACATTAAGATGGCTTATTTTCCTAGTTTCTACCTTACTTGATGTGTGGACTGGATGATGATTAGGCTCTTAGAAAAAAAAATAAATCTTCTACCAAATTAAACAACTCAAAATTAAATATAAATAGCTCATAGCCTCATTTGAAGCTTAAGTTAAAATCAAGATAAAAGAATTAGCAACCCCTTAGCTGGATGAGTATTTCTTTTATAACATCATGCATAAAAGCATATTATCTCACTCTTGATGGAGGAGTTAGTTGGCAGCCACCCCCAGACAATTGTAAGTCCAAGCAGTCGGGTCGTTTGTCCTCTCTTATGGAGGCAAACCAAATACACATTTTCACCTTAGATTTAGGTCATGCTTTCAGCACTCGCCAAAGCTCCCTAGATGTAGGTTCTGATATTACTTCTCTCCTTTATGAGTCATAAGCATAAATCCTCACCTTTTAGGCATTTTCATAACCTTGTATTGTGGAATTATAATCCTAAATGTCTAATAAAAATTCAACTCAAATAAATAATTCAATTTCAAAAACATAAATCCCAACTATAGGATAATTTGAGATGCTCGCTCAGTTTCCTAGCATCATGAGCATCTCCTACTTATCTTCCTTTGACTTCAATAATAACTCTCTCTCTCTCTCTCTCTCTTTGATCAATCTCATTTGATCTTCCAAAATAAACTAATCGATTGATAGTCCTACCTATTGAAATCCTTGGAGGACCTCACCCTGTGTTGGTGTTAAATCTCCCATTTGGTTCCCCAATGGGTAAAAATGAAAATTGAATCAAAAAAGAATTAATTAAAGACTTCCTCCTTACCATTTTCATGTTAAGAAAAGGTTCATTCTAAAATAAGAAAGACAAAATAAATACTTCATAAAAAAATTTGCTTTTCTAAAAGCACTCTTTCAAAAATGCCCATAATAAAATGTTTTGCACAAAGATTTTTTCTAAATCACCTTCATATAACAATCTTCATGATTGTTATATGTAGGATTATCTTTACAAAAATAAAATTCCAACAATTACATTTTCTAAAAGCATAAATGAGCTTCTTCACTCAATTCATTTTGGTGAATACTTCATTTTCAAAAATAAAACTACAACAATCATATTTTCAAAAGCATAAAATTTGAAAATGGGCCTTTCCATTCAATAGATCCAAATGTGTTGAATGGATATTATATCTTCAAGAAAAATCACAACTTTGAAATTCCACTCAATACATTCAACATGTGTTAGGTTGGAACTTTCAAATTTTCAAAAAGCACATATGAATATCTCTATTCAATATACCAAAATTTATTGAATGAAAATTTCATTTCCAAATAAAGAAACATTATTTTGAAATGCCACTTAACATATTCCATATATGATTAGGTTGGGATTTTCTTTTTCAAAAAACAATAATCACACCCAAAATATATATCTTTGGAAAATGAAACATAATTGATTTCTATCTTAAATACCCAAATTTGTTAAATGGAAACCTCTATTTTAAAAAATCAACACAGACAATGATTTTCAAAACATATTTGAAACTTCAATTTAGCATACCCCATTTGCTAAAGTGAAGTCTCCTTTTTCAAAACAAAATCAAAACACAAAAATTTTAAACACCTTTTTGGAATTTCATTTAGCATACTCAAATTTTCTAAGTGAAATTTTCATTTCACAAAATTTTCAAAAACACTTTTGGAACTTCATTCTTTAGCATACCATATTTGCTAAAGTGAAGTCTCCATTTTCAAAACAAAATCAAACACAAAAATTTTAAACACCTTTTTGGAATTTTATTTATCATACTCAAATTTGCTAAGTAAAATTTCCATTTCACAAAATTTTTAAAAACACTTTTGGAACTTGATTCTTTAGCATACCATATTTGCTAAAGCGAAGTCTCCATTTTCAAAACAAAATCAAAACACAAAAATTTTAAACACCTTTTTGGAATTTCATTTAGCATACTCAAATTTGCTAAGTGAAATTTCCATTTCACAAAATTTTCAAAAACACTTTTGGAACTTCATTCTTTAACATACCATATTTGCTAAAGTGAAGTCTTCATTTTGAGAACAAATTCAAAACACAAAAATTTTAAACACCTTCTTGAAATTTTATTTAGCATACTAAAATTTGCTAAGTGAAATTCCCATTTCAAAAAAGTTTCAAAAACACTTTTGAAATTTCACTTTAGCATACATATTTTCTAAAGTGAAGTCTCCATTTTCAATCAAAGTCAAATCAAAATAAAAAAGAAACACATTAAGATTCCCTTAGCATACTTAAATTTGCTAAGTATCCTACTTTTCAAAATCAAATTAAAATCAAAACAGACACCTAAGGATTTTCTTAGCATACTCAAATTTGCTAAGAATCCTATTTTCAAACATTTCCAAAAAATAAAACACACTTGGATTTCCTCATTCAACATACCCAAATTTGCTAACTGAGAAATTTCATTTCTCTTTTCAAATCACCAAATGATTCACAAAATAAAGCAAACAAAGAAACAAAAAAGAAGAAATTGTTTTCAAAGATCTCACTTAGCATACCCAAATTTGCTAAGTGAGTAAATTCCAAAAAAAACATTTTCAGATCAAAAACAAAAGCAAATTGACCATTTACTTTAACATACATAAATTTGTTAAATAAAGGGTCCTCAAAATCAAAATTACAATTCAAATATGAACCTATGGAAGCATCTCTTCAAAAATATTCAAACCCATTTTCAACATATCCAAATTTGTTGAAAGTAGATTCTATATCCAAAAAATTCTTCTTTCCAATCAAATCTTGAAATCTATTCCAAATCATTTGAACTCGACTTAACATTTTCAAAATGTTGAGTATGGGTTCAAATTCTAAATTCAAAACTCAAAATCAACAGAAATCTGATTCAAGTTTATTTTCAATATTGCAGACTCTCGTTCAACAATAGTTTCAGTTTTAGTCTCAGTTCAATTTTCAGTTGACAGAAATGGCTGCACAGAAATATGTTTTCACCTTTCCCCATGGGATAGACTTGGCCCTAGATCAGGCAAGCCTTCCTCGTTCTGATTACGCCCACTGCATTCATTTTGGAGGAGGTTTTGAGGGGGCAAGGATTACTTGTGAGGGCACTCCCCTCACCACTGTTAGTAGGAGCACAGTGACCGAGCAGAAGACGCTCATTCAGATTGATATGCCCTTGGACTCTGATATTCCCTCACTAAAGAGAAAGACAGTGATGGTTCCTACGTGTACATGTGCATCTAGTGAGTGCTAGTGTTCCCGGTTATTTTACACTGCCCCAGGGGCTAGCACCCACTCATTAGCACCTTCCAAGGGGAAGGCTCCCCTGATCCTAAGCATAGTCTCCCCTCCTTTTGAGGTCTGGTTAAACTCTTACTTAGCCCACCCCACCAAGACTCAGAGAAGGAACAAAAATTGCATGATAAAGCAGTATCATACACACATCGCCAAGGAGATGGAGGTAGCTACACGATTAGTTGTTGAGGAGTTGCCCACTCTGACTTTCCCGCTGGCTACAGTGAACCCATTCCATCCTCTCTCTAGGTCTAATAGAGAGGATGTCAGAAGGATCCCTACTTCACCTTCACTAGCGATTGATTTGGGGCTTAGTCGAGTAGGAGGTCATATGCCGCCTCGCGTTGGTTATGCCGTTGTGAGCTACGGATGATCTGAGTCCCGGGCTCAATTTGATTTGAGATATACTATCCCCCACAGCGTGGGGAAGCATCTTCGACATGAGATGGATAGGGAGGCCCATACTACAGTTCATATCACTAGCTGAGAGAGACAGAGGTTTAGTCACCAGTCAACGGCTTCTGCACTCATTAATTTTCCTAATCGGCTCGCTATTCATGTCTATCATGCAGACAATATTCTGCTTACGAGAACTACCCATCACATGAAGAGAGGTCATATTCCGAAATAGTCAGTGGTGTCTCCACCAACCACTCTACCCCCCATCCACCGCACCTATTCATGTTTCAGCATCTCCAGTTCTGCCAAAGGCCATGAAGGCCACATCCGGGGAGAAGAGGACCTCGTTGGTGATTCAGCTATAGCCAAGGGATCCCATTCTATCTACACTGTCTATTATGGCGAGGCTGAGCTCTCTTGCTCGACCTTTTGCCCCAATTATGGTGTGGAAGGAATGGAGACCCCAAAGCATAGTGGTCATCCCTTCACCATCACCACCGCAGCAGGACATGGAGATGGTTACAGTAGTTGCAAAGGTAGAAGGTGGCAACCTAGTTGAACCTATGATGATAGAACCTCCTACAAATGTTACCCTATACAAAGTCAATGATAGTTAGTAGTGTATATCTTCCAGTGAATATAACCCTCATAGGGTTGATTCTCCAGTAGTAGAGGAGGTCCGGTGCCTCACAGTACACAATGTTGATCCCACCACCGGTTAGACAAAATCATTTGTGCCAGTTCTGATAGATCAATTTTTTGATGACATAGTAGCTCATATTTCATGGAGAAGAAGGAGATCCTAGGATATGACTGATCTGATGAGAAGAATATCATCTTTGATCCTAATGAAGATGATTTGTTGGGAGACTCAGTAGGGGTTTTCATGGTAGATACTAGGGGATCTCTCCTTTGAGAGCATCAAGCTACACAAGGTGTTGAGGATAAGCAGGAAGACATAATCCACTCAGCCCAACACCTCCTAGCATAAATAATACAAAAGGATGAAAAGATAAATAGGATGGAGAAGAGGCTCAAGGATCTGTTAGCAACTGTTCTAGCATTATAGAACCAAGCTCCAACAGTTCATCCTACCACAGTTGAGACTAGTCAGCCAGAGTTGGTGCATGTCTTGGACTCAACCAAGACTTTACCTCTATTAGAGCAAGGTAGAAGATAGCACCAGCATGTATAGGAAGGTAGTGGATAGTACCTCCATATAAGAGAAAGATATCAAGTCCATGATTGAGCAGTAGGTGAAGGAAGCGTTGGCTCAAGCCCGAAGAGGATCATCAGTTCCAAAGGGTAGACCCTACCCAGAGGAATTCGATGCAATCCAATATTCTAAGGGTTTCGTGCCACCTTCCTTTAAGAGTTTCGATGATAGTGAAAACCCTCACGCATTTTAGAGCTAGTTGTTGCAACACTGGTGTCAGTGATGCTTTACTCTTCCTTCTCTTCATCAGTAGCCTAGCAGGGATAGCTTTTGATTGGTATGTTGAACTTCCTAACAGTTCAGTAAAGACTTTTGCTGAGTTGGAGCAACTCTTTATCAAGAGGTTTGATGAAGCTCAGCAAAGGATTACTATTGGTGATCTCGTTGTGGCACAACAACACCCAAGAGAGTCCCTTATTGACTACATTCTTAGATGACATAACTTGAGTATGAAATGTGAACTGCAGCTATCTGAACAACATGACATTGAGATTCTTCTAAAGAATATCCATAGCCCTGTCGCCTTCATGCTTAAGGGCTTCACCATCAAAACCTTTGAGAAATTAATCAATAAGGTGGCTAGCTTGCAAGAAGAAGCCAAATAGTTACCTTCTCCAGATGTACCAACAAAGCCAAAGCTGCAGAAGGTATATGAGAAGAAGCCCAGGGTAGTGATAGTAGTGGACAAGGGGAAACAGTCAGCTAGAGAGTAATTTGAGAGACCTCATGCTTAGCAGCCAACGCTTCCACCTCCTCTACCACCACCGAGGCAGCCCTACCGACCCCCACAACAGCCTCCATGGCCTACACGGCCTCTTCCTCAGCCACATCATTAGTAGTAGTGATACACATACCCGACGCCAGGTAGCTATGGTTCACCTACTCTTTTGGATAAACTTAACAAGCCTTATTCATTTAAGAGGGAGGTAATCAAAAAGATCTTTAAGAATCTCTTAAAGAAGCTTTTACTGCAGAACCTAGAGATCGGAGAAAGTGGACAAAAGCCATGATCCTAACTTTTGCCCCTACCACTGTATGCTAGGTCATATTTTGGAGGATTACTTCACATTTAAAGAGTAGCTTGAACATAGTCTCAAGATCGGTGCTATAGTCATCCTGAAGGAATACCTTATGGAACAACCCTCTAGTTCCATTAGGGTAATTCTTAGGGATACTTGTGATTCTTCCAAAATTAAAGAAGGTTGGGATATCTCTTTATCCAAAACCTCTAAAAAGATTGTTCAGAAAATGAAGAAACTTTTCTTGTAAGTGCCTGAGTCACCTCAAACCTCCAACATCAAGGAAGATTTGCAAGTTGCCAGAGCCAACTCAAGGAAAGGGGGAGCTTAGTAGTAGTAGCAGTAGTAGCATGTGCTAGCCCGGGATAGCCCAGTAGCACAACCACCCACAGAGTCCAGCTTCCAGTCCAACATTGCAACTACCACATCAGCTACTACCACTACTTTAGTTAGTTCTTCTTCTAGTAGACATCTTGTATCAGCAGATGAGGGCATCAAATCCCTCACCCCTCTTACTTTACTTGATTTCTACTTTGTACCTCCTATCAAATCCAAAAAATTAAAGAATAAAGCTAGCTTGAATTACATCTGTGTCACTTTCAATGGGTTGTCTGAATCTATTCATAATAACTCTTCAAGTCTAAATAACAACTATACTAATTTCAATCTTCCTCTTTCTGATTTAGAGTAGGATTTCCTACTTTGAATGCTACGGGTTCACCTCTTGAGATAGACTTGGAATCATCTAATTCTGAGAGTCCTATAGGAGAAGCTATAGGTGAGCCTAACGCTCAGGTAGAACTTTTCATTACCCTACCACAAGAGATCATCGGAGTCAACCTCCATAGTGTCAAAGTTCTACCTCCTAGGGCAGCACCTCATGATAGAGGGAAACAAGTCATTAGTTCAGAGGATTGAGAAGCCCCTCCACAGGATGCTCCACCCTTGGATATACTTATGGAGGACCAGCCCAAGGTGGACTACAATGTAATGTACTCTCTCATCTAAGAAAGTTATCATCTAAGCTAAGCATATATGATGCCCTTATCTTATCCAAAGAGATGAAGGAATCATTAATTAAGGCTCTCCTTGATCTTGAGATATGCTTAGCTTAGTTGACCACTATTGGTGAGAAGACACATTATTCTAGAGAAGCCCAGGGGATCACTTTCACAGATGAAGACCTTCTTTTGGGGGATATGGAGCACAACCATTCCCTCTACATTACAGTTGACATGGGAAGATTCAAACTTTCTAGAGTTCTTGTCGATCTAGGTGCATCGGTGAACATTATAAGTTTAAAGACCCTTGCCTATTTAAGGATTGACATCTCCACACTCTAAGGAGATCGGGTCATGTTGAGAGGATTCAATGAACAAGACCAGTAGGCTTTAGGTTCCATAGTGTTACCTTTGGAGATAGGTGACTGAAAGGCTGAAGACAAGTTTTATATCATTGATTCAAATACTTTGTTCACCACTTTGCTTGGTAGGCCTTGGATACATCAGAATAAAATAATTCCATCCTCCCTCTATCAGCGCATCAAATTTAGGAAGGATGGTATTGAATAAAGTGTCAAAGGAGATGAAAAGCTATTTTTAGTTAAAGAGGCTAAGATATATGAGGATATGGCCTACTATCTTCTTTAAAACACCCTTTCTCATGAACCTAGATAAAACTCAAATTAAAAAGAAAAAGAAAATAAATAAAAATAAATAAAAATAAAAAGCAAAAGAAAAAGTAAAGAAAAATGAAAATACAAGTGAATAAGAAAGGGGAATTGAAGAAGAAATAGATTCGCACATCACATTCCACCCATAGTTCATTCCTTGATATAGACATGTGGGTAGGATGACTCAACCTGCACCAGGAAGAGGTAGAGGTAGAAATAGTGGCAGTTCCAGAGGTGGAAGACCCCTTGGTCAGCCATCAGCCAACAGGGGTTATATTCCAGTTCATAGAAGTACCCCTACTATTCACATAGACTTGGAATCCAGTTCAGAGGATGAGTCTAATGTTTTTAGCATACCAGTTAACCCCTCTCAGCGGGTTTCATTAGAGGTGACACTCGAGCTAGATAGTGATGAGGACCGGGCCTCTAGACAAAGCAAAGTATTCGAATCAGATGCATGTAAAACTTTCAAGCAGCAGTTGGGAACCTTAGTTCTAGCATCACTTTCACCCCAAAAAGTTAAAGGTTCAGTAGTTAAGGAAGCCCCTAAGTCTTCCAATGATATGAAGCTGAAGAGATTCTTTTTAGGATCATCCTACTCAAGTCCTAAAGTTGATGTAGAACTTGAGGAGAATTCATGCAAAAAATTAATATAATTATCATTTGACTTTTACTCGCCTTGTATTCATAATCTTATACAGAAAGGTTTGGTCCCTCATGGTCACGAATTGAGTATTTTGAGATGCTATGGAACAATAAGCATAATCAAGAGCAAGAGTAGGATTGATATAGTCAATTGATCGATGATGATTAGTTGTTACCAATCATTTTAGTCGATAGTTTCTTTTCCCACAACACCAACTCTTATGAGAATGTGTGTTTTGAAACCTCAGATGATCTAGATGATCTCCAAATCAAAGATGCACCACCAGAATTTGAAGAGGAGATCCATTCGATAATTGACAAGCTCAAAGAAATTAACCTCGGGATGAAAGAAAATCCACGCCCGACATACATCAGTTCATTGCTAGATGAAGAAGAAACCAATGACTTAATTAGGCTATTGACTGAGTTTAAGGACTATTTTGCATGGAGTTATGAAGAGATTCCTGGATTATCTCCTGATGTAGCAGTCCACAAACTTGCAATAGATCCTAGCGCTAACCCTATCAAGCAAGCTCCTAGACGCATGCGATTAGAAATCGAACAACAGGATATTTTTGAAGTCAAGAAATTGATCGATATCGATTTCATCAGGGAAGAAAAATATCCTACCTGGTTAGCCATTATTATCCTAGTTAAGAAGAAGAATGGCCAAATTTGCATATGCATCAATTTCAGGGATTTAAACAAGGCATGTCCTAAAGATGAGTTTCCTCTTCTTATACCAGAACTAATGGTGGATATTGCCTCATCTCATGTAGTTTTATCTTTCATGGATGGGTCATTTGGCAATAACTAAATCAAGATGTCTTTTGAAGATGAAAGAAACACTGCTTTCCAAACCCCAATCAGAATTTATTGTTATAGGGTCATGCCTTTCAGCCATGACTCAGATCTTTAATGAACTCATCCATCATCAGGTTGAGTGCTACGTTGATGATCTAATAGTCAAGAGCAAAGAAACGAAAGACCATCTCTTTAACTTGAGAGTAGTTTTCAAATGGTTAAGATAATATAACCTCAAAATGAATCCTCTGATGTGTGCATTCAGATTAGCTTCAGGTAAATTCCTTGGGTTGGTTGTCCAACACTGGGGGATAGAAATAGATCCAGAAAAGATTAAAGCTATCTTAGAAATTCCAACTCCTAAGAGTTTAACTCAACTCAGATCTTTCCAAGGATGATTGACATATCTGAGATGCTTTATTTCCAACCTATCGGGGAGATGCAAGCCATTCTCAACACTTGTCAAAAAGGATGCCAAGTTTAATTGGGATGATAAGTGTTAGCATGCCTTTGAAGATATCAACCAGTATTTGGTGAAGCCTTGATTCTAGCCCCTATCATCCGGCGGACCACTCATCCTCTGCATTGGCGACTCTCTGTGCTCTGTTGGCCCAAAGAAAGGAAGGAAGTGCTCTCTACTACCTCGGCTGTTGTTTGCTTCCTACTGAAGCTAACTATCCACCTATTGAGAAACATTGCCTAGCTCTGATCTTCACATCCTAAAAGCTATGACACTATATGCTTTCTCATAAGGTGAACTTAATTTCCAAAACCAATCTACTGTAGTATCTAATGATAAGGCCAATGCTATTCAGACATTTGGCATGATGGTCTATGATTCTCTCACAGTTTGATATCACATTAGTACCCCTCCATGTGGTAAAAGGACAAGCTCTAGCAAATTTCTTAGCAGCACACCCACTTTCTGATGATTCTTTGCTTAGTGATGATCTCCCTGATGAACAAATCATGAACTTAGGGGAGGTTGACAACCACCGATGGAAGATGTATTTTGATGGTGCAACTTCTTTTCATAAAGGGGAAGCACCACAATCTCTTCTTCTAGGAAAGGCAAAGGTAGGAATAGTTTTCCTAACTTCAGACCACGATGTGATGAGATTCTCATATTATCTTTCCAACCCTTGCACCAATACGAAGGCAGTATGGACTTTGATTGCGATCAGTTAGTCATCACTGTCGGTCAAGAGCATCAACATCTTTGAGGATTAACAGTTGGTCATCAATCAGATTGACGGGTCCTACAAGGTTCTCAAACTTAAGCTTCGTCATTACCATGAGTATACCATGAAGCTGTTAGCCTAAATCCTTGAAGTCACCATCTACAAGGTTCCCCGAGCAAAGAACACAGTAGCATATGCTTTGGCTAAACTTGCAAAAGAATTGGCATGTCCGAAAGATGAGTCCATTCCAATAAGGGTACAAAACACACAAGTCCTATCCCTTATTGATGCTGAACTCATCAAAAGATGTTCTCTTGAAGGGGAGGTTGTCGTTGCCTATAAAGACAAGGAGCTGGATTGGAGGCAACTGTTCATAGACTATTTGAACACCGACAAACTACCTCAAGAGAAGTCACAAGCCCATAAGGTGAAATAGAGAGCTCTCTCCTATGCTCTCATTGATGGCACCTTGTACTGACGGTCATTTGACCAAATGTAGTTATGTTATTTAGATAAACATGAAGCCATGACATTATAACTGAGGTACATTCAGGTATGTGTGGAGCGCATCAATCCAGTCAGAAGATGAAGATGAAGATTAAGAGACTAAGATACTACTGACCTTCGATGATTACAGATTGAATGGATGTAGCTAGGAGATGTCATCAGTGTCAGGTGCATAGTGTGGTCCTTCACCAACCACCCAACATTCTACACCCTATACTGGCCTCATGGAGATTCGAGTGTTGGGGTACTGACATTGTGGTTCCGATCGATTCTCCTTCTTCCAAGGGTCATCGGTTCATCTTAGCAGCCACCGACTACTTTTCCGTGGGCGGAGGCAATCCCACTTAGAGAGGTCACAGCTCAGCATGTGCTTTAGTTTTTTTGGGAACCATATCATATATAGGTTCAAGTTGACTCAATGAATTATATCTGATAATGGTATTGCATTCAAAAGCACCAAGGTCAATAGCTTCGCCAGAAGACACAGTATAGACTAGAGATACTCCACCATCTACTACCCTAGAGCAAATGTCTTAGAGGAAGCATTCAATAAAACTCTCATCTAGGTACTAAAGAAGACTCTTAATGATAACAAGCGGTAGTGGAATGAGCAGTTGGTTGAAGCCTTGTGGGCCTACCGCACCACATATCGAACTCTAACTCAATCTATCCCATTTTTCTTAGTGTATGGGTCTGAAGCCATTCTACCTTTATAAGTTCAACTTCCATCACTAAGGATAGCATTGGGTAGCAAAATCACTACAGAGCATAATGCAAGTTACAGTTTGAAGAACTCAAAGGTTTAGAGGAGAGTCACCTGTAGGCGTGCTAGAACCTTGAGTTATACAAGGTTAAAATGATTCAAACTCACAACAAGCTGGTCTGCCCTAGATCTTTTCGGGTAGGAGAACTTGTGTTAGTCCTAAGGAGACCAATTGGTGCCCGTTGAAAGATGGGAGGCAAGTTTGAACCCACTTGGGAAGTCCCCTATGTCATAGAGAAGGCACACTAAAGAGAATCTTATCAGCTTATTGATTGTAAAGGGGAACACCCGATGCTTCCAATTAATGGGCTCTATTTAAACAAATATTTTTCATAAAAATTACGTTTGAAAATAATTCTATTAATCAACAAAAATCTGATTCCATTTCATCAAAATCTTCTCTTTTTTCAAAGCATTGTTTGCTTGTCTTGTGAATCTGCCATGACGTATTTAGGTTAGGTGTAAGAGAACCCAAGAGGTATCATATCCTTCTTCACAACACGAACACATTTCCTAGCACTATTAGAATAGGTGTGAGAGAACCCAAGTGACATCCTTTCTTAGTGGGAATTTTCATTTTCCACCCGTGGCACCATTTCATCAAAATCCCCAACGTGTTTAAGGTAGGTCTGAGAGAATCCAAGAGGCATCCTATTCCTTTTAACACAAGCATAAAAACAAACACATCTTTTGTCTTGAGCTATTTTTGATGTGAGAGTAAGCCCCTTATGGTACTCACTCATTAGTTGCTCTAGGTCGGGTTTACATGCTATCTCGCTAGTATGTCACCCCAGTGGTTACTTGTTTAAAAGATGTGAGTCCCCGGGCTTTCTTCCTAACTTGACTATTGCAAACCAATGAGCACCCTATTAGTATGGTAGACTTCACTGCCCAGCCAGTAAGCTACCCCATGTTGATTTGTCTAAGAAGATGTAAGTCCCCGAGCTTTCTTCTTGAACTAATCATAATGCTCTAACTAGGTCGAGTATATATGAGGTTTAGGATAAGTCCCCTAGAGGCTCCTTTCCTCTTGACTACATTTAAGTTGATATAAGTCCTCCAATGGCATTCACTTAGTAGTCTCCCTAGATCGGATGACACTCGTCGAGCCTAAGATAGACTATTCCAATAATCAGTTCCGCTATAGGAGGATGTGAGTCCCTGAGCTTTTTTCCTAGGCTGATTATTACAAACTGATGAGCACCTTAGGTTGGTTGATGTTCGCTATGCTGATAATAACTCAGCTGGTGGATACACCACTCTTAGCAGATATGAGTCCCCACACTTTCTCCTTGAGTTGACCACTGAATACCTATTTGATATATGACTAGCCATATCATCTTCTCTAGGGTTTTGGATTAAGCTCTTAGCGACCCCTCTCCCTATGGGCATTCTATTTGGATCACGTCATTTATGAACCAATTTAGACACTACATAGGTTACTTTGGATCAGACAGTCCCCCTTTCCTAGTAGCCACTCCTGTGGTTAAGAATTTGTTCAGCGGATGCATAAATTCTCCCTTAGTTCAATAAATCTAAGATAGGTCTAGAATGATATAAGCTCCTTCTTAGTTTGATCCCTTGCAAACTAATAGGGTCCACGATAAATAAACTAAATAAATAAATTTGCTTGTGGATTAGGAATCCAAGCCCCTCTTCCCAAGCGAGCATCTTATCTTTGGAGCAGTGTCAGCAGAACTCCCTATAGGATTTGCCTGACTACTTGAGTTTAAATAAATCCTCGGGTCGGTACTCACTCCATAGTCACTCTTAGGTTAGGCTCAATCTATTTTTCCATAAGCAAGTTACCCTAACAGTCATTCCGCTTTGGAAGATGTAAGACTATGACGTATTCTTTCTAGCATGACTGTCGCAAACTGATGGGTAGCCTGAGGTCGATTTCAATTTGTTACCCAAAATAACTGATCACCCCAATTATCTTTTGTAGTGGAAGATGTGAGTCCCCGAGCTTTCTTCCCTTAAATTGATCATTGCAAACTGAAAGGCACTCCTTTGGTCGGATAGTTCTCCCATCGGCTGGGAAGCTACTCCCTTTGGTTCAGTAAATATGAGATAGATCTAGGTTAATATAAGCTCCTTCTCTGTGTGATCCATCGCAAACCAACAAAATCCATCAAAATAAATTAAAAATAAAATTAATCTTTGACTATCTTTGAATTGATTTAAGTCCCCCAGTGGCATTCACTCAATAGTCAGCCCTAGGTCGGGTCCGATTTATTGCCCAAAGCAACCGATCACCTCAGTGGTTTCTTATTTCTAGAAGATATGAGTCCCCGAGCTTTCTTCATAAGACTTGACCATTGCAAATCGAAAGGCATTCCCTTTGGTTGGTTAGTCCTACTATATGTTTAGTAGACTATCTCTTTGGATTGGTAAATCTGAGTTAGGTCTAGGCCTCTGTGGCTCCTACTCAGTACGATCCATCACAAACCAACAGGGTCCATTTCAGAAACCAAAATTAAAAATCTGAAACAAAAAAAATAATAATCAATCAATCCAAATCCAATCTTTTTCTTCTCCTCAGTCAAATGCAAATATTTCTAGCTCCCTAGCAGATCTAGAATTCTAATCCCTTAGCAGATTTCACAACCCCTCCCATGTAGATGGCTTGAACTTGCCTCCCTAATGGAGAGTTACTTGTCTATCCCTAGTGGATTAAAAAAAAACACAATTAAATAAACAATAAATTGAAAAAAATTCAACCCTCTTCCCCAGTGGAACTTAATTAAATAAATCAAATTTCTTCTTGATGAGACACAAATCAAATCAAACCTCTCATCCCCTCTGTGGATGACTTGAACCTGCTACCCTAATAGATGTCTTCTTCCCTCTCTTATTTCCTTGACATAAGTAGAGCCATATTGCACTAACCTCTAGATTCCTTCTACACCTTGGGTTAAGAGTAGATCATTTCTATTAGTTCTTATGATCGTTCGGTGTTGTTGATTATTTCTGTCAACACCAAAACGTGTGGTGTTCCTTGTCAGTCACACCACACCTATTGGGCGCCCTTTGTTGACCTCATTTTTAGGATGAGCTCTCAACCTCTCCATCTTAGACAAAGGACTCCTCTTAGACTTTATGAGATCCTTAGTCTTAAGACACATCTAGTGATTAGGTGGACACTCAACTTAGCCCTAGAGACTTAGAAGAGTTAGCCATATGAATAGATCATGCCTTAGGGGTGTTAGGAAAAGTTGTCTACCCTATAGCTTGAACCACATTCCTCACATCCTTTCTTCAAGTCAAACTCCAAATCAAATCAACATCAAACTTAAGTCAATTATAGCTCAATTGATTTTCTCCAAACTCAAATCAATTCCAAATGATTGAAATCCATGATCAATTCCAAATGATTGAAGCTTATGATTGAAATTCCAAATTCAAAATCTCTCCTAAGTCCTTTAATTTCCTTTTTAGGACTTAGCCTAAATCAAATCTAAATCACTTTAAATTCATGAAATTTTCTCACAACCCATTTATATTCTCACTTATATTCATATATATAAATGAAATATAAATTCAAATCAATCAAACTAAATTTAAAATTCAAATTCAAATTTAAAATTTTTCCTAAGTCATTTAATTCCCTTTTAAGGACTTAGTCTAAATCCAAGTTCAAACCACTTCAAATCCTAGAAATATTCTCATAACCCATTTATATTCTCATTTATATTCACATATATAAATGAAATATAAATTCAAACAACTCCAAAAATCAAACTCAAATTCAATCAAAATCCAACCTAAGCCTTTCAAGTCAAAATCTTGAACTTAGCCAAATCAATTTCAAATCAAGCCAAACTCTTGATTTTTCTTCATGATTCAATCAATCTTACAATCATGAATCCAAATATAAACATAAACTTCAATCACCAAACCAAAAATAAATTCAAAAAATCAAGCCGAAGTCAAACTTATGTTCACCCTTTGAACTTGAAAATGTCAAATGAATCAAAACCCATTTGACTTCAAACCACTTGCAAATGGATTTATATTTCAATCATGAGTCTATATGTGAGTTCAATAAAACTCAAATCAAGCTTTGACTAAGCCATTTGACCCACTTAGGCTCACTTGACCCAAAGTGACCTAAAGTACCCTTATGAACCAAATTATAATCTTAACTAAATTGGTTGAACGAAGCCAACCTAAGCCTCTCATCATGATCAACAATCATCATAAGATGATCAACCACTCAAATTGAGTCAAACTAAGTCAAACCTAGTGGTTGACCAAGTCAACACTTAGCCAAAATGAAATATAAACTAGCAAAAATTCACCATAGGCCAAATTGATTGTAACCATTGATCAAAACTCATTCATGATCAATGTTTGAACTTGACCAAGTCAACATTTGAGCTTAACCAAGCCCAATTGGCCACGTGACTCAAGTTGACCCAACTAGGCTTAAAGAGTCAAAATGTGTTGAAACTTGATATAAGCCAAATTAATTGAAACTAATGAGTCAAGTTCATTCCAAAATGATTGTTAAACTTGACCAAAGCCTCAATTGGCCAACTAGACCTAACCTATCCCAATTGACCATGAACCTAACTTGACCTAAATGGTCAAATTGAGCCAAACTCAAATATAAACCAAATTGATTGGAAATAAAGATATCATTCCATTTCATATGTCTAACCAAACATGAACCAACCCATGACATAACCCAAATAGGTCAAATGGGTCAACCCATTTGACCTAAATGAATTCAATTGAACCAAAACTAAATATAAACCAAATTGAATCAAACCAAAGCCACCAAAATATTTTAAATGGTCATATGAACTTGGCCCAACCCTTAGTTTGACCAAATTTGGCCAATTGGTCAACTTGACCCATTTTGACCTAAATGGATCAACATGAGCCAAATCATATCAAACCAATTCTAAATTCAATGAAACTTGGCCTAACCTATTTTTCAAACATATCAAACATATTCAAATTGAAACCCAAGCTAAATGACCATTTCACCCCTAGGCCATAGCATAAATTTTGGCTCAATTCACTTGGAATTTGGTCAAATCCTCTTCATGACCACTTAACACTCTCTTAGTGGACCAAGTGGACACTAGAGAGTGTGGTGCACCTAGCCCAATGGGTTTGGGTCAGCCCAACCTAGCCTAAGGTCAAAATTGACCACTTGCATAAAATTGGCCACATGGAATCCTTCCTCCACTTGATTTAATCACATGGGAGCTCCACTACTCCACTCCTTAGGCCAAACCGAATGCATGGACAGCTCTAATAGCCTAACAAACCCATTCAATGAGCTCAATTGGATCAAAACATCAAGTGAAGGCGCGACTGTCTGACTGCTCTAAAGGGAGATATACTCCCCCTAATTTGAATTCATTCCATCAGTTTGATACTCGATTGAACTTAGGGAAGCCAGAGCAAGCATTTGGAACTCTCCCCAGGCTCTCTCAAGCAACTTGAACTTCTCCATTTTTGGTTTCCTTAGACTAAAAATAAGGGAGCTCAAATGAAATCCAACTTACTCCAAACTTTAAACCAAGCCAGTTCCTCCTCTAAGCTTCATTAGAGGATCAAATTGAATTCACCCAAGCTCTTTTCCAAGCTCCAAAGGCAAGGGAGGTGCTACCTTGACCAAGACTGAGCTCAAGTGAAGGTGGAGTTGACCTCTAGGAAGATCCATTCAATTTCAAAGCCTCAAAACTTCAACAAAGTGTCATCTCCACTAGACAAAACTTCTCCAAGGGAATCAAGCACCAGTGAGGTATGCCATTAAATCGAGCTTAATATAGATGTGGTCTGGTCCTTTGTGAAGTAAAGTATTACCCCATTAGATTCTAGTCATTAGATGTTATCCCCTTTACCCTTAGATGGTGTGGGTTGAGTTTCAATCCAATCTGAGCCCGAATCATGTCGTAAAAGATGGACGTATGTCCTCTCCCGTAGGGAAATACAGAGATAGATCATGGGTCATCCATCCACATGTTTTGAATGGACGACCATGATCGAAGACATGTAGATCCCACATTTTATCCCTTTAGAACCGCAGCTTTAACTTCAACCGTCTGATCCTTGATCGGACGGATGAGGGAAAAGCGCGTAGCGTCACCGCTGACGCGACACTATGATGCGATAACTTAAATATCGAATCCTATCAAGCCACGTGGAAAGCGCACACCACGTCTGCAGTCTACGTGGCGCCGATGGGATTAAACATTTAATTAGGCCATTAAATCTGCTAATTAATTATGGAAACTTCCTAAATTCATATCTAAGCCTAGAAAAATCAGAAAAATATAAAATAATTGCATTGGATAGATAATTGAACATAGACTATTCTAAAAATGATTTCAATGTATTTTGAATAGTTCTTTTATCTATACTTGGGTTTTATGGGGAATGTTATTTTGCCAATTATCCTCTAATTACTTCACTGATTAATCCTAAACTTCTTATGCATAATTAATGGGATGTCTCATGCTTCTCCTAATTTTTTTGGGATTTATTAATGGTTTAATTAGAGTAATTATTAGTTCATTCCTAAATCACTCTCTTAAGATAATTAAGCTTAATTAAGGGTATAATTAGTTCATTCCTGATTGAGTCAATTAAGTTTTGCTTAAGTGAATATGAGGTTTAGGGAATAATTTTGGGATACTTTCTCTAAGATATTCCTTAAACCCCCTTTCTTCCTTAATCCAACCTTAATTAAGGGTTAGTTCACTAATTATTCCCCTTAATTAATTTCATAAAATTTTCAAACTTTCCAGAACTCAATTAATCTATCTTGGGTAGATGCTTAGGTGTTCAAGAGCTTAAGTATAATTAAGAAAATCAAAATTCAACTCACATGTGTGAGAGGTGTTATGAAATTACTTAAAATAAACCCCTTAGCTTAATTAATCCTTAATCATGAGCCAATTGCATTAGGTATCTTTCTTTCTTAGGTGCATTACTGATTTGAATTCTTTGTGTAGTTTTATGTCATATCATTGGCTCATAATTATTTGATTAACTATGCTATTGGTGTGGTAAGGGTAATTAACACACTTAATTCATACCTTAACCTAAGCAACATATAAAAATCATCTAATAATCCTAAGAACAAACTAAATCAACAAACATATGTAGGAATGGGTTAGGAGCAACAAACTCACCTCATGTTTCTCAAATTAAATCAAACTCAAAACAAAATCAAACCTTTCTTAAAATAACTTGATTTTCTTTAAGCTTTCTTATTTCATAAGATTATCTTTAGAAATTAATTAGAGTGAATGTATTTACATGATTTTATCACTTTATTTCTTTTCTAACATGCTAAATGTGTATGTCATATGAATTTGATGCATTCATGCTTTTCAAAAATCAAATTGAAAATGAAATATTTTCTTTATGTCAAATTGCATGTTTTGGCTAAAGTAAAAATATGAATGGCTATTATCACTACTAAATCCAAAACTATTTTCAAAATCCATAAATCAAACACCTAAAACTAAAAGTGTGCTACTTATAACTATTTATGAGCATGCATGTGGATATAAATATGAAGATGTGCATAGTGTAGCTTTCCTTCTCTTTTCTTTTAGCATAATTTTGAATAGGATTTGACAATGTGTATAGTTCATTTGAAAAGAACATAACACTTGCCTAAACCTATTTCTATCCATTCATATGCTAAAGAAGGACATCCACACTTGTACATATAAATTGCATAAACAAAGCAAACAAACAAATACAAACTTTTTGCATCTTTCTTTTCCATTTATTTCTTTTATACATGTGTTTGTATTTAAGAAAAGTGGTATATAAGTCTGGACAACCCTGGGATTGTGAGGATTTAAGTAGCCCTAAGTATGTCTTGTAACTTACACCCCTGGTGCTAATAATGATATCGTACTCACTTATGCCTTTTAAACATATACATGTGCATGTGATTAATGGATAAAAGAAACCCCTCTTTTCTACTTAATGAAAATCATGCATCATAAAGCATTCCAATTTTCTTAAGAAACATTTCTTAGCATTCATCAATAAGTGTGCTAAACATTTCCATTTATATGTATAGATATGCTTAGGATTCATTCAGTTGCATGTTATACATGTTCGAAAAGAAATGAAGTGATGTGTGTTTTGTGATATTAGTTCACTTTACTAAATCTTTCTTTTTGAATAAGTTTGTTTAGGGAAATATAAACTTAGGATTAATTAAAACACATAATAAAACATTCACTAAACAAAATCAAATATGAATCCACTTTAGAAATTACTTAAAATACGGAAGGAAAAAGACATTTTCTTCTCTTTTTTTCTCTCTTTATAACTTAGTAATTAATTGTAGGTTCATTCAAACTTAAGCAAATCATCAAATAAAATTGAAGCAAATCAACTAAACCCTTAAATGAAACTTCCCATCTAAGTTGAACATCTTCACACTTAAAAAATCTAAACCTTAAAGCCATAACTAAGCATACCACACAAACCTTTCAAAGCACACACATTAGGTTAAGTCATAGAGGCGGTGCATGACGATGTTTGCTTTTCTTTTGTGATGTATTGTTTCTAGCTTGGATGTTAGGGTGAATGTGCATAGAATGAATGGTAGGATGATTTAGTCTAATCATTATTTTTTACAGGGGATTGTGCTAAAGGGGTACTGTAATAAAAATATAAAAATACTTTTATTGTGCAGGTGTTTATACCCCTAAGCATAATCCAATAGGCCAGGTGGACTTGGTTACCCATATATGGGGTGCTAAGTCCGATATACATGCTTGGGATTTGTATGGTTTGTTTAGCTAATCTCTATTTTACAGTTGTTAGTTAGATTTACTTTCTCTTCATGTAACTTTGCAATTAGGATTTTAGAATGAATGTTATGGGGGATTAGGATGAACATTAGTCATAAGATCTCATCTTATGTACCATGTGAAGCCTTTAGAGTAACCACCTACCAACCATCCAAAAGAAGAAACTAAAAGAAGGAACCAAAAGAAGAAAAGAAGAAATGAAGACCCCCATAATATGAATTTTCTTACTTGATTGTAAATTAATTCATTTGTAATCTGAGTTGTATAAGGGTAGAGCTCGGCTACCCAATTTATTTTTTGGTTTGTGTGGTGGTGCCCGTCACAAATGGCCTTTTATTCTTTTGCATTAGCTTTATAAAATATTTGATGATTTGTTTAGCTTATGCATTAAGATGACATGTTTCCCTTATTTCTTTCTTGCTTGATGTATGGCCTGGATGACGATTAGGCTCTTAGATAAAAATAAATCTTCTACCAAATTAAATAACTCAAAATTAAATATAAATAACTCAAAATTAAATATAAATAACTCATAACCTCATTTAAAACTTAAGTTAAAATCAAGATAAAAGAATTAATAACCCCTTAGATGGATGAGTATTTCTTTTATAACATCATGCATAAAAGAATATTATTTCACTCTTGATTAGAGGGTTTCCACCTTTTTCAGAGAACTTGGCTTAACCTTTGAAAGCCATGATGGAAACACACCTCCCCTTCTCACTGATTTTGGCCCATAATCTTATTTCTCATGCATTAAGCATATGAATCCTATTAGCTTGAGTCAAATGATTGTCCAAAAAAGAAAATAAAATGTAATATATTTACATTAGATCTAGGTCATTTCTCATGCCCTTACATGATCTAGTCTCTTAAAGAGTGAATTTAAAAACTTAGTCTCTTTTCTAAATAAATAATAGCCTAGTTATCTTGCATAAAGCATATGACTTTCCTACATGAATTTAAAATCATAGGAGGAGTTAGTTGGCGGCCACCCCCAGGCAGTTGTAAGTCCAACTAATCGGGTGATTTGTCCTCTCTTGTGAAGGTAATCTAAATACCCATTTTCACCTTATATTTAGGTCATGCTTTCGGCACTCGCCAAAGCTCCCTAGATTTAGGTTCTAAGGTTGCTTCTCTCTTTTGTGGGCTATAAGCATAAATTCTCACCTCTTAGGTATTTCCATAACCTTGTATTATGGAATTATAAGCCCTAAACTTCTAATAAAAATTTAACTCAAATAAATAATTCAATTTCAAAAATATAAAGCCCAACCCTTGGATAATTTAAGATGCTCGCTAGATTTTCTAGCATCATGAGCATCTTCTACTTATCTTCCTTTGGCTTCAATAATAACTCTCTCTCTCTCTCTCTCTCTCTCTCTCTCTCTCTTTGATTAATCCCATTTGATCTTCCAAATAAACTAATTGATTGATAGTCCTACCTATTAAAATCCTTGGAGACAATGATCATTTATCTTAATCGAGAGTATTCCTAAAAAATATCCTTTCTTAGGATGTAATTAACTATGGGGGCTTGCCCCTGTAAGAAACTTAATAAACCTAGTTTAATATAAACTCTACTTTATTTTTTCATGTAAAGTAGGGGAGTAATCTCTAGTATACATGCAGACACATTATCCTTAAGAGTCTTTATTGAGGTGATTAGGTCCATTGTAGGGTGGTGACTTCTATCTTTTGTGAGTATACCTCTCCTCAATGTCATACCCAATCACCCTAAATAATAACATCTGTGGATCTACGTGATGTCCAAAATGCATAAAAAGAGTAAATTTCTATCTTCATTTTATTCCGTATAGAGTGAAGATGGAAGTATACATTCTTTAGAAATTTCTCTTATAAATTTCATCACAGGGATAATCACTTTGGATGCATGGTCTGAGAGTTTTTTATAGCTGACAGCATGTTTGTCTCATTTTGCATAGCCAAATGATCCATTTGATATGGAATTTCACTCTTTTAAGAGGTATGATATTACTAGCTTCGAACCAGAGGGTAGAATAAATTTCTGGCACATTTTAGCATGAGACATTAATGAAGAGTTATCTTTAGTAGCCTTCATTATCACATTATTGTGCTACATTGTGTTCTCATGCCACAACATTATATTTTGTCCTTCTGCTCTTCTGATAGCTAGTTTAGTGAGAGGATAGCACTGGCGGCTATAACACTAGCTTACTTGTACTGTGGATTGGGTAGAGTTAGCACCATGAATAATTTAAGATGCTATAATGTGGAGGCCCCGTAGCACTATCTGCGTGGGTGGAGTCATGGTGATATTTTGAGAGCATTCAGTTGTCCTGAGACACCCTCGTATTTCATGGAACAACACTTCCCTCTGATGATGCATTTGAGCAGGGCTACCATCTCTCCGGATAGGAATTAGATCTAGACATTCATGTTTGCTCCATCATGCATGACAGATCGCTTCTAGATTATTCACAAATCAACTTTTTACAGCATACCTACTCAAAGTCTATGACAGAGGTTTTTGGATTCTCTCACTGACAAATGATGCCTTTATTATTGGCAAAGCTAGGACATAGATGTGTAGCTGATTCTCATCGAGCTGAGACCTGCTTGGCATTGCTATCATCACTATGATTTCATGATTCTAGAGGAATATCATCCCAATAGAGTGGCTAGGTAATACAGGCTCACACATGCTACACCCATATATAGATTATCGCAGACACTGAATGTACCAGATACTCACTCCCTAAGGACATTACCATTATTTGTTGCCTATTAGTAGAAACTACAGCATGGACCTTCACACTTCACCTAGGGACTGGTTCGAGCATCTTTGTAGCTCTGCACAAGGTTTACATGGGGATTAGTCACCTATGGCTAATGTGGATACGCCATACCTCTCTTCTTTTATGGAGCTAGGTTTCTGCATTTAAAATCATAGAATGGAGAGAGCTAAACTAGCTCAAGATTTACATTCCTCCTGATGTGTGACTTATGCTCCCAAAAGATCATCAGATGAGCAAGGTGGAAGTAGAAAGAAACGATAAAGGACTTTATCTACTCAGGAGAGAGAAGATAGAGATATTTATAGTCCTTCACCAGCTGATCATGTCTTGGGAATGCCTGGGATAGATGATTTTACATATGTTTCCATCCCATCAATCATAGTTGAGCCGCTAGTAGCAGTCGAGCTACCAATAGTTGTCCAGCCACCAGTAGGGCAGTCTGGGAGCGATGACACATTTATACTATTGACAGATGCCAACATAGCTTCCCTAACTTCTACTCAGCCCTCTAGTCATGATCACCTACATACTGGAGAAGACTTATGCACAGAGGAATCTAGCACATCAGCGACTAGTCACAAACTACCCTTATCTGACTCAACTTGGATAATAGTGAGTGTCGCTTGGCACAATTCCTCCGATATTGACTCTTATGTAGAGAGTCAATTGATGCTTAGTCCAAATTATACAGTCCAAAGATAGCTATCTGGCTTGGAGATCTCATGCTTTATCTCCAGGATAATTCTTAGGCATTCATGTCTGTTATAGTGTGGCTCTTCCAAGAGGCTATCTCATATAGTAATGGCACTGCATCACCTACTACTAAGCAGTGACACAAAGGTCTTGGTTGAGCTTCACAGCTTCTATGTAGAAGTAAACTCTTTATTGGATTGTGCAGCTGCCCTAGGTCTTGAAGTAGGGGAACTGTAGCTTTGGGAATCCCTATGCAGAAATGTTGAGTTCGACATATTCTCATTATTAATTACCTATCAGGAGATTTTTTCAGATAACATTACCACTACAGATACTTCACTCAATGCTATCTAACACAAAGACTCTCCGGTTCATCAAAATCATGAGCATAGTCTCAAAGACATGAAAAACTACTAGAGGGAGCTTTCTAGAGCACATTTTGAGCTTTTAGATATATCAGTTGAGTTGCGAGAATTTTAGCTGAGGAGACAATATCTACACAAAAGGAGAGCTATGATCAAGCAAGCTCTTACAACCATAGAAGATGATTTCTCACAAGCAAATGCTCAAGTAACTAAACTTAAGCAGGTCCTTTCCTCGTTGGTCCATGACTAAGAGGCTGTCACCCAGCATCTCCATGAAGCATGAGAGAGGCAATTTACTATGGCTTATATGGCTCATGCAGCTTCTGTTTGCATTAGAAAAATTAGTTCCAGCGTTAGAAGAAAAAAAACCTCCCCCATTGATCTTAGATCCGGGACAAGGGAGATGACACCAAAATATGAGAATTTAGCACTGCTAAAATGTTACTCTGTCTAAATTTTTGTTAAAAGATTTGCTAGATTCTGCAAGACCTTTTCTCAAAACTATGCATTCCTAACTCATAGCCGAAAGCCCAACGCTGAGGTGTCACACTCCTAAGAAATATAATCATTGGCTCTGACCTATGGCATCGCAATGCTGACTATGCGGTGCCAAGCTCTCGGGTCCCTTACATTTAAAGTAGAACCGCAATGCCATTCCTTCAATGACGAGGCACCACACCTTGCAACATGTTTCATAGTCAAACTTAGTTCTGACATGAAATAAAACCCTCCCTCCATTGATCTTAAATCTGGAATAAGGGAGAATAGTGCCTTGTATTGAACATGCCAAAAAAAATATAGCATTGCTAAGGCATTATGCTACCAAAATTTTTAATTTTAGCCTTTAAGTGAAAGTGAACAATGCCTTGGCGCTATACCTGGAGCACCACGACGCTATCCTCTAGAGTTTAGCCCTTATATAGGATATTATCAACACTTCAATGCTGCATATCGAGCGTTAAGGCACTATGATATTTTATCACTTCTATTAAATATGGGACATCCAATTTAAAAAAATATATATACATCTGAGTTTCGCTTAGGTTAGCGCCATGGCACTAAATATCGGGCATCGAGGCACCGCCCTCTCGGGTTATAAGCTTAAGTCCTGCAAGACAACAGCACCGAGGCATTGCCCTCTCGAGTAAATAAGCAAAAATGAACCAATAGAGGGCACCACCGTGCTGAATATCAGGCACCAAGGCGATGCCCTCTTTGATTCTGAGGCTAACCCCTACTGCATGAGAGAGTGGAGGCACTACAATGATAGTGTCATGGCACTCGCTCTATGATGTCATTTTTTAGGTGAAATTTTTTTATTAATTTAATCCTCGAGCTTCCCAAATGACAAGAAATCACACATATACACATAAAATATATATAAAAGAAAATTGATGTATTTATTAATATAAAAAAGGGGAGTTACATAAATTGTATAAAAAATTAAAAATAAAAAAAATAAAAAAGAGGGAGAAAACTAGTAGTCATAGTCATCCTCCTCCTCCTCCTCCTCTTCTTCCTCTTATAACTCTAATGGTGCGCTTACATAAGGCTGGTAATGAGGCACTGTAGGAAAAGAAGCCTCTTTAAGACCTGCATAGAAATTGCAGTTTTCATACATGTGCACAAGCGACGTGTTAAACTTGACCATTTATGAAAACTACCGATGTTGCTAATCCACGTGATGATCAAATTTCCACTCTAGTTCCTGCTAGCTCTGACTAGTCTCTTTGACTTTTTTCTTAGGTCTGAGACTTGTCCTCTAATTTCTTGGAGTTGCTCACTTAGGATTTTGGAGGATTTGGCCTGAGACCAAGGGGTGCGTGAGCTTTCCCCCACCTCAATCCTATAACCAAACCCTTTAATAACCTCTTTGGTTAGAGGAGCCTTTTGTATAAAGACTTCCATATCAGGATCCCCTGCTGCACCTACCTCAACACACAAAGCATAAATGAGAGAACGATGACCAAAACCTATTGTGGTACTATCCTCAAGCATATTATAGATAGAATTATAAATAATCTTTCTTACATCCATAGCAAAGCCTTTTTGAATTACAAAATTTAAAATAGCCTTATCCCTAGTTATCTCACTGATATTCCTAGTGGCATCATCTTGGCAAAAATAAAGTATTGCCAAGCTTTATCCTCAGCAATGAAGCCAGAGAAAGGAAAATTAATGATTTTCTCCTCTCGCCTTTTCACTGGGTATTAAAATTTCTGAGTGAGAAAACTAAGAGTTTCATCAAAGTCAAGATGATCATTATAATAAAAGAAGATATTTATCATAATCTATATTCGATAGACTATAGTATGCAGTAATGGCAGTACAAGCAAAACTTACTAGTTTTTCCCATACGAAGACTTGATTATTCTAGTGCTCCTTCACATTGGCAAAGAATTCCCGTACCACAGGGATGGCACCAGATTTATTATCGTAGGCCAACTTTGCCCAACCTCACTCCAGATGATGCTATCTACAGGCTCGCCCAGATTGTAGAAGCTCTTCTCCGAGATCAGATGCTTGTGGTGGTACCTCTCCTTGGCCTCCAGACTAACAAACTTATTAGTATCACTAATGGCCACTCTCTTCTTGCCTTACCAACATATTTTATCGACATGATGCATGAGAAAATATAAATTGGAAGAGAGAGAGAGAACTCTGAAGAACGACTCTCGAGGGAATGCAAAATAAGAATTTTAGATGTACAAGTTGTGGGGTCTATTTATAAGCCAAACCTAGCATCATGGCATTGCAACGACAGTGCCAAGGTGCTATCCTCTTAGTTTTTAAGATAGCAGCCCAACGTTGTGGTGCTCACATGAAACACTACGGCATTGGTCAAATGGTCAAGGCGGTTACTACACCGGTCGAAAAGGGATATTAATTATCATAAATTCTTAAATAGAAAATGACTTGTTACATTTATTTAGTTCCATAGTGCTCTGACACGGTGCCTTGACGTCAGTGTAAAAGTTCCTCTCAAGGAATAATTTCTCTTACTAACCAGACTTGGGACCATGATAGCTCGGGATGATGGAACCATGGGATCTTGATCGGGCATATCATCACCCCAACATATGCTTTAAGCTACATAATGTCTTCATTCATTATTCACCATATGATATGCATTAAATGCTTATACTTCTCATAATGCAATATTTAAATTACATATTAACATTCTAAAGGGTTATAAGCCCAATCTCTTTATTCACTATGTGAATTATACATGATAGTCATTTATGCCACACAAACACTTCTAAAGACACCAATGCATATCAGATAAATATGTTCATTTCCATTCTTAATAGAGAGTGCTCTCTTGCTGTGATAAAAGGAGTAATTAACTATGGAGGCTTTTGCCCATAAGAAGTAGAACCTATATCTAAACAAACCCTAACATAATATTAAGAGAAATCTAGTTGAATATATATCAATCTACCTCACGAAAAAACATGCTCCTACCCAATCTCAATAAAGATGGCAGAGTGCATCCACCATGGTGTTCTTTTAGGAGCGATCATGTCCATAGGAAGTAGAACCCAGATCTAAATAAACCCTAACGTGATGTTAAGGGCAATCTGGTTGAATATATATCAATCTACCTCACGAAAAAATATACTCCTACCCATCTCACCTAAGATGGCAGAGCGCATCCTCTAAGGTATTTTTTCTGAGTGATCAATGAGACTACCTCCTATTGTTGCTTCTATGATAGTCCTTATAGATCCTACTAAGCTGCTATAAAATGATTGAATGATAAGCCAATCAGGTAATGAATGATGAGAACATTTCCTTCTCTATACCTCTCCAAAGCCTCATATTAATTCATTATCTAATTGTATACATGATGTAATATCATTTCTTAGTTTAGTAATTTTAGATAGCAAAAAATATTTTGGTAGAAAATTTTGAGCTAATTCATTCCAAGTTGTTATAAATCCTTGATGTAATGAATTTAATCACATTTTAGCATTATCGCTCAATGAGAAAGGGAATAATCTTAATCAAATAAGATCATTGCTTAATCTATTGTATTTAAATGTTACACAAATTTACAATATGGATATTGGGATCTACAATAAGTGAACCCCCAAAATAAGAGTTTTACACCATTTGAATTATAGATGGTTTTAATTCAAAATTATTGGCTTAAATAGTTGGTCCAACAATATTTTGATATATTCCATCTTTTATTAGTGTGGCATAATCCCAAAGAGGGCTAGATGGTTCTCCTAATGGTTGATTGCCCATTGTTAGTGTTCTTACTTGGTTTCTCTTTTATTTTCTAATTTTCTTGCAAAGTCATTTGATTCTAAGTTCAATGGAAATAACTTTATAGTTTTGGCTCAACACATGCACAATTTAAAAATCACAACTTTGATTTAAAACTAAAAGAAATAGTGCACAAAACAAGTATAATGATGTATATATAAAAGATATTTTACACTTAATACATAACACACATACACATAACAGAAATATTGAATAAAAAATAGTTCAATGAGACTAATATTAACTTAATAAAAATTACTAGTTTAGTTCTAATCCCTGGCAATGACTCCAAAAACTTGATTGGTATTTTCCATTAAATGCAAGTGCATGTGTCTCATCAAGTAATATAAAATGAGTAGAGTATTATTCCCATGAGGATTACTGAAATTATTTATATTAAGTTATATGTTAATCTTTTTAAACTTGATTTTATCCAACAAAATATATATAGTGCTTAAGTCAAATAACTATCTACTATTTAGTAAAGAAAATAAAAAGACTAATTTTTATTTTTGTATAGATAATATAGAAGTTGTTCTTAATTTTAAAAATACTACTATGAATTTATTAAATTTTAAGATTATGTATTATATTAAACTAAGTAGTCAAATTAATTTTAAGTTTTTAGTGCTAATTAGGAGCCAAATGATATAGCCTTTATGTCTAGATAAGTATAACCAAACCAATCTTATTATCTAATTTTCTACCTAGTGCCAAGTAAATTTTGATTGGTAGCATTACCCATATTTTTCTTAAAGTGATTGCAAATCCTAAACATAGACATATGTTTAGTGGCAATCTAGCACTTTAGGACAACTTAGCATATTAATCATTATTTAGTATATTCATTTGTATTTTTCTAATTATTCTTCAAGGACTTCGTCGATATCTCTAGGTTACACTTAATTTTAACTTTGCAACCAGATCACAAGTAAATAAAGTATAAAAAATAGTAAAATATCATTTTCATGAGTGCACAAATAATTTTCTTATATTAATCCACTAACATAGTTTAATATAATACAAAACATCCAAAATTCACATGAATTTAGAGCACTTTATAAGATTAGTGCTTCATAGTAAAGAAGAAGGAAATCTCATTTAACATTATAAAATAAGACATAGGATAACCAAAGTAGAAATGAAAGAGCACACCAAGTAAATCTTCTAGTCCACTCTTCGTGATCCTATACTGCTTCCGTGAAAATATCCAGCAACCCCCACTGAAAATCCTTAATTTTTGATCTTTGTATTCACCACTTAAGAAAAACACATTACCACACTACCCACACAACACTTCCACAACACTTGGAGTGTCATTCTCTATGTGCTTCACAAAAACACACACACACACACACTTACATTACACTCAGTCACTTGCCAAAATTTTTAAAAAAGAAGCTCTTAACACTAAGAAAGTTTCCTTACTAATCTAACTGCTGAGTCGTAAGACCGTGATCGTTGTGCTATTAGCTTTGTTTTATATTTTTTATTCTTATATAGCATTACATTGCTGCTTATGTAATGCCTAAGCACTAAGCTTGCTGTCAAAATATCCAAAAATGAGCATGATCCAATGTCGTGACACTACTATTATAGTGCCTAGGGTCTTGCTGCTGCTTTGCTCCAATTTAGGCCATTTTTAGCACTGCGACATTGTGCCTAACTTTTTTCTTTTTCATATCTTAAAGAATTTTTTTATTACAACATAAAATATACTTGAAATTTGCATGTTTTAATATATAAACACATGGTAAAGATATTATAATTATATGAAATTTTCACAAATTTAACCCTTATCATAAATACATACTCCAATATGATAAAAGTTGAGTTCCACCTTGTTGAAACATTAATAGCTAAAGACGTTATGGTTGGCGCTTCTTTCATTTAGCTAGTTGTATAAACTTATGCAACCTAGTAGGTGATTTTTTAAAATACTTTATTAACTCTCTAATATTTTGATTGATATCTTGAACCTTTCTTAGCCCATCTTGGACCATTATATTAATGATATGTGCACAATATTTAACTTGAAAGAAAATATCATGAAAATGCAACTTTTCTCTTGATTGAAAATTTTCTTTTAAAGAACTAGCTACCACATCATTGCTACTTGCATTATCTAAAGTGATTGAAGAAACTTTGTCATGAAGCTTTCACTCCAATAAATAATCACAAATGGCATCACATATGTAAGTGTCTGTATGAAGAGGTTCTAGCTTAATAAAATTAATATTTTTTTAGCTTCCATGTTTCATCAATATAATACATAGTTAAGCACATGTAACTTATAGTTTGATTGGAGGTCCATCAATCTAGAGTTAATGACATCTTATGAACATCCTTATGGCAACATTTTAACTTCTCTTTCTTACAATCATACATTTTCATGCAATCAATTTTTTATAGTATTCCTTGAAGCACTCTTGTAGTTAGAATTCAACATTTTTAATAATATGTTAAACCAAGTTTGTTCAACTATCATTAATGGATATTTGTGCATAATTATCATCTTCATAATTATTTCTCTAATTAATTGTTGATCATAGTTTTTGAATCATAAAATATTGGGATCTCCTCTTCTATTTTAGCATAAAAAAGTATGATCTCTTATGTCTTTATTCTGACATATTAATGAGTTGTTAACTCTTTGATTTTTTTTTCTTCTCACATTTTTTAATGTGCCTTAGAAGTTATGAAGTTGTCATTATTTTGGTTTATGAAATTTTACCTCATAGCAAATATATTATAAAAAAGAACTTTGAGTTGATTTAACATTTATAAGGTACTCTAAGACACTTGATTTTCTCTTTCAACCTTTCTTAGTCTGTATTTTAGTTTCAATAACATGTTTATCAACAAATTGAGAGACATTTTGAGCACTATCATCCATATTTCTTAAGGAAACTTGCAATGGTTCACTAGTTGACGTAGATTGAAATTGTTCTAATGATGACATTGCAAAAAAAACTAAAAATAAAAAAAAATTATCACATGAGGTCTCACTAAATGCATGTGCCTAAACTACATAATAGAAAGTAAAAAAAAAGACTTATGCCACATATCAAACAACATTTTACCAACAATCTAATTATAAATGAACAACAAACTGTACAAAAAATATATGTAGCAACAACAAATTAAATTGACAATTACCTTCAATTACAAAAATCATCTATGTATATATATCACAAATTGTATAATTGGCATCTATTTATATGAAAATTAATTCGTATTTCTAACTATAACCAATTTTCATTTCAGAAAAATAAAGTGTAGAATAAACAATCAATCTTGCTAGATTAACATAAAATAAAACTTACAATGAACCTTAATCAACAAAAAATATGTTTGTTTAAACATACCTTTCCTTAAACCCACAAAATAATTAATTGAAAAAGATCAAACATAGATCACATCATGTTAACATTAAGCTAAATAAGCAAACAGTAAGAAAAACATCATCTAATCTCTGAAAATATTCAAAGAAAATTTTGTAGAAAAATATTAAGCATTAAATCAAACATAAGTTTATAATAACTTGCAAGATAATAAACCCCAAACCCTAAACATCTCATCTAAACAAACCCACATAAACATTATCTCATCTCTAAAAATATTAAAAGAAAACTTTGTAATAAAAATATTAAACATTAGATCAAACATAAGTCTATAATAAATCGAAAGAGAATAATCCCCAAACCCTAAACATCCCATCTAAATAGAGTTATTAAAATAGTATCAAAGTTAAATGAATCATAACAAAAAAATAATCACATATTGAGGTTAGAGACTCAGAGTTGAGAGCCAAACCTATAGAGGAGGCAAGAGGTGAGGCTTGAGGAAGAATGTGTGTGTGTGTGTGTGTGTGGGGGTTATTTTATTCACAACAACTACACTATTAGCAAATCTTAGCGTATACCTAAAGTAAAAAAAGTTTAAAACATGAAACCATAGAGCAAACTAAAAGGATGAAGAAGACAAGGTGAGATTAAGGAGTAGTCTATCAAATTCAAAGAGGACAATACAATAAAATATTAAAAGCAACCCCAAAATTTGAATCATTTAACAACACTCATAAAAAGTCCAAAATTCCACCTTTAATCCATTTCTAAACATAAAATTAAGAATAAAATGAGTTAAAAATGTACTCCAAGCAAGAGGTAAGGTAAATGAGAGATTATAGAAGAGAAATTTAGATCAAAGAGGCAAGCGACAAGTGAGAGGGGCAAGCTGTCCTCTTTGAGTGAGAGAGGCAAATGATGATTGGATGAGAATGACCGATGAGGTGATGACGATGATGAGAACAAACAAAAACCTTAGGACTGGGGATAAGAATTGTGAATAAGGGAAAAAGGGGTGGTTGTTGAAAAGGTTAGGATTTAGGATTATTTAGGTTTATATATTACTTATGGTTTCATTGATGGGTAATTTTATCATTTGATTCAAATAGCTTAGATTAATTCATTGATTATTATAGTATTTTAATTTTTAGTTTGTTAGATTTTTTTAACTTAATAAATTTTATTTAATTAGAATTTCTATTAAGTAATTAAATTATTTAAATAAATAAAAAAGTAAATGTCATACATATATGATATATTCATCAACATATAGTGTGCCAATCTAGCACCTCCCATTAATTAGATATTTATTTATGGACACAAGCTAATGAGGGAGTGAAGAATGGTAGATTATATGAAGTTGGCTCCCTTGGTGGTGTCATGAATACCCCACCATTTTATAGGATGACCAATATGCTATCATCAATGAATGAAAATATAAAGGAGTTGATAAGGAGATAGATGATTACTTGATCACATATCTGACATGTTAAGTATTAGTTTATACAAGTCAAGTAAAAAAATATATAATGTTAATGATCTTTGGTTTTACTCAACTTTATTCACCTCCGTCGCCAGCACTGAGAGATGTAGTGATGTAGGAACAAAGATTGAAGAAGAGGAGATTAATGAGTATGAATTTATTTAAATATGTTATATATATAACATATTAAAATGATTAATACTATGGTGATTTACATACATGCCACACAATTCTTATGTTTTTACACATATAATATTTGAAGTTTGATGTTTACGTATGACACTTTAATGCTACAATCATATCAAAAATATATGTATTAAAAGATGTATCTCACTTTTAAAAAATTATAGTTATTACTATTTTGTTGTGACATTAAAAATTTAAGTATTATATAAATAAATATTGAAGTTTAGACGTTAAAAATATAAATACATAATAGTTTTATGATATGTGTGCAAATCATCATAAATATTTGCAACATAGTTAATATTATTGATATGGAGTTTCTTTTATAAATAATTATTATTTTAAATTAAGTCTTATTATTACTTGTGAATTAAAATTAAGAAATGATTTTGAATATAAACTTTTGTGATCATGTTGCACATGATGTTTTTTTTTTGTGATATACAATTTATTATCTATTGTTTTACAAGATTTGGTCTAATCACCAGCTTCTTTTGCTACACACTATTTTTTTATACTATAGGTTAACAATTCAAATATTTTATAGAAAAATGAATATTTTGTTTAGTTTTTATGAAAATTTCATCAAAAGGTTTATACTTATTGATAGAATTTTTATTAGTAACATTATCAACAAAATTTCTATTATTATATTCATCATTAATTACAAAAAAAATTCTTGACAATAATATTATTTATAAAACTTTCATTGTAAAATCTATCAATAATTATGAATAGAGTTTTCATGGCAAAAACATTCATAAAAGAATTAATGAATCTTTGAAAAAAAAAAAGATTTCATGAGTATATTTTTACTAATTATCATATTTGCATAAAAAAAAATCATTAATGATACCATTTTAAACAAACTTTTCTATATTTTTCATCAAAATATAGTTAATTTCAAATAATAGTTTTCTGAGAGTCACCACACTCTAACAGTTTTGGTACTTAATAGCAGCCTTTCATCAGAAAAACTTTGTAAAAAATAGCTAAAAATTTGGTAGCAAAATACAGCTATGGTGCTTTTTGAAATACAAAGCAACTAGAAAGTTGTCCCAAGCGCACTCTAAATCTCTCTCGAGACTTATAAGTATTAATAGTCATGTAGTTAGATGCACGACTCCAAGACTCTCTTGAGACCTCTAATCATCTATTCTATTACAAATAATCAATGTGATTATCATTTTTTATACATCTCACTTTGATTGCCTATCGTTATTACAAATAATCTATACAGTTTCATAAAAAATTTGCATATAAATCAACTCTATTATGTTCCATTATTTATTAATGTCAAAATGACCTAGTCATTTGAGACCCTAATTAGAATTGAACTATATATATATATATTTTTCATTCAACTCTCATTTAGTACTCACGTATAATTATAATAATTAGATTAATGTTATTCAATGCTTAATCTGTATCTTTTAGTTAACAAGATGAACATTTTATCTTTTATGTAAACCTTAATTAAAAAGATTAAAACTTCACAAATCATTCTCATCTATAAAGTAATTTGTATGCAAATATAGAAAATATTATATAATAATTACTTTAAATCGTAGTACTTAATCTTAATTATAGACTACCATCACTGTATCGGATTATTGTGCGTGCAAATGGTTTGTGATTTTAGCCTTTTGGCGTAGCATGGCCCCGAGGCAGAAGCAGAGGCAAAACTTCGGCGTCTTTCTTCCACCCTCGCCACTAATCTCTGGTTTATATATAAAGCCTCTGCGTCTCTCTTCTTTCTTTCGTCTGCTATGTTTCTCCTCTCTCTTCGTTTTTGTTCCATTCCTCATCCATCTTCCGCTTGCATCAATTTGGACGAGCGAGTAAATCCATCTGGGCGCATCTAAACCCTAGTGACTCTCCCGCGATCCTCGCTAGTGATGGAGGCGACTACGGAATCATCGGCGATGACTGACGCTGTGGCTGGTGCGGTTGCTGAGTCCGCCGGAACGGCGGCAGTTCCGGCTGAGGAATCAAAGGAGGTGAGGTCGGAGGGTTCGGGGGATGAGGCAGTGCTGTCGAGGACCCAAAGGCTGATTTCGAAGATCATGGCCGGCGAAGTGAACCCTAATCCTAGGAACCTTCACGGACTGGCCTCCATTCTTGAGACGGAGGAGTCCAGGTATATGCTGTGACTAGTCCTTTGCATATATTTCTTTCTCTGCTACCTTCCACTCTCCTTCTCTGTGAGCTACTGGGAATTGTGAGCGGTAGTGGTTGGCGTTGGCTGGCGTTGGGTCCATAGGTTCTTACGTAGAAAGCGGTTCTCTGTAGATTTACTGTGCTGTACCTCTTGGGCATTGAACGATTTCTTTTGTCCCTTTGCCATACTGTGCTGAGCTTTCATTTATATTTTTTTTTCTCGTCCTGCCTGCGAGGTGCATAACTTCTGTTAGTAAAATTAATTTATGTTTTTAATATTGTGATAAGAAGTACTGAAGCTTAGTCAGCAGTAACGTTCTGTTGTTTAAGATTACGCAAAAATTAAGCACTTGGCATCAAAGTAGCTGGCTGTATGATTTAAGCTTTTTCTGCTGAGGGGTTGAGAAGAAGAATCCGTTACTATTAACCAATGCATGAATGAAGGAGTTGATAAGGAGTTTTTGGGTATCTTACTTTTAGGCAGGATTTAAACAAGATTTATCTCAGGTGCCACCAAAAAAATTTCTTGGGGTTTTAAATTCTGCTATTTTGATAAATTCTGTCTTGATAAATCTCGTCTAAGTTGTGTTATTGGTTAAGTCATGACTGCAGGATTAAGATTTAGCTTAAATCCTACTAAACAAATATTTAGGGACTTTAAATCTTAATGTTTTGGTAAACCTTGTTTTAGACCTGTCAGTGGTTAAATACAAGATATGTTAGATCCCATCATTCACAATATCTAATGAATTTGAGGATTTATTACTTTCACAAATCTTAATTTTGAAACAAATAGCCAATCAATTTATTAGGATTTATCAATATTTAGTAGTTGTCATGCTAAATTGTTTTCAGGATTTAACAGTCAAGTTTTAATAAATCTGGGTTTTCATGATTTACTAAATCCTACTAGTAGCTAAACAACTCCTTAATTTTTTTTTTTCACTTTCTAATTTGAACCAAATTTATTTGTGGATGGTTAGCCTTTATTATTGAAATATGCATAACCAAAATGATCTTTTTGTTCTATTTTAAAAGAAATGGTAGTAACTTTCTGATTTAGGTTTGGAACATTACTAATTTTGGTTGAATGCCCATATACTTCTGAAACTAGCATGTCCATATTTTTTATCCTTTAGAATGTTTCTGTTGAACCTCAAAAACATTTCTGACCCTTCAAGTTTGTGAGCTATAGTCTCTTTCAGACTTTAGATTGTTGACCCTTCAAGTTTGTGAGCTATAGTCTCTTTCAGACTTAGATTGTTGTGTATTTTTCGCATTGTGGTTTTTGTGAAGCTAATATAAATTATCTTATGTTTTAAAGAATGTTTATTAGTTCATGCTGCAACAAGGGACTTTGCAAATTAGCGAGGCTCTAATAATTGAAAGCTAGCATTCAGTTTAATTCAATTAGATATCTTTTTTCCTTTATTAATTTGTATAATATAAGAATCTATAGCATGAGTTTGCTTGTTGGGATTGAATATTGGATAGAATTTTTTGTTGCCTTAAATTAATGATAATTTCATGGTCACTTGAAGATGGCTATATCACTATTTAGTGGATATCGAGTATGATAGCTATATTTATGTGGGACATTTTGTCTGTCATGGTTGATGAACACATCAATTTTGCTAATAAAAAAATAATTTCAGTGTTTTCTTCAATTGTTCTTTACATTGAGTTCTTCCCTATGTTTGTACATATCATATATCATCCATTCTGAGTTGCCATTTGTCTTGTTAATTCTTTGACTAGGCTAATTTAGTTGAGTTTCTATATCCTCTTGTTTGTTTTAGTACGGGTGCTAAGCTTAGTATTTGTCTTTCAAGACCTGGTTATGGTCACATATGCTTAATGAATGTCAAATTGCAGCTGTCAATCGTTTCCAAAATTTTGGAACAAAATGATTGATGTTTATGATTTTTGACACAATTGTTTTTAAATTCAGGGAAATTAGAGGAAATGCAAATAGAGTCTCTTGGATCTATGGTAGGAGAAAAAGAGAGAGAGATAAGCTGCTAAGGCAAGAGATAAGATTTGAGTTTCAGGCAATAATAAATTAGTATCAAGTTTTGTGTGGTAGAAATGTGGATAGTAAATTGAATGTGTGATAAAATTAAGAATGATAAAGACTATATCATTTTAGTGGAGGTTGTTGGGGTGGCCTCTATTGAAGATTAGATTATACAATATTGCCTCAAGTGATTTATGCATGAAAAAAATAAAGGGGGCAAAGGCAGGGAGAAAGATGTAATGTGAAAGACATAGGAGGGAAAAGGATTTGCCGGATGGTAACTTTGCTGGATGTTGTGAAAAGAAGAAATGTAAATTAGAGTCAGTATTATGCATTCAATAGACAAGTAGAATAATTTATAAAGAGGAAATTTTTGATAAGGTTAATAATTTTATTGCATTTTTTTGTTTTCTGGTGTTATTTATACAAATTAGTTTTAGAACAAAAAAAAAACTATTATTATTAATAGTTTTAATTTGCAAGGGTTGTCACTGTTACAAATATCAATAAGTTGCTACTTTCAGTTGCAAATTTCTGAAGATTTAGAATTTGGTCGATGCAGATTTTGATAACGGAAATATGCACTTACTTGTTTATCATTTATTGAAACTGGATTTCGTTTAAAACAATTCAAAGGTATGATTCTCAAGAGAAAATGAAATGGACATGAGGACCGCCTGCTGATTCCATCTCAACTTTCCCAGCAATGGGAGGGCACCATCTGTAAACTCTCCCTTTCCAAGTTTCCTACATCAACCAGCTCTCCAGTGGTCCATTGTGACAAGTGATTCTGGTGCCAGGGAACGAGGATTCTTTCTATTAAATGTTGAAGTTCATCATCATCCTAGGCACTAGTCTTAGGTAGGATATGAGCTTCCCTACACTTATCTGTTGTTTTAGAAATTTTTGCATGTGATTTTTGTTCACTCGCTCATAAAGGCATCAAAATTTTCCCACTTTCTTAAATTTTGTTGTAATTTAATCATTTAAGTTCCCTTCTCCTTTTGTCTTTTGTTTTATTTAATACTTCCTTTTGTCTACTCTTGAGGTGGTTTTCCATGATTTTCTTCCACTTTGAGAATGCAATTAGTTCCTTTTTTTTCTAGAAAAATGATGTAAGCTGTCTTAGAACTAATTGGCTCCATCCAAATGATGTGGCGTTGGTTTGGCTAGCACATCAAAGTAGTTACTTTATGCAAGTAAAAATGTTGTGGACGAAATATTTATCATGACATGTATGCATTGACCACCAAAGTATTTGCATAGAAGTGATATTAGTTGTGTGCTTCTTAATATAATTTTGTTTTAGTTGTAGAAGTTCTAGTGGTGGTGTTGTGACATTGGGTGATCAAGTCATTAAAAAGTGTGCGCGTTTCAGATATATCTCGGCTCTATTGTTCAAAATGATGGTGAAATAGATGAGGATGTTATTAGTAGAATTCAAATTGGATGGTTGAAATGGAGGAATGGATCTAGCCCGTTGTGTGATAGAAAAGTACTGCGTAGACTTCAAAGAAAATTTTATAAGATGTTGGTAAGACTTGCAAAGATTTATGGTGTAGAAAGTTGGCTAGTAAAAGAGAAGTACGAGGCTAAGTTAAGTGTTGTAGAGATGAGGATGTTCAGGTGGATGAGTGGCTTTACTTTTAGAGATAAAATGCGAAATGAATATGTTCCGGAAAAGGTTGGAATAGCTCCAGTAGCAAAAAAGATTAGAGAGAGTCTTCTTAGATGGTTTAGCCACAAAGTGTCGGCCGTTTGATGACCCGATTAAGAGAGTAGATATATTAGATGCCTTATGTTAAGAAAGGTAGAGGTAGGCTTAAAAAGACTTGGTTAAGATGTATAAAAAATGACCTTAGTTTATTAGAATTAAATGAGAATTTGACACATAATATCACACAATGGAGAAAAAGAATTCATGTAGCCGATCCCATATAGTGGGTGGGATAAAGTCTTGTTGTTGTTGTTGTTGTTATAAATAGCTACGGAGAGTATGTTTAATGATTCTCAAGCTAGCTACATAACTTATCTTTTCTTGTTGTTTTAATGCATGACTTATTGTTTATTTCAATGTTAATTAAATTATTCTTGATGCATGATTAAATATTTTAACCTTTTTTTGTTTTATCTATTTGCTAATAGATGCATGCAAGAATCTGGGTCTTCTAACAACGCACGGTCTTCTGATGCTATTGGAAGGTTGGTCAACTTAGTAAGGGTATGTGCTACTCTTATGGTTATCTGGTATCTTGAAATTGAGATCAACCTCTGAATTTTCTAGTTCTGCAATATATAATTACCAATCTTTTTGGAATTAGATTTATTCAAAATTTCTTGTCTTTTTTGTTCAGGAAAATGATGAATTTTATGAGTTAATATCATCCAGGTTTCTATCAGAAACTAGATATAACATAAGCATACGTGCAGCTGCATGTAGGGTTCTACTGAGCTGTCCATCAACTGGAACGGTAAGTTTGTTTTCTCCTTCAATTTGATCTCAGTACTGTAGATGATACTGTTCTGAATCTTTCAATGTAACATGTGACCTTTAATAACAATTAACATTTATGTAAATTTTTCCAGTATTCCCATGTTTTTGATGACACTGTTCTCGATAATTTCAAATGCTGGGTAGTGGAGGACAATCTAGAAGGTTCAGCTGATGGATGCAATTGGAAGCGTGAATTGGGAAGGAATAAACCCACAGATTTTGAAATGCTTAAAACCTACGCCACTGGACTTCTTGCTACGTCACTTGTTGGGTACGCAGCTTTTTTTTTTTTATTTCATTTTTTTCCTACCTTTTATCTTCAACTCTCGTTTGTAAATAAGTTCGGTTATGGTATGAACAGGGGTGCCCAGGTTGTGGAAGATATCTTGACATCAGGTTTGTCAGCCAAGCTTATGCGTTACTTGCGCATGCGAACCCTTGGAGAGGGCAGTTCTAGTCAAAAAGATACTGTTTCTCAATCAGAGGCCAAGCATATTTCTGTTTCTAATTCTGCAAGAGGTAGAGAAGAAAATAGAGGCAGGATTCGGCCAGGTTTGGATGGACTAAAAATTGTAGATGAGTGTTTATCAAGTGATCAAAATGTTGAGAAGGATCGAGAGAAGAATTCTACTATGAGACAGGCACATGAAGAAGAAAATGGCGTTCAATTGCTGATAACTGAACTTGGTACTTCATCAATAGATGATTACGGGGAAGGTGATGTTGCTGTTGATGATGAATGGAACCTGAATCTGCTTGATGGAAAATTAAAGTTTAGTGAGAGGCAGATTGCTAGATCAGCACATGATGATGTTGATGAGAGTCTGAGAGATGATTTAATACGTCGGAGGACAAATCGGTCTTGGCCAAGGTCAAGAGGGAAGGGAAGGATACCTGAATGCGCCTTGGAAAATGAAAGGATTTTGTTGTCTCCATCTTCTGGACTACGACTAAGTGATGTGGCTAGAAATTCTAAGGATAAGAATCCGTATAAAACTGAGGACACCCAAAGAGTATGTGATTTTAAAAATAACTCTATCAGGATTGGTGTAGAGCCTTCTAACCTTGAAGAGGATAATGATGATAGATTTACTGAATGCATTGTTGGTTCAAGTGATATATCAGAGATCATAAAAAAAGCAACCAGAGCTGCTGAAGCTGAAGCCAGAGCAGCTAATGCCCCTGTAGAAGCTATTAAAGCAGCAGGGGATGCAGCAGCTGAACTTGTGAGATCTACTGCCTTAGAGGTAGGACTTGTTCCTAGACTTTTCTTTTTTTTTTTTCCCCTTTTTTTATGCTAGTTTACTAGCCATTGATACTTTGATCTCTCCACGTTTAGGTATGGAAAAGCACTAGCGAAGAGAATTCTGCCGTTCTAGCTGCTTCTAAAGCTGCATCTACTGTGATAGATGCTGCTATGACGACCAAAGCCTCAAGGTTCCCGTAATTTCACTTCTTTTTCCTTTTTTTTCTATACGCTATCAAATATTTTCCGATTTTTATTGCAGAAACTTCTTAAATGACCAATGTATTTGATCCAAATGCTTTAATAATCGACTGGCTTTTAATTTATTATGTTTTTTAGAACCGTACAAATTTTTACTATTGAAATTTTTTGCAAGATGTGTGTTTCATGTTCATGTAGTTCATACTGTCATTTCAAAAATTATGAAGTAATTTATGCGTATATGAATAGATTAAATTTTATAATTTGATATATTTTAACTTTCAAGAGGGTAATGTGAAATTAGATATTTTCTAGTCCTATAAAAGACAATTTTTTTTGTTATTCATGTTGTTAGGATAAGGCTAATGATAATAATGATGGTATTATTCATGTTGGACCTTTGGAGTTTTTGACAGGAATTCTTTTGAATGTTGTGATGGTTTGGTGGAGTCAAAGGTTGTAAAATCTGAACTGGAAGAAGAGCTGGAAGAATTTTTCATTGTAGATTGTAAATCTCTTGCACAACTAAGAGAGAAGTACGCTATTCTATGTCTACAAATATTAGGTCAATATGTGGAAGCTTTAGGACCTGTTTTGCATGAAAAAGGGGTCGATGTGTGTCTTGCATTGCTGCAACGATATTCCAATGATGGAGAGGCAGCAGACAATTTGGCATTGCTGCCTGAAGTTCTTAAGCTGATCTGTGCCTTAGCCGCTCATAAAAAATTTGCTTCATTGTTTGTTGATCGAGGTGGCATGCAGAAGCTTTTGGCAGTTCGCAGAGCTTCTGATACATTTGTGGGACTTTCATCTTGCTTGTTCACAATTGGTTCTCTTCAGGTAATGACATGGTGTACTTATTCAAGTTTTGGTGTTTCTGGATATCATACCTATTCTGCGTACATTTTAGATCCTTATTATTTCTACAGTAATGCTTTATATGTTCTCTGCAGGGAGTCATGGAACGTGTGTGCGCGCTAACTTCTGATAATGTGCATCAACTAGTTGAGTTGGCATTGAAGCTTCTTGACTGTTCCCAAGAACTGGCTAGGAAAAATGCAGCCATTTTTCTTACTGGTCAATTTGTTTTCAGATCAACGTTAGAATCTTTTGATGCACAGGATGGTATGCCAAAAATGCTTAATCTTCTGCAGGGTGCTGCTTCGATTAGATCTGGTGGAAACTCTGGGGCTTTAGGTATGCCTGGTGTGAATTTGCAAAATGATCGAACGTCTGCAGAGGTTTTATCTTCACAAGAGAAGGCAATTGCTTGTCACACTTGTGCTGCACTACGCCAGTATTTCAGAGCCCATCTTCTTTTGCTTGTGGATTCTCTTCGGCCAAATAAAAGCAGCAGGAATGTAGCACGAGGTACTTCCACCAGTGCAAGAGCTTCCTACAAGCCGCTTGACATCAGCAATGAGGCCATGGATGTGGTATTCCGACAAATACAGCGAGACAGGAAGCTTGGATCAGCATTTGTTAGAGCTCGATGGCCAGCGATAGACAAGTTTTTGGCCTCCAATGGTCATATAATTATGCTGGAGCTCTGTCAGGTTGGTGTAACTTTATTGGCTTGGAATGTCACCAATTTTTTGGTTTTCAGTAACTTCTTTGTGTTTCTAGGCTCCAACTGTTGAACGTTATCTTCACGAGTTGGCTCAATACGCACTTGGTATTCTTCATATTGCTACGTTGGTACCCTATGGCCGTAAGTTGATCGTTAATGCCACTCTGAGCAATGATCGGTTGGGAATGGCTGTTATTCTTGACGCAGCAAATGGTTCTGGATATGTGGATCCTGAGGTATGAAAAACACTTTAGTGTCACAATATATGCTTGTGTCAATTGATGTGTCTCTGAAGTTGCTGTTGATTAATTAAATCTGGCAATTACTGCTATTTCAGTATTTTGTGGTGGCCAGAGAATTACAGTTGTTACTTAAAGTTAATATCTGTCCTCTATTTCTATAAGCAACAAACCCTCCGTGCCCACACCAAGTCAACAGTCTGCTTCCACAAACATCATGAATGGTTTTGCTTCAGAGAATAGAGAGAGGCATTTGGAGCGCAACATGTCAGAACGAAATGTTTCATTTCCTGTGCTTAATGAGTTTCGGGAATCAAACCTATTAGAAAGAGGTGCTGGGACAACTCCATGCACTTCACAGACAACTGTGCCTGCAATGACCTCTGGAGTTGTTGGAGACCGCAAGATATGCTTAGGACCTGGGGCTGGTTGTGCTGGTCTTGCTGCTCAATTGGAACAAGGATATCGCCAGGCAAGGGAAGCTGTGCGAGCAAATAATGGAATAAAGGTTCTTCTCCATCTACTTCATCCCCGAATGATTACTCCACCACAGGCTCTTGACAGTATCAGGGCTCTTGCATGTCGTGTCTTACTTGGCTTAGCCAGAGATGAAACAATCGCCCACATATTAACCAAGTTACAGGTAGGTCTTGCAGCTTTACTCCAATATGGGGCCTCTATAGAATGCATTACATGTGATATGACTTGTGATAGTAGTTTGAAGGATTTATCATTTCTTTTGTGGTCAAATAATTTCTGTTAGCTTGGTACCACTCCAGTTGATTGTGTACTTCTATTTTCTGTAAATTTTTTGTGTGATATTTATTATCTGTGGAATTAAGAAGGCGATTTATGTCTTATTAATATAACCTTCCTAATATTGCAGGTAGGCAAGAAATTGTCAGAGTTGATTCGCGATTTGGGCAGCCAGGCTTCTGGTAATGAGCCGAACAGGTGGCAGGCTGAGCTTGGACAGGTGGCGATTGAATTAATTGCCGTACGCACCCTCAGTATTCATCCATTTGTATTGATATCACAATTTTCCTGTTTCTTGTGTTTTTTTTTTTGTAGTGATGATGAAATTCATTATTTTCAACAGATTGTGACAAACTCTGGGCGTGCAAGTACTTTAGCGGCTACTGATGCTGCTGCACCCACATTGAGGCGTATTGAACGAGCTACGATTGCTGCTGCCACCCCTATTACTTACCACTCCAGGTATCCAACTTTCACGAACAAGAAAGGCTCTCATTTGGGTTGTCAACCCACCTATTTTTTGTGACTTATTTTATTGATTGCAGGGAACTACTACTGCTTATACATGAACACCTCCAACTCTCTGGTTTGACAGCTACTGCTGCTGCTTTAAAGAAGGAGGCTGATTTGATACCACTGCCATCTTTGTCAGGACCACCTCTCCTCCATCAAACTTCTGCCCATGAAATATCTAGTGTTCAAACAAATTGGCCTTCTGGACGTGCACCATGTGGATTTCTTTTAGATGTTAATAAATCTACAGTGCGGGATGAGGATGCTAACCAAAAGTTTGATCTTGTCCCGGGCTGTCCACGGAAGAAGCCTCTGGCTTTTGCTTTTCCCGGAAAGAATCAGATTTTATTGGGTTCATCATCTATGAATGGTGTATCTAGCTCCTCAAGGAGTCAATCAGCATTTTACAATGAGGGGGAGATTTCACAATCTGAAAACAAGTCTAATGCAGATTTAGATCCTACGATAAAATCACCAATTATGTTGACAATGAAAAGAAAGTTAATTGAACTCAAGGATTCAGTCTCTACCCCACCAGCAGCAAAACGACTTGCAATGCCTGATGTATCATCTCCATCACCATTTTTTGTAAGTCCTAGTAGTGGGCATAGAAGTTGCCCGATAGTTGATGGAATTAATCAATCTCCTTTAGCTAATTTTACTTCGAAGTGTCCGTTTGGCAGAATAACTTCGAGCCACATTCCAGCAGATGGCTCTGATGAGAGTCATTACCAGAGTGCATCTGGGACAACTGTTACACCCCTACAGATTGGGATTCCAGGTGAACAGTTACTGGGAAATATGGAACGGATGACCCTTGATTCTTTGGTTGTGCAGTATTTGAAGCATCAACATCGGCAGTGTCCTGCTCCAATAACAACTCTACCACCGCTTTCTCTTCTGCACCAACATGTGTGCCCAGAACCCAGCCGTAGCCTGAATGCACCAGCAAACATGGCTGCACGGGCTTGTGTCCGTGAGGCTGGTAAGCAGTATCGGGGTATTCATGCTGGTCGTCGAGATCGTCAGTTTGTGTATAGTAGGTTTAGGCTATGCCGGACTTGTCGAGATGATGTGTCCCTTTTGACTTGCGTTACTTTCTTGGGTAATTCTGATCGCATTGTCACTGGAAGCCACTCAGGTGAACTAAAAATTTTTGATACTAACAATGGCAATTTATTGGAGAATTATGGTAGCCATCAGACCACTGTTCCTATGATTCAGTCAGCCGTTTCAGGTGATACCCAGCTCATACTTTCATCGGGTACATTCGATGTTAAGTTGTGGGATGCGTCTTCATTCTCAAATGGGCCTTTCCATTCATTTGATGGATGCAAGGCAGCTCGTTTTAGCCACTCAAGAACTACATTTGCAGCCCTTTCAGCTGATGCATCATCAAACCGTGAGGTCCTTCTATATGATATTCAAACCTGTAATGTGGAGCTAAGGCTTCCTGATAGTTCGAGCAACCCTTCTGGGGCTGTTCGAGGTACCACTCAGTCTCTCATACATTTCAGTCCGCTAGATACAATGTTGTTATGGAATGGAGTCTTGTGGGATAGGCGGAGTGCGGCTCCTTTGCATCGATTTGATCAATTTACTGACTATGGTGGAGGTGGTTTTCATCCTTCCGGAAATGAGGTTTGCTTTGCATTTTTAATATACTTCTTCCATTTTGTGACCTGTGGGTCTTTATATGGTTGTGCATGTTTATGAAACAACCTAATGTATGTATGCTAAATTTATGTGCTTGGGTACATACTTAGTTAATGTACGGTTATCCAAAGTAAGTTCTGTTTATTGCATTCATATGTACAAAACTAGCAACAACAATAACAACAACAATAATGAGCCTTTATCCCACTATGCGTGGTTGGTTGGCTACATGAATTCTTCTTCTTCATTGTATCCTATTAAGTGTCAAATTTTCATTTAATTCTAATAAATTAAAATCATTTTTTTATACATCCTACCTTTCTTAACATAAGACAAATCTAATATATCTACTCTCCTAATCTGGTCATCGAACGGTTGACTCTTTATATGACCAAATAATCTAAGGCGACTCTCTAAATTTTATCTGCTATTGGAGCTACTCCAACTTTTTCCCGAACTTATTTATTTTGTATTTTGTCTCTAAGAGTAAAGCCACTCATCCACCTGAGGATGAGTGGCTAAGGCGACTCTCTAAATTTTATCTGCTATTGGAGCTACTCCAACTTTTTCCCGAACATATTTATTTTGTATTTTGTCTCTAAGAGTAAAGCCACTCATCTTTGGAACACTTAATTTTATGCTTCTCTTTTACTGGTTAACATTCTGCACTATAAATTATTGCAAGTCTTACCACCATCTTATAATTTTTTTTTTAAGTCTAAGCAGTATGTTTCTATCACACAATAGGCTAGATGCATTCCTCCACTTCAACCATCCAACCTGAATTCCACTAATAACATCTCCTTCTATTTCACCATCATTTTGAGCAATAGACTCGAGATATTTGAAACATGCACTATTTTTAATGACTTGATCACCCAATGTCATAATACTACTACTAGAACTTTTACAACTAAAATTACATTTATCTATAATTTGAGAAAATTACACGAGAATGCTTAGCAATGGCGCATTGAAACACATTAATGCATAGAATTAATGCAATCATTAACTTATTCGTTGATTGTACTGTGGAGACATAAAAACACATTCTTTATTAGGTGACATAATTAGTTTGATAATTAGTTTGATATAGTTGTATGCTTCTTTGTACATCTTATTTGATGTTATGAGTTATAGATGCTCAATGGCATTGCACCATCTCTCAACATACATACATATAGATAAAGAGAGTAAATCAAATATCCTTCTGAAATGATAGGAGTTTTATTTTTAGACATTTCATGCCACTTACATACTTACAGATTGAGAAAGAGAGAATTAACCACAACCTTTTTAAAATGATAGGTGTTTTTATTCAGACATCTTATGCCACTCATTTGCACATTTGAATGGTTGAGATTTAAGAAAAAAAACACTTATCCTCCTTTTTTAATCCCTAATACCATATTCAAAAACATCAAATTCACGTTAAATCTTAGCCATTCAAACTCTGAATGGGCACTATAGGATGCTCCTTCCTAGATGAAGCATATTTAAGAATCACATCGGCTGGTAGGGTGTCTTCCAGGCCTGGTTGAGCGGCTTCAAACTGCTCAGGTTGATTTGGGAGTGGGGCAAAATCATATAAAAATATTTTCATTGCATTATAATACATCACTCAAGTTGATATAAGGGGCTTTGAAATATTCCTAGGTGGCCGCTTCTCCCCCCTATTATCTACTGCTGCTGGATCCTGCTAAGCTCAACTGCCTTCTTTAATCATACTATAGCTGTATCTCTGTTGAGTGCTGTATTGTTGTTGATATTTTATTCATTGAATGATTGAATCCATATCCATGCAGGTCATTCTAAACTCAGAGGTTTGGGACCTTCGCAAGTTCAAGTTATTGAGAAGCGTACCTTCTCTAGATCAGACTGTAATAACGTTCAATTCTGGTGGGGATGTAATCTACGCTATTCTCCGGCGTAATCTCGAAGATATAACCTCCGCTGTTAACACTCGGCGTGTTAGGCATCCACTTTTCCCAGCATTTCGTACTATAGATGCCATGAATTATTCTGATATTGCTACAGTTCCTGTGGATCGCTGTGTCCTCGATTTTGCTGCTGATTCAACTGACTCTTATGTTGGCGTGGTCGCCATGGATGACCATGAGGAAATGTTTTCCTCTGCTAAACTTTATGAGGTTGGAAGACGGCGACCAACTGATGATGATTCAGATCCGGATGATGGGGGTGAGACTGAAGATGAGGATGATGAGGATGATTCTGAAGCTGATGTGGACTCCATATTAGAAACAGATTCCGATGGTGAAAGAGAAAGTGATTCTGACGATATAAACAACAATGAAGATGACGAAGATATTGAGAGTGGTGACGAGCCAGATGAAGCTGATTTCAACATTGATGATGTCGAGTTCGATGGGGGCCAAGGGATATTAGAGATCATGGCTGAGAGTGACGATGGTGAAGATGAAGATAGCGGGCTCGAGTCTTACAGCAGCGATGAGGGAAGAGGTTTTACAGCCAACGGTTTTGGGTTCTGACTTTAGCCATCATTAGTGTTCCTCGTGTAATTATCTGTTTTTTTATTGCCCTTTATTTTTAATCCTTCGTTAGAAATCCGATTTAGGAAGAATGTGAACGAGGACACATCAAGGAAGTCTGTGAAGCATTGGAGGCTTAGTTAGCATTGTGAATTCGATGGAAGGCTATTTCGCTAACTGTCCAACTGTGAAAGAAAATAAAAAAAATTTTCATTATTCTATGTTACTTTTTCTTCTTTTCTCGATCTCGAATATCCACGTTTGATTTCACACAAACTCCGGCATTTTTTATAGTAGTGTACGTAATTCAACCTTGGTATAATTGTCCTCAACTCCGCTTTAGTGAGCCGTTGGACCGTTATAGTTTATCATCCATTTCCTCGAACAAATCTACTTGTATCAGTAGCATTTTTTATTGTTCGATTTAAATGTAGGGTTAATACATTTTTATTTGTTAAAAATATATATTAGAATACGTTTGAGAATTTTTGGATTTAATTTGAGATTTTATTATATAAATTAATTTAAAAAATAACGATTTTTAAGTTTATTTTGGTATAATTTATATAAAAGGAAATTTACATGCATAGCATATAAATCTTAAAAGTGTTTTTGACACTATCTTTTATGTGCTTCGCATATGGCCATCCAATTATCGCACCATAGTTTATGAGATTTAGTCTTACAAATAGCAGACAAAATTTGCGAGTGATTTTAAAAGCATTATAAAAATTATTATAGTTGTCAGATTTTTATATAAATACTTGAGCATTTATAAGAATATTAAGGTTAAACTTCACTCAGTAATGATGGAAGAATGCCCAAAAGCCTATGAGAAATATAAATCTTATCAACCAACCACTTGAATATAGAAATATTCATAAAAAATAGTGATATATATATATATATATATATATATATATATATATATATATATATATATATATATATATATATATATATATATATATATATACATAGAACTCTTTGGCCATATAAATTATGGGTCTAGAGGCATTCTAGGGACCTCTTTTGGGAGATTCTCAAAACTTTTTGATGCTTTTAGAGGTCCTTTGTATTGAGATCTCTATATAATTCTTGTATTCAGACATACACTTTACTCTCTTTTATTCATTGACATAGTACATGTATTCTTATTCTATTTAACTACCCCTACTTCTTATAACAAGACTTGCAAGTAAGATTTAGTTTCAATTAATAGACAAATTGAGATTCAACATTCTCTTTGGTGTTATGAGTGTCGATAAATGCTAAAAATTAGAAGAAATGATCTTTTAGGAGGAAGGACAACTTGCCAAGAATAATTCAATTAGGATGGAGCAGACCATTCAACACTTAGCTACATATTGAGATTTAAAACAGATAAAAGAGTGCATAACCTGCCTAGTCTAGCGAGCAATGAAGAAGATATACAGGGAGATCCCATGTGGGATTGAATTGAAAAGTTCCTCTAACTCAATGATTTTGTGAGTCCAGCACCATCAGTGAATATTAATATCAACCCTATGCTTAGAAGACAACTTTTTACACACTATTAAAGAGAAAACATTACTCTTTAGGCAAGAAGTGAATAGCTTTGGCTAATGCCTTCTCTAGGGAGATCATCGAAGCATATCTACGAGAGAGGGTTGACCAAGAAGATCATGTCGCCTACTTTAAGTATACTACTTCCATATTTGATCTTAATGATGAACTAAAATGTTATATATTTTTTTACAAAATTTAAAGAGTTAAAGTATGAGATGATTTTCACAATTATTGTAGGTGTTATCACTTTCTTCGTCAAATTCAAGAGGGTTTGCTAGTACATAAAGACCTATAAAAAGCTCAGAAGCACTGCAACATATATTCTAAAAGCTAAGAGAGTCATTGAGAAAGTTCATTACCCACTTTCAGAGGGATATGTTAAAAGCTAGGGATCTTAGTCCATATTCGTGCAAGTTACATTCACCCAAAACATGAGAAAGGGGTCATTTAGGTATTCCTTGACTTTTTATAATTAAAGACATCAGACTAAAATAATTTATGATGGGTTAAATTAAAAGACTTAAAAATAATGGTAAACAATTTATGAAAGGAAGGCATTAGAGTTTGAGTGGTGGGATCAAATGAAAGACACTAATTAATGGCTGGCCATGCAAGATGCAACCTAAAACAAAACAAAATCCTAAGTTTAAGTTTAAGCCTTTAATGTGAAGAATATATGTATCTATAGGGATTGAAATCATTTTGAGATTTTAGGCTGAGAAGTGAAGATTCTATCTAGCAATTACTATAAGAGGTTATGGATATTTGACTTTTTTTCATATTTTATTTTTCAATTAGGAAAATAGGAACCATATCTACAACAAGCTTTGAGTGGATGTTTGGTATTGGTGGAAAGGTTTTTTGCTTGATAAAATTATAATAACTTCTACTAGTGAGTGTAAAATATATCTAGATTAATTTTAGAGCTTTCATTAATTAAAAGAGTTTAAAGAGATTAAATAGACAAAGAAAGAGATTATGTCAGGTTCATCCTATACCTTTAAAGAAGAGATTATATAAGATTTTGTAGAAGAGATTTAGAGATGAAATTTTGTAGGTGGTAGGTGAGAGAGGGAAGAACTCCATAAAAAGTTTTCTTGGTAGAGAGAGAAATAAAAAGAGAGAGGATAATCAGACTTATCACTCACTAAATGATAATCAGGCTCTCACATTGTGATCTATAAGTCTATTAAGTGCATTACCAAAAGAACAAATAGCTCGACCTTAGATGGATGTTTGGTATTAGTGGAAAGATTTTTTTGCCCGATAAAATTATCATAACTTCTACTAGTGAGTGTAAAATATATCTAGATTGATTCTAGAGATTTTCATTAAGTAAAAGAGTTTAAAGAGATTAAATAGCCAAAGAAAGTGATTATCTCAGGTTCATCCTATACCTTTAAAGTTGAGATTTAGATGGGATTTTGTAAAAGAGATTTAGAGATGAAAAGGTGGTAAGTGAGCGAGGGAAGAACAACTCCACAAAAAAAGTTTTCATAGTAGAGAGAGAAATGAAAAAAAAAGGATAATTAGACTTATCACTCACTAAAGGATAATCAGGCTCTCACATTGTAGTCTTTAAGTCTATTAAGTGCATTACCAAAAGAACGACTAGCTCAACCTTTAAATGAGACTTAAGCATGGCGAGCTCTAGAAATTCAAGCTGGTTATGTAATCTCTATTTGGTTTTAAAAGGTTGAATTAAAAGGTTCAATCTTTCATTTCCTTCTACTAGGATACCAATTGGATTATTTCTTCTCAAATTGCTGTCACTGATGGGAAAAAGTGATAAGGGATAATTGACCGTCTGGTTTAGCATGGTAACCATAGGTTCTTTTGGTCAACACACCCGTAACACTACTTAAAGGGTTCAGTAATTTGGCCCACCTAAGAGGGAGTTATCACGCTTAGAAGATGAGAACTTGAGCCTCTCAAGTTGGGAAGTGGATCTCTAATCATTGTGCAAATGATTATAGGGTTATGTTTAATCTTATGTAAATGATCATTTAATTAAGTTATCTACTAGTCATTGGAGGATTCTTGGTGAACAATTAGCTAGAAAAGTCCATGACTAAAAAAACTCAATGATGTTCCATCAATTAGAAGGTTGTTAGTTATGAACTTGCTTTCGAATTCAACCATCAAAACTCACAAAATAAAATCTCTTTGCCAACATTTATGGCATATCTTATCCTTTATTGTCATAAAAAATTTCAAAAGGGAAAACTCTAAATTCTCCCTAAGAAAGCACCTCAATAAACCTCATTATTGCATTAGGTTTTCCTTAATGAGCCTTATAAGGAGCCCATGCAGGTCTTTTGCTAAATCTTTCCTACAACTTTGGTTTGACTTTAGCTAGTCCCAACGTAAAATTCTTTCATTGCTTAAGTGCATTAATTCCTTAGTGAATGTAGATGTTGAACTTCAAGTAATCAATCCATTTCATTAATTTAGTTTCTTTTGTAATTGGTAATGAGATTATGAGGAATGGCTTAACTCACCTCAAAATCATTTTTGTGTATTTGATCAAGAGTTAAGTTAAAGGAACCTATATACCTTCATTTCACACAGAAACCCATAGGTAGGTATCTTTGTTCATTGTCCCTATTAACACAGACAAATAATTTTAATTCTAAAGTATTGTCTATGAATTCTTGGACCATTTACTTTATGACCATAGACTTAAATTGACCATGGGCCATGAAGTCAAACTTTGGTTAAGCCTAGATTAACCTTAGGTCTTTTATTAACTAACTTAAACAAATCTCTCTAATGGTCATCAAACCATTCAGGAAGCTCAAGTGTATCTAAATGACCATTTTAGGGTCTATTGGTGGATTTAATTCCACCAAGACAACTCTATTGACGTCCCTTAACTCAAATGGTCAAATTGGGCTAATAGCACCTCAATGTCTTTAAACATTAAAATAATTATCATAAATTAAATAAAACCATTACTATTAATGTCTTATATAAATTTTATAACTTTCTTAGCTCAGTTACTTATTGGCTCCATTCCAAGAAGTCCTAAGAATGGCTTTGGCCCATTAATACCCACATGCCACTTAGGATTCAATTAGTTCAACCTAAATTTTATAATAAATTAAACCCTTAGACATCATGATGGACAAGAATGTCCTAAATGATTGTTGAGTTGAACCTAATGTGATTTGATTTCTCCATGTGGTCCAATTAAACCCTATAAGTTAGCATGTCCAAATTAGCCCCAAATTGGCACACTCCACTTTGGAATTAGAACTAGCTAATAACATAAACAAATCATTTCATAAAATTTGGCATGGAGCTAAAAGAAGATGTTTACAACAATATCCTAGTTCCTCACAACCCTTCTTAGTCAAAATCAAGTGAAAGCAAACATGTGTATTAATGGGTCAAATTGATCCATTAAGCCTAAATTTTCCAAAAACCCTTTATGAACACATTATTAACCTAGGAAAGAAGAAAATTACCTTATTTCTATTGAAATAAAATGGTGTGTACCTAATTTCCTTTGATGAAATGGATCAACTAGTCACTTAGTGTACTAATAGGCCATGTAATCAAGCCACCACCCTCCTCTAATGGAAACTGCATTGGTAGCTTCCCTCATCTTTCCCAATCACCTTATCCAATCCCCTACTACCTCCCCTAGTTATGCCAAGCCCTAACTTCTTACCATCCTACAATAAGCTCAGGTCAATCATGATTGTGGTTGGGTTAGCTTTAGCTCTATAAAAGGAGCTCCAATTGATTAAATTAAGGTTAGAAAGCTTCCTTTGAGCTACACCGTAAAAAATAAATCCTTTTATCACCTCCTTGACCACCTAATCAATCTCAATACTAAGCCACAATAAGGAGTTTACCTTAGTTTGGTGGCAAATTCATGGTAACGCTTTGAAGCTTCTCTAATTAACTTTGGAATAAGCCATGCTTCCTAAGGTGGGAACTCTATCTTTCCCACTTGTACTATTCTTAGATGTGGTCATCTGAGTGCTATAGGATACATCAAGGCTTGATAAGCCATGTAGGAACATGAGAAGAATGTAGCTCAGGTTTGGCCCAGGCCATGTCAACTTGAGCCCAACCCATAGCCCCACTCATGACCTAATTAAGGGAAGAAGATGGTCCCGTCATCGTTGGATCCAATTTAAATTAGATCCAACAATCTAGATCAAGCTAAATCATAAACCTTACATCCAAAGTCTAATTTTTAGAAATTTTTTAAAATTTGTCCTAAATTATTTAGTTTATAATTTTGCTTTGAAATTTTTAGGATAATCACCATTTGAAACATAAAATCTAAAATAAATTTCACATATGATTTAATCTGATTAGTTAAAAAATTTAAAATTTCATTTCCTCAGTATTTTAAATGATTAAATCATATAGAAATGCCCAACAATTATGAAAAAATTAACCATTTAGTATAAAACAATCATAAAAATGTCCCATAAAAAGTTTAGCTTAACTGCATATAAATGTTGACTCCATGTGCCCTATTTCTTATGCAATTGATTTTGATTATAAAAAACATATGCTTGAATGGAACTAATATTTTATTTTAAATGTTTCAGGAAACTAACCAGATTCAGTGTGCTTAGTCAGATTTGAAAAATCATGATTAGTTAGGCTAGGGCAGTTTATGAATCTCCATAGGTTATCCAATAATAAGACAAATAAGTGCTCAATAATATGAAAACTATCATTCATTTGAATTTTTTTCATAAATTTCACATTTGATTTGCATGATATTTTCAATTATTCTTTAAATTATCCTTTTTGGATAATTTAAGTACTTGCATGAGATTAAGCTTAATCCATTACTTTCTAAAGTGTGTTAGACTTATTTTACACTATATTAAGTTAATTTTATGCTTGGTATTATTAATTATCCATTTATTTTTGTATGTAAATGAAATTATTCTTGAATTGTTCTTTATCTCTCTCCTATCCATTTATTTTCTCTCTCTCCTATCAAAATTATCAACCTAATTTTATTTTGGTCGAATTTTTCATGTTTTGTGGCGTGATAATTTATGTGGAATTTATTTAAATTAATTTCATATTGTTTTCATTAATTATTGATTTTTTATTCAAATGTTTTTAATTTGAATTTAAATATTTTGAATTTCAAATTAGATTTTGTTTTATTTTGTTCCAAACTTGGCCTAACCTATTTTGGCATGACTTGGATGTTCCTCATTAACTTTACTTAATTTATTTTGAGTTTATTAGAATTAACTTAATTTATTTTAAATTTAAATTCATATTGCATCTCGAGTTAATTTACTTTCTTTTTTCTATATCCTTAATTATTTTAAACTATTTTTTTACTTAAAAAGTCTCTTAATTAATCTTTCTTGCATTATTATGATTAATTGCATTAATTGAAAATTGATTCCCTCATGGAATGGAGCTTTAGCTAAAAATCATTCTTGATTTTATTTAAATTAATTCCATTGGATTGCCTTAATTGCATCAAATTAATTAGTTAATTAATTAAATCATCATGTGACCTGATTGAAACTCAAATTGGAAACCTCTTGACTGACTCCTGTTGGTCGAATCTTTGTGAATTCAAATTTTGTGCATGTGTCCACTTAACTCAAATACTTGCCTTATTTATCTTCCCTCCAATTCTCTTTAATTTTGCTTCAATTTCCTTGGCTGAATTCTCTTTGCTTGGACCCAACTCAAACATGTTTTGACTAGCCACAACCTCCCTTGGATCATGTGTTTAAAATCCTTCCTAAATTGGTTTCCCTCCTATTCATCATTGACTTGACTGTGAGCCTCATTATATCTTTTCCAATTTAGCTTAAGCACGTTGACGCTAAGGAGCCTCGTTTCATTACTCATCCATGGCCGATCCTATGGGAATTCAACCATGTGCTTTTAAATTCAAAATTTAAGTTCTTACCAAATTAAATTTCCTCTCATTCTTCTTCATGTCTTGGCCGATCCTATTGGTTCATAGTTTTATAAAAAGAGGACTCCAACCCACTTGAATTCTTCTTGACTCTTTGCACTAGGCCGACCTCTTGCAATTTGGATTCTTGAAGGTTCTCTTTTGTTCTAAGTGTTAAAGTTCTCATCCATCTCTCATAGATTTTTTTACTTTTGGCTGAAGCCTTGCATAAGGACATGATTGAAGCAAAGTGAAAATTGTATTCATTCTTGCTTGCTTCTTGTTTGGTAGAGACCCTTTCTTGAAGATACTTGAAGGTTTGTTGATTAAGCAACCTTTTTCAAGATCCATTCTAGTCATTATAAGGTTCAAGATCAAGTCAACTTCTTTTTTAATCATACATTAAGACCTGAGTAAGAACATTAATCTCATTTTAATCTTTTGAATTGGTGATTCCATTGGCTTGACTTTGAATGAAAAAGTTTCATATGATTTAAAGTTTAAATTCTTTTTAAGTCTCTTTCCATTTATAGTCAAGTAATTTAAGAGAGTTGATTTTGATGTAAGTGATTTAAATCTTTTGGCTTTGATTTGATGCTAATGGTTTTTATTTTTCATTTTATGTAAGTGATAGGAAAATCCTTTTCACCCAATTTATGCAAGTTTTAATAACCTTATTATAAAGGCTATATTGAACTATAGATTGGATTTCTTTTTACATATTTATAAAGCATTTATAAATAGTACATAAACCTTGAGCTCTTCTCTTTATTTGTCTTATCATTGTGTAGTATTAGGTTGAGAGAATTTTTTTTTTTAAATTGAGAGTTATACATACAAATTATATTTTCTTTTTGTTGTTCTTGTTGTAAAGTGTTGGGGTTATACTTGCCCATTGCAGGAAAGTATAGAGTTGTGATTGTACTTGTCTGGTGTAGAAAAATAAGGGAGATTGGGTGTAATCTCTTTTTGATTACTGTATTTCTAGTATGGGTGACTAAGTGTGAATGTAGGCCAATTTTTGGATTTAGTCGAATGACATAAAAATCTCTATGCCTCTTATGCTTACTTTTCTTCACTTTTGATTATTTGCTTGGTTGCTTGCTTATTAGTTATAATATAATCAATAAGTCTTTGCAACTATGTTTTTTTTACAAAGTTTAAAATTAAGTTTTAATTTAATTTTTTAAAATTACCCAATTCACTCCCCCTATGGGTGCCATAGCTTCTTTACAATAAAATTAAAGAGTCACTAATTTTTTAATTCACTATTTCATAATTTAAAAGCATAAAAATTAAAATGTTTATTGAAAAATTATGAAACATTTGGAGAATGTTTAGAGCACCAATCTAAATTTATTAAATTTTTTTATAATTTTCTAATTCAAATTGAATTTGTTATGTACTTTCAATTAGGTCAAACCACTATTCAAAAATATAAATATAATAAATATACCTAGGAAAATTATAAAAATTTAGGGAATGTTAAAAATTATTATTCAAGATCACTATAAGTATTTTTATGATTTTTGCATTAAAATGATTTAATTATCAATTTTCAAAAAAAAATCCAAAAATAATAAATTTAAAAATAAAAATACAAAAAGAAATTTATAAAAAAATAATAAAATAAGGCACTAATCTATGACTTATGTTATAAATTCATAATTTTCTAATTTAGAATAAAAATTATTATGAATTTTCTAAGTTATTTAAGCAAATATTTCAACTTAAAAATGGCATAAAATAAATTAAGAAAATTGTAATTAATTCATGAGATGCTTATATTAGTGATTGCAATCTTCCAAAAAAATTATATGATTTTTCATTAGGATTTGAGTAGTGAATTAAATTCATGGTGAAATTGGTTACTTAATTAGATATTCCATAATTATAAAAATTTATAAGAATAAAAAACAATTAAGATAATGACCAATGAGCATGATAAATTTATTATAGGTTCTCTAGATCAATAGGATAATGTAAAATCAATAAGCCTTTTTTTATGGATAAAATAATCAATTTAATAACTATAATAATAACTAATAATAATTAAAAAAAATAAAGAATTTAAATTAATTTAAATAATTCAAAATAATGCAAAATCTTAAATAATTAAATAGCAACCAACATAAAAGAAATTTCTAAGATAAGATAGCTCATGTTGATGGATAATCAAAAAGAGGGGACATAAGTTAAATATATGAATCATTTTGAAATATCATTTCAAATCATAAATTTATTATATGATTCAAAATAAAAATGATATGACACTTGTATGTGTCACAATACCCATATGTATATATTTGCATTAGGTTAGAGAACTATCATATTCACACATTTGCACTATAGATCTTTAAATCTGATTTATTTAATCTCCATTCTATTATTTCAAGAGATTGATTATATCAATCAATCTCATCTACATTACTTCATGTGCACATAAGTTAACCACCTCATTGAGGTAGGCCAACCTATTGGGGAAACATATAGCATATAATCACCTTACATAACATCTTAAGATCTAACTAACCTTTTAACTAAATAGGTAGATAACTTCATCATGGAATACATTATCTTCTCTAATTTCTTAAAAGTGTTGATTTGCTAAGTTTTCCTACACTCACAACCTATTTTTGGGTCAAGTAGTCTTCCCACTCATAAAATACATTGAGTCAACATTCTTGATACCTCAAACATATTTGTATGACTGAGGAACATTCTAATGACTCCATGTGCCCATGATTCATTTATTTAATTTTAATGATAAGAAACATATGATCAGAAGTTTCTAATGCTTTATTTCAAGTGTTCAAGAAAATTACCTAACCCATTTTGTTCAATCATCTTAAGAAGATCATTTAAGCTTGGACTTGGGTTCATTAAAAGTTTTTTTGAGAATCACATAAAATATCAAATAGATCTTAGAAAATTAATAATTAGTGCTAAATTAATTTATTTCATTCATTATAATATTTGAAATATTTTTGCTAACTTACTTTACATTATTTTTCAAGAATCATGAAATTATCCTTTTGGATTATTTGGTCACTTGCATTCATTAATCACTTATCCATTGCATGTTAAACTTAGTTAAGTTCATGTAATATCACATAAATTAATATCCTTATTTCATTAATTTAATTATCCATTTTTTTTAAACATGTGACATGGATTATTCTTTTAAATAATGCAGTTATCTTATTATATTTCCAATATATTCTTTTATTCTCATATCATTTTATGTATTTAATTTTGATGACTCATCATATTATGCTAAAATTATCATGGATTTATTTAAAAATATTTTTTAATTTAAGTTGATAAATTATTGCATTAATGATTTCCATTTTTGTATATTATAAAATTTAAATTATTTTGAATATTCAAATTTGAATTAAGCATTGAATTACTATATAATTTTTTTTCCATTTTTAGAATGGTGCCTTCCCGCTCTTAATTAACCATGAATTTATTTGAATTGATTTAAATTGATTCAAATTCAAATTAGGCTAGAGTTATTTTATTTTCTTTTTCTAAATTCTCTTTTTGAAAACTATGGCTTATCTATCATTATTATTTAAGTTTAAAATTTAAAATAGTATTTTAAGTTCAAATTGATTCTAAATTAGTTATGTAATTTTCTTAATAATTGATTCATTTATTTCATTATTAGATCATTTAAGGGAAGTCTTGGTCATCCCATTTATTTAATATATTTAATTTGATTTGTTTAGTTTAAATTCAAATTATTTTCTTAATTACTCTCTTGATTATTCATGATTATCTAGTAAAATTAATTTGCATTAAATCAACTTCCTTCCATGCTTGACTTCCCACCTTTAATTTGAATTGACTTGATTCAAATTCGAATTAGTTTATTTTAATTTTGAAATTAAAATTGAAACTAGTTTATTTGGTTAAGCCTTTCTTCATTTCTTATAAAATACATTGTATTTCTATCATGACGCTTTTGTTGATCCACATCTTTGGTTGACCACTCATATTTGCAAAATCTCTAAGGAGTTCATTCTTTCAAGAGCCAAAGTTTCTGTCCTCTCTCTTTCACTTCAAGCTTTCTCAAGAGGAGAGCACACCATCTTTTGTAAGCCATAATCTTGCATCGAAGGAAAACCATTCAAGTTTGATCTTGCATCACCAAATTTCTTTTAAAGGGCATTAGTAATATTTTTGTTGATGACATTCTTCTTGTTGATAAGACTAGAGAGGGAGTCCAACAAAAACTTGAATTATGGAGGTCAACTTTAGTGTCTAAAGGTTTTCGTTTAAGTAGATCTAAAATTGAATATATGGAGTGTAATTTTAGTTGTAGAAGTTTTAGTGGTAGTGTTGTGACTTTATGTGATCAAGTCATTAATAAGAGTGAGCGATTTAGATATTTAGGCTCTATTGTTCAAAATGATGGTGAAATAGATGGCGATGTTATTAGTAGAATTAAAGTTGGATGGTTGAAGTGGAGGAATGCATCTGGCCTATATGTGATAGAAAAGTTCCACTTAAACTTAAGGGAAAATTTTATAAGATGGTGGTAAGACCTGCAATGACTTATGGTGCAGAATGTTGGCCAATAAAAGAGAAGCATAAGACTAAGTTAAGTGTTACTGAGATGAGGATGCTCAGGTGGAGTGGCTTTACTCTTAGAGATAAAATGCGAAATGAGTATGTTCGGGAAAAAGTTGGAGTAGCTCCGGTGGTAGATAAGATTAGAGAGAGTCGCCTTAGATGGTTTGGCCACATAAAGCGTCCGACCGAGGAGAGTAGATGCATTAGATTTGCCTTATGTTAAGAAAGGTAGAGGTAGACCTAAAAGACTTGGTTAAGATGTATAAAAATGATCTAAGTATACTTGAATTAAATGAGAATTTGACACATAATAGGACACAATGGAGATGAAGGATTCATGTAGCCGACCCCACCTAGTGGGATTAAGGCTTGTTGTTGTTGTTGTTGTTGTTGTGCTTGATTGTTTTCATTTTACATGTTGAATGATAAGATTTTATTTTGATTTGATAATTTTTATCTTTAATCATCATCCATTTATGTAATTTCAACTTATGATCATCATGGTTTTCATATGTCAGTTAATTGCATTGGATTTTAAATGTTTTTGATCTTAATATTTTGTAAGTAATTAAAGTTTAAGATTTTTTTAAAATCACTACATAAATTTATTTCAATATTTATATCACCGCATTAATCATTTTAATCAAATTTTCAAAATCAACAAAAATTTTTTTGAGCTTTCTCTTATTTGTCATCTTTTTGCTTAGTGGGGTTGAGAGCAAAATGTTTTTATGCGTGAGAGTTAGATTTCAAGAATTATAATTTATTGCTATAATTTTAATTTGCTTGTGGGGTTATACTTGCTCGTGTAGAAGAGTACATAATTTTCTTGGGGTTGTTATTACAAAATGTAGGGGAGTGAGTGTTTTGGGGTTGTACTTGCCTAGTGTAAGAGAGTATGTGTTTTGGGGTTATACTTGCCTAGTGTAGGAGAGTACATATTTTAGGATTGTACTTGTTTAATGTAAGAAAGTATGAATGATAACTATAATCTTGTGAGACTTAATAGATTCCTAGCTTGGGTTTTTAGGCATGAATATAGGTCTATTTTGGGTTTGGTCAAACTACGTACAAGTTTTTGTGCCTCTTGTCTCTTAACTTTCCTACATTTATTTTTGAATTATTGTTTTGCTCTATTATAAGATTCAAATTAATTTTCAACAAACTTTTCTACCAAACTTAAAATTTTGTTTTAACTTTCAAATTTTTCTATATGCCCAATTAACCCCCCTCCCCCACTTGGGTGCCATAGTCTCATAACACTTATATGAGTTAGTCACACACACAATGACTTAACTCATTCCTAGCATGGCTTGCTTTCCTATAAATCTTATTAGGTTTACATAATGAACTTGATAATCCCATTAGATCAAGTTCAATTAGATTTGACTAACCACTATTGGTTAGCTTATAAAAGAATAAGCATTACATGACTAAGACATTCCTTATTTTAGCTAGTCATTATGACTGAAAAACATTGAGATTTGAGTATACACCTATACTCAAGTCTATTCCCATTACATGAATGAATAGTTTTCATTCATCTTTTTTCGCAATATGATAATTGTGGGTTTTGTTTTATGTTATTTAGGATCTTGATGCTGTAATGATCGCCAGAATCGTAAATCTCACAACGAAATTTGAGTGACAAATTTTGTTAGTTTTAAGAGGATAGTTTTATTGTCATCTTGTTTACTAGTAGTTTCCTTCAGACATAAGTAAATTAATTTCCTTCAGACATAAGTAAATTAATTTCCAACAGCCATACAGTTGAAAACTACCACTAGTTACTATAAATATAATGCTATCTTGAACACATTCGATCCTTTACCCTCATCGAGAACCGCTCGATTGCTCCCACGGCTACCCCATTTTTATGCCCATTTTGGTGAAATGTCATGTGATTTCTTAATATTTTTTGAGGTACATCTTCTTTCTCTCCTTCCTATAGGTTTTATATCTAAAATTTTATTATGTATTTAAGTTTTTTAGTGCTCTAGACATTAGGTCACCATTCACCATGGTCACATTTTTTTTTATCATTTTTAGTTGAAATAATCTCCAAAAGTATCATAGAATCTATAATATATCTTATTCCCATCCTCTTATTTGATTTATTTCAAAATTTTATTGCAATTTACTTTATGTTGTTACTACCCTAAGTGTGAAATAACTTGTCGAATTATATTAATTATTAGTGATTGATTACTTCATAAATTTAAATGAATTTATTTATTGCGTTTAAAAAAATAGGAGAAAAATGGATTCAGGTATATAAGTAAGTAAAGTCAACTCATAATGTGGCTCAAGCTCGACTTGATAAATCTCTCATGAGTCGAGCTTGATGAGCTAACAAGCTAAGCTAAATCCAGCCCTGACTATAGTCATTAGCTTGTGAGTAGACTTGTTTAGGGTATATTAGAATTTAAAAGTTTAAATAGTACATTATTATAAATATTTAAAAATTACATCTTGAAATTATTTTTTGTCTTATTCTAATGCGTGCTAGCTCAAACTCATGAGCTTGAGTTTGAATTTGATTAATTATTCAAGCTCAAGCTCAATCCAAGGGTGACTTTAGTTTGGCTTAACGTAAGAAAATTATAATAGGAACAATTAAATTATACATAACAATTCACTTATAAAAAATAAAACCAATAAAATAGAACATAATATAAGCATAAGGTAGTCATACTAGAGTAGTGCAAAAATAAACTGAAAGATTAAGGTTGAATATTACGTGATCATGTAAATAATTATTTTCATAACCTAGTTATAATATATGCATTACTATAATATTATGACTATCTTATTTGAACTGATGTGTACATAATTAAAAGATAATCATCAATACGACTGCATGCATTTATGTTAAATTTATTGAATTTTTGACAACCCTACATACATTCCAATGATCATTAATTATTAAATATGTTGTATACAATAAATTGAATACTAGGGCTTAGAGGTAAAAGATATGTAATAGACATCTTCTTGGATGAGATAGATTAATTAGAGAATTTGTTAAGGGGGTTAAAAATTTCATATCTATTAGTTGTTAGCAACCTTCTTTTATGGATGAGGGAGAGTTCAGATGTTCATGCATAAAGCATAAAATCAAGAAATTCTATCATCAAAGAAAGTTAGAGTTGATTTGTATCAAAAGAGATGGTATTTAATGCACCTAGCCCACAATTTTTGGAAAATAATTAAGAAGCTCCAAACTTCAAAGTTCAAAAATCTTATGATCCATTAAGTGCAACATAATGACCATTATGACATGGATGTACCACCTATTTTAAATTACTTGTTGCAATTAGATTACTGAGTATTAAGACAAATTTTCCACCACTACCCATACCTTTCCACTAGAGCTTACTCAATCTTGCCACTCACTTGACTTGACACAAACCACTCCCCTTTCTACTCATTTCCTATATATCCATCATACTCGCCACCCCCACCACTTTACACTAGTCCATAACCATACTTCCACCCAACCTACATATAGTTGACTTACCACCATCGACCATTATCCACTCATCATGTAGAACCATCAACTTTTATTGAGCCGAAACATTCATTTGGATTCGATTCAATAGATTCACATGTTTATATTGATCTTGTGGTTGATACATAAGTATCTTACTATTTTTAAATAAGGTTAATAATTTTAATATTTTGCGTATACTAAGAATATGTATTAATGCATGATCAAACCTTCAAGATGACTATTCATAAGATCAGGGATATTATTAGAAACAAATTTGATGCTCCAAATACATCTTGAAAGAATATATTGATAAAATTTTATGACATGTGATTTAAAAAAATTTGAGGTAAGAAATTTTATTTAATAAAATATTTATGTTTAATGAGTGCTTAATAGTATTTATATATTTTACAGAGAAACATCTTCTAGCAGCCCTAGCATCGTGACGAAAAATAGAAGAATTTTGAGAGATGGGTACCTATTTGCTTGGGAAATATGTTCAAATAAATTTGCAAGCTTGGCTAGAGGCCCAAATTGACTGGAGAGGAAATATGGGTAGATCTAATTGTCACTTTAGGTAGCCTAGAATATGTTCTAAAGAGAGAACATAATTAATAGAATGGAGTATTTGACTATGGACACATAAGGAGCTCGCTACATACTGGTGGAATAATTCCCCAAGACAACTATTCATAACTTCATAATACTATTTTTTAGATTTTATTAAAAGCTCAAACTAATTGTCCTTTCATTCTTCTACATTTTTTATGAGTCACCTTTACACAAAACAAAAGAATCAAGGAGATAAATATATGTCCAAATATACGGGAAAGCTAGAATAGCATTCACCGCATTCCATCATCAGAATAAGATCGAATCTATAAAAGTGACTACTCGATAAAAAGGACTCATTGTGCATAGGGTTCAAAGAAGAAAGCTCGAAGAATAAAGTATAGAGACCAGCTGCCACAGATGACTTAAACAACTAAAGTTCAATGACTATATATTGACAAGTCAATTTACTACATCAGAGTAAGCAGCAGATCACTCTCACCAATGGGCTATGGAGCTTACTATTCACCGAAAAACACTCACCTCATATTAAGCTCAGTCTCCACTTGTTCTTGACTTACCTTACATGCACTTACTATATGTAATTACCTTACCTCACTCTTCTAAAAATGGTTTTAAAGGGCATGGGGGTAGCGAGCGGGACTTTAGGGTGGGGGGTGGGCTCACTAATTGTACTAAATCTTAATGGAATAATAAAATTAGAGATATATTTTTTATAATTCTTTTATTTTCTACTACTTTATTTTTTCTAACCCTATTTCTCTGAGAACTCAAAAAGTTCTACATGACTCCATGAATATATTCGAATTCAACATCCTTTTAGGTGTGATGAGTGTGGATGGGGTTAAGAACTAGGCATCCAATATAAAGAAAAGTAGAACACTCAACCAAAATCATTCAATAGGTACAGAGCAGAATGCATAATAATTTTCCAATCAACAGGACTTAAGAGCTATAAAAAATAGAATCACATGCTTAGTGCTGGTGGCTATGGAGAAAACCAACCACAAAAAATAAAAAACTAAAAAGTTTAATGGTTCCTTAGGATCGATGATTCGCCAAGCTTCCCCAACTTAAATAATAAGTCATACTATACTAGTGAACAAGAAGACATGCAAATGAAGCAAACAATTTTAACCAATACTTTCTACATGAAGATCGTAGAGGCTCACGCCAAACACAAGTTCAAAATCCTATACTTAGAATCATACAAAGGTTGAATGGACATGACTGATCACATCAAATATTTTGAATCAATAATAATACTCCTGGATTTGGATGACGTAATGTAGTGCCATCTTTTTTTACCACTTTCAAAGTGTTAGTCCTCATGTGATTCTTGCATCTCCAGTAGGGGTCATAACCTTATTTGCTAATTTAAAAATAAATGTTCGCAACATTATTTGGTAGTGCTCCAAAATTGTTGAAGAGTTCCCAAGCTCTTCTACAAATGAAACAAAAATATAAATAATCTTTAAGGATGTCCATCATTTGATTACAATGAGAAATGCTAGAAAATAATTACTTGGAACCCGTAGTGGCACAAGTTACACTTGCTTAAGGCTTGGGAGGTGGGTCATTCAGATATGCCCAAAACACTTGTTGAATTACTTGAGTTGGTGAATAACTATGTGAATTCCGAGGAGTATAACGAGGTCACCTAGCAGGTGCCACTAATTTACATAAAGGATTTGGCTAAGTGGTTATCTTTAGAACAACCATCCAGAGAGAAGTTTCAAGCATGAAGACTAGAAAAGAGAAGGCAACTCAAAGTGCCTACACTTAAGCGAGATTTCAAAACCTTGTGACTTGCTATCAAGGATCAAAATTCTCAAAACCCACTTTGGAATTCTCTAAGGGTGTTGATGGATGAGTTAGTTGAAGCCATCCAAAATAAATATTTTTTAGGGTACTACTACCTATGAAGACCAATGGTGTTCACAATTGCCTCAGATATTGTGCCTATCATTGAAACCATGGACACAACACAGAAGAATGTTCCCACATGAGGTGATTACTTTATGAGTTTATAAAACCAATAAAGCTCAAAGAATTCACTAGAAGAAAGGAAAAAGAAGTCATCAAGAAAAAGAAGTCATCAAAACCAGTAATAAACTCAACCTAGTACAGGAAATCTATATTGCGGGAGTCATACCAACTATTTTTGGAGGCAGCGAAGAGTTTTTGTGAAAAGCAAGCCTCAAGTGATTGTAAGCTAGAGACGTTAACTCATCATCCATGATGAGTGTGCCACCCACTTTCTTAGTCCTTGTAAGTTTCTTAGAGACATTCAAACCCTCCATAGACAACCCATACCATGATGCTATTGTCATTACGACATTAATCACCAATTATCAAATCAAGAGTATATTGATTGACACAAGAGCTCAAGTAACATCATTTTAAATCCATTTTTAATAAGCTGGGTTGGCGAGTTCTAAGATCACTCCCACTAAAGGACCACTATAGTTATTAAGGAGAAAGAAGGAAAATAGAAGGGGCGATTACTCTCCCAGTGACTTGGGGAGAGGACAAGAAGCAATTCAAAATAAATGGTTGATGTTGTTATAGTGGAAGATCTTGCTACTTATAATGCCATCTTCGGATGACCATTTCTTAACATGTTTAGAGCAGTTGTGTTGACCTACCATATAGCTATCAAATTTTTTGTAAGAGGCAAGAAAACACTATTAGAGAAAAATTGAATAAATCTAAAACTTGCTACTTGCGAGCCATTGGTGGGTCAGATAAAGAAGATAAAGTTTTACAATGAAATATTACACAAACTAGAGTCAAAGTTCTTGAAGTAACATAAGAGATTCCTATCACACAAGACCATAAGTGAGTACTCAAAATTAACTTGACCTTCAGCCCCGAGTATAAGGAAGCTCTTATCCAAACTCTTTTTGGTGATCTCAACGTATTCGCTTGGACCACAACAAAAATGATAGGCATTGATATTAACATTGATTGCTGTCACCTTAATACTTACAAAGACACTTGACCAATAAAATAGAGGATGAGAAAGATCATAATGCTGCTCATTGAACCCATTAAAGAGGAAGCACTAAGCTACTAGAAGCCAACTTTATTAGAGAAGTCTAGTAAACAGAATGGGTGTCGAATGTGATCATGGTGCATAAGTCAAGCAAAAATTGAGAATACATGTTGACTTCACTAATTTGAATTCGGTATGTCCAAAGGACAAGTATCTTTTTCTTTAGATAGATGCACTAGTTGACACAATAGCTGGTTACTATGTAATAAGTTTTTTGGATGCATTTTTAGGTTACCATCAAATACAAATGTATCACACTTATTTAGAAAGGACATTCATTGTTGCTGGGGAATGACTCTACTATTATAGTGTGATGTCCTTTGGACTCAAGAATGTGGGTGCGACTTATCAGAGAATGGTTGATTGTGCATTCAAGGAATAAAAGGAAGAAATGTGGAGGTTTTTTTGACGACTTGCTGGTCAAAAGCAAGTTGCTGTCCATCACTTCCAAGATCTTAAGGAAACCTTCATTACTTTTAAAAAGTATAACATGCTCTTTAATCCTTTAAAATACACTTTAGGTGCTGAATAGATAATTTTTTGGGATTTTTAATCGCCTCTGTGGGCATAAAGGTGAAACCCAACAAAGTCAAAGAGGCAATAAGATTCCCTCACTAAAAATAATAAGAAAAGTTCAACAACTCACAAGGTGAGTCACTTAGTTAAATAGGTTCATCGGTAAAGGTGTATAATGTTGCTTGCCATTCTTTAAAGTTTTTAAGGGAGCTAGGAGATTTGAGTGGACCACAAAATATGAGAAAGCTTTTAATGACCTAAAAAAGTTACTCACTTCACCACCTCTACTACAAAGCACAAAGGAATGGGAGACCCTACTTTATACTTAGGGGTCAGAGAAGACTCGGTCAGTTCTGTTCTCATTTAAGAGGAAACTAGAAAGCAGTGACCTATCTACTATGTCAACAAATCTTTATGAGGCACAAAATTGAACTACTCTATTATGGATAAGCTTGCACACACAGTCATCATCTTAGTTCATTGACTTTGACTGTATTTCAAAGCACATTCAATCCAAGTCATCACAAATAATTGACTTGAATATGCACTCACCAAGCTAGATTATTCTATGAGATTATTGAAATGATCTATGGAACTCAACAAATTTGATATATCTTACTTGCATTAGATAGTGATCAAAGCTCAAATGCTCATCAGTTTCCTTATGGACTTCAACAGTTCAAATAACATCTTGGTTAACCCAGAACCTTTATGGCAATTATATGTGGGTGGATCATCAAATAAATAAAGGATGTGTACTGATATAGTATTAAAAAGCTTGACTAGGATCACCATAATGTAGTCAGTCAAGTTTAATTTCAAATTGATATTTAACCAATATAAATATGAAGCTCTACTCACTGAGGTTCACTTAAGGACTTGGAGCTTTGAATATTTTGGCATACTCAAACTCATATGGTAAGGCAAGTTATTGAGGACTACGAGGTTAGAGATGAGTCTTTATAAAAATACTTGCTCAATGTGAAAATAAAAATTAGGCAGTTGAAATACTTCAAGATTGAGCAAATACCTCGAGAGGAGAACCAACTTGCAAATATACTATCCAAGGAAAGTAGATTTGAGGAGCACTCAGTTATACAACTAGCTCAATTAAGCACAGAAGAAGAAAAGCTAATATAAGTAGAATATGAACACTCATCAAGCTAGATTAACTTGATTAAGAGGTACTTATAGATTGGGGAGGTTGAAGATGCTACTAAAGACTCAAGGAGATTTAAGATAAGGGCTTCCTAGTACTTGCTAATTAGTGGTGAATTATTTCGAAGATTAGCGATACTTTAGGTGTATGCGAGAGGTCAAGAAAAAGGAGTTATTGAGGAAATACATTCAGGCGAATATGGAAGGCATTTAGGAGGAAGAGCACTCACTCACATAATCATAAGACAGGGATACTTCTGTGGCCCATTCTCCACAATGATGCCTAATCGATTATTTTTACCCTTATACACAAGTGCACATGACAAATCAAGTAATACAGAATGAGTAGAGTATCATTCCCATGAGGCTTAGAGCAAAATTAGATATTAATTTATATTAAGTTAATTACCAATCTCTTTAAATCTAAAATTTAGCTAACAAAATATAAGTGCTAACTTAAAATTGCTATATACTAATTTACAAAATATTAAAAGAACAAAATTTTATATTTTTATAGAAAATATATAGGTGTTTCCTTAATTTTAAAATAAGTACTCTAAATTTATGAAATCTTTTAGACTATGCATTATATTAAACTATATTATAGATCAATTTAAAACTTGTAGTGTCAACTAGGAGCAAAGTACTATACTCTTAATCTGTAGACGAGTATAACCGAATGAATACCTTTACCTAGTTTTTTGCCTAGTGCCAGGTAAATTTTGATTTGTTGCTTTACCCATATTTCCCTTTAAGTGATTGTAAATCCTAAAAGTAATCATATATTTAATGGCTATTTAGCTACCACAAACTATCTAGCACATTAATGATTATTTAGTACATTTGTTTGCCTTTCTCCTACTTATTCTTTTAAGATTTCATCAATATCTCTAGATCACACTTATTTTTAACATTGTAATAGGCCATATTACAATTAAATGAAGCATGGAAACAAGCAAAACACATTTTCACTCAAAGCACAAATAGCTTTCTTATATTAATCTATAAGCAAAGTCTAATACATTATAAACCTTTCAAAAGTTTACATAAATTCAAAGCACTTTATAGATTAGTGCTCCATTATAAAGAGAAAGAAGAAAATCATATTAAACATAGTATAACACACTGAGAAGAAAGAAAAGAGCACATCAAGTAGATCTTTGAAGTCCAGTTCTTGCAATTTTCTACTACTTCCTCATGGTAATGTTTAGCTTCCCCTGCTAAAAATTCTTAGTTGTTGATGTCCTTCTTCACCTCTTGCTTAAGAAAAAATACTCTTTCACACTACCTTTACACACTCTCATAGCTCTTGGAGTGTCATTCTCCAAGTACTTCATAAGAACACACACACACACACACACACACTCACTTACCCTCTTGCCAAGAAAAGAGAAAAAAAATTTAAAAAAGATCTATTTGTCTTAGAAATGAACCCTATATATAACCTAGACACAACCTTGGTTGGTTGTCTAGACACTCTTGCCATACATGTATAAAAAATTGCTCAAAATCATTGCTGAATCATCATGAATCAATTATATCGGGCCATAGTGCAACGTCGATGTTGATGTAGCGCTGTGGAGCTATGCTTGCTCTTTCTACCTCATATTTTTCCTCTAGTACAATGCTGCGACACTAAGCTTATAGTAAAATTGCCCTAAAATGAGTCTGATGTGATACTGCTGATATAGCATTTAAGCATTTCCCTTACTATAAAATGCCCTAATTTAAGCCAATTACAGTGTTACGGCTTTGCTTATGCAAGCACCTAGGCGTTGGGCCTAAATTTCTTTTTTTTTTTAAAATATTTTTTTTGATAATTTTCCTATTGCAACATAAAATATACTTAAAATAAACACATTTTAACATAAAAATACATGATAAAGGTAGTATAATCATCTAAATTTTTTTTAATTTTAACACTTGTCAAATACCCCCAAACTTAAATTACTTCTTGTTCTCAAGTAATTTGACACTTTTGCCCATATGCTTCTTTGAGTTAGTTGATAATATAAAAATTTAGAAGTCTAAAATAATCAAATTAAAAATTCTAACTAAAAATAGAATTTATATTTTTATGTTTATTCTTTCAATTCATTCCAAGCTATAATAGTCCAAATTCTCATTATTAATTAACATTTTTTTAAATTAAATTTCTTTTGCACATATTATCATAGTGGATTATTATGAAGATGAATGAATTGAGTTTTAATAAATGGTTGTCCATATAATAGAAATAAGCATAATTTTCACATTCTTAATTGAAATTATGATAATTATTATTCCATAATTTCATTAAATTTGTTTATATTGCAAGAATTTTAGAATTCCATCATGTTACTTAGCCTTAAGTGACACCTTTTAATTATTTTTTCTCCCCTCCCCATTTTTTATGATATTTATTTTATTTAGAAGTACACCGTACTGGTTTTGTAATTCATGATAAATATATTGCTATCTTTACTCAATTCAAAATGATCTTATTTACTTAACAAATTTTCATAAGTTTCAATTAATAATAGTTTAAATTATGTTATTTTTTATTATATGTATTTCTATTTATTTTAATATCAATTCATTAAATTCATTAAGAATCTTCTATGTGTGATATGGGTGGTTAAAGAAACATTTAACCTAACAAAAATTACTTGTCTTTCTAATATTTTTAGTTATTATTAGTTGAATCAATTCAATGATTAAATGAAATCTTAAATATACTTTTCTATTTTTGAGTTAAAATTTTGTTTAATTAATTTTAGCTTCTAATGATTTCTAATATTTTAAAACTAACTTCAAATTTTAAATTGTAATTATATCAATTTCAATAGGTATAATAATTAAAGTTTGGGATTGCTAACTTGACATTTATACAACATCATATTTAAATACTACACATGTGAAAAGATAAACTTTTAACATTAAATTTGCTAAAAAAAGTACAAATACATAAATTTAAAACTACAAAATACATAAAAATACACCATGAAAAAACTATTATAATAATATGCATCCTCCTCCTCTTTTTCTTTCTCTTCTTCTGGCTCTAGATGGGTGTGGACATAAGAATGATATAATGGTGCTATAGCAAAAAAAAGCTTAATTTGGGCCAACATTAAAGTTGCAATTTTTGAACATGTGAATAAGTGCTGAGTTGAACTTAGCCATATAAGAAAACTACTATGCTGCTCACCCATGTGATGGTCAAAATTTCATTCCAATTTCTATTGTCACTGGTTGCTTTCACTAACCATTTTTCTTAAATGTGTGACTTATCTTTTAGTTTCTTGTAGTTGCTCATTTAAGGTTTTGGAGGATTGGAATCTAGATTGAAGAGCATGTGAGCTTTATCCTACTTCCATTTTTGATCCCAATCTTTAAATTATCCTTTTTGTGAAGGGAGCCCTTTGGATAAGAACCTCTTTATTCGATTCTTCCATTGCACAAGCCTTAAAACACAAAGCATAATAAGGGATGGGTGAGCAAAACCTACTATGGTATTACCCTCAATTATATTATAAATTAAATTAGAAATTATCTTTCCTATATCTATAGTAAAACTTTTTGAATTGCATAATTTAAAATGACTCCATCCCTAGTTACCTCATTAATCTTATTGGTGGGCATTGACTTGAAAAAAAATCAAACAGTGCCAAGTTTTAACCTCGACAGTCATGCCGGCAGTAGAAAATTTGATAATCTTTTTCTCTCACTATTTCTATTGTACATTAGCATTTCTTACAGAGAGGAATCTAAGAATTTCATGAAAGTTAAAATGATTATTGTGATAGGAAAGATATTCATCACATACATAGTTTTGTAATATGTAATGATAATACTATCAAAACTTACCCATTTTTCCTCATGAAGACATTATTGTCTCGATGCTCTTTCATGTTTGTGAAGAACTCTCACACTACATGGAGAAAACAAGCATTATTATCGTAGGAAAAATTTTCCTAGCTTCGCTCATTGATAATCCTTTCCATGCTCTCACTTGGATTGTAAACTCTCATCTCTAGGATGAGATGCTTGTAAAGAAAAGAGTACTAGTATCTTTCTTCCACCTCGGTGCTATTAAAGTGATCAAAGTCACTCGTGTCCATCCTTTTCTTGCTCTTATTGATGCACTTGACTATCATTTTTGCTTCTTAAATTTGGGGAAATGCTAAGGAGAAAGAGTGCAGAAAATTTAAAGAATAGATCTTGGATTTAAAAAATTTGACTGCCTATGGGTCTTATTTATAGACTTGGTCTAATTCCATGGTGCTGCTTTGGTAGTGCGTAACCTCTTGCCTCTCTGTTCTAAATTGCAGAGTATAGCACCATGACGCTCAACATGTAGCACCTAGGCGCTGGTAAACCCTTTTATCATTTTGTGTTAATTGTGTTTGTTTGACCGCGAGGCTTTTTAAACGACCTTTTTGATGCTGTAGTACTACTTTGGCATCGCCTAGGTGCTGGTCAACCAATTAACCCACTTTTCTCTTTATTTCTATTTTTTTATTTATTTTTAATAATTTTTTTGCTATAGTACCTCAGCATTGTGGTGCTCGAGTTAATATATATATATATATATATATATATATATATATATATATATATATATATATATATATATATTCATTTTAGGAGAAGAGAACGTTTGCATGCCTGATAATATAAGACCATTCTTAGAACTCAAAATAAAGGAAAGAACTTTGCCCTTAATTCAATTTTTAATCCTCCAAGCACTGGAATCTCCTTGGAATGGATCTTCAACTCCTAATCCATTCCTATAAACACTAAACAACTACTAATAGACTTTTAACACATATATGATCCTTGGAATGCCTTCAAACAAGCACTTAGTTTAACATTCTCAGCCCGACGTAACTTCACTAATTTTTCAGGTCTTCAACTAAATTAATTGACTCTTTAAATTGAGTCCAATTTCTTTCATAGTATCGCTTAAGTCATTGACCATTGAAAATCTCATTTGTCTTTAAATCTTGGATATCCTTAGCATCATGTGCATAAACTTTAATAATGAAGAAAGGGCCTGCCATCTTGATCTTCATTTTCATGAAAGTAATTTCAATTTAGAATTGAATAGTAATACTTATTATCAAGGCTTAAAATATTTTCTTAATGATCTTGCTATCATGCCATTTTTTCATTTTTTCCTTATAAATCCTCAAATTTTTATATGCGCCCAATATTATTTTTTCTAACTCATTCAAGTCTATGAGTCACTTTTCTGCAATTATTTTCAGATCAAAATTTAATTTCTTAATAGCATAAAATACTTTGTTCTCTAATTCCAATGGTAGGTGATAAGAATTCCAAATACTAATATGTATGGAGACATTCCAATAGGGGTCTTGTATGTAATCTGTAAGACCATAATGCATCATCTAGTTTTAGCAACCAATCCTTCCTTGTTGGCCCTGCAATTTTTTCTAAATTTTTTTATTACCCTATTTGAAATTTCAACTTGAACACTTGGTTGAGGATGATAAGCAATAGCTATTCTATGTTGTACTCCATATTTTCTTTAAAATTGCTTCACATATTTGTTACAAAGATGAGTACTTTCATCACTGTTGACTTCATGAGCCCCAACCCATTTGAGATTGATTTTGATGATAACAAACATAGGTTCAAATGCTACTAATTAGTTTAAATTCAAGTATGCAGGAAAATTCTTTAACTCCAGATTCTTTAGTTAATTAAGAAAGCTAAAGCTATTGGACTTGAATTGGGTGGGAATTTTCAAGAAATCACAATATTAAGGCAAATGAAAAGCTCAACAAAACAAAATAAATGATTCATTCATTCAAAATAATTCATTTTTAAATTATTCATATTTTTTACATTTCATATTTGCAATTATTCCTTGAATTATTGATTTTGGATAATATGAACTAAGTGCATGAGTTAAGTTCCATTTAACATATGATCAAGCAAGATAAATTAAGTATAAACTTTATTAAATCATTTTCATGCTTAATCATAATTTTTATTCATATATTTATTGCTTGAAAATATATTATTCTAGAATTATCCTATTATTCTATTATCTCTCTCATGTTATTCTATCTTCTCTCCCCTATCATCCTTATCATCCCAATATTATTTTGGCTGAATTTTTCATTAATTTTAGCTAATAAATCATATGAGATTAATCTGGAATATTTCCAAAAATAATTCTCTCAATTTTTATATTTCAAAACTTCATTAATTTGAAAATTTGAATTTGAATTGTTTTGAATTTAAATTGCTTAATTCATGCCATATCCATGCTAAATTAAATAAAAGCATTTATGGAATGTTTTGAACGTCCAAAGCGTGATTTAATTTAATTATTTACAATTTAATTAAATTGTTCCAAGTTATTTTAAAAATTAAATTTAAATTAATCATTATTTGAATTATTTATTTTTTTAATTAAATCCCATTCAGGAATATAGTCTGATCAACCACATCTTTTTAAATTTAAACTTATTTAAATATTATTTATTCCTTAAAAAGCATATTAAATAATTAGCTTGGATTCTAATTGATTTATTGCATAAAATTGTGATCATCCTATTTATGGAAACTAGCTTTGGCCGAAAATCCCATGGATTTTCTAGTAATTATTTTATTCAAAATAATTCATAGTTTTTCCTTGTTCATTTAACTCATTATCTTCATCATATCATGCACCTAAATTATGATAAATACCTACTTAAAATTTCTCCTTGGTTGACTATCATTTTAAAATTTAAATGCTTATGTAAGTTGCCATGATAAGGTAAAATTATATTTATTATTTCTCATCTTAATTTTATTCTATCTATATAGATGAAAATATAAATTATAAAAATTAGAAAAATTAGAATTATTTTTCTTGAGTTGTATGAGGAGAAAACTTCCTATATGTTTCTAGGGAGGAGATAATAAATTGGGGTTTATTAGGACTAATGTTACGACCTCCTGGGATCCAATGGGATCCTGGGATCCAATGGGATACAATAAATTTGATTAAGAAGTGAAATGGAAAAAAGAGGGTGATACATTAGCTCCTTATTTAGTAAGAATAAGTGAAATGCAAGAATCCATAAAAATCATTCAGTAGTCTCTAGATGGAATTCTTGGAGGACCTTATGAGAATTTAGAAAACTAGCCTTTTCATAAAAGAAATAATTCTGAATGGAATAATTTTGACTATAGATTTCTTAGTAAAAAACTTTCACCTAATTTTGAATTGTTAAAATAAGAACTTTATGTAAGAGTAGATGCCCCAAACGGAGAATTAGGAATTTATTTAATAGGAGATAATAGTATTTTCCCCTGGAGATGAAAATTCATCCTCCCGATTTCATCAATTTGTAAATTCTTCCTCAACCAGTTAAAAGAATGAAATTAGCTGATATCATGATGATACTAAGTAGTATAGATATCATTAATGGAAGAAGTTGATCGTTGAAATGATAATTGATATGATAGAAATACAAACTATTATTCTTTTTATAGATTATAATCCTTAAAAAAAGGATATGAACTCTTATATATTTTTGTCCCCATTTTCACCCTTGTATTAGGAATCACTATGGGGGTATTAGTCATTGTGTGGTTAGAAAGAAAAATATCTACAGCAATACAACAACATGTTGGACCTGAATATACCGGCCCATTAAGAATTCTGCAAGCTTTAGTGGATGGGACCAAACTACTTTTGAAGGAGAATCTTCGCCCATCTAGAGGTAATATTCGTTTATTTAGGGTCGGACCTTCTATAGGTTTTATATCAATTATATTATATTATTTAGTAATTCCTTTTGGATATTACCTTATTTTAGCTGATCATAATATATGTGTTTTTTATAGATTGCTTTTCAAGTATTATCCCCATTGGTCAATTATGTCAGGATATAGATCAAATAATAAGTATTCCTTTTTAGGCGGTCTATGAGTTGCAGCTCAATCTATTAGTTATGAAATACCATTAACTCTATATGTGTTAGTAATATATTTATGTTTAATTCATTGGAATATGAACTTTTCTTTTATCTTTTCTAGAAAAGATAAAAGAAATGGATTTAAATACAGTAAAATAGAAAGTTAATTGAATATGTAAATATGAATATGAAAGAAAAGAAGAAAAAATAGATTTTTATGCCTCAATACCATTTGAAATTCAAAATACTTCCTAATTTTTTGTTTTCCCTCTTTGGCCGATTATTACTATATGGTATTTTAGTTAGATTTAACAATTCTCTCTCTCTCTCTCTCTCCCCATATCCTTTTTGGCTGAAACCTTCTTGGAGATATTTCTTATGAATTTTTAAATACTTTCTTTAAAAGAGTATTCCCTCTTATGCCTTGGCCAACTCTTGCTTTATTCCATTGGATTTCAAAATTTAAATCATTTCCAAATCTATTTCCCTCTCCTTTCTCTAATGACTTAAAAATCTTAGATATGTATTTGATTTTTACATGATCTAAATCAAATCCTTTCATAATTCAATTTTTCGTCCTAAGGTTCTTGCTTGGCCAAACCTTATTCATCCATCTTCTATATATTAGAATTTTGTATTATTGAAAAAGGTTCCACTAGTCTATTCTCCTCTCTTGGCTAAATTTTTGCTAAATCATTCTTTGGGAGAACTTTGTAGTGATAAGTTCTTCATCATCTTTTCTCTTCCTTATTACAAGAGATTGCTTTGAAGTTTTCTTAGGAAAACTTGGAGGATTAGTGAAAACTCCTTTGGATGAAAGATTCATAAGGTTAATGTGATTTGCTTTGTGCTTAATTTCCTTATATAACCTTGAATTCTATCTTGGTAGAACGTTTCATATAGATTATTCAATTTATTTTATGCTTAACATCTCACTTCACCTTGTTCTTGAGTTGACCGAAAGATTGGATTTTTTTTTTTGAATTAAAATTTATGCTTAAAACTTTCTTCCTCTCATTTTATTTTTGTATATCCTTAAGTGAAATTTATCTTGTGTTGTTATTTCAAATAGAATACAAGTGATTAGAAAGTTTTCTCATTTACAAATCATTTTATCACTTGCATATACCGTAGCAATTGTGAAAGAGAATTTAAGTAAACTTGTGTGTTTTAGTCTTTCAAATTATTATATAATTCAAGTTTCCGTATAACTTTTGTTGTCATTTATCATTCAAATCCTTTTTGTGTTGTAATTTAATTTATCAACTTAAATTATTTTGATTTTAAGCTTTCATATCCTCATCAAACTTCTTAAAGGCATACTTGTATCAAATATGCCTTTCAAGTTGTTACGTTGACTTTAATCTTAATTAGTAAAGAAGTGAGCTCTCTTTCTTTTAAATCACTTGCCTTAATATTGGTATAGTAGGGTAGTAAGTGTAAAATAATTTTTAAATTGAGTGTTGGATCTTTGTATCTCTTCTCTTCTTTGTTCTTGTTCTTTGTTTAGGTTTTACTTGCATGTTGGGTTGCACTTACCTATGTGGAAAAGTATGGTGTTGGGGTGTACTTTCCTGTGAAGGAGAGTATGTGATATTGGTTAAATCTTATTTTGACTTAATGAATTCCTAGCTTGGGTTATTAGGCGTGGATGTAGGCCAATTTTTGGGGTTTGGTCAAACCACGAAAGAATCTCTGTGTTCTCTTCTTACTTTTACTACACATTTACTTTTTATTTGTTGTTGCTTATTAATTGTTGTGGCTCTTTAAAGAATAATTATTTATATCTAACTTTTCTACAAAGTATTAAAATTAACTTTTAACTTGAAAATAATTGGTATGAGAGCCTCGACTCAATTTGTGGCTTAACATTCTTAAGTTAGTTCACTATGTCACAAGTATTTCCTAAGGGTACATTACTTGAAGGACAATCTACACATAGGCCACCTTTATGTGATAATGTTTCATTTGACTATTGGAAAAACCGCATTAGTACTTTTATTCATGAAAAAGATTCTAGAATGTGTCATATATTGACACATCAATATCACATGCCCACAATTGAAACAAATGATTTGAAAGTTAATAAATACTTTGATAAATAGTCTCCTTATGAAAAAGAATTAGATGAATTAAATGCTATGGCTTGTAATATCTGATATTATTCTTTACTTCTTGATGATTATATGAGAATTTCCATGCTAAGCACAACAAAAAAAAATGGAATAAATCAATCCTTACTTGTGACTATCCTAACGAAGTTAAAGATGCCCATATAAATAGGTTAGTACATAAATATGAATTATCTAGCATGTTATCAAATGAAAGTATTTTTGACATGTACACTCATTTCATGAAAATTATTAACACATTGCATTCACTTGGAAGAAAATATATAAATTAAGATTTACTTTATAAAATTCTAAGATGCCTTCCAAAAAAATGTGATTCAAAAGTTATTGCAATTAGAGAAGAAAATGATTTGACTACATATACACTTGATCAACTTCTTAGTCCTTGATAGCATATGAACAGGTTATAACACGAAGTAATCAAAATGACTCTTTCCAAAAGAAAGAGAAATGAAAATTAATTGCTTTGCAGATGAAAGACACTTGTGAAAAAAACTCTTCATATTCTGATGTTGACAGTGATGAGATTGCTATACTTTCAAAGAAGCTAGGAAATTTGATTAGAAAGAAAAAGCACAGGTATGGAAAATTTAAAATACATAAATTGGCTACTAAAAAGTTAAATGCGGGTGAAGGAATAGTATGTTATAATTATAAAAAGTTGGGACATGTGATAAGTGATTGCCTAGATATTATTGAAAAAGAAAAACAACCTAAAAGGAAGAAATCTTGGAAAGATAAGAAGCCTGAGAAGAAAAAGAAAAGGGTACTTCGGGAAAACTCTGATTTAGAAGAATCAAGTGAGGACACTTTAGAGGAAGAAACAAACTTATGTTTGATGGCAGATGTGGATACTATGAGTGAGGCATGTGAAGAAGAATCATATGAAAAATCAGATGATGCTTTCAATGAATTAGCACATGAGTATAAACAAATTAAAAAAAATTGATTGCTTTAGAAAAAGAAAACAAAAATTTAGAAATACATGTTTCATCTTTGGAAAAAGAATGTAGTGATTTGAAAAATAAGAAAACCTCTTTAGTAGGAAAAACTTAGAAAAGAAAAATGATCACTTCATGCAAAATTGGATATATGTAGTAGCTTACATTTATATACTTCATTCATTAGAAACAAATCATCATATGCATCAAAATCATTTAAATTTGAACCTTATGAAAATATAAATGTTACACGCATTTCTGCAATAAAAAGGGTCATGTGTTTTTCGATTGTCATGTAAGAAAATCTCATACATTTCTGAAATCAAACTATATTTGGGGATTAAAAATTAAAAATCCAAAAGAAACACACATTACACAACATTCATTGCATATTTTTTCATTAGGATGTGGACCCAAACATGTTTGGGTTCCAAACCCCTAAATTTTCTTTTGTAGGAATTCTTTTAAAATAAAATCAAAGAAGATGTGGTACTTGGACAACGGATGTTCAACACATATGATAGGTGATAAATCAAAATTTTGTACATTAAAATTGAAGAAGGGTATGTAGTTTATGGTGATAATGCTAAAGGAAAAATAGTTGGCATTCGATTATGACATAAAAGATTGTGTCACATTAATATGCACTCTTTAAACAAAATTGTAAAGCTTGATTTTATAGATAGTTTACCAAAAGTGAATTTTCTTTTTGATTATGTCTATGATGCATGTATTCATGAAAAATATTCTAAACATTCTTTTAAGAATAAAAATATTGTCTATACTTCTAGACCTTTTGAATTACTACATATAGATTTATTTATTTCTATTAGCACTGCATGCTTCGATGGAAAATTCTAAGGCTTTGTTATTATTGATGATTTTTCTAGATTCACTTGGTTCATATTTTTAACTCATGAAAATATTGCTTTTGAATAGTTTAGAAAATTTATTAAACTCATTGAAAGGGATAGAAGTTTGCTTGTTAATAAAATTCAGGTTGATCATAGTGGTGCATTTAAAAATAAAAAATTTAAAATTTAAGCATTTTTTTTTTGCTTCTAGAATCACTCAACAAAATGGTGCAGTAGAAAGAAAAAATAGAATTATTTTTGAGTTGAGTAGAGCTATGCTAGATGATTATAGGTTGCCTAAGTATTTTTGGGTTGAAATCGTTAACACTGTATGCTATATAATGAACCATGTTTACTTGAGACCAATTAAATTAGAACCCCCTATGAGTTATTCTTTAGTAAGAAACCTAAAATTAGTTAATTTCATATCTTTAGTTGTAAATGTTTTATCTTGAATAGTGGTAAAGATTCTTTATGAAAGTTTGATAGTAAGTCCGATGATGGTATCTTTTAGACTATTTTATCAATGGAAGATCCTATAGAGTTTATAATAAAATAAAAATGATTGTTGAAGAATTAATATATGTTATATTTGATGAAAACCCTATAAATTCTATTAAAAATGATGTGATGGATGAGGAGGTAGATGAGTTTAAGAAAATGAATTTGGAAGAAAATGTAGATGATTCCCTAACCAACGAATGTAAATTTATTTAGAATCATCCCAAAGATTTGATAACTTGAGATCCTTCCTAAGGTGTTTAACTAAGAGATAATTTAAGGAAGTGACTAATCATTATGTATTCTTATCTGAAATTGAACCAAAATCAGTAGATGGAACTTTGGAAGATCACTACTGGATTGTAGTAATAAAAGATGAATTAGATCAGTTCGTAAGAAATGGTGTGTAAGAATTAGCCCCTAGCCAATATTAAAGGAACTAAATGGGTGTTTAGGAATAAGATAGATGACTCATAACACATTATTAGTAATAAGGCTAGATTGGTTGCACAAAGATACACTCAAGTTGAAGGAATAATTTTGAGGAATAATTTGCTCTTGTTGCTAAATTAGAAGCCATTAGATTGCTCCTTGTCTATGCATGCTACAAATATTTGAAACTTTTTTAAATGGATGTCAAAAGTGCATTTTAAATGGCTTTATAGATCAAGATGTCTTTGTAGAAAAATCTCCTGGTTTTGAAAGTTTGAAATTTCCTGATCATGTTTTTAAATTGAAGAAAGTCTTGTATGGGTGGAAATAAGCTCCTAGAGCTTGGTATGATAGATTGAGTAACTTTCTTATTGACCATGGTTTTAAGAAGGGTAGAGTAGATACCACCTTATTCCTTAATAATTTACGTGATGACTTGATCATTATTCAAATTTATGATGATATTTTATTTGGTAGTTCAAATAAATCTTTGTGCATGAGTTCACATCCCTAATGTTTAAAAAATTTGAAATGAGCATGATGGGTGAACTCAATTTTTTCTTGGGTCTTCAAGTCAAATAATGAGAGAGTGGTACATTGATTTTTCAAATCAAATATACTAATGACTTGATAAAAATGTTTGATTTGAAGAAATTTAAATCTGGTAAGACTCCTATGAGCTCCTCTAGTAAGCTTGATTTAGATGAATCCATAAAACCTGTTGATAAAAAACTTTATAGAAGTATGATTTGTTTTCTTTTGTATCTTCTTGCTAGTAGACCTAACATTATGTTTGCTGTATGTTTATGTGCTCATTTTCAGGCTACTCCAAAAGAATCACATTTAATTGTAGTAAAGTGTATCTTTTGTTATTTGATTGGCTCTTCTAAGTTAGGCTTATGGTATCCTAAAAATTCTATATCATGTGGCTTAATTGCTTATTCGGATGTTGACTTTGCAAGTTGTAAAGTAGATAGGAAGAGTACATAAAGAATATGTTAGCTTTTTAAGATCCTCTATAGTATCTTGGTCCTCTAGAAAACAAAACTCTGTTGCTCTTTCTACTGATGAAGCTGAGTATATAGCTGCCAAAAGCTATGTTACTCAAGTTCTTTGATTGAAGCAATAAATAGAAGAATTTTAATTTAAACTTGATCAAATTTTTATTAAGTGTGATAATACTAATGTAATTAGTTTAACCAAAAATCCTATCAAACATTCTTGAACTAAACACATAGAAATTAGACATCATTTTATTAGGGATCATGTTAGCAAAGGAGATGTTGATATTAATTTTGTTAGTATGAACTTGTGAATTACTGACATTCTCATAAAATCTTTACTTGAAGATAGGTTTTGTATTTTGAGGCATGCTAGGCATGTTAGATCCATCCATGTAATTTATTATTGTCCATCCATGTAAAATCTTTTTGATGTTGATAGAAGGGGGAGAAACTATTATGTTAGTCTTCTTATTTATGATATATAATTTTATGGGGAGTGTTTTCTTTTCACATTTATTTTTAGTTTAAATAATTGTTCAACTAATAAACTATTTTTAAAACTTTGTTAATTTCATTATCATAATTTCTTTTAATGTAATTTGGTTAATGTAAGGTCACTTTGTAGTTTCATCATTATTCAATATCAACATAGATTTGTCATCATAAAAAAGGAGAGTTTGTTGACTTCATGAGGACCAAATAATTTAAGTTTTATTTTGATGATAAAAATTATATGTTCAAATGGTATTAGTTAGTTTAAATTCAAGTATACAGAAAAATTTTCAACTTCAAATTCTTTAGTCAATTTGGCAAGCTAAAGCTATTGGACTTGAACTAGGTGAGAATTTTTTAGGAATCACAATATTAAAGTAAATTAAAGATCAATAAACAAAATAAATGATTCATTCATTTTAAAATAATTCATTTTTAAATTATGCATATTTTCTTCATTTCATATTTGCAACTATTCCATGAATTATTCATTTTGGATAATATGAACTAAGTGCATGAGTTAAATTCCATTTAATATGTGTTCAAGAAAGATAAATTAAGTATAAACTTCATTAAATTATTTCCATGATTAATCATAATTTCATTCATATATTTATTGCTCTAAAATTAAATTATTCTAGAATTATTCTATTATTCTATTTTCTCTCTCATAATATTTTACCTTCTCTCTCCTATCATCCTTATCATCCTCATATTGTTTTGGCCGAAATTTTCATTGAATTTTATCTAATAAATCATATGAGATTTATTCAAATTATTTTCATAAATAATTCCCTCAATTTTCATATTTTTAAATATTATTAATTTGAATTTTTGAATTTGAATTATTTTGAAGTTAAATTGCATAATTTATGCCATATCCATGCTAAATTAAATCTACTTTTTTATGAAATATTTTTAACGTCCCAAGAATGATTAAATTTATTTATTTAGATTTTAATTAAATTGTTCCAAGTTATTTTAAAAATTAAATTCAAATGAGCCTTTATTTGAATTATTTCCTTTTTTAATTAAATTCCATTTAGGAAAGTGTTAGGCTGGCCACATCTTTTTAAATTTAAATTAATTTAAATATTATTTATTACTTAAAAAGTAAATTAAATTATCCACTTAGATTTTAATTGATTCATTGTATTAAATTGTTATCATCCTATTTATGAAACTAGCTTTGGCCAAAAATCCCATGGATTTTTTAGTAATTATTTTATTCAAAATAATTTGTAGTTTTTTTCCTTATCATTTAATTCATTATCTTCATCATATCATCCACCTAAATTATGTTAAATCCCTACTTAAAATTTCTCCTTGGCTGACTATCATTTTAAAATTTAAATGCTTTTGTAAGTTGCCATGCTATGATAAAATTTTATTCATTATTTATCATCCTAATTTTATTCTCTCTTGGCCAACCAACTTAACCTAAACTTTCATTCTATTATAATTTTTTATTTATGCCTCAATACTATTTGAAATTCAAAATACTTCCTAATTTATTTATCTCTCCTTGGTTGATTATTACTATATGGCATTTTAGTTTGATTTAACAACTCTCTTTCTCTCTCTCTCTCTCTCTCTCTCTCTCTCTTCCCATATCCTTCTTGGATTAAACCTTCTTGGAGATATTTCTCATCAATTGTTCGAAATATTTATTCAATATTTGAATACTTTCCTTAAAAGAGAATTTCCTCCCATGCCTTGGCCGACCCTTGCTTTATTCCATAGGATTTCAAAATTCAAATCATTTCCAAATCTATTTCTCTCTCCTTTTTCTCATGACTAAAATATTAGGTAGGTATTTGATTTCATTACATGATCTAAATCAAATCCTTTTATAATTTATTTTTCCTTTCTATAGATTCTTGCTTGGTCGAACCTCATCCGTCCAGCTTCTATATATTAGAAATTTGTATTATTGAAAACGGTTCCACTAATCTATTCTCTTCTCTTGGATGAATTTTTGCTAAATCATTCTCTAGGAGAACTTTGTGATTTAAGTGCTAACTTCTTCATCATCTTTCCTCTTCCTTCTTACATGAGATTGCTTTGAAGTTTGGTTAGGAAGACTTGGAGGATTGGTGAAAACTCCTTTGGCTGAAAGCTTCATAAGGTTAATGTGATTTGTGTTGTGCTCAATTTCTTTATATGACCTTAATTTCAATCTTGGTAGAAAGTTTCATATAGATTATTCAATTTATTTTGTGCTTAACATCTCACTTCACCTTGTTCTTGAGTTGGCCGAAAGATTGAATTTTTTTGAATTAAAATTTATGCTCATAACTTTCTTCCTCTTTTTTTTTTTTTTCATATATCCTTAAGTAAAATTCAACTTGTCTTGTTATTTCAAATAGAATACAATTGATTAATAATTTTTCTCATTTATAAATCATTTTATCACTTGCATATATCACAGTTATTGTGAAAGAGAATTTAAGTAAACTTATGTGTTTTATTCTTTCATATTATTACATAAATCAAGTTTCCATATAAATTTTGTTGTGCTTTATCATTCAAATCCTTATTATTTTTTATTTTAATTTATCAACTTAAATCATTTTGATTTCTTGCTTTCATATCCTTATCAAACATTTTGAAGACATACTTGAATCAAATATGTCTTTCAAGTTGTTACATTTAGAGTTAGATTTTTATATCTCTTCTTTTCTTTATTATTGTTCTTTGTTGGGGTTGCACTTTCCTGTGTAGGAAAGTATGGTATTGGGTTATATTTGTTTGTGTAGGAAAGTATGGTGTTGAGTTGTACTTGCTTGTGAAGGAGAGTAGGAGACTGGTTGTAATCTTGTTTTGACCTAGGGGTTGTTTGGTTCCCTGAAAAAGGAATGCAGTGTAAAAGAAATACAATGTAAAGGAATGTAGTTTATTTAGATTACTTTAGGTTGTTTGGTTGAAAATTCTACAAATACATGAGTTTATTTTTTCTGTTTGGTAAAATAAATGTAATATAAAGTATTTTAAAGGTTTTGGATGGTGGCAAATGACTGACACGAGGTGGCAGGGATGACAATGGATGAAGGTGGTATGCGATGGCAGGTGGAGGGACGTGGTGGGGTGGAGACCGATAAGGACTGCCTGATGGTGGTCGTCGGCGGTGGCAGGAGGATGTGGCGATGGGAGGTAGAAGGTGGTGGCAGTGGGCGACAGTAGCTGCAACACTTTACATTGGCTAGTGTATTTGGAATTCACCCATATTTGGGAAAATTCCAAATACATCAAAATTGAACCTTTTGATGAATTCCAAATGCATTACATCACTTTGAAATTTTAATTTGCATCATTCCAAATATAAAAAAAGTTGAAACCTCTGCATTTACTTTATTTTACTTTACTTTCTTTTCCAACCAAACAACCCTTTAGTAAATTCTTAGTTTGGGTTGCTAGGTGTAGACGTAGGTTGGTTTTTGGAGTTTGGCCGAACTATATAAAAATCTCTTTATTCTCTTCTTGTTTTTTCTGCATAATACTTTTCTTTATTGTTGTTATTATGGCTCTTTAAAAAATAATTATTTATAACTAACTTTTCTACAAAGTATTCGAATTAACTTCTAATCTAGAAATATCTTAAAAATCCAATTCACCCCCTCTTAGGTGCCATAACTTCATAATAACCACTAATAATGATTCTATCCATTTGGGCACATAATCAACTCCTAATAAGATATACTCATTCCCATATGCAAAAAAAAAGAAATGGTTCCATAAAATCTGTTCCGCATGCATAAATTTTTTTTGTCTCTATAATGTAATTTAATGGCATTTCTTGACACTTAGAGATATTTCTCATTCTTTAGCATTTGTCATAATTTGAGATTTTTGCGTATATAATGTAATTTAATGGCATTTCTTGACTTTAGAAGATATTTCTCATTCTTTAGCATTTGCCACAATATTTCAAATTGTCAGCACATCTCTAAATAAAGTTGGCTAATAAAATATATTTTGTAATATCTTAGCTATCATTTTATTGCTTTCAAAGTGTCCTCCATACTTTAAATTATGATAAGATCTTATAATTTCTAAAGTTTTATTATCATGAATGCATCTTCTGAGAATTTGATCTGGACACTTCTTATAGAGATAAGGTTCATCCAAAAAAATAGAATTTCATATTATGTTAAAATTTATTCTTTTGATTATAATTAATTCCATATGATATACTGTCACTTACTAGATAATTCACAATATATGCATACCACAAAATAACTTAATGCTTGAATGCAAATAATTGTTTGATATGGAATTCTTCCATCATATCTCTGCTATCTCTCAACTCTTCCTCAACTGTTAATCTAGACAAAGGGATCAATTACTTGATTTTCAAATCCTTTTTTATCTCTAATTTCTAGATCAAACTCTTGCAATAATAATACCCATATAATCAATCTGAGTTTAGCCTCTTTCTTTTCTAATAGACATTTAATTATTGCATAATCAATAAAAACTACAACTTTTGTTCCAACTATATAGGATCTAAATTCATTAAATTCAAAGACAATAGCTAGTAACTCTTTTTCAGTTGTTGAATAATTTAATTGAATTTCATGTAGAGTTTTACTAGCATAATATATCACATGAAAGATTTTGTCTTTTCTTTATCCTAAGACTGCCCCTACTACATAATCAGTTGTGTCACACATCAATTCAAAAGATAATTTCCAATAAGGTGTTATCATAATTAGAGTTGAACTTAATTTAACTTCTAGTAGATCATAAAACCTATTGGCATTCTTTTGTATAAACCAAGGGTGTATCCTTTTATAATAAGTTGCACAATGATTTTGATATTTTTGAAAAGTCTTTTGTAAATTTCTTGTAAAATCCTACATATCCTAGAAAATTTTTGACTAATTTAACATTGGTAGGTGGTGAAAAGTTTTCTATAATTTTTACATTTTTCCTATCCACTTATATTCCCTTTTTAGAGATTTTATGACTTAGTACTATCTCTTCTCTAACCATAAAATAACATTTCTCTTAGTTAAGTACTAAGTTTTTCTCTTCACATCTCCTAAGAATGATTTCAAGATTTTCTAAGTAATGTTCAAATGTCAGACCAAAAATAAAAAAATAATCCATAAACACTTCAATGCAGTTTTCAATTAAGTTAGAAAATATAACCATCGTACAATGTTGAAAGTACAAGGTGCGCTACATAAGTCAAAGGGAATTCTTCAAAAAGCAAGGATACCATAAGCACAAGTGAATGTTATTTTCTCTTGATCCTCATGTGCTAAGACAATTTGATTATATCGAGAATACCCATCTAAATAATAATAATATGAATATCCTGCTAACTTATCTAACATTTGGTTAATAAAGGGCAAAGAAAAATGATCTTTTCTAGTGGCTTTGTTTAGCTTCCTATAATAAATACAAATCCTCCATCCTATAACTATTCTAGTAGTAATGATTTCATTATTTGCATTAGTAATAATAGTCATACCTCTTTTCTTAGGCACACAATGTATTTGACTTACCCATGTAGTATCAGATATATGACATAAAATTCTTGCATCTAACCAATTTAAAATTTTCTTTTTTACTACTTCTTTCATGATAGAATTTAGTCTCCTTTGGGTTTATATAAGTGGTTTACTATTTTATTCCACTAGAATTCTATGCATACATATTGAAGGACTAATTCCTTTAATGTTTGCTATTGTCCATCCAAATGCTTTTACATGTCTTTTAAGAACTTCAATTAAATTATCTTATTGATTTTGTTCAAAATTAGCTAAGTTGATTATTGGTAATGTTGATTCTTTCCCTAGATAATCATATTTGAAGTGATTTGGTAATATTTTTATTCTAGTTCTAGAGCTTCTAATATAAATGGTTTGAGATTCTTTCTTTATATAAACATTTCTAATGGTTTAAACTTTTCTTGAAACTATTCGGGTGTAACTCTAAGGAATTAAACACCTTCATATTCTTCCATCGTCATTCTGCATTTTTGTTCTATAAAATCATTTATGATATAAGAATCCAATTATTTTTCTACTTTACTTTCACTTAACCCAATCCTATAATATTCTTCATTTCTATCATCATAAAATTTAATAGAGTTAAACACATTAAATTTAGCTTCTTGATCATTTACTATCATTGTTAATTCTACTTTTTGAACATCTATCATCATTCTTCTAGTAGCTAAGAAAGGTCTCCCTAAAAATGAGAGGCATTTCTTTATCTTCCTCCATATATAATATGATAAAATCTACAAGAAATATAAATTTATCTACTTTAACTAGAACATACTCAATAATACCCTTAAAATATGTCAAAGATCTATTAGTTAATTGAAGAGTCATACTTGTAGGTTGTACTTCTCCTAGTCCTAGTTTCTTGAAAATTAATAAAGGCTAATTTAAACTGGCTCCTAAATCACATAATACTTTTCCAAAAAAATTATCCCCTATAGTGCAAGGAATAGTAAAACTCCTTGGATCTTTAAAATTTTCAATTAATTTTCTTTGAATTATTGCACTATATTCTTCAGTCAGGGATATTGTTTCATTTTCTGATAATTTTCTTCTTTTATATAGAATGTCCTTCATAAATTTAGCATATGAAGGCATTTGTTCCAAAGCTTCATCGAATGGTATATTTATAGATAATCTCTTAAATACTTTTAAGAATTAAAAAAATTTAGTATCCACATTTTATTTTTTAGGTCTTTGGGGAAATGGAGGTGGTGGTCTTTCTCTCATTTTCCTAAATGTTTCTCTTTCTGTTTCCTTTTTTTTCTTCAATTTTTTTATTTTTAGTCCTTTTCTTTTCTTTCTTTGATATTTTAGTTTCCTCATTTTTATCAATTAGCCCTATTTCTTCTAATTTCTTTTCACTTTTTAATTCATTTGCCTTACAATATTCTTTACCTTAATCTTTAGGATTTACTTCAATGTTACCAGGTAAATTCCCTTGTTGTATATTTGTAAGGTTGCTAGCAAATTTCCCTAATTGAATCTCTAAATTTCTAATTGAAGCTCCTTGGCTTTGTAATTGAGTTCCCATTTGTTATCACTAATTCATCAAAGGTGGGTTTCTTTTCAGTTTGATTTTATAGAGGATATCCTGGTAGAATAATATATCTAAAGTTAAAGTTTTGAGGATTATAATTTTTATTGCTCTAATTTCTTATATTTCCATTTTGACTTTAATTTACATTATTATTCTAGAAAAAATTTGGGTGATTCCTCCAACCTTGATTAAATGTGTTAGAGTAAGGATCATTTGCTTTGTTTGAGATATAGTTAAGCATATCTAATCCTTGATTAGTTTGATCTTCTAATGCACTAATTTCAGTAGTTTCTCTCATGTGATTCATATTGTTAATATTTTGATTAATTCTTAAAATGTCTAATTTATTATAAAGGAAAGATACTTGGGAAGCTAATATTACAATTATATCATTATTATTAACAATGGATGATTTTTAATGATTTATTCTATTAGAGGGACATTGAAAATTATTAGTTGCTATTTTTCTCTATTAAAGTATAAGCTTCCTTAAAAAGTTTTAATATTAGGTTAACTCCTGCTACTACATCTATGATAGTCCTTAAGGATCCCACTAAGCCATTATAAACTAATTTGATTATAAGCTAATCAGGTAATGAATGATGATGACATTTCCTTAACAAATTTTTTTATCTTTACCATGCCTCATATATAGATTCATTATCTAATTGGATAAATAATGTAATATCATTTCTTGGTAGTTTTAGATGGTGAAAAATATTTTGCTTAAAAATTTTGAGCTAATTTATGTTAAGTTGTTATAGATCCTTGAGGTAATGAATTCAACTATATTTTAGCCTTATCTCTAAGTGAGAAAGAAAATAATGTTAATCTAATAGCATCATTGCTTACACCATTGTATTTAAATGTGGGACAAATTTCTAAGAAATTGATAATATGCATATTAGGATCTTCAATAGGTCAACCACCAAATTGAGAGTCTTGCATCATTTGAATTATAGATGGTTTTAATTCAAAGTAAAATTTGAATACTCTGATGCATTCCATCTACAATTGGTGTGGCATAATCTTTAAAAGGCCTAGATGGTTCTCCTATTGGTTAATTGTCCATTGCTAATTTTCTCACGTGTTCTCTCTTCTCTTTTTTAATTTTCCTACAAAGTCATTTGAATTTTAAGTTTAATGGCACCATTTCTATAGTTTTGACTTTACGCATACAATGTTTAGAAATCACAACTTTGATCCAAAAATTGAAATAGCAATATATATCAAGTATAGAGATATTTCACACTTAACACTTACCAAAAATACTTGTAACAACAAAGATGAATTAAAAATAGTTTTGAAAGACTAATATCAACTTAATATAAATGACTATTTTTTATTTCCAATCCTCGACAATGGCGCCAAAAACTTGATCGATTTCTTTTACCCTTATATGCAAGTGCACACGTCAAATCAAATAATACAAAATGAGTAGAGTATCATTCCACAAGGATTAGAGCAAAATTAGATATTTATTTATATTAATTAAATTACTAGTCCATTTAAACCAAGTTTTTATCCAACAAAATGTAAGTTGTAAATTAGAATTACTATCTACTAGTTTGCAAAATATTAAAAAGACAAAATTTTATTATTTTTTATTTTTATAGAAAATATGTAGGTGTTTTCTTAATTTTAAAATAAGTACTTAGAATTTATAGAATATTTTAGACTGTGCATTATATTAAACTATATTGTGGATTAATTTAAAATGTGTAGCCTTAATTAAGAGAAAAAGTGCTATACTCTCTATCTTTAGACAAGTATAACCAAACCAATCCCTTTACCCAATTTTTTGTGTAGTGCCAAGTAAATTTTGATTGGTTTCTTTACCCATATTTCCCTTTAAGTGATTGCAAATCCTAAAAATAATCATATATTTAATGTCTATTTAGCTACCCTGACTTATCTAGCATACTAATAATTATTTAGTACATTTGTTTGCTTTTTTTCTACTTGTTCTTCTAGGATTCCATCGATATCTCAAGAACACAATTATTTTTAATATTATAATTGGCTATATTACAAGTAAATGAAGAATGGAAAGAAGCAAATTATATTTTCTTTCAAAGCACAAATAATTTTCTTATATTAACCCACAAGAAAAGTCTAATACAATATAAACCGATCAAAAGTTCACATAAATTCATAGAAATTTATAGATTAGTGCTACATAATAGAGAGAAAGAAGCAAACATATTAAAAATAGTAGAACAAGACATAAGATAACCAAAGAAGAAAGAAAAGAGTACATCGAGTATACCTTCTAAGTCCACTCCTTGCAATCCCCTACTGATTCCTCATGGAAATGTCCAGCATCCCCTGTTGAAATCTGATATGTTCTTTTTCTGTAATTACTGCTGAGAGGGTGATTAACTTCTGTAATTAGCTTGATACAGTGAGCTTGAGTGATAAATTCCTTCTGAATTGAAGTCCGCTCGCATCGCTCCAATTGGGTGGGTGAGTTGAGTCAAGAAATTGAGTCAAACCCTTTTCAAGTGAGTTAACCCGGCTGAGTTAAAGAAGGAAACGTTATCGGGAGCTTTTAGATCCGTTGGATCTAGCGCCTTTTCTTCTCGGCCGTTGGATGGGTTCCCTTGGATCGAGTTCTTCTTTTCTTCTTACTTGAGCCGTCAGATTTCCGCGATTATTTCTAACCCTTGGATTTGTTATTCGATCTTGCTGATTCTTGCTATCCTGAGTGGATTACAGGTGTTCAATCCCTGTCGGGCTTTTGATCAAGGAGCGTTGGATGAGCTTAGTGGATAACAGATGTCGACAATCGAGCTATTCGAATTACGGGATCGAATCGAGTAAACCCTAATTCATTTCTTGGTTTTCCTTTTCAGCTGGCCGGTTCGTCTCTGCTAGGGTTTCTGAGGGAAACCGAGGGAGATGGAGAAGATTAGGGAGAGATGGCCGGAGATTCTTACCGGAGAAGATCTATCCAGTGAAGATCCACCGTAGGAATGTCCTGAGGATGCCGGAACCAGCTTGAGAGAGAATTTGGAGGAGCTCCGGGGGATTTGCGCCGTCTGTTTGGGGTTTTTCGGCGGTTTCCACCGTGAGATTTGAGCTGCAGAGGGGGAGAGAGACTAGAGAAAGGAGAAGGAGACTGAGTGAGAACAGAGAAGTCTTGAGATAAATTCTTCAACCCTTTTTCATTCCTCTCTGATCTCTATTTATAGTTTTCGTTGCTGCTCAGAACTGATTTATATTCTTGGATATTGCTGCCTCCGTGGTCGATCTCATGCTTTTAATCTTGCTTAGATGTCAGGCCCATTTAGGTTTCTTGATCTCACTCCCTTGTCAACATCTTCGCTGGGTTGGATTTAGTATTATGAAAGCCTTGTTCTTGTTGTACCGTTGTAATAAGTTGTGTTGTTCCTCTTATCTATTCTTTAGCAATATCTTTGTATATTTTCATTGGGAAGCTCTTGTACTATTTAATGTAAGTTCTCTGTTGGAAAGTTAATGTTGCTATTCATAATTGGTTTCTTATTTCTGTAAAGGCTATTATATGATTTGGGATCATATCATTACTCCCCTCTTCACACTGACCTTGTCCTCAAGGTCAATCTTCTGGGATGCTTTACGTATTTCTTCAATCTATTTCTCGTCAGCTGATACTTTCCTCCTTCCGACTCTTACAGAGCAACTGCTTGTAATGTAAAAGCTTGTCGTGATTTAGTAGTCTTGGATTTTAAACATTTGGCCACAATTTCTGTAATTGTGTTGATCCCTCAGTACCGCTCGTGATTAGCCTATTTTCCGGATTAGATGCTTGTCGTTCTAATGATAGAGTTTAATTTGAATTGAGGGTTAAGCATAGTAATTGGGTTGATTGTAGTAAATCCGACTGCTGTATGTAATTTGTGTTTGATTACGCTGTAGTATCTATGTGAGCCCAACTGTAATAGTCTTGGCTGAATTCCTCCCTTAGGATCCTTACTTTATATCAATCCTTTCTCTTGACTTTATCGATTACCTTTGTAATGTGGTCGGAAGGTTGATCAGATCTGTGGGAAATCTTGTGGCCATTCTACTTGAAGTTGGAAGGAATTGTTGTGCCCCATGACTTATCAGTGGACTATCTTATGCTAGATAATTGGGCTATATCCGACTTATCTATCTAGGCTAATTCTATGTTGAACTATGCAACTTATTTAGGCTATTTTATAATTAGACATTTATATGTCTGCCTTAACGGATTGAATGGCGATATTTGAAGTTTGGTTCTAAGGCATTTTCTTGTATCCACCGAGTTTGGTTGACTATAATGTCAGTAGTTGATATTCTTGATTTTGTATTTCCACTCATTTTCTTCGTAAATACTAGTCTTGGTCCTCATTGATTCTTGTTAGAGTAAACATTTTTGATTTGCAAATATGACCTCTGATACTTCTCATCACAATTAAAACATAATCCCTTCTTCCTTCTTTCATCCAGGTGTTGGGGTCAATTTACGTATGGGAATGTTTTGTTTATTGGGTATTCCATTGCTTTGATTAATTGTCGGCATTAGTGGGGTGTTGGCACAAAAAGGTGGTTGATAGTTCCGGTTTTGTTTACTCTGGGCTTGGTATGTTCTCTATATCTTGGTATTATATCTTCTCCTATCCTCCATCAATTTAGCTAACTGGAAAGCTTGCGCGTGAGCTAGGTCGCAATGCTCTAACTTCCCTTTTATGTCTTGCCTTAAACCAGATTCAAAGCAACTCAGAAGAATTGGTGGAATTCGATATTTGGTTTGCTAATTCCTCAAATTGCTATAAAATTGCGACTTGTTGCTCGTTGTAATTTTGCAAGTTCACCCCTTAAATCTCTATACAATGAGGGGCCAAATCTCAATAACTTGCTCTTTAAATTGTGTCCAAGAGTGTAATTGGTGATTAAGATGCATCCATTGATACCAACTTAATGCTGGTCCTCCAAACAGATGCTATTAAGAATTTTTGGTCTTCGAGAGGCTATAATATTGAAAGAATTGGCCTTAAGCACCAACCTCTAGGATTCTCTCCATTGAATCTAGGCATGTCTACTTTTACTAGCCTATTGTTGTTTTGAGTTTGATGTCTAGGAGGAAAAGAGATTTCAGAGTGAGGTTGGGTACATACTTGTGATTGTTGTTGTTCTTGCAGATTATTTTCCAATTTTTCTTCAATTGAGGAGAGTCTTCTGGATACTTCATTGAGTATCATAGTGATGGATTGCATTTGTTCATCAGTTTTGTTTTGTCTGTTGACACATTCCTCAATAGTTTTTGTTGTGTGTCTTGTGCCTTCAGCCATTGTTTGAGTTGTGGGATTCAACAGGAGCACCAATGATATGTATTAATATCTGTAATTAACAGCTGAGAGGGTGATTAACTAATTAGCTTGACAGCTGAGTGATAAATTCCTTCAATTGAAGTCCGCTCATTCGCTCCAATTGGGTCTGGGTGTGAGTTGAGTCAAGAAATTGAGTCAAACCCTTTTCAAGTGAGTTAACCCGGCTGAGTTAAAGAAGGAAACGTTATCGGGAGCTTTTAGATCCGTTGGATCTAGCGCCTTTTCTTCTCGACCGTTGGATGGGTTCCCTTGGATCGAGTTCTTCTTTTCTTCTTACTTGAGCCGTCAGATTTCCGCGATTATTTCTAACCCTTGGATTTGTTATTCGATCTTGCGGCTTCTGATTCTTGCTATCCGAGTAGATTCTGTGTGTTCAATCCTCGGCAGATGCTGATCAAGGAGCGTTGGATGAGCTTAGTGGATAAGATGTCGACAATCGAGCAGCTATTCAATACGGATCAATCGAGTAAACCCTAATTCATTTCTTGGTTTTCCTTTTCAGCTGTGCCGGTTCGTCTCGCTAGGGTTTCTGAGGGAAACCGAGGGAGATGGAGAAGATTAGGGAGAGATGGCCGGAGATTCTTACCGGAGAAGATCTATCCAGTGAAGATCCACCGTAGGAATGTCCTGAGGATGCCGGAACCAGCTTGAGAGAGAGTTTGGAGGAGCCGGGATTTCCTGCCTGCTTGGGGTTTTTCCGTTTCCACCGTGAGATTTGAGCTGCAGAGGGGGAGAGAGACTAGAGAAAGGAGAAGGAGACTGAGTGAGAACAGAGAAGTCTTGAGATAAATTCTTCAACCTTTTTCATTCCTCTCTGATCTTTATTTATAGTTTTCGTTTGCTCTCAGAATCGATTGCTATTCTTGGATATGCTGCCTCGCCGTCCGATCTCATGCTTTTAATCTTCGCTTAGATGCGTCGGCCATTTAGGTTTCTTGATCTCAAGTCCTTGTCGATCTTCCTGGGTTGGATTTAGTATTATGAAAGCCTTGTTCTTGTTGTCTAGTTGTAATAAGTTGTGTTGTTCCTCTTATCTATTCTTTAGCAATATCTCGTTGTATATTTTCATTGGGAAGCTCTTGTACTATTTAATGTAAGTTCTCTGTTGGAAAGTTAATGTTGCTATTCATAATTGGTTTCTGATTTCTGTAAAGGCTATTATATGATTTGGGATCATATCAAAATCCTTGGTTATTGAGGTCCTTCTCCACTTCTTGCGTAAGAAAAATACTTTTTCACACTGCCCTTACACACTCTCATAGCACCTGGAGTGTCACTCTTTAAGTACTTCATAAGAATACACATAGACACTCACTCACCCTCTTGCAAAGAAAAGAGAAAAAGAAATAAAAATCTAAAAAAAAAGTTCTTTTTGCCTTATAAATTAATCCTATATATATAGCCTGGACACAACCCTGGTTAGTTGTCTAGACACTCCTGCCATTACTTGTATCAAAAACTATTCGAAACCATCATTGAATCATCATGAATCTATTTTGTGGGGCTGCAACACTACAGTGTTGTTGATGTAGCATTGTGGTCCTGCTAATCCACTACTGTGCTATGCTTGTTATTTCTACCTCATATTTTTCCTCTAGTATAGTGCCACAACATTGAGCTTACTATAAAATTGCCCTAAAATGTGTTTGATATGGTGCTATAGGGCTACTAATATAGCGCCTAGGCACTGCCCTTATTGTAAAATGCCATAATTTAGGCCAATTATAGCACCACTTTCTTAGGCATTGAGCCTAATTTTTTTTTATAATTTCCCTATTATGACAAAGAATATACTTAAAATAAATATATTTTAACATAAAAACATATGATAAAAGTAGTATAATCACATTAAAGTTTTATAATTTTAACTCATATCAGTGCCAAGGAATTCGTTAAAAGGTGTGTGTAGTGTTAAAAATTTGTTCCACTCTAGTGATAACCACTACAATCTCTATAGCTTATTTCAAGCCCAAACCCTTCACTATTTGGGGGATGCACTTGATCAACACCTTGCTGATGGCTAGTAAGCAGAGAATACTTCAGTAAATGGATTGAACCAAAACCACTCGCCAAGATAACCACTCAAACAGTTAAAAATTTTTTTTGGACTTACATCATTTATAGATACGGGCTACCCATGTCAATCATTATAAAAAATGAGTCATAGTTCACTAATAGAGGATTAAGAGACTTTTATGAGTCTCAAGAAGTATACTTAAAGTTTACCTCAACACATCACCAGCAAAGCATTAACCAAGTATAAGTGGCTTATAAGAATATCCCCAACTTACTAAAAAAGAATATATAAGGAACCAAAGCTAAATGGGTCATTGCATTACTTGTAGTACTCTGAGCTATCAGAACCACTCCCATCAACGTAGTCATCATTTATGCTACCACATGGAATATAAGCTATCTTATCAGTTGAGTATGAGCTCCATAGTCAATTATCAGTGGAAAGACTGAAAGATTACACTTGTAATGAGAGAAGGTGAATTCTGAAGCAACAGAGGACAAACTTGACATGCTTGAAGAACTGAGGCACAAAGCATTACTGAGGGAAGAGAAAATAAAGAGGCAAATGATAAGGTACTAAAATAGAAGTACTATAAGGGTGGTAATTAAGTGTTGAAGAAAATTGATGTCGTAACTTGGCAGAACACTTCAAGTAAACTTGCCCATATATGAGACAACCCTTACTTTATCAAGAAGCAGGTCAGACCAAGGGCATACTAATTGCTGACCCATGAAGGACAAGAGGTATCTCATACTAAGAATGCCATGGATCGTAAGAAATTTTATTCTTGAAGCGAGTAGTATCTTCTCTATCTTATATATTTCTATTATCATTATTACTAGTATGAAGTTATTTTCTACAAAAGATGTACTCCTCACTCAGATTACTGCCTTATTGAATGACAATAAAGATTTGGTGAAATATAGGGGATGATAATCAGAGAGCTGTGTGATGACTTAGGGTACTGAGTGAATCACTATTGGCCCAAGAGAAGGGTTACACTCATCGGGCTACTATGGTGTTTAAAAATGTGATGATGAGGGACATTAGAACAGATCTTAGGGAATGCTTTGTAAAATGATCAAGTACGACATTAAGAGATGATATACTCTCTAAAAAAAAATAGAAATATCACCTTATAATAGACTCAATCACCTAATAAGGGCTTTTAAGGCCAATGGGTCTACATATAGCAGTGATCTTTCCCCTACTTTAAATATATAAAATAAAGTAGGGTTTATTTTAAGCTAGGTTCTTAAATTCCCTATAAGGGCAAGCCCCTTAGTTAATTACATCTTGGGAGATGTAAATCTCCTGAAAATACTCTAGATTAAAGTGATTGGCTAACATCTCTATGGATTTTAAAGCATGGTATCAAAGGTTTGGTAATTTAAAAAATCAAGTGAGAAGAGTTTAAATGGGAAGAGTTCTTAGCAGATTCAAAAGGAGGATGAGTATGAAGCATTCATGATTCTAGGAAACTTACTAAATGCTTCAATCTATCCTATAGTGAGGCTTTATATTTTTGAAGGAGAGAAATTATATTTATTTGAGTTGAATTTTTATTAGAAAGATAGACCTTAGGTTCCAACAACACAAGGCTGTGGAAATGCCTAAGAGGTGACAACTTATGCTCGTAGTAAAGGAGAATTAGGTAGTCTCTGAACCTACATCTAAAATGCTCTAGTATAAGCTAAGAGCTCAACCTAAATCTACTTTAGGAAAGTGAGATAAGTTGGTTCAATTCATCAAAGAGAATAAACCAATTTTGACTCTTCTGAACTTACAAGCCCTTGGAGTGACTGTCAGCTAACACCTCTTATAATTTAAACCATGTTGGTCAGTATTATGTAAATACAAGATACCATTTAGAAAGAATCTAAAGTCCTAAACTCACTCTTTGGAGACTAGGTCATGACTGTTATAAAAGTTATGACATAGACGAACACAACAAAATTTATAAATTTTATTTCATTTTGACTCATTAATTTTGGACTCAGGCTTAGAAGAATTTAAGTCTACATGCATGATGAAAATTGGATGTGGGAAAAATCAAGGGGAAAGGGGTGCTCTCCACTACAAGGGATTGCTCTCAAAGGCAAAGCCTTGTCCCTTATCATGCAAGAGTGGAAATCCCCTTTTTACAAGAGTGAAACAATATGTATGCATGATGTTGAAACATATAACAATTTAGAGTGATTGCTAAACTTTTATTTCTTTCTTAGAAGTCTAAAGTTTTATGGTGATGTTATGAGTTTGTTAAAATTTTAATTAAAGTTATTCATTGGGGTAGAAAAATTAATTTCTTTCTGAAGAGCCTACTGCATCTTGGCCACACATCAAACATTCACAATTTACGAAACCTATGAAAAACATGACATTTTTATTTTACAATCAATGTAAATACAATAATCAAACATTAATTACATAAAATAATAAAATGCCGGTGTGATTGGGTACCACTATATGCCCTAAAAAAAAAGAATTGGGTAGTTGAGCTATACCTTTATACAACTTGTATGGGGGTCTTCAATCTTTATCTTCATCTTCACTTCATGGATTGACCACTTCAGGCATTATAGGGCCTCCCGTGTCTAAGCCTTCTAGCCACTACTCATCCTAATCCCATAGCTCTAATCCTAATTCTATTGCAAAAATTATATACTACACCTACAAAATAAAGGTCAGCTTAACTTACATTCACACAAAATAGTTATATTTCACATAACACCATATCTTGTGTCACCAAGACCACCTATCCTAATGGATTATGCTTAAAGACTTAATAACCACCTGCAAACAAAAGCATTTATAATTATCATTATTACAACATTCCCTTAAGCACAATCCCCTACAGAAAGCATTATTAGTCTAATAAATAATGCCCTACCAACCAGACTAATGCACAAACAATCCTAACATCTAATCTAAAATATTACTTCACAAAATAAAAAAAGTAATACACCACAATAAAACATCGACCTAATCTGAGTCTAGGATCAGTGACCTAATATTCTAGTCTGTGAGAATTGGGTTAGTGTAGCTAGTCTATACTAGGCTTTCTTAAGTTTAATTGTGATATCAGTTCAAAGTTTGTTTAGTTTACCATTGGGTAATTTCACTTTAAATGGTCTAGTTGACTTATGATTTAATTCCAATTTTAGTTTTATTTCATTATTAAAGTTGAATTTAGATTTTTAAAAAGAAAATAGAGAATAAGAATAAATTCTGCTTTGGGTAGAACCTATTCCATCCAACATCCTAATCCTAATAGAATGGAATTTCTTTCCTGAGGTGAAAATTCATTCTAAAGATCAAACTATGAACTTAAGCATCTTAATTGATCAATTTAAATTTATTTAAATGATTTAAATAAATTAAATTAGACTTTACTAAAGTTCATTCAATTTAGTTTGAATGTATTTAATTTCATGTATTTTGATTATTGATATTGATTTTATCTTTATTAAGTTTCAATTTGATTTAATTGGACTTTGATAATTCAATTGATGTGTAATCATTCTTTGAATTTCACTTTAAAGGTTTAATTTTATATGACTTGTTATTGATTGAACCATTTTAATGTTATTTAAACTTAATGACTTTCATTTTTTTATTTTTTTTATTTTGATTATGATTATTATGTAAATTTAATTCAAACTCATTAATATATTTCAATTTAACTAATTTGTGATTCGATTAAAGTTTACTTTAATCTTTTATATAGATCGATAGTATGTTGATTATTGTAGTTTGATAATTTTTTAATTTAGTTTGATCTTTACTTATTTGATTTGATTGATTTAATTTGTTTAATTGGGTTGATTTGTTCAAGATGTTGAATTTATATCCAACGTTTTACTTATTCTTATACTCATTTGATTTGATAAAAAATTATTTATTTGTTAATTTAATTAGATTAAGTGAATTAAATGTCTTTCTTGATTTTAACTAAGTTTGATTATCAAAGTTTCATTTATCTTTATTCTTCTACTATGTTTATTAGAATTTGGTTTAATTAATGACTCATTGTTCAGTTTGATTATTTAACCTATACACTCAAGGTTTGTTGATTATTAATTTAATTCATTTTATTGAAATAATTTAATCCAATTATTTGTTTAAATAAATTAATTTAGAATTTATTTTTATCTTATTTCATTTGATTAGTGATTATTGTAATTAAGGTTCAAAATATGTTTAGTTTTTTGTTTATATAATTAAGACGACCACTTTGTTTTATTGCTTACTAATTTAAATGTTTAATTCAATTAAAATTTAGTGATTGATCAACACTTAATTAAGTTAACTTGGGCATATGTTTAGATTCGGTAGATGATTATTAAATTTCCTTGGTTGAATTCTTAGTTTATTTAAAACATTGTTAATTATATTGACTGATTTGATTAGGGTTTAGTTTATTATTATTTAAATTCATTATTAATTTGATCAAAATGTGATTAATGATAAATTAGATGCTCATAATTGTCTTGATTAATTGATTTAGATAATCGATAAATGGTTATCTTAACATATTCTAATTGGTTTGATATATTCAAATTGGATTTGGCATCTTTAAGTATTTGGTTAACTTAATTTAAGTAAAGATAATTTGGAGTTAATGTTTCCAAAATTAAATGATTTGATTAGTTTCATTAAAGAGTTAAATCAATTTAATTATATATTAATGATCTAATTAGTCATGATTGATTTGATTAAAATTTTGGTGTATATTTATGATTGAGTGTTTGATTTAAGTTAAGTTTGGTTCAAAGGTTATCTTAATATGACTTATTTAATTTAATTTAGTTTAATTAAATGATTAGTTAATTTATTTTAAAATTTCATTATCAAATTGATTAAGGCTTTATCTTAATTAGAAGTTAATGGATTTAATTATGTTTAATTTGATTTGATAATTAATTTAATGGTTTAATTAGGGATTATGCTTAACTTGTTTAAATAACATTGAATTAAGGATTAATTAAACTTTACCTTATTAAATGATTTTATTTAATTAGGAACTTGAGTAAAAAATTTGATTTATTTAATGATCAACTAAAGCAATCTTAAGTGTACATTTTAGTTTTGTTAGCATTAGCTTAATTGAGTGGTTAAGAAATCTAGGGTTGATTGATTATTAATAGTTAATTAGGCTTTGACTTAATTGGATAATTTGATTTGATTAATTGTTCAATGGTTAATCAAGGTGAATTTTATTTATGATTATCTTAATTTAAAGTTTAATGATTAAGGGTTAAGATTTAATGCTTAGTAAAAATGTAATTATGGGTTGATTGTGCTTTTAAACAAGTTGATTAAGGTTTGATTTAGTTTAAGTTAATTACTTGTTGAAGCTTTTAATTTTGATTTAATAATTTAGATCAATGATATTATTAATGATTTAATGATTTATAAATATTTAGTAGAGTTTAATTTAAAGTTTAAATAATATTTAACGGGGTTTCACATAGCTAAATTAAGTTCACGTTTATGTTTGATTAAATTTAGGTTTAATTTGGTTTGAATTGAATATTACATGAAATTTATTTGATTTAATTTAGGATTCTATTAATGAGGTTTAAATATTATTTTTTTTCAAAATTTATCTTAATATTTTATTTCTTGAAATTTAACTTTAATAAATTCAATTTTTTATTGATTTTAATGACTTTTTAAATCCTAAATAAGTGATTTTAAATTTATATAATTTTAAAACATAAAAAATGTTTATTACAATGTTCCAGTGTTAATAGAAATGTTTGTATTGAATCTATTAATTTTTATAATTTTTGTAATTTTTTTTAACTTGACTTAAAGTGACCTAAAACTTGAAATTTTGGTCCAAAAATTATTTTGCTTTAAAATTTTTATGATAAGTAGGGTTACTTACCAATTTCATCTCCCAAAAATTTCATCTTGATTAGATATGTATTTTGGGGTTAATTAAAGTTTTAATGATTTCATTAAAACTCAAATTAAGGCCATCACATTAGAAACTGATTGGGGCTTTTAATTCTCTTTAATTCCTCTCTGAAGGATGAAATTAAAGAGGATTTATTTAGAATTTTTAGAGTTTTGATTGATTTATTGTGATTTTTGAAAGTTCATTGTTGATTGAATGGTTCAAATTGAATCCACCAATCTAATGGGGGGAATCAAAGGCTAAAGCATGTTCTAATATGGGCTAGCCATCCCATTAAAGGTGAATTGAGCGACATTACAAGAGGCTTAGAAATAAGATTGCAATGGGAACTAGAGGGAAATTTCCTAGAATCGAGCAAATACCCTTACTATCAAAGGAACCTATGGTTTTCCTAAGTTTTTGAAGATATTATATCGTCGGAGCTGATGTTCGATAGTCTGGTCGATTCGTGCATGCAGGCATGAGACAAAGCTCTGGAATGAATATGCCCACTTGTCTCTCCACTGATTGTTGACTTCATGAGCCCCACCTCATATGAGATTGATTTTGATGATAACAAACACATGTTGAAATGCTACTAATCAAGTTAAATTCAAGTGTGCCGAAAGATTCTTCAATTCGAGGCTCTTCAGTAAATTCAGAATGCTAAAGCTTTTGGACTTGAACTGGTTAGAAATTGTTTCTAGAAATTACTATATTAAGGGAAATGAAAAGCTCACTAAATTGTTCATTTAACTTTAAATTCATCATTCTAAAATTATTTATATTTCTTATATCTTAATATTGTTGATTAAATTATCCATTTTGGATAATATGAACTAAATGTATTTTCAATCAAGATAGATTATGTTTAAACTTCATTAAATCATTTCCATGCTAATCATAGTTTTTATTCATATTTTTATTGCATGAAAATTGAATTATGCTAAAATTATACGTTTTATCTTATTCTCTCTCTTATTATTCTTTCCTCTCTCTCCTATTATCATTTTCATCTTAACATTATTTTGGTGAACTTTTTTAATTTATTTTGTGTAATAAAATGTGTGAATTTCATCCAAAATATCTCCATATAATATTCCCTTATTTTTCATAATTTAGAAATCCATTAATTTGAATTTTTGAATTTGAATTATTTTGAATTATTTATGAATTCAAACTTCTTCATCCGTGACATACTCTTGCCAAATTAAATCAAATATTTCATAGACTATTTTGAACGTCTAAAGCATAATTTATTCTTATTATTTAAAGATTAGTTAAGTTATTACAAGTTAGTTTAAATTTAAACTCAAATTAGTCCTCCTTTTCATAATAATTTTTTAATTAAAATATGTTTTAGGAAATTATTTGAGGGATGGCCATTTTAATTCAAATTTAAATAAATTGAAATGTTATTTAAACATTCAATAAGTATATAATATAATTGACCTTGATCCTAATTGATTCATGCATTAACTTGAGGATTTTTTATTTAAGAAAACTCCTTTAGGCCAAATTTCTTTGATTATTTTCCATTGTTTTATTCCATTTGAAAATCCATCCTTCATGTCATAAATTTTAAATAACTCCTTGGTCAAACTACTTATATGATCTCTCCTCTCTCTTTAGCCATGAATCACATTGAAATCATTCCATATTGGCTTGAATCAAATTTGCAAAGGAGCCTCTTGCAAATCCCTCAGTCGATCCATTATTTCATAGATTTGAAATTGAAATTCAAATTATTGCCTATGTCATTTCTCTCTCATTCCCTCATGATTTGGACAAACTTAGACTCCTCCCTCTTCTATTTACGAGCCTTGTTTCAACTTGAGAAAGGTTAAAAAAAAGAAGCTAATATTCTCTCTTGCTCTCTTGCTCACCTTCTCCATCTTGGCCAATCCTTGTTAAAGAAAAATCTTGGAGACTTTTGGTGGTTCAAGTGCAAACATTCTTCATCATTCTTTTCTTTCCCTTGGGCATTTAGTTATCTTGAAGATTGATTAGAAAAAGTGAAGCTTTGGTGCATTTTTTCCTTTGGTCCAAGCATCATAGCTTGTCCTTAAATTTCTAAGGTGCCCAGTTCTTATATTTCCCTTATTTCTTCTTGGATTTAAAGTTTATAATGTTATTTAAATTATCTTGTACTTATTCACTTTATAAGCTTTAGTTCTTATTTGGTAGAGAGTAAACATAAGTAGATTGATTTGTTATCTTGTGCTTAATCATTCCATATTTCAATAGTTTATTATTTAGGTGAAAGCTACTACAAAGCTTTTTTTAATTATATAGTTCTTAATCATTTGAATATTACTTATTTATCACCTTGGCCTAAAGCTTCATCTAAATTGGTTAAATTTAATTGTGATTTACATTACATCTCATTTACTTTTCTATTTGGCTCACAACTTCATCTCTTGCATAAATTATTTTATGCTTGTTGATTACTTGTCTTCAATTGATTTATATATATAGGTTATGTGATAGCTTTCTTGTGGTATCGTCCCATTTATTATTCAAGTGATTATCAAAGCTTTCTTAATTGCAAATTAATTTATCATTTGGACTAACTCAACTTTTGTGAAAAAGTTTTCAAACCAAAATTGGGTGATTCAATATTTCATTTCAAGTTGGTTCATATTCCAATTTAAGTTTGCATTTCAATAAAATCAAATCATTTCAAAATCTTTTAAAGTTTATTCATAGCAACATTAAATCACTTGCTTGCTTCAAATACTTGATTGAAGATCTTTTTTCAATTTTTTTTTAAAAATTAAAGTGAGCTCTCTTTTTTATGAATATTCTCTTGTATTAATATTGGTATAGTTTGGGTTATGAGTGTAAAAATATTTTAAAATTGAGAGATAGATATTTGTATCTTTCTTTTTGCCTTGTCTTGATTTGTGTTGGGATTGTATTTGTCCATTGTAGAAAAGTACGTGTTGGGTTATACTTGTCAGCATAAAAAGCATGATGCTTGGTTGTACTTGCCCATGAAGGAGAGTATATAATATTTGTTATAATCTCATTTTGATTTAGTGAATTCCTAGCTTGGGTTGCTAGGCATAGACGTAGGTTAGTTTTTGGGGTTTGGCTGAACCACATAAAAATCTCTGTGTTCTCTTTTACTTTTTCTACACCTTTATTTTTTATTACTCCTTATAATTGCTATAGATAATTAAGATAAATTTATTTGTAATTAATTTTTATACAAAGAAATCAAATTAAGTTTTGAGTTAAAATATTTTTAAATATCCAATTCACTCCCTCTTGGGTTCCATAATGACATAACAATTAGTATCAGAGCCTCAGCTCATTTAATGGCTTAACATCCTTGAGTTTGATCAGTATGGAACAAGCTTTTCCTAAGGGTGCACTACCTGAAAGATAGTATACACATAGGCCACCATTGCTTGATAATGTTCCATTTGATTATTGGAAAAACTACATCAGTATATTTATTATGTGGACATGACTCTAGAGTGGAATATGTTAACACATCAATATCACACACCCACTATTGACACAAATGGTTTAAAGGTTGATAAACCTTTTGATGAATGGTCTTCTTATGAAAGAGAAATAGTTGAATTAAATGCAAAAGCTTGCAGCATTTTATATTGTGCTTTACTTCTTGATGATTATATGAGAATTTTCATGCTTACTACTATAAAAGAAATTTAGGATAAATTAATTCTTAGTTATGAAAGTACTAATGAAGTTAAAGATGCCCACATAAATAGAAAAGTACATGAGTATGAATTATTCCACATGTTCCAAATGAAAGCATTTATGATATGCATACTCGTTTCATGAAAATTATTAATACTTTGCATTCGCTTGGAAAAAAAAATATAAAAATTAAGATTTGGTTTATAAAATCTTAAGATGCCTTCCAAAAGAGTGGGATGTAAAAGTTACTGCTATTTGTGAAGCTACAGATTTGACTACATATACACTTGATCACATTCTTGGTTCTTTGATAGCTTTTGAACAGGTTATACACAAAGGGATCAAAATAACATTTTCCTAAAGGAAGAGAAAGTAAAATTAATTGCTTTGTAGGTGGAAGATAGTTATGAAGAAAATTTCTCTTGTTTAGATGTTGATAGTGATGAAATTGCAATGCTTTCAAAAAAAAATTGGGAAATATGATTAGAAAGAAAAAACACAAGCATGGGAAGTCTAAAATTCATAAATTGCTTCCTAAAAAGTTGACTACAGGTGAAGAATGGTATGCTATAATTGTAAGAAGCTGGAACATGTAAGAAGTGAATGCTCAGCTATTGCTGATAAAGAAAAAAATTAGAAAAGAAAAAGGCTTGGTAAAATAAAATGCCTCAAAAGAAAATGAAAAGAGCACTTTGGGCAAATTCTAATTCAGAAGAATCAAGTGAACTTCAAAGATGTTTGATGGAAAGATGTGGATATATGAAGATATTTTCTATGAAGAATTAGATGATGCATTTAATGTATTAGCACATGAATATAAAATGCTGAAAAAAATTCAATATGTTAGAAAAAGAAAAGAAAAATCTAGAAATGCATGATTTGTCTTTAGAAAAAGAATGTGTTAATTTAAAGTTTAAGAATGATGCTTTATTAGATCAATAAACACTTGTAAAGAAATTGAAAAAATAAAATTTATTACTTCATGAAAAATTAGATACATTTATTAAATCACATTCACATGTTCCATTCATTAGAAATAAGTCATCAAATGCATCAAAATCATTTAAACTTAGACCTTTTGCAAATACAAATGTTGCATGCAATTTTTATGATAAAAAAGTCATGTATTTTTTGATTTTCATGCACAAATATCTCAAGCACTTCCAAGATCAAATTATATTTGGATATCCAAAAATAAAAAAAATGTAATAATTACACACACTATACAATATTCATTGCATACTTTTTCATTTGGATGTGGATCCAAACATGTTTGGGTTCCAAAAGTTGACCCCTAATTGTTTTTTGTAGGAATACCTTCAAATAAAAATCAAAGAAGGTATGTGGTACTTGGACAATGAATGTTCAAGAAATATGATGGGTGATAAATCTAAGTTTTCTACTTTAAAACCTTGTGAAGAAGGGTATTTAGTTTATGGTGATAATGCTAAAGGAAAAATAGTTGACATTGGTCCTATTTTAAAAAAAATTCAATAACATTAGATAAAGTTTACTTTGTGGAAGGTTTAAAGCATAGTCTCATTTTCATTAGTCATTTATGTGATAAAGGACTTAATGTTGAATTTCATGCATCTTGTTGTATCATTAGAAATAAAGAAAATGCTTTGCTTGTTGGTTATATATGCAAAAAATATTTATCATGATTTTGAAAATACTTGTGATGCAAATTTAAAGTTACTTTATTTCAAAAGTTAACATGATGAAGTTTGGCTTTGGCATAAAAGATTATGTCACATTAATATGCATTCTTTAAACAAAATTGCAAAACCTGATCTTGTTGATGGGTTACCTAAAATGAAATTTCTTTCTGATTATATTTGTGATGCATGTATTCATGGAAAACATTCTAAACATTCTCTTAAAAACATAAATATTGTTTCTACTTTAAGACCTTTATAATTATTGGTGATAGATTTATTTGGTCTTATTAGCACTATTAGCTTAGATGAAAAATTTTATGGTCTTGTTATTGTTGATGATGATTCAAGCTTTACTTAAGTTATATTCCTAATTCATAAAAATGAAGCTTTTGAATATTTTAAAAAATTTATTAAGAACATTCAGCGTGCTAAAAATCTTCTTGTTAGTACAATTCAAACTGATCACGCTGGTGAATTTGAAAATAATTTTTCTTTGAAAATTTCTAAGATGATTTTGGTATTAACATAATTTTTTTTGCTTCTAGAACCCCTCAGCAAAATGGTGTTGTTGAAAAAAAAAAAAAGAATTTTAATTGAATTGAGTAGATCTATGCTTGATGATTATAAATTGCCTAAATATTTTTAGGCTGAAGCTGTTAACACTGTATGTTATGTGATGAATAGAATTTCCTTAAGACCTATTTTAAAATAAAACCCCTTATGAGCTATTTTTTTAGCAAGAAACCTAAGATTAGTTATTTTTATATCTTTGGTTGTAAGTGTTTTCTTTTGAATAATGGTAAATATTTGTTAAGATAGTTTGATAGTAAGTCTGATTATGGTATCTTTTTAGGATATTCTTTGAATGATAAATTTTATGGAGTTTATAATAAAAGAAAAATTATAGTGGAAGAATCAGTACATATTTTATTTGATGAAAATTTTGTAGATCCTATTAGAGATGATACAATTGAAGATAAGGTAGATGAATTTAAGAAAATAAATTTGGAAGAAAATATAGCTGATTCTTAACCCAAAGATTAAAAATTCATTAGGAATCATCCCAAAGACTTGATTATTAGAGATCCTTCCCAAGGTGTTATAACTAGAAGACAATCTAATGAAATGATAAATTATTCTATATTATTGTCTGCGATTGAACCAAAATTTCTAGATGAATCTTTGGAGGATCATTATTGGATTGTAGTTGTAGAAGAGGAATTAAATTAGTTTCCTAGAAATGATGTGTGGGAATTAGTTCCTAGACCTCAAGATCAAAATGTTATAGGAACCAAATGGGTCTTTACAAATATGTTAGATGACTCGAGATAAATTGTTAGAAATAAGGCCAGATTGATTGCACAAGGATATACTCAGATTGAAGGGATAGATTTTGAGGAATCCTTTGCCCCTATAGCTAGATTAGAAGCTATTAGATTTCTCCTTGTCTATGCCTATTAGAAAGACTTCAAACTATTTCAAATGGATGTAAAAAGTACATTTTAAATGGCTTTATAGATTAACATGTCTTTGTAGAATTGCCTTTCGGTTTTGAAAATTTTATGTTACTTGATCATGTTTTTAAATTGAAGAAAGCCTTGTATGAATTGAAACAAGCTTCTATAGCTTGGTATGATAGATTGAATAGCTTTCTTATAGATGATGGCTTTAGGAAGGGTAGAGTAGATACCATCCATCTCGTTAAGAATTTAGGTGATGACTTGATCATTGTTCAAATTTATGTGGATGACATTTTATTTGGTAGTACAAATGAATCATTGTGTGTTGAGTTTTCATTTTTGATGTCTAAAGAATTTGAGATGAGCATGATGGGTGAACTCAATTTTTTCTTAGGGCTTCAAGTAAAGCAACAAGAAAAAGGTACTTTCATTTGTCAAACTTAGTATACCAACGACTTGATAGAGAGATTTGATATAAAGAAAATTAAATGTAGTAAGACTCCCATGAGACCCTCTACTAAGCTTGATTTAGATGAGTTAGGAAAACCTAATAATTAGAAACTTTTTTGGAAGTATGATAGGTTCTCTTTTGTGTCTTGCTACTAATAGGCCTAATATTACATTTGCTATATGTTTATGCACTCATTTTTAGGCTGCTCCAAAAGAATTTCATTTAACTACTATTAAGTGTATCTTTTATTATTTAATTGGCACTTCTAAGTTAGCTTTATGGTATCCTAAAAATTTACTTTCAGTTGACTTGATTTCTTATTTCGATGTTGACTTTGTAGGTTGTAAAATAGATAAGAAAAGTACACCCAGGAACATGTTAGTTGTTAGGATCATCTTTTGTATCTTGGTTATCTAGAAAATAGAACTCTGTTGCACTTTCAACTATTGAAGCTGAGTATATAGCTACTGAAAGCTGTGTTGCTTAGGTTCTTTGGTTAAAATAATAATTAGAAGATTTTGGACTTAATCAAGATCACATTCCTATTAAATGTGATAATACTAGTGTAATTTTTTTATAAAAAATCCTATCCAACACTCTAGAACTAAACACATAAATTAGACATTACTTCATTCGAGATTATGTTAGTAAAAGAGATGTGAATATTGATTTTATTAACACATATTTGTAAATTGATGATATTTTTTACTAAATCATTACCTGAAGAAAGATTTTGTTCCCTAAGATGCATGTTAGGTACGTTAGATCCAAGCATGTCATTTTATTGCTATTCTTTTTAAAATCTTTTTGATGTTGTCAAAAGGGGGAAAAATAGTATGTTGGTTTTCTTTCCCTTTATAATGCATAGTTTTAGGATGAGGTTTTTCATGTTATATTCTTATTTTTTTCATGTTTAAAAATATTAAATTATTTAAAATATTTTTTATTCACTTGCTATAATTTCTCTTTAATGCAAATTATATTTCCAAAGGTCAATGAAAGGTCACTTTGCACCTTCATCACTATTTAACACCAACATAAGTTTATCATCATCAAAAAGACAGAGATTACAGACTTCATGAGCCCCACCTCATATGAGATTAATTTTTGATGATAATAGACATATGTTTAATGCTACTATTCAAGTTAACTTCAAGTGTGCATGAAATTTCTTCAATTCCAAGTTCTTTAGTCAATTTAGAATGTGTGGTGTTTATTTTTGGACGTGGGGTGGACACCATGTAGATCATAGGGGGTACTTATTGAAGTTATCAGGTACAACATAGAGGTATGATGTACTATCTTAAAAGATAAAGGAATCACCCTTCAATGGACCTAATTACCTAATAAGGACTCCTAAGGCATGATGGGTCTTCAAATATACTAAAGATTTTTCCCCTATTTTATATGGAAAAGTAAAGTAGAGTTGATATTATGTTGGGTTCTTTAGTTCCCTAAGGAGGAAAGCCTGCATAGTTAATTACATCCTATGAATACTCTTGATTAAGGTAGTCAATCATCATCTCTAAAGATTTCAAGGTTAAGACTATCAAATGATTGGTTATGTTTGGAACCTCAAGTGGAATAAATCAAGTGGAAAGACTTATTTTGGAAGTCAGAAGAAGATAAGCAGGGAACACTCATGATACTAGAATGCCTAGTGACCATTCTAATCTACCCTATGGTAGGGATTTATATATTTGAAAGTGAAGAGATTTATTTATTTGAGTTAAATTTTTATTAAATTACTAGGACTTATAATCCATCAACACAAGATTATGAAAATGTCTAAGAGGTGAGGATTTATGCTTGTAGCTCAAAAGAAATAGCCACCTCAAATCCTAAATCTAGTAAGCTTTAACACAAGTTAAAGCATGACCTAAATCTAAGCAAAGGGAGATATAATGTTTCATCTCCACAAGAAGGGATAAACCCACCCGACTTTTGGACTTACAACTGCCTAGAGTGGCCGCCAGCTAACACCTCTTATGAATCAAAACCATGTAGTCTGGTCTTATAATAATGCAAGATGGTTAGGCTTATTATTTAATTTGAAAAAAAACTAAAGTTCTAAACCTACTCACTAAGAGACTAGAGCATAAGTGACATGAACATATGACTTAATCTAAAAATGCAAATTTTTACAAATTTTATTTCATTTTGACACAATATTTTGGACAAAGGCTTTAGGGTTTTTATTGCCTAAGTCCATGATGAAATTAATTATTGGCTAAATTAGTGAGAAGAGGGTGTTCTCTATCACAAGGGTTTCCCTCTCAGGTCAAGCATTCCCCTATCATGCAAAGATGGAGATCCCCCATATTTAAGGAAGAAGGAATATGCTTGCATGATGTGAGACATACAACCATACAACTATGGGGTTGCTAAATCTTTTAATTATCTTTTTTTGACACTTAAGCTTTATGATGAGGTTATGAGTTGAATAAAATTTAACTATGATTGATTTGTTGGGATAAAAGGATTAATTTTATCCTAAGAGCCTACCGCATCTAGGCCACACATTCAAACATTAATCATAAAGAAACTATGTAAAAGAGTGCAATCCTAATACGTAAGCTAAACATAACATCAAATAATTTTTATAAGCTATCGTAAAAGAATAAAAGGTTGGTGCAAGTGGGTACCACCATACACCCTGGAAAAGAGAAAATTGGGTAGCCGAGCTCCACACTTATACATCCTAAAATATAAAAGAATAATTACAATTAAAAGTGAAATTAGATGTTATGAGGGTCTTCTTTCTTCATATCTTGATATCTTCTTTCTTCTTCTTTAGTCTTGATTTGCTCCGAAAGCATCACAGGGCACCCAAGGACTAAACCTTTTGGCCACTGCTCATCCTCATCCCCCATAGCACTAATCATAATTCCTATTACAAAAATCGCATTTATATAGGAAAAGTAAATCTAATAACACATGCAAAATAGAGGTTAACTAAACATACATACAATCCCAAGTAGTTATCTTTATAATTTGGACTTAACACCCTGCACATGAGTAACCAAGCCCACCTGTCCTAACTTGGATTGTGCTTAGGAATTTAAACAACTTGCAAGAAAAGCATTTATATTTATTTTGAACAACGCCTTAAGCACAATCCCCTACAAAAAATAATATTAGGCTAAAAGTGGCCTAACATCCTATCTATGCAACATACACTATAACATCTAGTCTAAAATATTGCAACACAAAATAAAATATACATCACACATACACCATCCTAACTTAGGACTAGAATTGGTGGCATAACTCTAATGTGTGTGTGTTAAGGCTTTGTGTATTATATCTTAACTAATCATTAGAGCTATGAATTTCTATGTGTGGAAGAATTTAATTTAAACATAGAGGTTGGTTCCACTTCAAGTTGTTTAGTTGATTTATAAATTTTAATTTATGTTTTACTTGGCCTCATTTGATTTACACTTAGAATATAAGTGTTATAAAGAGAGGAAATAGGGTTACCCTCCTTCATACCTACCTTAAGCCATTTTCTGAAGCACATTTTTATGACTTAGTTCTCTTTAGTGAGTGGCTTATTAAGTATTTTCTTATTAATCCTAAGTTGGGTTAACTTTAAATAATCCTATTCAATATGAGAGGCACATTAAGATTAATATAATTGAATTAGTATCACATGACATATATTAAGTCATTCCTTTCCATCATATGTAACATGTACATGATTTAAATATTAGCACATATATACACACAATATGCTTTGACACACTTAAATGTTGAAAGTATGCTTACATACTTAGTGAAAAAAAATAAGACTTTCATTCATTAAGAAAGTATACTTACATATGCATAAAAGAAATAAACAAGTATGTGTCATTGTTAACCAGGGAAGTGAGATAATCAAATGACCTCATTGGGTCTACTTAAAACCTCATATTCCCAGGATGTCCAGATGATATATTCATTTTCTTCAATATGTGTTAATGTATACATGATTGTAGGATGAAAGTAATGCAAGAGATTGTATTTTATCTAGTTGAATTGTTTATATATGTAAATTAAAGTTCTATCCAAATTCTAATACAAATATACATATGAATGAAATCAAATGAGTACGTGCAGTTGTTAAACCATGGGAGTGAGGTAATCAAACTACCTCCGTGGGGCTCCTTAAAGCCTCATATTTTTGGGATGTCTAGACTATATACCCATTATTATTCAAACATATGTAGATCTATATACAAGAACATAGGAGAGAAAGCTTTACATTCACATGCTATATATTTTAAAGACTTAAACAATTATGAATGCTTGTATTCTTAACAGAAAAGGAGATTTTCATTCTTTAGTCACACACACACACACACACACACACACACACACACACACACACACACACACACACATATATATATATATATATATATATATATATATATATATATATATATATATATATATATATATATATATATATATATATATATATATATATATAAACACACACACACACACACATGTATAAAGATATAAGAAGGAGGTATGTGCCACTGTTAAATCAGGGAAGTGAGATAATCAAGTGACCTTCTTGGGGCTACTTAAAGTCTAATATTCCTGAGATGTCCAGACTATATACTTGCTATCCCAAATATATATGCATGTATACATAAGTTAGAGGAATGAAAACATACAAAGATTGTATTTTCATTGATTGAATTATTTATACGTATGAATTAAAGTTCCATCCAAATTTTAATACCAAAATATATAGGAATGAAATCAAATAAGTATGTGCCTTTGTTAAACTAGGGAAGTGAGGTAATCAAATGACTTCCTTGGGGCTACTTAAAGCCTCGTATTCCCAGGATGTCCATACTTAATACTTATTAACATTCAAACCTATATAAATCTGTATATGAATTTAAGAAAGTGGGCATCACTTCACATACTTAGGCTATAAACATATGTAACTCATACAAGGATAAAATAGGATTAAAGCTGGGAAATCATGACCATCTATTCCAATCATGCATAATAGATGGTGGATGATCTATCATCCCTTGAGCGATGGAAGACGGACACAGTCTGCCTTCCTCTACCCAAATCAAGCTCATCGAAGCTCAGGGAGACTCAGGATCGATCCCACACTTTCAGGGGAGTTATCTACAAGGATCCTAAGGTTGGATTCACATGACATTCACATTTTCTTCAAAAAGGGTAAAAGTTTCTCAAGAAATTTTAGTTTAATGGAATAGTACCTCGCTGGAGCTTGGTGAACATGTGGACTAACCGAGATAGCTTTGCCTTGATGAGGTGAAGCTCTGTTAAGAAGATGGTGTGATGCCTCCCTGTAAGTTACTCTGTGGACCAAACACCACTAGAATGCTCATTGGAGTTAATCTAAGAAGTACTTTCGGTGCTCAAATCACTTGGGGAGAGTTTATTTTACCTTATTGGAGCTTGGCGAACGTGTGGACAGATTTAATTAGAGTGGGGTTGAGTTTTGGTGCAGAAGATCGGAGCTAAGCCTCAGTTTGGCTTGGTTCCATCATCACTGGCAATGGGGAAACTTGGGGAACTTGGAAGAATGCTTTGGCGGCCCATTTTAGTGTGCTAGAATTTAAATGAGGGGGGGGGGGGGGATACCCCCTCCTCCCTTGGATCAGAAAACCTTGATCAGTTTGGCTTCTAGTGGTCATTTGACTGCCTCAGACGGTCATGGGTGGTAGGAAGGTGCTGAGTTGGCTCAGTTTGAGTGGGTGAGTGAGGGAAGGTGGCTGCCATAAGAAGGGAAGAAAGAGTCCTTAGTTTTGCATTTTCTCTAATGGGGAAATAGGGCTGAACTCACCTCCACTTAGCTCAAGGCTGACCCAATCACCTTTGGGTCAGATGAGTCAGTGTCCCTCTTACTTAGGTGGAGGTCTAGGAGCCATCCATGTGGAGGGGAAGTGGATTTGATGACATAAATGGGGTATTTGTTACATTTGGCAAGCTTTACACAATGGGTTTGGGTCAGTTCAGTCAAGCATGGGTTGGGTTGGATTTCAGTTTATCCAAGGAGAGCCAAGGATAGGTCATGCCAAGTTTCACTGAGTTTGGGCTTAGTTTGAATGGTTTGATCCATGCAGGTCAAATGGGTTAGGTTGGGTCAAGTTGACCAACTGGTCAAATTAGATCAAACCAAGGCTTGGGTCAAGTTCAAATGAGTATTTGGATGATTTTGGTTCAATTGGTTTGGTTCAATTGGTTTGGTTCAATTTGGCTTGGATTTGGATTCGACGCATTTGAGTTCATATGGGTCAAAAAGGTTAAGTTGACCAATTTGACCAAATTGGTCAAATTTGCTTGGGTTAGGCATTGGTTCATGTTCAATTGATCAATTGAAGATGATTGTAGGCTTTGGTTTGAATCAAGTTATATTTGGGAATGATTTAGGCCAAAGTGATCCTTTGGGTCAATTTGGGCTAAATAGGTCAATTGGGTTCAATTGGTCAAATTGGGTTCAATCAAGGCTTTGATCATGTTCAATGATCAATTTGGAATGAACTTGATCCATTGGTTGCAATGAATTTAGGTTGGATTTTTATTTGACTCAATTTGGCCCTTTAGGTCAAATTGGGTCAAAAGGCTAATTGGGTTTGGTTTGGCTCAATTAGTGATCAAGTCATGTTCAAGTTTTAATTTTAGGTTGGTATGAATCATTTGTTTCAATTAATTTAGCTTAGGATGAAACTTGGTTCATTTGGCTTATGTAGGTTAAATTGATTGATTTGGTCAAATGGCTTGGCTGGCTTGGTTTGACCCAACTGATTATAATTGATCAATCAAGGATGATCAACAATCATCATGGGAGGTTTTGGATGGTTTGGTTCAATCCAATTTGGGTTGGATTGAGGTTTAGTTCAAATAGGTCAAATTGGTCACTTTGGGTCAAGTGTACCAATCAGGTTAATTGATTTGATTTTAGGTCAAATTGAATTAAGTTGAGTTTATATATTGATTTGGGATTGGTTTATCGCTTTGGTTGCAATTGATTTAGATTCAATTGGGGTTTGGTTCATTTGAATATTTGAAATAAAATGGGTTAGGATAGGTTTGATTAAATTAATTTTGGCTTGGTTGATTTGATTGTAGATTTTGGTAGGGCTTGGCATGATGATTGAAGGTTTGAATTTATTTGAGAAAATCAATTGAATTTGATTTAGATTGAAGGGAACTTTGACTAAGTCCATAGGATTGAATCATAGGGCTTAGGAAAGGTTTATTTGATTTGATTTTGGTTTGGAGGAATGAATTTGATTGCGAATCTTGGTATGAGGTTGATTGAAGAGTTAAATCAATTTTGAGAAAATTGATTGAGTTTGGTTTGGATTGAAAGAATTTTGGCTAAGTCCATAATATTAAATCATATGGCTTAGAAAAATTTGATTTGATTTGAAATTCAATTGGAATTGGAGTTTGGATTTGATTGTAGATTTAATTGGATTTAGATGAATTGAATTTTAGGTTTAGCTTGGGTTAGGGAGGTAGGCACAAATTGGGTTTAGGCTGTAGGGTAGGTAGGTCATCCTAATCCTTAAGGCATGACCTAAACCCTATGGCTAATCCTCCTAAGTTTCCAGGCTTAGGTTAAGTGTTCACTTAGCCACTAGAAGTGTCTTATGATTAAGGAGCTCTTAGTGTCTAGAAGAGGATGGTTGTCAACCTTACTAAAAGTGAGGTCAACAGCTATAAAGGCCTTGTTTGAGAAATTTAAGAATTTGGTGCGCCGTTCTTGGCTCGAGAATACCATAGTCAAATAGGCAACCTGCGAGTTGAAATTTTTAACACTCATCAAAAGTTTATATATCCTAATAAAAAAGACAAATTGGTAATAAAAAAAATCAACACCCCATGTGGTTGGTGACTCTTGTATAAGTCAACACCCCAAGAGGTCAGTGACTCTTAATTAAAAGACCAACTCTCCATAGTTGGGAATCATAAAAGACCAACACTCCGTGTGATTGGTGACTCTTATGTAAGACCTAAACCTCGAGAAGCTAGTGACTATTGACTAAAATACAAACTTTCTATAATTGGCAATTAGAGAAGACCAACTCTCAGTGCAGTTGGAGACTCATGTGTAAGAACCAACACCCTAATAGGTCTATAACTATGGGTTAAGAAATTGACTCACCTTGATGAAAAATTACTAAGGGATGACTTCCTATAGTCAGAAATCAAATACATCCCATATTCAACATTCATAATCTCTTTAGGTTTTAGAGAAAGTATTCATACATATGTAGGTATGATGTAAACAATGTGAGTAAATTCTTACTTAGAGAAATCTAGTGAGTCTCCATAAAGAAACAATTCTTGCATTTATGTAAGTAAAAACATTCATAACTGTAAATACACTCATGAGAGAAAGAAAAAGCATTTTTTTTCAATCACTAGTAAAATCTTTGTAGAATATGAATGTGAGATACATATTTTCTCTTAACTCACCAAAAAAAAAAAAGAGAAGAAGATACTTAACTTGTGTTGCCCACATCATCACTAGATCTGAAAGGGTAAGCACATAAGAGAAATTCAAAAACTTGGCGGTTAACTAGCCATGCTTTATTAACTATGAAATAATGAAGTCAGAGCTTGCCTTGATTTCTATTGTAATAAATCTAGGTATGCATAAAAATTAAAGAACTTTTGAGCTTAGCTTCCTTTTTTTTTTGAAATTTCTTCATCCAATGAGAGAGCTCCTCTTCTAATTTTCTTTTCTCCTTAGTAAGATAATTCAGCTCCAAAACCACTCTATTCTTCTCCTCCATTAGAGGATTGGAGCTCGTCCTTCATAGGTGCCAATTCAGACCTCATCATAGACAAGACTTTCATCTTAATAAAGAACTTCATGTATATCTCTTATGTTGACTTCCATGTCATTGCTTGAGCGATCATAACAATAAATTACAGTTGATCATTGGGAGTTTTCTCAAGAAGCTCATCAAGGCTTTTAGAGTAAATTGTCTATCTAAGTTTAAAGGCTTTATTAGTTAGCTTGGATAAGTTCAGAGTATAATTATTGATATCATACTCCTCCTCCTCATCCTTTTCCTCCTCCTCTTTAGACTCATTCTGCTTATTCTTCTAACAACTTTAAGGAGTCGAACTTGTGGACCTCTTTTTCTTCGTAAATATGACCTTCCTATTAATAAAGAACTTCATGCAAACATCCCACGTAAACTTCTATACCATCGCTTGAGCAGTGATAATAGCAAATGGTAGTTGATAATTGTGAGTTTCCTTAAAGAAGCTCATCAATTACTTCAAAGTAAATGGCCTACTCGAGTTTGAAGGCTTTATTAGTTAGCTTGGACAAGTTCAAAGTATAATTATTGATAATATACTCTGCCTCCTCTTCTTTAGAATCATTTATTTTTATTTTTTGGGAACTTCAAGGAGTCAAACTTGCAGTCCTCTTCTTAGATTTCTTAGGAGTTGTTCTCAGCCCAACCTCATCATTTACCTTAATGGGAATCGATTTATCATTGCCTTTCTCTTGTTCATCCTCTTTTAGGAATTGAACTATAGAGAGATTAAGGTGAGAGGGCATAGAAGTATTATCTTCTACAAATGAGTGAATGAAATTATTAGAAAATAGCGAGTCAAAAAGATGATGTAGAGGCTACAAAGGATGATGAAATATGTACCGTGAAAGACACCAGAGACTCAGTTGAAATGGTGATAGTCATGGATATTCATAGTTTTATCTATTACTTTCTCCAACAATTTTCTTCACCCGAATGTGTGTCTCAGGAGCAGCCATCTTGCTCACCCAAAAAAGAAGAAAATGGTTGGTACCGACTATTGGGATGAGCTGTTGACAAATAAGAGTTTTAAACACCATTTTCTTATCTTAGTCACCAGGTCGTGGATCTTCATTAAGATTGTCAAGAACTGGATGGTCTCATCTTGGTGACCCTTCATTGAGAAGATGTGGCAAAAGAGGTTTCTTTATGGTAACTCCTTATCCTATAGGTATAGAATGAAGGTGGTAATGCCTACGACAGAATTTGGTAAAATTTGGGTTATGAGGATCTTATAAAAAATTTGAATCTCCACTCACTCGTAGGAAAGAGGGAGCCAAAGATCGCATCTAAAATGATAAAGAGAGATGCATAGCTTGTGTGACTAGGTTTTTTGCATTAAAAAAATGCAAAAAATAAATTCTTTGGCCATAGTGTCACGACGTTGTGAGGGTGGCGCCGCGGCACTAAAAAAATTCTTCTAGAAGAATAACTATTAGTTTAGTTGGCTAGCTGATGACTTTGTGCCACAGCGCTACCATGATAGCGCCAAGGCACTGTGACCATGATCTACAGTTTAAATAAGCAAGAAAGAACTGTCGTTCCCTCCCATGCCTGCCAACCGCCCAAGGAGCGGGGGAATGATTAAGGGGTAGAAAACTACCCCACAAGTAGAAAGAACTCTATAAAAGAGAGAAAAAGCTACTCCCCCTTTTCCTCACCACTTTTGGACTAATTATCTCAAATTTTGCTGGCAGTTCTTGCTTCTGGAAACCTATGTTCACTGCTAGATTGACTCTCGCACTTACAAAAGCCATATCTTGCTTACTAAAGGTAAAAAAATTCATTGTAATAAAACTTCTTGCATTCTTTCACTTGGATTTTCTCTCATTGCATGAGTTTCTTATCAAAGAAACCTCCACCATTGAATTTAGTTTTGGTATGAGAAGAAAATAAACATCTCCTATTGATCTTAAATGCAGAACAAGGGAGATGACACTGAAATATAAGAACTTAGCATTACAAAAATGTTACTCTGCCCAAATTTTTTTATAAAAAATTGCTTGATTCCAAAAGAATTTCTCTTCAAAGTGTGCATTCCCGGCTCCCAGAATTGTGGCATCAAAATTCTATTACTGAGGTGCCATGCTTTTGGAGAATATAGTCATCCTCCATCTCTTCTTCTTTCTCCTCTGGCTCCTATAGGGTGCTTACATGAGGTTGGTAATGAGGCACTACAGGAAAAGAAGCCTCACCAGGACCCACATAGATACCATAAATTTCAAATATGTGCATGTGGTGAAAATTTTCATTTCCTTTAGAGAATAAGATATATACTTACATCTTCACTCTATGTGGGATAGAATGAGGATGAAAATATACATCTTCATTCTTTTTATGCATTGACACCGGGTAGATCTGCAGATGTTCTTATTAAGGGTAATCAGGTATGACATTGAGGAGAGGTGTACTATCTCAAAAGATAGAAGTCACCACCCTATAATGGACCTAATCACCTCAACATGGACTCCTAAAGACAACGGGTCTGCATATGTACCAAATATTCTTCCCCTACTTTACATAAAAAATTAAAGGTTTTTTTTTTTTAAATCGGGTTTGTTAAGTTCTTTACAGGGGCAAGCCCCCATAGTTAATTACATCCTAAGAAATGAGATCTCTTAGAAATACTCTCGATTAAGGTAAATGATCATTGTCTTCAAAGATTTTAATAGGTAGGACTATCAATCGATTAGTTTATTTGGAAGATCAAAGAGAGGGAGTTATTATTGAAGCCAAAGGAAGATAAGTAGAAAATGCCCATGATGCTAGGAAACCTAGCGAGCATCTCAAATAATCCTATTGTTGGGCTTTATATTTTTTAAATTAATTTAATTTATTTGAGTTGAATTTTCCATTAGAAATTTAGGGCTTATGATTTCGTAACACAAGATTTTGGAAATGCCTAAGAAGTGAGGATTTATGCTTATGGCCCACAAAGGGGAGAAGCAATCTCAGAACCTAAATCTAGGGAGCTTTGGCAAGGGTCAAAAGCACAACCTAAATCTAAGATGAAAATGGGTATTTGGCTTGCCTCCACAAGAGAGGACAAACCACTCGACGGTTTGGAATTACAACTGCCTGGGGGTGGCTGCCAACTAACTCCTACAGTTTTAAATTCATGTAAGCAAGTCATATACTTTATGCAAGATAGCCAGATTGTTATTTATTTAGAAAGAGACTAAGTCCTTAAACTCACTCCCTAAAAAGACTAGATCATGTAAGGGTATGTTGCAAATGACCTAAATCTAATGCAATTTAGATTCATTTTATTTTTATTTTTGGATAATTATTTTGACTCAGGCTAATAGGATTCATATGCTTAATGCATGCGAAATGAGATTATTGGCCAAAATCAATGAGAATATAGGAGGTGTGTTTTTCCCATGGCTCTCAAAGGTCAAGCCAAGTTTCTCTAGCAAAGGTGGAAGCCCTCCAATCAAGAGCGAAAACAATATGCATTTGTGTATGATGTTATAAAAAAGTACTCATCCAGCTAAGGGGTTACTAATTCTTTTATCTTGATTTTAGCATAAGATTTAGGTGAGGTTATGAGTTCTTTATTTTTAGTTTTGAATTGTTAAATTTGGTAGAAAATGTTTTTTTTCCTAAGAGCTTAATCCACATCTAGGCCATACATAAAGCAAGGAAGAAACTAAGAAAAGGATGCCACTTAATGCACAAGATAAACAAATCATCAATCAATTTATAAAGCTAATTACAAAAGAATAAGAGGACATTGTGGTTAGGTACCACCACACAAACTTGAAAACAAATTGGGTAGCTAAGCTTTACCCTTATACAACCCATATTATAAATGAATTAAGTACAATTAAGCAAGGAACTCATTGTTATGGGGGGTCTTCAGGCATCATTTCTTCCTTCTTCTTTTCTTCTTTCTTCTTCTTTTCTTCTTCCTTCTTTGGTTCCTTCTTTTGGATGGTTAGAAGGTGGATGCTCCAAAGGCTTCATATGGTGCATAAGATGAGATCATATGACCAATGTTCATCCTAATCCCCATAACAATCATTCCAAAATCCTAATTGCAAAAATTACATAAAGAGGAAAAAATGAAAATCTAACTAACACCTACAAAATATAGATTAGCTAAAACAAAACATACAAATCCCAAGCATGTATATTAGACTTATCACCCAACACATGGGTGACTAAGTCCACCTGGCCTATTGGATTATGCTTAGGGGTATAAGAACCTACACAACAAAAAGTATTTATATTTTTATTTATCATAGTGCCCCTTAAGCATAATCCCTTACAGAAAATAATGATTAGACTAAATCATCCTATCATTCATTCTATGCACATACATCCTAACATCCAGACTAAAATATATATCATAAAATAAAAGTAAATATCAAACCATGCACTGCCCTAACCTAAACCTAGAAGTGGTGACTTAGCCTAATGTGTGTGCTTTAGAGATTTGTGTGGTATGCTTAGCTATGGCTTTGAGTTAGAATTTTTTAAGTGTGAAGAATGTTCAACTTAGAGGAGAGTTTCGTTTAAGTGATTTAATTATTTTGGGTTTATGTTTTTATTAGGTTCAAATGAATGCTACAATTGATTACTAAGTTATAAAGAGACTGAAAGTGAAGAGAACTTCTCTTTCCTTCCCTATCCTAAGTAATTTCTAAAGTGGATTTATGTTTCAATTTTGTTTAGTGAATATTTAATTTAAGTATTTTAATTAATCTTAAGTTTAGATGAACTCTAAACAAGCCTATTCAAAAAGAAAGACATTTTAAGATTAAGTAAAATGAACTAGATTCACAAAACATACATCACTTCATTTCTTTTTCAACATGTATAACATGCATATGAATGAGTCCTAAACATATCTATACATACAAATGGGAATATTTAGTACACTTTATGATGCATGCTAAGTAATTTATTTAAGAAAATTTTGATGTTTATGATGCATGATTTTTATTAAGTAGCAAAGGGGTTTCTTATCCAACTTTCACATGCACATATGAATGTATGAAAGGCATAAGTGAGTACGATGCCAATGTTAACTAGGGGTGTAAGGTACAAAACCAACTTAGGGCTACTTAAAGCCTTGCAACCCTTGGATTTTCCAGACTAATATACCACTTTCCTTAAATACAAGCATGTGTACAAAAGAAATGAATGGAAAATAATGAATGTAAAAGTTTATGTTGGTTGATTTATTTTTGTTTATGCATTTCATATGTACAAGTATAGGTATCCATCTTAAGTAATAACATAGAAATGAATAGTATATGGAATTAGGGAAGTGTTAGGTTCTTTTTAAATGAACCATACACTTTGCCAAATCCTATTCAAAACTATGCTAAAAGAGAGGATAAGGAAAACCTACACTAAGCACATCCTTATATTTTACTTGCATGAAAATTATAAGTAAGATATAAGTAACACACTTTCAATTTTGATAATTGATTCATATATTTTTGAAAAATAATATGTATTTAATAGTGATAATAGCCACTCATATTCTTACTTTAGCCAACACATGCAATTTGACATAAAGGAAATATTTTCATTTTAAATTTGATTTTTGAAAAGCATGAATGTATGAAATCATATGACATAAAAATTTAGCATATTGAGAAAGAAGTAAAGCAATGAAAGCATGTAAACATATTCACTTTAATTAAGTCATAAAGACAATCTTATGAAATAAGAAAGTTTAAAGAAAATCAAAGTTTGTTTAATGTGATTTTTGTTTGATTTTAAATTTGGTTTAATTTTAAAAATGTGAATTGAGTTTGCTGTTGCTAACCCATTCCTACATGTGTTTGATATTTTTGTTCAATTTTTAGATGATTAGATTTATTTTATATTTTAATTAGGTTAAGGTATGAATTGAACGTGTTAATTACTCCTTACCTACACCACCTTAGCATAGTTAACAAAATAATTATGAGCCAATGAATGACATAAAACCTCACAAGGAATTTAAATTTGCAATGCACTTAGGAAGAAAGGGACCTAATGAAATTTGTCTCATGATTAATGATTACTTAAAAAAGGTTTAACTTAAGCAATTTCAAAACACCTCTCACACACATGAGTTGAATTTTAATTTCTTTAATTGAACTTAGGCTCTTAAACACCTAAGAATCTACCCCAAGTAGATTAATTGAGTTCTGGAAAGTTTTAAATTTTAAGAAATTAATTAAGAGGATAATTAGTGAATTAACCCTTAATTTAGAGAGGATTAAGAAAAAAAAGGGGGTTTAAGAAATAGCTTGGGAGAAATGCCCCATAATTATTTCATAAGCCTCTTATTCATTGAAACAGACCTTAATCAACTTCAACAAAGGATTAAACCACTAATCAAACCCTTAATTATCCTTAATTATATAAAGGGGGTAATTAAAAAATGAATTAGCAATTTCCCTAATTAAGCCACCAATAAATCCCAAGAAAATTAGGGGAGGCAGGAGTCATCCCCCAAAATATACTCAAGAAGTTTGGGAATAATTAGTAGATTAATTAAAGAGAATTAGCAAATTAATATTTTTAATAAAATGTAAAATCAGAGAAAAGAACTATTTAAAATTAATCAAAATCAATTTTAGAATATTCTATGTTCAATATCTTTCTAATGCAATTTATTTCATATTTTTCTTATTTTTTAGGTTGAGATATGAATTTTTGAAGTTTATGTAATTAATTAGAATTATTTAAGTCATAATTAATTCCCTAATCCCTACGGTGTGCCACGTAAGAGATGACGCGACATCCCTTTACATGCGGCGTGCTCTGATTGGCCTCTTAAACATCCCATTGTAGTGCCGCGTGGTAGCAGCGCTGCACACTTTTGCCTTAGCCATCTGAATAAGGATCGGACGGCTGAGATTAAAGCCACCATTCAAAGGGGATTAAATTAAATCTAAGGCGTGTTTTAATATCAACCATCCATACAAAATGCATGGATGGATGACCAGAGATCTTTCCTATTCTTCCCTATAAAATATGGGGACCGTGCACTTTCAAAGAGAAGATCCAAGCTCGATCAAGCTCGAATTGGATTGAAAATCAACCCACACCATCTAAATGTAATGGAAAGCACATATAATGGTAAAAAATCCATCAAAATTTCTTTCACAAAGCTCCACACCATATTGAGTTTAATGGTTAGAAAATGGCATACCTCACCAGAGGTGATCACTGGTGCTCGATTCCCTTGGAGAAGCTTTGTCTGGTTGAGATGAAGCTTTGGTTAAAGTTTTAGCTCATGAGGTTGAGTGGATGGCTCTATGGACCAACTCCTCCTCCAAGTGAGCTCATCTTTGATTAAATTGGATCCTCCCTTGCCTTTGGAGCTTGGAAAAGAGCTTAGGAAAGCTTGACTTGATCCTCTGATGGAGCTTGCCAAGGGAATTTGGTTGATATTGAGTATTGGCTAAGTTCAAAATCCTATGAAGCTCCCCTACATTCACTTTTGGAAAATCGAGAAGATGAAGTTGACAAGTGCTTGAGGGAGCTTGGGATCACTAGGAAAAGACTCCTCTGGCTTCTTCACACTCAATCGACAATGGGGAATTGAAGATTCAAATGAATTAGTGGAGTATATCTCCCCCTTTGGCAATCAGAAGGCCGAGAAGGGAGGAGCCATTTTGATTCAATTGAGCTTAGGTAGTGGGTTTGTTAGGCTGTTTAGGCTATCCTTGAGTTTATTTTAGGCTAGGGAGTGGATTAGTGGAGTGGCCATGTGCTCAAAACAAGTGTGAAGAGGTTCTCCATGTGGCCATTTCAAGCCATGTGTTTGGTTTGGTCGTATGGTGGAGTTGGGCTAACCCAAACCCATTGGGTTGGGTGCAGCACCCTCCCTAGGGTTCACTTGATCTAGTAGGAGAGTATCAAGTAGGTATGATGAGGAATTGACCAAATTCCCCATGGATTTGACCAAAATTTACCCTATGGACTAGAAGTAAAATGGTTATTTAGCTGATTTTTGAATTTGGATATGTTGGGTTTGTTGAGAAAATAGGTTTGACCAAGTTTCATTAGATTTGGAGTTCACCCATTGAGTAAATTGGGTCAAACCAAGGGTTTAGTCAAGTTCATATGACCATTTGAAATGTTTTGGTGGCTTCGATGTGGTTCAATTTACTTTAGGTTTGAATTTGGTTCATATGACTTCATTTAGGTCAAATGGGTCAAGTTGACCAATTTGATTCATTTGGCCTATTTGAGTTAGGTTATGGGCAAGTTTAGGTTTGGTTAGTCATATGAAGTATTTTGGTATCTTTGTTTCCAATCAATTTTGGTTAAGTTTGATTTTGGCTCAACATGACCCTTTAAAGTTGGGTTCGATGTCAATTGGGCTAGGTTAGGTCTAGTTGGCCAATTAAGGCTTTGGTCATGTTCAACAAGTGATTTGGAATGAACTTGACCCATTGGTTTCAATCAATTTGGCTTAGATCAAGTTTTGACATATTTTAACTTTTTAGGTCAAGTTGGGTCAACTTGGGTCAAGTGGCTAATTGGGCTAGGTTAGGCTCAAATGTTGACTTGGTCAAGTTCAAACATTGGTCATGAATGAACTTAGATTAATGGTTTCAATCAATTTGGCCTATGGTGAATTTTTGCTATGTTGGGTGTCATTTTGGCTAAGTATTGACTTGGTCAACCCTTAGGTTTGACCCAATTTGAGTGATTGATCATCTCATGATGATTGTTGATCATGATGAGAGGCTTAGGTGAGTTTGATTCAATCTAATTTGATTAGGATTATAATTTGGCTCATAAGGGTACTTTAGGTCACTTTGGGTCAAGTGAGCCTAAGTGGGTCAAATGGCTTGGTCAAAGCTTGATTTGAGTTTGATTGAACTTGTATATGGACTTAATGATTGAAATATGAATCTATTTGCAAGTGGTTTGAAGTCAAATGCATTTTGATTCATTTAAAAATTTCAAGTTCAAAGGGTGAACATGAAATGGATTTTGGCTTGATTTTTGAATTGAGTTTTAATTAAGTGATTGAAGTTTGTATTTATATTTGGATTCATGATTGAAGGATTGATTGAATCATGAAGGAAAATCAAGAGTTTGGCTTGATTTGAAGTTGATTTGGCTAAGTTCAAGATTTTGACTTGAAAGGCTTTGGTTGGAGTTTGAATAAGTTTAAGTTTGGTTTTTGGAAGTGATTTTGATTGTTTGAATTTATATTTCATTTATATATGTGAATATAAATGAGAATATAAATATATTCTGAAAAAATTTCAAGGATTTGAAGTGATTTGATCTTGGTTCAGGCTAAGTCCTTAAGAGGAAATTAAGGGACTTAGAAAAGATTTGGAATTTTGAATTTGAATTTTTGAATTTGGTTTGATTGATTTGAATTTATATTTCATTTATTTATGTGAATATAAATGAGAATATAAATGAGTTATGAGAAAATCTCATGAGTTTGAATTGATTTGAACATGATTTAGGCTAAGTCCTTAAAAGGGGATTAAGGACTTAAGAAGGATTTTAAATTTGGAATTTGAATTTGTATTTTGATTTGATTGATTTGAATTTATATTTCATTTATATATGTGAATATAAATGAGACTATAAATGAGTTATGAGAAAATCTCATGAGTTTGAATTGATTTGAACATGATTTAGGCTAAGTCCTTAAGAGTGGATTAAGGACTTAAGAAGGATTTTAAATTTGGAATTTGAATTTGGATTTTGATTTGAATTTATATTTCATTTATATATGTGAATATAAATGAGAATATAAATGAGTTGTGAGAAAAATTCATGAATTTGAATTGATTTGAGGATAATTTTGGTTAAGTCCTTAAGAGGGAAATTAAGGACTTAAGAAATATTTGGAATTTTGGAATATCAAACATGGGTTTCAATCATATGGCATTGATTTGAATTTGGAAAAAAAATCAATTAGGCTAGAATTGATTTAAGTTTTATGTTGATTTGATTTGGAGTTTGACTTGAAGGAGGAAAGGTGAGGAGTGGTTCAAGCTAAGGGTAGGCAAATTTTCATAACACCCCTAAGGAATGACCTATTCCTATGGCTAACTCTTCTAAGTCTTTAGGGCTAAGTTGCGTGTCCACCTAATCACTAGATATGTCTTAAGACTAAGGAACTCTTATAGTCTAAGAGGAGTCCTATGTCTAAGATGGAGGGGTTGAGAGCTCACTCTAAAAATGAGGTCAATAGTGCACAAGCGAGGTATTAAACTCGGCCATGTATGAAAATTATTGTTGCTATTGATCCATGTGATGGTCAAATCTTCTCTCTAGTTCTTGTTAGCGTCGACTAGTCTCATTGACCTTTTTCCTTAGGTTTGAGACTTGCCCTCCAATTTCTTGGAGTTGCTCATTTAGGGTTTTGGATGATTTGGCTAGAGAACAAGGGCCGTGTGGCTTTCCCCCACCTCAGTCTTACAGTCAAACCTCTCAAAACCTTTCTAGTTAAAGGAATCTTCTATATAAAAACTTCCTCATCAGGATCCCCTACCACGCCCACCTCAACACACAAAGCATAAATAAGAGAAGGATGATCAAAGCTTATTACAGTACTAACCTCAAGCATATTATTGATAAAATTATAAATAATCTTCCTTACATCCATAGTAAAGCCCTTTTGAATTGTAAAATTTAAATTGACCCTATGCCTAGTTACATCACTAATATTCCCAGTGGGCATTAGCATGACAAAAATTAGTAGTGCCAAGCTTTATCCTCAGTGAGGCTAGAGGAAGGAAAATTGAAAAGTTTCTCCTCCTAGCTTTTCCATCGGGTATTAAAATTTATGATAGTGAGGAAATTAAGAATTTCATCAAAGTTGGGATGATCATTATAAAGATACTAATTGTAATTGATGTTTGGTAGATGTAATATGTGTTAATGGTAGTACTGGAAAAACTTACTAGTTTTCTTCAAATAAAAACTTGATTATTCTATTGGTCCTTTGCATTGGCAAAGAACTCTCGCACCATGGAGACAACATAGGATTTATTATCATAGGCTAATTTTTCCTAGCCTCGCTCCATAATGATGCTCTCCACATGCCTGCCCAGATTGTAGAAGCTCCTCTTTAGGATTAGATGCTTGTGTATAAGGGTGTGGTGGTACCACTCTTCGTCCTCTAGACTAATAAATTTGTTAGTTTTGCTAATAGGAACCCTCTTCTTGCCTTTACAAACATATTTTACTAGCATGCTATATGTGAAAATATAAATTAGAAGAAAGAGAGGGAAAGAAAACTCTAAGGAAAGGCTCTAAGGGGAATCGAGTGAAAACTCACAATGAGTTTATTTATAAGCCGCTTAGCAGAAGGTGCACCAAGGTGCTATCCTCTCAGTATCTAAGATAGTAGCCTAGCATTGCATTGCTCACATGCAGTGCCATGTCACTAGTCAAATGGTCAAGACGATTACTATGTTGGTCAAAAGTGATTAATTATCATAAATTCTTGCAGTGAATTTTTTTATTGTTATCTTCATCTAAAAAATGAATTAATTAAATGAAGATAAATAATAAAACTCTTCATTGTTTGGACACCACGTAGATCCATAGATGTTCTTATTAGGGTAATCGGTTATGACATTGAGGAATGATGTACTATCTCGAGAGATAGAAGTCACCATCCTATAATGGACCTAACCACCTTAATAAGAACTACTAAGGATGATGGGTCATTGAATGTACCAAAGATTCTTTCTGTACTTTACATGGAAAAGTAAAGCAGAGTTTATTTTAAATTGAGTTCATTAAGTTCCATATGGAGGCAAGCCCCACAATTAATTACATCTTAAGGAATGATATTCCTTAAGAATACTCTTGATTAAGGTAAATGATCGTGTCTCCAAAGATTTCAAAGATAAGACTATCAATCAATTGGTTATTTTTAAAAGATCAAACGAGATTGATCAAAATGAGAGAGTCATTATCGAAACAAAAAGGAGATAAGTAGGGGATGCTTATGAAGCTAGAAAACCTAGCGAGCATCCTGCTATCTTATGGTTGGGCTTTATATTTTTGAATTTGAAGAGAATTATTTGTTTGAGTTGAATTTTTTATCTAAGACATATAATTCCATGATATAAGATCATAGAAATGTCTAAGAGGTGAGGATTTATGCTTGTAGCCCACAAATGGAAAATAATAACCTCGGATCCTAAATATAGGGAGCTTTGGCGAGGTCCAAAGCATGACCTAAATCTAAGGTGAAAAATGGGTAATTGGTTTACCTCCACAAGAGAGGATAAACCACCCGAATATTGGACATATGATCGACTGGGGGTGGCTACCAACTAACTCCTCCTATGATTTTAAATAAATGTAAGCAAGTTTTATGCTTTTGCAAGATAGCTAGGTTGTTGTTTATTTAGAAAGAGACTAAGTTCTTAAACAAACTCCCTAAGAGACTAGATCATGTATGGCATGAATTATGACTTAGATAGCTAGGCTGTTATTTATTTAGAAAGAGACTAAGTTCTTAAACACACTCCCTAAGAGATCATGTAGGCAAGTTTTATGCTTTTGCAAGATAGCTAGGCTGTTGTTTATTTAGAAAGAGGCTAAGTTCTTAAACACAATCCCTAAGAGACTAGATCATGCAGGGCATGAATAATGACTTAAATCTAATGCAAATTTTTGTAAAGTTTTATTTTCATTTTTGGATAATTATTTTGACATAGGCTATGGGATTCATATGCCTAATGCATGAGAAATTGGATTATGGGTCAAAATTAGCAAGAAGGAGGTGTGTTTCCACCATGGCTCTCAAAGGTCAAGCTGAGTTCCCTGGAAAAGGTGGATGCCCTCCATAAGCAAGAGTTAAACAATATACTTTTTTATGCATGATGAGAGACATACAACATCCAACTAAGGGATTGCAAAATCTTTTATCTTGATTCATAACCTAGGGTTTAGGTGAGGTTATGAGTTGTTAATTTTTAATTTTGAGTTGATTAATTGGATAAAAAATATATTTTTACCTAGGAGCCTAATCACATCTAGGCCATTCATCAAAGCAAGGAAGAAACTAGGAAAAATATGTATCTTAATGCACAAGCTAAACAAACATCAAATAATTTTATAAATCTAGCGCAAAAGAATAAGAGGCATTTTGTGGTCGGGTGGCTACTTCTTTTGGTTTAGTAAATCCTCTCCCCCAGTGGAGATTTCTCCTTAGTGAGAATCAAATCAAACCTTTCATCCTCTTGTGGATGATTTGAACTTGCTTCCCTAGTGGAAGGTTCACACTCTATCCCTTAGCAGATTTCTTCCCTCTCTCTCTTATGTGTTGGACATAAGTAGAGTCACATTGCATTAAGTTCTGGATTCTTTCTTTTCCTTGGGTTAAGGATAGATTATTTCTGTTATTGCTTGTGATCTCTCAATGTTGTTGATCATTTCAATCAACACCCCCCCTATCTTAGGCATAGGATTCCTCTTAAACATTAAGATTTTCTTAGTCTTAAGACACATATAGTGATTAGGTGGACACTTAAACCTAGCCCTAGAAGACTTAAAAGAGTTAGCTATAAGAATTGGTCATGCCTTAAGAGTGTTAGCAAAATTTCCTTCCCTTAGCTTAAACCATTCCTTACTTTCCTTCTTTCAAGTCAAACTCCAAATCAACTCTATTTGATTTTCTCCAAAACTCAAATCAATTCCATGATTGAAATCCATGATTGAAAGTTATGATTGAAACTAGTGATCAAAATCTATTAAAATTCCTAAGTTCAAATTTCCTAAGTCCTTAACCCTTTCTTAAGGACTTAGCAAAATTATGATATAAACCTATTCAAATCTTTGAGATTTTATCATGATCCATTTATATTCTCATTTATATTCATATTTATAAATTAAATACAAATTCAAACCCATCAAATCAAATTCAAAATTCCAAATCAATTCATGAAAATTTTCTTAAGTCACTTTAATTTTCCATTAAAGGACTTAAGCCAAAATCAACTCTAAACCTTGATCAAATCAATTCAAACTCATGAGATTTTTTCAAAACTTATTTGTATTCTCATTTATATTCTCATATATAAATGAAATATAAACATAACTCAATCAAATCAAACCCTCAAGTTAAATTCCAAATTTAACATCCTTGAAATTCCCTTAAATCTCTTAATTTTCCATTAATGGATTTAACCTAAACTTTGATCAAACTTATCCAAAATTATTTGTATTCTCATTTATATTCTCATATATAAATGAAATATAAATACAAATTAATCCAATCCAATTCAAAAATTAAATTTCAATTTAAAATTCTCTTAAATCCTTTAAATTCCCTTTAATGGATTTAACCTAAATCATGATTAAATCACGTCAAATTCTTGAAATTTTCTCATGATCAATTTATATTCTCGTTTATATTCACATATATAAATGAAATATAAATTAAAACAATCAAAACTTATTCTAAAAATCAAACTCAAATCCACTCAAAATTCAATCTAAGCCTTTTGAAGTCAAAATCTTGAACTTAGCCAAATCACTTTCAAATGAAGCCAAATCCATGATTTTCTCTCATTCTACAATCACGAGCTCATATATAAATCCAAACTTCAATCATTCAATCAAAACCCAAATCAAAAATCAAACCCAAGTCCCCTTCATATTCTTCCTTTGAATATGAAATTTTCAAATGGAACAAAAACCATTTGACTTCAAACCACTTATAAATGGATTTATATTTCGATCATAAGTCCATATACAAAATCAACCAACTTCAAATCAAGCTTTGACCAAGCCATTTGACCCTCTTAGGCTCACTTGACACAAAGTGACCTAAAGTATCTTTATGTGCCAACTTTTGATCCTAACCAAATTTGATTGAACCATACTCATATATTCTTCTCATCATGATAAAAAATTATCATGGGATGATCAATCAATCAAATTGGGTCAAACCAAGTCAAACCTAGGGGTTGACCAAGTCAACACTTAACCTAAAATGAAACCTTACATTGACAAATTCCACCATAGGACAAATTGATTAAAACCTTTGATCTAAGTTCACTCATTACCTATGTTTGAACTTGACCAAGCCAACATTTGAGCCTAACCTAGCCTAATTGGCCCACTTGACCCAAGTTGACCCATTTTGACCCAAAGGGCCAAAATGTGTTAAAACTTGATCTAAGACAAATTGATCCAAACCAATGGGTCAAGTTCATTCCAAATCACTTGTTGAACTTGACCAAAACCTCTATTGACTAACTAGACCCAACCTAGCCCAATTGACTACAGACCCAACATGACCTAAGGGGTCATGTTGAGCCAAAATTGAACTCGACCCAAATTGATTGGAAATAAAGATACCAATCTACTCCATATGACTAACCTAACCTAAACCTACCATTGATCTGACCAAAATAGGTCAAATGGGTCAAATTGGTCAACTTGACCCATTTGACCTAAATGAAGTCATATGAGCCAAAACCAAATATATACCAAATTGAATCAAACCAAAGCAACAAAAACATTTTAAATGGTCATATGAACATGACCCAACCCTTGGTTTGACCCAATTTGACCAATTGGTCAACTTGACACAAGTTGACCCATTTTGACCTAAATGGGTTAACATGAGCCAAACCCTATCAAATGAATTCCAAATCCAATGAAACTTTGCCAAACCTAGTTTCTCCACATACCCAACATATCCAAAGTAGAAAAATAGCAAAATAACCATCCTACCCCTAGGCCATAGAACAAATTGTGGCCCAGCCCATGGGTATTTTGGCCATACCCTATCTTGAGGCTTTCCTAAAAGCTCAAGGAAACTTAGTGATGAGTAGTGCACCCAACCCACTGGGTTTGGTTAGCCCATTTGGCCCCTAGACCAAACCCGACCACCTAGAGCAAAATTGAAATTTCAAATTCCCTCTTAAACTCAAATTTAGCACATGGGAAGTTGACAATCCATTCCTTGGATCAAACTGACCATGTGTACACTCAAAATAGTCAAAATAACCTCTCCAATTTGAGAAATTTGATCAAAATGGAAAAGGAGGTGTCGGCCATTTGATTGCCATAGGGGGAGATATACTCCCCCTAATTCAATGAAATTTTTTTTCACTCTCCATCGATTGAAGCTTAAGAACATAGAGAAACCATCTCAGAGCACTCCCAAGCTTCTTAGGAAGGATTTGAATTACCCATTTCTTAGTTTTGCACAGTGCAAAAATAGGAGAGCTCAATCCATTAGCCACTTTTCTCTTCACTTGATCTCCTTCCAATTACTCTTGCACACTCCATTAGAGGGTCAAGTCGAATTGGCCTAAGCTTTCTCAAAAGTTCTAGAGGCAAGGAAGAGCTTTCTCAACTGAATCAAAGCCAAAGCCTAAGTGAAGAGGAGTTGGTCCACCCATTGATCCACTCAATCCCAAAGCCTAGGAATTTCAATAGGGCTTCATCTCCATTAGACGAAGCTACCTCATCGAGCTCGAGCGTCGGTGATCACCTCCGGCGAGGTATGAAATTTTTTGACCACTTAGCTTAGGAGGTGTTGGTACTTTGTGAAAGAAATGTTTCTGGCATGGGAAATCCACTATTGGATAGGTTTATAATTGTGCTTAGATGGTGTGGGTACAATTTCATTCCAATTCGAGCTCAATTGAGCTCGGATCTCCCCTTAGATCATGGATGGTCTCCATTGATCCTCATGGAAGAACTTGGCTCATCTCAGCCGTCCATCCATGCATTTTAGATGTACGACTGAGATTATTTAGCACATTTAGAAATATAATTATCCTTTTAAATTCACAGGTAATTCTTAGCCGTCTGATCTTGGATCGGACGATAGGTAATATAAGCGCGTGCGCCGTTGCCGCCATTTGAGATGTGATGTTTAAGTCACCTCCTTAAGGTGCAACGTGTGTAAAGTGCGCTGACCGCTGCCACCACGCATCATGCTGTGAGCCAAGGATTAATTAGGGATTAGTTAAATGTTTAATTAATTCCTAATTAATCTAGAGAACTTCAAAAATTCATAATTCCCTGTAGAAAAATCAGAAAAATAAAAGGAAAAATGTTATGAAAATATAATTTTATCTAGAACATTTTAAAAATAATTTCAATAAATTTTGAATTACTCCTTTCTCTAAATTTAGGTTTCTTTGGGAATCTTAATTAGATAATTATCCTTTAATTAAGTCATCAATTAATCTCAAATTTTTGGAGTTCATTTTAGGGGATGACCTCTGCCTCCTCTAATTTTCTTGAGATTTATTGAGGGAAAAATTGGGAAAATTGCTATTTCATTCCCTAATTTCCTCTTTCATGTAATTAAGGGTAATTACTGTGTGATTAGTGGCTTTACCCTATGATTAGGTTTGATTAAGTTTAGATCCAGTAAGTAGGAGGTTTATGGAATAATTTTGGGGCATTTTCCCTAAGCTATTCCCTAAATCCCCATCTTCCCTCCTTACTGCCCTCTTAATTAAGGGTTAATTCATTAATTATCCTCTTAATCAATTTTCAAAAATTCTAAAAAAAGTTCTAGAACTTAATTAATGTACATTGGGTAGATGCTTAGGTGTTTAATAGCCAAAGTTCAATTAAGGAAATCAAAATCTAATTCACATGTGTGAAAGGGTATTTTGAAATTACTTAAGCTAAACCTCTTAGCTTAATTAATTTTTTTTGTGAGCCAAATTGCATTAGGCCTTGCCATTATTAGGTGCATTGCAAATTTAAATTCCTTATAGGTTTTATGTCATCTCGTTGGCTCATAATTATTTAGTTAATTATTCTAAGGTGGTGTAGGTAAGGGTTAATCAAGCCACATAATTGATACCTTAACCTAATCAACACATAAAAATAGATCTAATTGTCTAAAAATTTAACAAAGATACAAAACACATGTGGGAATGGGTTAGGAACAACAACTCATCTCAACTTTTCAAAATTAAATCAAAATTCAAACTAAACAAAATCATTTTGAAATTCACTTTGATTTATTCTAAATTCTCTTATTCTTTAAGAATGTCTTTTAGATTTAAGTGAAGTGAGTTTGTTTACATGCTTTCATTACTTTGGATCTTTCCCAACATGTTAAGTTATATTCCATGTGATTTCATACATTCATGATTTCATTTCTTAAATTTTAAAATGAAATTGTTTACTTTATGTCAAATGTCCATGTGTTGGCTAAAGTAAAATATGAGTGGCTATTATCACTGCTAAATACAAATTATTTTCAAAATACATAAATTAAATATCAAATCTGAAAGTGTGCTATTCATATCTTAATTATAAGCTTGCATGTGAAGTATTATTAAGGTATGCTAGTATAGGTTTCCTTTCTTTCTTATGTTAAGCTTAGTTTTGAATAAGAGTTGGTAAGATGTAGGGTTCATTTGAAAAGAACCCAACACTTACTTAATTCTATACCTTATTCATCCTTATGCTACCATCTAAGAAGGGTTACCTACACTTACATACATACATTGCATAAACAAAACAAATATATTAAATAAGTTTTGCATATTCTTTTTCTATTTCATTTTTTTATATATATGTTTGTATTTAAGGAAAGTGGTATATTAGTCGGAACAACCCCAAGGTTGCGAGGATTTGAGTAGCTCTAAGTAGGTCTTGTACCTTACACCTCTAGTTAACATTGGCGTTGTACTTACTTATGCCTTTCTTACTTTCATGTATGTATGTGAAAATTTAAATAAGGAAACCTTTTCTACTTAAAAAAAATCGTGCATATTAAACTTCTAAATTTTCATAAATGAATTACTTAGCATGCATCATAAAGTGTGTTAACTACTTTCATTTGCATGTATAGATATGCTTAGGGTCCATCCATATGCATGTTATATATGTTGGAAAAGAAATGAAGTAATGTGTTATGTGAAATTTGATTCATTTTATTTAATCTTAAAATGCCTTTCTTCTTGAATAGGTTTGTTTAGAGTTTATCTAAACTTAGAATTGATTAAAATATGTAATCAAAAAATTCATATAAATGAAACTAAATCATGAACCTACTTTAGAAAATTACTTAAGGTTAGGGAAGGAAAGAGAAGCTTCTCTTTCCCTCTTTTTATAACTTAGAAATTAATTATAAGTTTCACTTAAACCAAATCAAAATATGGAATAAAACTAACCCAAAACACTTAAACAACTTAAATGAAACCCTCCTCTAAGTTGAACATGTTCTTCACATTAGAAAATTTGAATCTAAAGTCCTAAGCTAAGCATACCACACAAATCTTCAAAGCACACACATTAGCTTAAGTCACCACTTCTAGCCTTAGGTTAGGTCCGTGCATGGTTTGATGTTATGATTTATTTTGTGAAGAATATTCTAGACTGGATGTTAGGATGTATGCTCATAGATTGAATGGTAGGACATGCTTAGTCTAACTATTAATTTCTGCAGGGAATTATGCTTAAGGGGCACTATCATAAATAAAAATATAAATACTTTTGCTTGTAGGTGCTTTATACCCCTAAGCATAATCCTTAGGCCAAGTGGACTTAGTCACCCATGTGTGGGGTGATAAGTCCAATATACATGCTTGGGATTTGTGTGGTGTGATTTAACTAACCTTTGTTTTGCAGGTGTTAGTTAGATTTATACTTTTCCTTTTCATGTAAAAATTTGTATATTTAGGATTTTGGAATGATTTGTTATGGGGATTAGGATGAACATTTGTCATAAGATCCTATCTTATACACCATGTGAAGCCTTGAAGCATCTACCATCCAACCATCCAAAGGAAGGAACCAAAGAAAGAAAGAACCAAAGAAGAAAGAAGAATAAAGCTTGAAGACCCCCATAATAATGAATTCCTTGCTTAAATAATAATTTAATTCATTTGTAATCTGGGTTGTATAAGGGTAGAGCTCGGCTACTCACATTTGATATTTTTGGGTTTGTGCGGTGGTGGCCGACCACAAACGACCATTTATTCTTTTTACGATTAGCTTTATAAATTGATTGATGATTTGTTTAGCTTTTGCATTAAATGACATACTTTTCCTAGTTTCTTTCTTACTTTATGTATGGCCTGGATGTGGATTAGGCCCTTTAGAAAAAAAATAAATCTTTTACATAACTTAATAACTCAAATAAAAATTAAATAACTCATAACCTTACTTAAAGCTTAGGATTAGAATCAAGATAAAAGAATTAGCAACCCCATAGCTGGATGAGCATTTCTTTATAATATCATGCATAAATACATCTTATTTCACTATAGATTGGAGGGCTTCCACATTTTCCAAAGAACCCGGCTTGACTTTTGAGGGCCGTGGTGGAAACTCACCTCCTCTCTTCTTGCTGATTTTGGCCAATAATCTGATTTCTCATGCATTAGTCATAAAAATCCTATTAGCCTGAGTCAAAATATTGTCCAAAATAAAATAAAAATAAAATTTGAATTACATTAGATTTAGGTCATTTGAAGCATGTCCCTTTACATGATCTAGTCTCTTTAGGGAGTGAGTTTAAGGACTTAGTCTCTTTCTAAATAAAAATAGTCTAGCTATCTTACATAAGCATAAAGACTTGCCTACATATATTTAAAATCATAAGAGTTAGTTGGTGGCCACCCCCAGGCAGTTGTAAGTCCAAGCTATCGAGTGGTCTATCCTCTCTTGTGGAGGTAAACCAATTACCCATTTTCTCCTTAGATTTAGGTTGTGCTTCCAGCCCTCGTCGAAGCTCCTTAGATTTAGGTTCTGAGGTTGCTTCTCCCCTTTGTGGGCTATAAGCATAATTCCTCACCTCTTAGGTCTTTCCTTGATCTTGTGTTAAGGAATCATAAGTCCTAAATTTCTATTAAAAAATTCAACTTAAACAAACTAAATCAATTTCTAAAATGGAAATCCCAACTATAGGATAGTTTGAGATGCTCACTAGATTTCCTAGCATTGTGGGTATCTCCAACTTATCTTTCATTTTGGCTTTGATAATAACTCCCTCTTTTGATCAATCCCATTTGATCTTTAAACATAAACCAATTGATTGATAGTCCTTTCTCTATTAAAATCTTTAGAGATAATGATCATTTACCTTAATTGAGAGTTTTTCTAAGGGATCCCATCCCTTAGGATGTAATTAACTATGGGGGCTTGCCCCTGTAGGGAACTTAACGAACCCGATTTAAAATAAACCTTGTTTTACTTTTTCATGTAAAGTAGGGGAAGAATCTTTGGTACATATGCAGACCCATCATCCTTAGGAGTTCTTGTTGAGGTGATTGGTTCCATTAAGAGGTAATCATTTCTATCTTTCGAGATAGTACACTATACCTTGATGGCGTACCCAATCACCTAAATAAGTACATCTATGGATCTACGTGGAATCTTACCAAGATGAATTTCTATATAGTTGTTGCCTCTTTCATTTCTCACCAACAGATTTGGAAGGCAACTTTTCCCTTATAGGAAATTTTTTTCACAACTATGCACTTTGCAAATCCTATACAAACCATGTTAAGAAAAGAGAAGAAAACCACAAAGCACATTTTATGCTATAATCACATGCAAGCTTATAAGTAATTATAAGTCACACACCTTCATTTATGATCTTTGATTTATAAGTTTTAAAAATAATTTTTGATTTAATAGTGATAATAGCCACTCATATTCTTACTTTAGCCAAAACATGCAATTTGACATAAAAGAAATATTTCATTTATTTTGATTTTTCAAAAGATATGAATGCATGATTTTCATACGCACATAATATTTAGCATGCTTGGAAAGAAATAAAGTGATGTAAGCATGTAACTTCATTCACCCTAATTAATTCCTAAAGAAAATCTTATGAAATATGATCATTTAAAGTGAATCAAAGTTTCTTTAAAGGGATTTTCATTTTTTGTTTTGAGTTTAATTTAGGAAATATGAAAAGAGTGTTTCATGTTCCTAACCCATTTCCACCCATGTGTGAATTGATTTATTTTAATTTTTAGAATGATTAAGTTGATTTTATATTTTATTTAGGTTAAGGTGTAAATTAAGTTCATTAATTACCCCTTACCTACACCACTTTAACATAATTAACCTAACAATTATGAGCCAACATATGATATGCAACCACATGAAATTTAAATCAGTAATGCACCTAGGAAAGAAAAAAGCCTAATGCAATTGGCTCATAATTATTGATTAATTAAGCTAAAGGGTTTAATTAATTACTTTCATAACCTTCCCACACATGTGGGTTGGAAATGATTTCCTTAAATTTACCTTAGGCTAAGGATCTACCCAACAAGAGGTTGATTAAGTTCAGACTGATTTTTAAAATTTGATTAAGCTAATTAAGTAGATCATTTGTGGATTAATCCTTGATTATGTTTGGATTAAGGAAGAAAGGGGATTTAGGAAATAACTTTGGGAAAATACCCCAAACCCATTCCATAAACCTCCTGTTCACTTAAATAATATTTAATTATCTTAATTAAGTGATTAAACTGCTATTCACATGCTTAATTACACTTAATTTCATTAAGGAGAAATTAGGGTTTCATTAATTGATTTCCCTAATTAACTCATTAATAAATCCCAAGATTTTTTGGAGGTAGAAGTCATCCCCCTAAATATGTCTGAGAAGTTTGGAATTAATTAATGAAATGATTAGGGAGTAATTATGGTTATTAAGTTTTTAAGTAAAGCCTAATTAGGGAAAATCCACTATTCAAAATCAATTAGAAGTAATTTTATTGGATTCATCTTTGGATTATCTTTAAAATGAAGTTGAGTTTGCATTTTTTTTATTTTTCTATATTTAATTATAAATTTAGGAAGTTTCAATGATTAAGGAATAATAAAATAACCCTAATTATAAAACTAATCCCGTCAGTGCCACATGGACTGCTGATGCAGTGCGTGCTTTCCACATGGCGTGATGGGATTGGTTATTTAAGTTATCAAATCTTATGCCGTGTCAGCTGGAAGCACTACGCGCTTTCTCCTAGGTCATCCGATAAAGGATCGGACGATCAGGATCAAACTATTGGCTCTAAAGGATTAATCAGCAGATCTAGCGTGTTTTAATTAGGGTCGTCCATCCAAAACACCTGGGATGGACGGTCCATGTTCATCCACCTCGCTAGACGGACCATCGTCCTCCATGGAATGATCACACTCGAGCTCAGTTAATTCAACCCACACCATCGAGAAGTAAGGAGAAGCACATCCAATGGTAGGAATTTAATGGAATTAAAATTCCCTTTATAAAGGACCAAAGAATTTTCAACCTAAGCTCAATTTTTATTCATACCTTGCCGGAGGCTATCACCGGCGCTTCCAACCATTGATGTAGCTTTGCCTAGTGGATACAAAGCCCTGTTGAAGATTTGAAGGTTCAATTTGCAGTGGATCCTCCAATTGACCAAAGTATGCTTCAATGTCTTGTGGCTTTGTTCTATGTCCTCCTTCCCGTGGCTTGGATGCTTGGGATTTGCTTTGGATGAGCTCAATTTGATGCCTTGATGGTGCTTGCAAGAGGAATTGGACTTTGGTGGAGTGACGAGTGAGTTGGAAAATCCTCACACCTCCCCTATTTTTGGCTTAAGGAAACAAAGAAGGAGAAGTTGGAAAGAGCTTTAGAATGCTTAGAGAAGCTTATGGGTGCTTGCCTTTGATCCTCTAAGCTTAATCCAATGCAAGGTTTATGAATTAGAATGAAAAGAGGGAGAGTATATCTCCCCATACTTGAGTCAGATGGCCGAAGCTCATTTTGCTGTTTTGATCAATTTTCTCTCATGGAATGGGTTGTTTAGGTTGTTAGGAGTGCCATCTGATTTGGATTTGGCAGGGGAGTGGGAGGGTGGAGGTGCACATGGGTTAAAATGAGTGTAGGAGGTGATCCATGTGGGAAATTTTGAGGGGAGTGGTCAATTTTAGCTTTGGGTTGGGTTCGACTGACCCAAACAGATTGGGTCATGTGCGCCACCCTCTTTAGTATCCAAATGGTCCACTAGGAGGATGCCAAGTGGTCTTGAGTTGGAATATGATCAAATTCTAAGTGAATTTGATCAAAGGTTACCCTTTAACCTAGGGTAAAATGGTCATTTGGCTTTAATTTTGATTTAGATAGATTTGATATAATTGAAAAATAGGTTATGCCAATTTTTAATGAATTTAGTGTTGATTTGATATCAATTGGCTCATGTTGACCCATTTTGGTCAAAATAGGCCAGCTTAGGCCAAGTTGACCAATTGGTCAAATTGGGTCAAATCATGGGTTAGGTCAAGTTTAAATGATCATTTGAAATGTTTTGGTATCGTTGGTTTTGTTCAATTTGATTTATATTTTATTTTGGTTCATTTGAATTCATTTAGGCCAAAAAGGTCAAGTTGACCAATTTGACCCATTTGACCCAATTGGGTTAGGTCATGGGTTAGTTTAGGCATTTTTGATCATTTGAAATGTTTTGCAAGCTTTGGTTTCAATTAATTTTCGTTTGATTTGATTTTGGCTTGATTTGACCATTTAGGTCAAGTTGGGTTCAAGGTCAATTAGGCTAGGTTGGGTCAAGTTGGCCAATTTAGGCTTTGGTCAAGTTCAACAAGTGATTTAGAATGAATTTGACCCATTGGTCGTAATCAATTTAGCTTAGATCAAGATTTGACACATTTTGACTTTTTTAGGTCAACTTGGGTTAAGTGGCCAATTGGGCTAGGTTTGGCTCAAATGATAACTTGGTCAAGTCCAATCATTGATCATGAATTGGTTTTGATATGGTTTCAATCAGTTTAGCCTATGGTGGATTTTGGCTAGTTTGGGTTTCATTTGGGTTAAGTGTTGACTTAGTCAAAGGCTAGGTTTGACCCCATTTGAGTGATTGATCATCTTATGATGATTGTTGCTCACAATATGAGGCTTAGATTAGCTTATTTCAATCCAATTTGGGTAGGATTAGAATTTGGCTCAAAAAGGTATTTTTGGTCACTTTGGGTCAAGTGAGCCTAAGTGGGTCAATTGGCTTCATCAAGGCTTGATTCAAGTTTGGTTGAACTCATATATGGACTTATGATTAAAATATAAATCCAATTGCAAGTGATTTGGAGTCAAATGAGTTTTGATTCATTTGATAATTTCAAGTTCAAAGGATGAACATGGGTTTGATTTAGGTTTGAGTTTTCAATTTAGTTTTTGTTTGATGATTGAAGTTTATGTTTGAATTTGGTTTATGATTGAAGGATTGATGTTTTGAAAATAAAATCTAAAGGTTTGAATTGATTTAAGTTTGATTTGGCTAAGTTCAAGAATTTGACTTGAAAGGGTATATGTTGGATTTAGGTTAGATTTGGATTTGAGTTTTGAATTTGGTTTTGGTTATTTGAATTTATATTTCATTTATATTTGTGAATATAAATGAGGATATAAATGGGTTATGAGGGAACCTTTTGAACTTGGAGTGATTTGGATTTGATTTGAGCTAAGTCCATGAGATGAAATCAAAGGGCTTAGGAAAGATTATTTTGGATTTAGAATTGATCATGGATTTTAGTCATTTGGAATTGATTCCTGATTTGAGAAAATCCATTGGAATTGATTTAAGGTTTTATAAAATTAATTAAGTTGGAATTGATTTAAGGTTTGATTTGGAATTGATTTGAATTTAAGGTTGATTTGAATTTGAAGTTGATTTGAAAGAAGTTGATTTGAATTTGAAGTTGGTCTGAATTTGAAGTTTGACTTGAATTTGAAATTGATTTGAATTTGAAGTTGATTTGAATTTGAAGTTGAATTGAAAGAAGGAAGTATGGATTTGTTTCGAGCTATAGGGTAGGCAAGTTTTTCTAACACCCCTAAGACATGACCTATTCCTATGGCTAACTCTTCTAAGTCTCTAAGCTTAGGTTAAGTGTTCACCTAATCACTAGAAGTGTCTTAAGACTAAGGAACTCTTAGTGTCTAAGAGGAGTCCTATGTCTAAGATGGAGAGGTTGAGAGCTCATTCTAAAAATGAGGTCAATAAAGGGTGCCCAATAGGTGCGGTGTGGACAAGGTACGCGTGTAATCGAGATGATCAACAACAGCTCACAAGAACATAAATGATCTCCCAACAAGGTGTAGAAGGAATCAAGAGCATAATGCAATGTGACTCTACTCATGTCAACAACATAAGAGAGTGAAGGAGGAATCCACTTGGGACTGAGTATGTGAACCTTCCATTTGGGAAAAGATTCAAGTCATCCACTAGGGGATGAGAGGTTTGATTTTATTTGTGTCTTGCTAGGGAGAAATTAATTTAATTTGTTGATTTATGATTCGATGTTCGACTAGGGATGCAAATGTGAACTCTCCACTGAGGGAGCAAGTTCAAGTCATCCACTAGGGAGAAGAGGTTATAAAATCCGCTAGGGGATTAGAATTTGGGATCCGATGGGGATGAAAAGATTTGCATCTACTGAGGAGAAGCAGAATAATTTGATTAGTTTGATTATCTGATTATTTGATTTGACTCCACTGGGGGAGGTTGATTGATTTTATTTTATTTGTTTAGTTTGACTCCACCTAGAGAGAAGGGTTGAATTTATTTCAGATCTTTAAATTTTTGGATTTTGAGATGGACCCTGTTAGTTTGTGATGTATCGCACTGAGTAGGGGCCTTGTTGGCCTATGCCTAACTTGGATTTACCAATCCAAAAGGGGTAGTCTACCAACCACATGGTAGGAATATCCAACCAAAGAGATTTCCTTTCTATGTGCAACAGCTGTACTAGGAAGAAAGTGTAGTAGACTTACATCCTCAAAAGTAGGAATTAATTGCTAGGGTGATCCATTAGTGAGGCAATGGATTGGACCCAACCTCAGGCTAACTATTGAGTGAATGCTGCTGAGGTACTTAAATCAGCTCAAAGATAGTTAATATTAATTTCATTTTTTAATTATTTTTGATGGATCCCATCGGCTTGCGATGGACTGCACTGAGTAGGGGCTATTTTGGCCTTGCTCTACATTTAGATTTACCAATCCAATGGGGTAGTCTACCAACCACATAGTAGGACTATCCAACCAAATGGGTGCCTTTCAGTTTGCAATGGTCAAGTTAAGAAGACAATGTGGGGACTCATATCTTCCAAAATAAAGAAACACTGGGGTGATCGGTTGCTTGTGCAATAAATTGAACCCGACCTAGGGTTGAATATTGAGTGAATTCCACTGGGGACTTAAATTAGCTCAAAGATAGTTAATATTAATTTCATGTTTTAATTATTTTTGATGAGTCCCATTGGTTTGCGATGGACTGCACTAAATAGAGGCCATGTTGGCCTTGAACTAACTCAAATTTACCAATCTAGAGGGGTAGTTTACCAACTAAATAGTAAGACTATCCAACCAAAGGAGTGTCTTTCGGTTTGCAATGGTTAAGTTAAGAAAAAAGTGCACGGACTCACATCTTCCAAAATAAGGAACCACTGGGGTGATCGGTTGCTTGTGCAACAAATCAAACCCAATCTAAGGCTGACTATTGAGTGAATGTCGCTGGGGTACTTAAATCAACTCAAAGGTAGTTAAGATTAATTTTATTTTGTTAATTATTTTTGATGAATCCCATCAATTTACAATGGACTGCACTGAATAGGGGCCATGTTGTCCTTGAGCTTACTTAGATTTACCAATTCAAATGGGTAGTCTATAAACCACGTAATAGGACTATCCAACCAACGGGATTGCCTTTCGATTTGCTATGGTCAAGTTAAAAAGAAAGCACAGGGACTCACATCTTTCAAAATAAGAAAGCACTGGGGTGATCAGTTGCTTGTGCAAGAGATCGAACTCAACCTAGGGCTGACTATTGAGTGAATGCCACTAGGGGACTTAAATTACCTTAAAAATAGTCAAGATTAATTTAATTTTTTAATTTTTTTTGATGGATCCCATCAATTTTTGATAGAATGCCCTTAGTAAGGGTCGTGTTGGCCTTGGTCTAGCTCAAATTTACCAATCCAAAGGGAGTAGCTTCTTGACCGAGGGAAGAACTATCCAACCAAAGGGGTACCTTTCAATTTACAATGGTTAATTCAGGGAAGAAAGTGCGGGGACTCATATATTTTTTGAATAGAAGATAACTAGGGTGACACATTAGCAAGGTAACATGTCAACCCGACCTCGGGCTGCCCGCCGGTTGTGACAGTCATGCTAGAAAGAATGCGTAGTAGACTTACATCTTCCAAAGAGAAATGACATTGCCGTAAAGATAGGATGCCTGCTTGAGAAAGGGGCCACTGGGGCTTGAATTCCTAATTCATAAGAAAATTTATTTATTTATTTATTTATTTGTTTGTTTATCATGAACCTTGTTGGTTTGCGAGGGATCATACTAAGAAGGAGCTTATATTAGCCTAGACCTATCTCAAATTTACTGAACTAATGGAGAATTTGCACATTCGCTGAATAAATTCTCCAACCACAGTGGTGGCTACTAGAAAAGAGGAACTGCCCAATCCAAAAGTAACCCAGGTAGTGTATAAATGTGGTCGCAAAGGATGTGATCCAGGTAGAATGCCCACAAGGAGAGGGTCTGCTAAGGGCTTTATCCAAAACCCTGGAGAAGGTAATTTGCATAGGTATTCAGTGGCCAAATCAAGGAGAAAGCGCACAGACTCATATCTGCTAAGGGTGGTGTACCCACCGGGTGAGTCACTATCAGCATAGCGAACATCAACCAACTTAAGGTGCCCATCAGTTTGTAATAATCAGCCTAGGAAGACAGCATCGGGGACTCACATCCTTTTATAGTAGAATTGATTATCGAGATAGTCTGTCTTCAGCTCGACAGGTGCTATCCGACCTAGAAAACTATTAAGTGAATGCCACTAGGGTACTTAAATCAACTCAAGGGTAGTCAAGAGGAAAGGAGCCATTGGGGGACTTACCTAAACCTCAAATATACTCAACTTACAATGGCATGATGGTTCAAGCGAGGGACTCACATCTTCTTAAAAAATTCAACATGAGGTAGCTTATTGGCGCGAGGCTATCAAACTAACAAGCTCATCGGTTTGCAATGGTCAAGTCGGGAAGAAAGCTGACTCACATCCCTGACAAAAGGGGTGATGTACTAATAAGGTAGTATGTCAACCCGACCTAGAGCAGCTAATGAGTGAGTGCTACAGGGACTTGCTCCCACATCAAAACAGCTCGAGATAAAATATTTGTGATTATTTTTGTGGATGTGTTAAAGAGAATAGGACGTCGCTTGGGTTATCTCACACCTACCCTAAACACGCTTGGGGAATTTGATGAAATGGTGCCATGAATGGCAATTGTGATCCCACCAAGAGAGGTTGCCGCTTGGGTTCTCTTACACCTAACTTAGTAATGCTGAGGAATTGAGTTTGATTTATGTTTGTGTTATGAAAGAGGGATAAGATGCCTCTTTAGTTCTCTTACACCTATCCTAAGCACATCATGGCATAGTTGCAAACAAGTAAATAATGCTTCGAATGAAGAGAAGATTTTGATGAATTGGAATGAAATTTTGTTCTTTTGCTGATAGTTATTTTCAAACATAATTTTATGGATAATATTTCTTTAAATAGAGCCCATTAATTGGAAGCATCGGGTGTTCCCCTTTATAATCAATAAGATGATAAGATCCTCCTTGGTAGGCCTTCTTTATGATAAAAGGGCCTTCCTAAGTGGGTTCAAACTTGCCTCGCATCTTTTGACGGGCAATAATTGGTCTCTGTACAACTAAAACAAGCTCTCCTACTTGAAAAGCTCTAGGAAGGACCAGCTTGTTATGAGTTTGAATCATTTTGGTTTTGTATAACTCGAGGTTCTAGCATGCCCATAGGCGTCTCTCCTCCAAACCTTAGAGCTCTTCTAACTGCAACTTGACATTCTTCTCTGTAGTGATTTTACTACCCAATGTTATCCTTAGAGATGGGAGCTAAACTTCTAATGGAAAAATGGCTTCAGACCCATACACTAAGAAGAATGAAGTAGACTAAGTTGGAGTTCTCATGTGTGTGCGGTATGCAAAGCTTCCTTCTATCGCTTTGTTATGAGAGTTTTGTTGAATGCTTCTGCTTGGCCATTTTCCCTGGGATAGTAGATGATGGAGTATCTCCAATCTATACTGCGGTGAAGCTGTTGTTCTTGGTGCTCTTGAATGCAGTACCATTATCAGATATAATTTGTTGAAGCACTCCGAACCTATAAATGATATATTTTCTAAAAAAATGGAGCACATGCTGAGCTGTGATCTCTCTGAGTGGGATTGCCTCTATCCACTTGGAAAAGTGATCTGTGGCAGCTAAGATGAACCGATGCCCCTTTGAAGAAGGAGGATTGATAGGACCACTATGTCGGTACCCCAACACTCAAATGGCCATGAGGCTAATGTAGGATGTAGAATGTTGGGTGGTTGATGTAGGACCACACCGTGTACTTGACATTGATGGCACCTCCCAGCCACATTCATGCAGTATGTAATCATTAAAGGCCAGTAGTATCTTAGTCTCTTGATCTTTATTCTCATCTTTGGACTGAATTGATGTGCTCCGCATAGACCTCAATGCACCTCGGTCACAATCTTATGGGCTTCATGCTTATCTAAACAACATAACCAAATTTGATCGAAGGATTGTCGGTACAAGGTGCCATCAATGAGAGATAAGAAAAGAGCTCTCTATTTCAATTGATGGGCTTGTGACTTCTCTTGAGGTAGTTTGCCTCTAGTCAAGTAATCCATGAATGATTGCCTCCAATCCAGCTCCTTGTGCTTTTTGGAAATGATAACCTCCCCTTCAAGAGAAAGTCTCTCAATGAGTTAAACATCATTAAGGGATAGGAGTTGTCTATTTTGGACCCTTATTAGAATTGACTCATCTTCTAGACATGCCAATTCTTTGGCAAGTTTGGCCAAAAAATCTGCTACTGCATTCTCTCCTCGAGGGACCTTGTAGATGGTGACCTTAGGGACTTGGGCCAATAATTTCATGGTGTACTCATGGTAATGATGAAGCTTAGGTTTTAGAACCTTGTAGGACCCGTCATTCTGGTTGATGACCAACTGAGAATCTCCAAAGATGTTGATGCTCTTGACACATACTATAATGGCTAACTTCAGACTGGCAATCAAAGCCTCATACTCAGCTTCATTATTGGTGCATTGATTGGAGAGATAATATGAGAATCTCATCACATCATGGTCTGGAGTTAAGAAAACTATTCCTATCCCTACCTTTCCTGGAAGAGTAGATCATGGTTCTTCTCCTTGATGAAAGGAAGTCACACCATCAAAATACATCTCCCAATGGAGATTGTCTACCTCCCCTAAGTTCATGATTTGTTCATCAGGGAGATCATCACTAAGCAGAGAATCAGTAGGCAGTGGGTGTGCTGCTAAGAAATCTGCTAGTGCTTGTCTGTTCACTGCACGGAAGGGTACAATGACATCAAATTATAAGAGAATCATGGACCAACATGCCAAAAATCTAGATAGCATTGGCTGTGTCATGAGATACTGCAGTGGATTGGTTCTTGAAATCAAGTTCACCTTATGAGAAAGCATATAATGCCGTGGCTTTTGGGATGCAAAGATTAATGCTAGATAATGCTTCTCAATAGGTGGGTAGTTCGCTTTAGCAAAAATTAGACAATAGTTGAGGTAGTAGAAAGCACTCTCCTTCCCATCATCATTGGCTTGGGCCAACAAACTGCTGAGGGAGTCGTCCAATGTAGCAATGTAGAGGATGAGTGGCCTACCTGGGATAAGGGCTGCTAGAAATGATAGCTTCACTAAATACTACTTGATATCTTCAAAGGCATGCTGAAACTTATCATCCCACTTGAACTTGACATCCTTTTTTATAAGTGTTGAAAATGGATTACATCTCCTCGATAGGTTGGACATAAAGTATTTTAGATGTGCCAACCGCCCTTGAAAAGATCTGAGTTGAGTTAAACTTTTAGGTGGTGGCATTTATAATAGCTTTGATCTTTTTTGTATCTATCTCTATTCCCTAATGACGGACAACAAACCCAAGTAATTTCCCTAAAGCTACTCCGAATGCACACTTCATGGGGTTCATTTTGTGGATATATTATCTTAACCATTTGAAAACTACTCTCAAGTCAAATAGATGGTCTTCCTTTTCTTTTCTTTTGACTACTAGATCATTAACATAGCACTCAACTTGATGATAAATGAGTTTGTTGAAGATCTGAGTCATGGCCCATTGGTATGTAGCACCAGCATTTTTAAGGCTGAATGGCATGACCTTATAACAATAGATTTTGATCGGGGTTCAAAAAGTAGTGTTTCTTTCATCCTCGAGGACCATCTTGATTTGGTTGTAGCGAGATGACCCATCCATGATGGAGAAAACTACATGAGATGAGGCGATGCCCACCATTAGTTCTGATATAGGAAGAGGAAACTCATCCTTAGGACATGCCTTGTTTAAGTCCCCAAATTGATGCATGTAATTTGGCCATTCTTTTCTTAACGGATGACAGACTAAACCGTGTAGGTATTTTTCTTCCCTGATGAAACCAACATCGATTAGTTTCTTGACTTCAAAAATGACATGTTGTTCAATTTCTAATCACATGCATCTAGGAGCTTGCTTGATAGGGTTGGCATTAGGGTCTATTGCTAGTTTGTGGACTGCTACATCTGGAGATAATTTGGGCGTCTCTTCATAGCTACATGCAAAGAGGTCCTTAAACTTAATCAATAGCCTAACTAAGTCATTGCTTTCTTCTTCATTCAGCAATGAACTGATGTATGTCAGGCGTGGATTTTGTTTTATCTCGAGGTTGATTTCTTTGAGCTTGCCAATTATTGAATGGATCTTCTCTTCAAATTCTAGCAGTGCATCTTTGGTTTAGAGATCATCTAGATCATCTAAAGTTTCTAAACATACTAAATGATTGGTTTAGAGAAGAACCTATCAGACTCTAAATGATTGGTGATAACTAAGCAGTAATCATCATCATCAATTAGACCCATTGTACCGAATCCTAGTCCTGATCATGATTGTGCATCCTTGCCTTTAATGTTTCACATCTTCTCAAAATACTATGACCTATGCTTAGACCATTATAATAAATCAAACCTTTCTTTGCAAGATTAATAACACAAGGTGAGTGCCAATCAAAAGGCAATTCCATTAATTCTTTATATGAATTATCCTTAAGACCTACATTAGTTTCTGGACTTAAGGATGATAATCCAAATAAGAATCTCTTCAGCTTGACATACCTGGAAGATTGAGGGGCTTCCTTAACTACCTAAACCTTCAACTTTTTAAGAAGAAAGTGAGGTAAGAGCTAAGGTTCCTAACTACTGCTTGATAGTTTCACATAAACTTGATTTTAATACATTCATGCTTTGCTTGGAGGCCTGATCTTCATCACTGTATGGCTCGAGTGTCACTTCCAATGAAACTCACTGAGAGGGGTTGGCTAGTATGCTAATCACTTTAGACTCATCCTTTGAGCTGGATTTTAAGTCTATGTGAATAGTAGGGGTACTTCTATGAACTAGAATATAACCCCTATTGGTTGGCTGCCAACTAGGGGGTCTTTCACCTTTAGAATTGCCTCAATGTCTATCTCTGCCTCTACTTAGTGGAGGTCGATCATCCTACCCATATGTTCGTATGGTGGAATGAACTGTGGGTGGAATGTGACATGTGGCTCTATCTGTTCCTTGATGTCCTTTTCTCATTCACTTGTACTTTCCTTCTTCTTCTCTTTTTCTTTTTCTTCCTTTTATTTTTCTTTTGCATTTAAATTTTGATCAAGTTCATGAGAAAAGGTGTTTTGAGGAAGATTAGGTCACATCTTCATATATCTCAACCTCTCTAGCTGAAAATAACTTTTCATCACCTTTGACACAGTATTCGATTCCATCCTTTCGAAACTTGATGCACTGATGGAGGGAGGATGGAATCATCTTAATCTGGTGTATCTAAGGTCTATCGAGCAAAGCAGTGAATGAAGTATTCAAATCAATTATGTAAAACTTGGCTTTAGTCTTCCAGTCACCTATTTCCAAAGGTAACATTATGGAGCCTAGATCCCTCTCATCTTGTTCATTGAATCCTCTCAATATTATCCAATCTCCTTGGAGAGATGTTGATCCTCAAGCAGGCAAGGGTCTTTAGATTCATAATGTTCACTGATGCACTTGGATCAACAAGAACCCTAGAAAGTTTGAATCTGCTCAAATCCACTATAATGCAGAGAGGACGATTGCTCTCCATGTCCCCTAGAAGAAGGTCTTCATTTGTGAAAGTGACTCCTTGGGCTTCTCTAGAATAATGTGCCTCCTCTCCAATAGCAGTTAGCTGAGATAAGCATATCTTTGGATCTAGAGGAGCCTTGATTAATGATTCCCTCATCTCTTTGGATAAGATGAGGGCATCATATATACTTAACTTAGCTAACAACTTTCTTAGGTGAGAGAGGACATTGTAATCTACTTTTGGTTGATCCTCCATAAGCATATCCAAGGGTGGAGCATCTTGTGGAGGGGATTCTCGATCATTAGAACCAATGACTTATTTCCCCTTATCTTGAGGTGCTGCTCTAGGAGGTAGAACCTTGCCACTACGGAGGTTAACTTCGGTGATATCTTGTGGCAGTTTAGTGGAAGGTTCTTCCTGCTAGGCCACTTACAGCTTCTCCTACAAGACCCTCAGAATCAAATGATTCTAAGTCTATCTCAAGAGTTGAACCCATATTATTCAAAGAAGGAAAGTCCAACTCTGAATCAGAAAGAGAAAGATCAGAGTTGTTATAATTATTATTAAGACTTAGAGAGTTTTCTAAGGGAGTAGAATTAGACAACCCATTAGAAGTGACATAGATATAATTCAAACTAGCTTTATTTCTCAATTTTTTAGATTTTGAAAGAGGTACATAGTAAAAATCAAGTAAAGTAAGAGGGGTGAGAGATTTGATGCCCTTTTCTGCTGATACAAAATGTCTACTAGAAGAAGAGCTAGGTGAAGTAATAACTGCAACGGTGGACTGGAGGTTGGGCTCGATTGGTGGTTGTGCTACTTAGCTATCCCGGGATGGTGTGGGTTACTGCTATGCTATTGAGCTCCCACTTTCCCTAAGTTGTCTTTGACAACTTACAAACGTTCCTTGATGTTGGAGGTTCGAGCTACCTCAGGCACCTGCAAGGAAAGTTGCTTGATTTTTGACACAATCTTTTTAGAGGTTCGGGATAAGGAGATATCCCAACCTTCTTTAGTTTTGAGAGGATCGTAGGTATCCCCAAGGATTACCCTAACAGAATTGGATGGTTGTTCCTCTAGGTATTTCTTTGGGATAACTATGGCTTCTATCTTATAGTTATGCTCTAGCCAGTCCTTGAATGTAAAGAAATCCTCTAAAATATGGCCTAACATGCGGTGGTAGGGGCAAAAGTTAGGATCATTGCTCATGCCCACTCATTCCAACCTTTTAGGCTCGGGTAGCTGAAAATCAGGTTTCTTTAAGAGGTTCTTAAAGATTTTTTTAATTACCTCCCTCTTAAATGAATAAGATTTGTTTAGTTTATCCAAAAGAGTAGGAGGATGGTACACCGGGTGGCATGTGTACCGCCGCATGAGTATATGAGGAGGAGGTGGTAGGTCATGGAGGACGGTGGGTAGGATGTCCTAGCTGGTGGCAGAGGAGGTGGAAGTAATAGCTGTGGAGCTTGAGGTCTCTCATACTACTCTCTGGTAGACTATTTTCCCTTGTCTCTTACTGTCACTGCCCCTGACTTCTTCTCATATGCTTTCTGTGGCTTTGGCTTTGTTCATTTATCCGAAAAAGGCAACTATTTGGCTTCTCTTATAAGCTAGTTGCCTTACTGATTAGTTTCTCAAATATCTTAATGGTAAAACCTTTGAGCATGAAGGTGATCAAGCCATGAATATTCTTTAGTAGAATTTTAATGGCGTGCTGTTTAGACACCTATGGTTCACATTTCATACTCAAATTGTGCCATCTAAGAATATAATCAATGAGGGACTCACCAAGGTGTTGTTGAGCCACAACGAGATCACCTACAGACACCCTTTGCTGAGCTCCAACAACCTCTTATTGAAGAGTTGCTCCAACTCAACAAAAGTCTTTACTTAACTATTGGGGAGTTTAACATACCAATCAAAGGCTATGCCTACTAAGCTGCTGACAAAAAAGATAGAATAGTAATGCATCACTGCCACTAGGATTGCAACAACTGGCCCTAAAGTGTGCTATATGCTAACATGGGTTCCCACTGCCATCCAAGCTCTTGAAAGAAGGTGGCACAAAACCCCTAGAATACTGGATGGCATCGAATTCCTCTAGGTAGGGTCTACCCTTTGAAATTAATGATCCTCCTCATGCTTTTGCCAGCACTTCTCTCACTTGCTACTCAACCATGATTTTAATGTCTTTTTCTAGTACAGAGGTATTATCCACTACCTTCTTATACAAGCTAGTGTTGCCCTGCTCTACTAGAGGTGAAGTTTTAGCTTGATCCAAGACATGCAACAACTCTAGCTGATCAATCTCTATAATAGTAGGATACAGTGCTAGGGCTTGGTTCTGAAGTGCTAAAACTACTGCTAGTAAGTCTTCAAGCCTCTTCACCATCCTATCAATTTGTTCATCCTTCTGTTTTAATTGTTGAAGGAGGTGTTGGGTTGAGTAGGCTGTATCTTCCTGCTCAGCTACATCACCTTCCAAACCCTACTGATCATGAAGGAGGGAACCCATGGTGTCTATCATGTGCACTTCTATTGAATCCTCTAATAAATCATCTTCATTGGGATCAAAATTGACCTTCTCATCCTCTAAATCAGACCAAACATATCCTAGGATCTACTTCTTCTCAACTAGATATTGGACTACAATATCATTGAGAGAATGGTCCAACTGTGTGGGCATAAATGATCATGGATAACTGGTGGTAGGATCACTATCATGAATGGAGAGACATCTAACCTCCCCTACTGCTGGAGAGCTGATCTTGTGAGAACTATGCTCACTAGAGGATACATGCTCCTGACTATCACTAAATATGGGTGGAGTGGTGCTCCTAGGAGGATCTATACCCATGGGGATAGTGGTTCTATCTCTTGATCACTCTACTGCTATTATCTCCATAGTCTGCTGTGGTGGTGGTGGTGATGGCACAACTTTGATGCTCTATGGTCGCCATTCCTTCTTCACCACAACTAAAATAAAAGGTTGAGTAGGAGAGCTTGGCCTCACCTCAATCAGTGGTGTAGATGGAATGGGATCTCTTGGCAATAGGTGGATCACTAGTGAGGCTCTCTTTTCCTAGGATGCAGTCTTCATGGATTTTGCTAGAATGGTGGATGATGGAACCTGTATTGAAGATGGTGGAAGTGGAGTAGAGCAATGTGGAGGGGGCACTACTAACTCTCTCTGTATAGGATTTCCTCTCATGTTATGGGTAGTACCTATCAGTACAATGCTATCAGTATGACTGGCGTGGGTAGCCTGTCGATCAGGAAAGTCCATGAGGGTGGAGGTAGCTGACTGTTTAGCATACTTACGTCTTTCTCTGCTAGTCACATGCACTAATAAACATGCCTCCCTAGCCCACTCTTGTCTGATGTGTTCCCCTACACTGCGAGAGATGACAGAACATAAATCAAATAGAAATTGACTATAGCTCACAACTCGATGAACTGATCTCAACGACATATATCCTCCTATCTCTGATAGGAGCCTCAAATTGTACTATTGGTGGAGGTAAAATGGAAATCCTCCTAATATCTTTCTCTTCATCAGATCCAGAGAGGGGGTAAAACTTGTTCTCTGTGATAAGGGGAGAGACTATCTGGGGTAACTCCTCTACCGCAACTTGGGAAACTGCCTCTAGCTCCTTAGCTATGTGGTCATGATGCTGCTTGATCTTGTGACACCAATTGCAGCGTTGAGTCCTGCTAGGAGGGGCAGGATGAGAACTAGATCCTACCTCGTAGGTGGGGGAGACTATCCTTGAAGATAGGGTAGCCTTCCCCTTGGAAGGAGCCAATGAGTGGGTGTTAGCCCATACTAGAGCAGAAAGGGGAACCACTGAGTGCATTGACAATGGAACTACAATTACTACGAGAACTACCATATCCTTCTTCTTTAGTGAGGGAAACTCTGAGTCAGATAACATCTCTACATGAATAATCGGCTTCTGCCCAGTCACTACACTCCTGTCGATGATTGTGGGGGTGGTCCCCTTACATGTGATTCTAACCCCCTTGAAATCTCAGCCAAAATGATTGAGGTGGGCGAAGTTAGTCTGTGGAAGGCTGGCCCGATCCAAGGACAAATCCATCCCAAAAGGAAAAGTAAACACGTACTTTTAAGCTGCCATTTAGAACTGGACTGAACTGGGTTGAAGTTTTGCTATTTTGAAAATAAGTTTGAATTAGATTTCTTGCTTTAATTTATTTTTTAGAATTTGAACCCGTACTCAATAATTTGAATATGTTAAGTGGGGCTCTTTGAATTTTAAGATAGATTTTGAGTTTAGAATTGGAAATGAGATTTTTGAATGTAGAATCCATTTTCAACAAAATTGTGTATGTTGAAAATGGGTTCAAATATTTTTGGAGAGATTGATGCATCCATAGGTTCATATTTGAATTTGATTTTTGTGTTTGAGGACCCTTCATTTAATAAATTTGAGTATGTTAAAGTAAAGGGTCAATTGATTTTATTTTGATTTATGATTTTGGAATTTACTCACTTAGCAAATTTGAGTATGCTAGGTGAGGTGTTTGAAAATAAATTTCTTCTTTTATTTGCTTGTTTATGAATTACTTGTGAATTTAAAAAATGAAATCTTTACTTAGAAAATTTGGGTATGCTAAATGAAGAATCCAAATGTTTTGTTATTTTTGAAAAGAGGATCTTTACTTAGCAAATTTGGGCATGCTAAATAAAGGATCCAAATGTGTTTCCTTTTTGATACTTTTTGAAAAGAGAATTCTTTACCTAGCAAATTTAGGTATGCTAAATAAAAGAAATCCAAATGTGTTCTGTTTTGATGATTTTTAAAATAAGGATTCTTAGTAAATTTAGGTATGCTAAGGAAATCCAAATGTGTTTTGTTTTGATTTTTGAAAAGAGGGTTCTTTACTTAATAAATTTAGGTATGCTAAATAAAGGATTCATGTTTGTTTGATTTTTGATTTTGAAAAGAGGATTCTTTACTTAGCAAATTTAGGTATGCTAAATAAAGGATCCATGTCTGTTTTGATTTTTGATTTTGAAAAGAGGATTCTTTACTTAGCAAATTTAGGTATGCTAAATAAAGGATCCATGTGTGTTTTGATTTTTGATTTTGTTTTTTAATTTTGAAAAGAGGATCTTCACTTAGCAAATTTAGGTATGTTAAATGAAGAATCCAAATGTTGTTTTATTTTTGTTTTTTTAAATTTAAAAAGAGGATCTTCATTTAGCAAATTTGGGTATGCTAAATGATGGATCCAAATGTGTTTTAAATTTTTTTTTGTTTATTTTTTGAAATGAGTATCCTCACTTAGCAAATTTAGGTATGCTAAATGAAGGATCCAAATGTGTTTTGATTTGTGATTTTTTATTTTGATTTTTTAAAAAGAGGATCTTCACTTAGCAAATTTGGATATCCTAAATGGGAATCTAAATGTGTTTTGATTTTAATGTTTTGATTTTTGAAAAATGAGAACTTTACTTAGCAAATTTGTGTATGCTAAATAAAGTTCAAATGAGTTTTTGATTTTGATGTTTTGAGTTTGATTTTAAAAAGAGGATCTTCACTTAGCAAATTTGGGTATGCTAAATGAAAGATCCAAAGGTGTTTTATTTTTTGAAAAGATTATGATTGATTTTTTTTTTTTGAAAAGATGATTATTGATTTTATTTTGAAAAGGTGATTGTTGATTTTATTTTTGAAAAGATGATTATTGACTTTGTTTTTGAAAAGATGATTATTGACTTTGTTTTTGAAAAGTCGATTGTAGATTTTATTTTGAATAGATGATTATTGATTTTTATTTGAAAATTAAATCTTCATTCAATAAATTGAATGAGGACGTTCATTTGCACTTTTAGAAAATATGATTGTTCATTTTTATGTTTGAAAAGATGATTGTTGATTTTGTTTTAAAAAAAAATGAAATTTTCATTCAATAAATTGAATGAGGCTGTTCATTTGTGCTTTGGAAAATATGATTATGTATTTTATTTTTGAAAAGATGATTGTTGATTTTTTTTTGAAACTAAATCTTCATTTAATCAATTGAATGAGGATGTTCATTTGTGCTTTTTAAAAATATGATTTCAGATTTTATTTTTGAAAAGATGATACATGTAACAATCATGAAGATTGTTAGATGAAGTTGAAATATTTTATTATGTGCATTTTTAAAAAAGTGCTTTTTTGGAAATTGTTATTTTTATAAAAGATTTCTCTTTATTTTTAGAATGAACCTTTCCATACCAGAAAAATGGTAAGAAGGAAGTATTTAGTTATTTCATTTTATTAAATTTTTATTTTCACATATTAGGGAAACCTAACAGGGGTTTTAAAACCTACACGAAGTGATCCTAAAACTTAAAGGATGTTGACTAGCTTAGCTTAAGGATGAAATAAACTAAGTGCCAACGAAAAAGAAAGATAGTCTCAGACTTATAGAAAGTACAAATCCACTATCGATACTTGGAGACCATGATCATTTACCAAAGATGGAGAGAGGAACCATCCCCAGTATAGTCACCAAAAAAATCTGTGATGAATTTTTTTATTCTTATCTTCATCTAAAAAATGAATTAATTGATTGAAAACAAAAATAAAACTCTTCTTTGTTTGGACACCACATAAATCCGCAGATGTTTTTATTACGGTGATCGGGTAGGACATTGAGGAATGATGTACTATCTCAAGAGATAGAATTCACCATCATACAATGGACATAATCACCTTAATAAGAACTCCTAAGGTTGATGGGTCTTCAAATGTACTAGAGATTCTTCCCCTACTTTACATGGAAAAATAAAGCAGGGTTTATTTTAAACTGGGTTTGTTAAGTTTTCTATGGAGGAAAGCCCCCATAGTTAATTACATCTTAAGGAATGAGATTCCTTAAGAATACTCTCGATTAAGGTAAATGATCCTTATCTCCAAAGATTTCAAAGATAGGACTATCAATCAATTGGTTATTTTTGGAAGATCAAATGAGATTGATCAAAAGGAGGGAGTTATTATCGAAACCAAAAAGAGATAAGTAGGGGATGCTCATGATGCTAAGATACCTAGTGAGCATCCCAAACTATCTTATGGTTCGATTTATATTTTTGAATTTGAAGAGAATTATTTATTTGAGATGAATTTTTTATTAGAAATCTAGGACTTATAATTCCATGATACAACATCATGGAAATGCCTAAGAGGTGAGGATTTATGCTTGTAGCCTACAAAGGGAAACAACAACCTTGGATCCTAAATCTAGGGAGCTTTGGCGAGGGTCGAAGAATGACCTAAATCTAAGGCAAAAAATTGGTTTTTAGTTTACCTCCACAAGAGAGGATAAAACCACCCGACTGTTAGACTTATAACCACCTGGGGGTGGCCACCAACTAACTCCTCCTACGATTTTAAAAATATGTAGGCAAGTCTTATGCTTTTGCAAGATAGTTAGGCTGTTATTTATTTAGAAAGAAACTAAGTCCTTAAACATAGTCCCTAAGAGACTAGATCATGTAGGGCATGAATAATGACTTAAATCTAATGCAAATTTTGCTTTATTTTCATTTTTGGACAATTCTTTTGATACAAACTATGTGATTCATATGCCTAATGTATGAGAAATTTGATTATGGGCCAAAATTAGCAAGAAGGAGGTGTGTTTCCACCATTGCTCTTAAATGTCAAGTAGAGTTCCATAGCAAAGGTGGAAGCCCTCCATAATCAAGAGTGAAATAAGATGCTTTTTTATGCATGATGTCAGACATACAACATCCAGCTAAGGGGTTGCAAAATCTTTTATCTTGATTTATAACTTAAGCTTTAGGTGAGGTTATGAGTTATTAATTTTTATTTTTGAGTTGATTAATTGGATTGAAAATTTATTTTTTCCTAGGAGCCTAATCACATCTAGGCTATTCATCAAGGCAAGGAAGAAACTAGGAAAAATATGTCATATTAATGTACAAGCTAAACAAACATCAAATAATTTTAGAAAGCTAGCGCAAAAGAATAAGAGGCCTTTTGTGGTCGGGTACCACCGCACAACCTGAAAAGAAATATGGGTAGCCAAGCTCTACCCTTATACAATCTAGATTATAAATGATTTAATTATAATCAAAAAGGAATTCATGTTATGGGGGTCTTCATTCTTCATTTCTTCATTTCTTCATTTCTTTCTTCTTTCTTCTTTCTTCTTTCTTCTTTCTTCTTTCTTCTTTATTCTTTTTTCTTTCTTCTTTCTTCTTTTGGTTGGTTGGGATGTGGTTGCTCCAAAGTCTTATGACCAATGTTCATCCTAATCCCCTATAACATTCATTCCAAATATTATTTGCAAAATTACATGAAAATGGGAAAAGTAAATCTAACTAAAACCTGCAAAATAGAGATTAGCTAAACAAACCACACAATTCTAAGCATGTATATGAATAAATTGAACTTAGTACCCCACACATGGGTTACCAAGTCCACTTGGCATATTTTTTGATTATGCTTAGGGCTATAAGAGCAATCTGTATAGCAAAAGCATTTATATTTTTATTACAGCGCCCCTTAAACACAATCCCCTATAGAAGATAATGATTAGACTAATATCATCTTATCATCCAGTCTACACACATACACCCTAACATCTAGACTAAAACATTACATCACAAAATAAAATCAAGCATCAAACCATGCACCTCCTAAACATAGAGCTCGAAATGGTGACTTAGCCTAATGTGTGTGCCATTTAAGGCTTGTGTGGCATGTCTTAGCTAGACTTTAAGGTTAAAGTTTTCTAAGTGTGAAGGATTTAACTTAGAGGGTGGTTTCATTTAAGTGATTTAATTGATTTGTTAATTTTATTTTGATGATTTGATTTGGTTTGAATGAACCTATATTTAATTACTAAGTTTTGTAAAGAGAGGAAAAGAGAAGAGAATTTCTCTTTCCTCCCTACCTTAAGTAATTTTTAAGGTAGATTCATTAGTGATTTTTCTTTAGTGAATGTTTTAATATGTGTTTTAATTAATCCAAAGTTTAGATCTGCTCTAAATAAACTTAGTCATTAAGAAAGGCATTTTAAGACTATTTAAGGAGAATTACTATAACAGAACACAAAACCTTTTATTTCTTTCCAACATTAGTATCATGCACATGAATAAATCCTAAGCATATCTATACATGAAATGCAAACATTTAGCACACCTTAATGATAAATGCTAACAGATGTTGCTTAAGGAGTATGACACCATCATTTTCTATAGCAGGGATATAAGGCACAAGACCTTCTTAGGGCTACTTAAAAACTCACAACCCCGGGATGTTCAGACTAATATACCACTTTTCTTACATACATGTGCATGTACAAAAGAAAACAAATGGACAAAGAATCATGTAAGAGATTTTTGTTTGTGTGTTTGATTTTGGTTGTTTAATTTACATGTGTAATGTGGGGATCCTTCTTAATTCATGACATGGGAGTGCATAGGAATAAATTTAAGCGAGTGTTATGTTCTTTTCAAATGAACTATGCACTTTGCAAATCCTATACAAACCATGTTATGAAAAGAGAAGAAAACCACATAACACATTTTATGCTATAATCACATGCAAACTTATAAGTAATTATAACTAGCATGCCTTCATTTATGATCTTTGATTTATAAATTTTGAAAATAATTTTTGATTTAATAGTGATAATAGCAACTCATATTCTCACTTTAGCCAAACATGCAATTTGACATAAAGAAAACATTTCATTTATTTTGATTTTTCAAAAGATATGAATGCATGATTTTCATTTGGCACATAACATTTAGCATGCTTAGAAAGAAATAAATTGATGTAAGCATGTAACTTCATTCACCTTAATTACTTCCTAAAGACAATCTTATGAAATAAGATCCTTTAAAGTGAATCAAAGTTTCTTTAAAGGGATTTTCATTTTTTATTTTGAGTTTAATTTAGGAAATATGAAAAGAGTGTTTACTGTCCTAACCTATTTTCCCCCTATGTGAATTGATTTAGTTTCAATTTTATAACCATTAAGTTGGTTTTGTGTTTTGTTTAGGTTAAGGTATAAATTAAGTTCATTAATTACCCCTTACCTACACTACTTTAACATAATTAACCTAATAATTATGAGCCAATATATGATATGCAATCACATGAAATTTAAATCAATAATGTACCTAGGAAAGAAATGGGCCTAATGCAATTGGCTCACAATTATTGATTAATTAAGCTAAAGGGTTTGATTAAGAACTTTCATAACCTTCCCACGCATGTGGGTTGGAAATGATTTCCTTAAATTTTCCTTAGGCTTTTGAACACCTAAAAATCTACTCAGCAGGAGATTGATTAAGTTTAGATTAATTTTGAATATTTGATTAAGCTAATTAAGTAGATCATTAGTGGATTAATCCTTAGTTATGTTTGGATTAAGGAAGAAAGGGGGTTTAGGGAATAACTTAGGGAAAATACCCCAAACCCATTCCATAAACATCCTCTTCACTTAAACAAAATTTAATTACCTTAATTAAGTGATTAAACCATTATTCACATGCTTAATTACTCTTAATTTCATTAAAGGCTAATTAAGGATTCATTAATTAATTTCCCTAATTAACTCATTAATAAATTCTAAGAAAATTAGGGGAGATAGAAGTCATCCCCCTAAAGATGTCTGAGATGTTTAGAATTAATTAATAGAATGATTAAGGATTAATTAGAGTTATTAAGTTTTTAATTAAACTTTAATTAGGAAAAATCCATTATTAAAAATCAATTAGAAGCACATTTATTGGATTCCCCTCTGAATTATCTTTAAAATGAAGTTAAGTTTGTATTTTTATATTTTTCTACCTTTAATTATGAATTTAGGAAGTTTCAATGATTAAGGGATAATTAAATAGCCCTAATTATATAATTAATTCTGTCGGTTCCACGTGGACTGCTGACGTAGTGCGTGCTTTCCACATGGCACAGCGGGATTGGTTATTTATGTTATCAAATCCTATGCCTCATCTACCAGCGGCATTATGTGCTTTCTCCTTAGTGTTCTGATCAAGGATCAGACAGTCAGGATCAAACTTGTGGCTCTAAAGGATTAATCACTGGATCTAGCATGTTTTAATCAAGATGGTCCATCCAAAACACATGGAATGGACGGTCCATGATTCATCCCTACCCTCGCCTATTGGAGATGAAGATTGTCCATTCTCCATGGCTTGATCTGAGCTCACTTGAGCTCACATTGGGCTGGGATTCAACCCACACCATCAAGAAGCAAGGAGAAGCACATCCAACGGTGGAAATTTAATGGGATTAAAATTTCCTTCACAAAGGACCAAAGAATTTTCAACCTAAGCTTGATTTTGATTCATACCTTATCGGAGGCTATCACCAGTGCTTCCAACCATTGAGGTAGCATCATTTAGTGGAGACGAAACCCTGTTGAAGATTTGAAGGTTCAATTTGCAGTGGATCCTCCAATTGACCAAAGCTTGCTTCAATGGCTTGCGGCTTTGGTCTAGGTCCTCCTTCCCGTGGATTGGATGCTTGGGATTTGCTTTGAATGAGCTCGACTTGATGCCTTGATGGTGCTTGCAAGTGGAATTGGACATTGGTGGAGTGATGAGTGAGTTGAAAAATCCTCACACCTCCCTTATCTTTGACTTAAGGAAACTGAGAAGGAGAAGTTGGAAAGAGCTTGAGAATGCTTGGAGAAGCTTGTGGGTGCTTGCCTTTGATCCTATGAACTCAATCGAATGCAAGTTTTGTGAATTGAAATGAAATGAGGGGGAGTATATCTCCCTAACTTGAATGAGATGGTTGAATCTCATTTTTCCATTTTGATCAAATTGCGCTCAAGGAATGGGTTGTTAGGAGTGCCATGTGGTTCGATTCTCGTAGGGGAGTGAGAGTGTGGAGGTGCACATGGGTTAAAATGAGTGTGGGTGGTGATCCATGTGGAGAATTTTGAGTGGAGTGGTCAGTTTTGGCTAACCCAAACCCAGTGGGTCATGTGCACCACTCTCCTTGGTGTCCAAATGGTCCACTAGGAGGATGCCAAGTGATTTTGAGTTGGAATATGATCAAATTCCAAGTGAATTTGATCATAGGTTACCCTTTGGCCTAGGGGTAAAATGGCCATTTGGCTTTGATTTTGATTTAGGCAGATTTGATATGATTGAAAAATGGGTGGTGCCAATTTTTAATGAATTTGGTGTTGATTTGATATCATTTGGCATGTTAACCCATTTAGGTCAAAATGGGTCAACTTGGATAAAGTTGACCAATAGGTCAAATTGGGTCAAACCATGGGTTAGGTCAAGTTCAAATGATCTTTTAAAATGTTTTGGTATCATTGGTTTGGTTCAATTTGATTTATATTTGGTTTTGATTCATTTGAATTCATTTAGGTCAAATGGGTCAAGTTGACCAATTTGACCCATTTGATCCAATTGGGTTAGATCATGGGTTGGTTTAGGCTTGGTTGATCATTTGAAATGTTTTGCAAGGTTTGGTTTAAATTAATTTTGGTTTGCTTTGATTTTGTCTTGATTTGGCCTTTTAGGTCAAGTTGGGTTCATGGTCAATTGGGCTAGATTGGGTCTAGTTGGCCAATTGAGACTTTAGTCAAGTTCAACAAGTGATTTAGAATGAATTTGACCCATTGGTTCAAATCAATTTGGCTTAGATCAAGATTTGACACATTTTGACTTTTTTGGTCAACTTGGGTCAAGTGGTCAATTGGGCTAGGTTTGGCTCAAATGATGACTTGGTCAAGTATAATCCATCATTGATCATGAATTGGTTTTGATGTTTCAATCAATTTGGCATATGGTGGATTTTTGGCTAGTTTGAGTTTCATTTGGGTTAAGTATTGACTTGGTCAAAGGCTAGGTTTGACTTGGTCTGACCCAATTTGAGTGATTGATCATCTTATGATGATTGTTGCTCATAATGTGAAGCTTTGATGGGCTTATTCCAATCCAATTTGGGTAAGATTAAAATTTAGCTCAAAAAGATATTTTAGGTCACTTTGGGTCAAGTGAACCTAGGTGGGTCAATTGGCTTATTCAAGGCTTGATTCAAGTTTGGTTGAACTCACATATGGACTTATGATTGAAATATAAATTCAATTGTAAGTGATTTGGAGTGAAATGAGTTTTGATTCATTTGACAGTTTCAAGTTCAAAGGATGAACATGGGTTTGATTTGGGTTTGAGTTTTGAATTTAGTTTTGGTTTGGTGATTGAAGTTTATATTCGAATTTGGTTTGTGATTGAAGGATTGATTATTTTGAAGAGAAAATCCAAAGGTTTGGATTGATTTGAGTTTGATTTGGCTAAGTTCAAGAATTTGGCTTGAAAGGGTGTAGGTTAGTTGAGGTTGAATTTGGATTTGAGTTTTGAATTTTGTTTATATTTGTGAATATAAATGTAAATATAAATGGGTTATGAAAATCTTTTGAATTTTGAGTGATTTTGGATTTGATTTGAGCTAAGTCCATAAGATCAAATTTTTTTTGGATTTAGAATTGATCATGGATTTCAATCATTTGGAATTGATTCATGATTTGAGAAAATCCATTGGAATTGATTTAAGGTTTGATAAAATCAATTAAGTTGAAATTTATTTAAGGTTTGATTTGGAATTGATTTGAATTTGAGGTTGATTTGAATTTGAAGTTGATTTGAAAGAAGTTGATTTGAATTTGAAGTTGGTTTGAATTTGAAGTTTGACTTGAATTTGAAATTGGTTTGAATTTGAAGTTGATTTGAATTTGAAGTTGATTTGAAAGAAGAAAGTAAGGATTTGGTTCGAGCTATAGGGTAGGCAAGTTTTCTTAATACTTGTAAGGCATGACCTATTCCTATGGCTAACTCTTCTAAGTCTCTATGGTTAGGTTAAGTGTTCACCTAATTAGTAAAAGCGTCTTAAGACTAAGGAAATCTTAGTGTCTAAGTAGAGTCCAATGTCTAAGGTGGAGAGGTTGAGAGCTCATTCTAAAAATGAGGTCAACAATTCTTAAATGAAAAATCATGTGTCACATTGATGTAGCATCGCGATGCTCTTACACAGCACCGTGATGCCAGTTAGAAAAGTTTATCCCATATCATTAAATAGCCTAAATGTCTACGAGTTATCATAAAGTTTCTTTTGACCAGCGTAGCGACCCTACATTATCAGGGCCAAAGAATTAGTAAAGTAATCAACAAGGTCAATGACATCAGCGCCATTGCGCTGACCATGCAACGCCATGGTGGTAATTATGCAACACCTTGGTGTTGGAGTTATAGTGTTGAGGTGCCATATTTGCACCGCCAAAGCACTATGCCTAAGATAAGCTTGAAAAATTCACATGGTCCCCAGTACAATTACAATTGGCCAAACCTACTTCCTAAGGATATTGCGTAGGTTAAAAATAAGCTTGAAATTCTCGCATTTGCCTGACATGCATTAAAAAAATCTAACTCTAGTGGCTGAGGATGCTACGCGGGGTAATCCCCAGTTGGGTCCTATGATTGGGTCTGAGTTACAAAAACCTAACATTTTCTTGATGATGGCCGTGGCGATTATAAAATTCATCTGGAGGGAATATGTTTAAATTGAATGAACTTCATCATTCAATATAACTTAAAGCAAACAATCAACTATCCATCCATCATTATTTATCATGGATGATAAGCTAAGAAAACCTTTGCTCACAAAAGTGCCGATCTCAAATAAATATATTTATGCTCATACTCAAATAATCTCATGCTAGTAAGGATGTGACTTGTATCCTTTGTCTGCATGGTTATGTTGTTAAATGGCACCACAGGAAATGCACATATGATTGAACCCTCTAATTGGGTGACTTCACATCTATATAGCTCCATTATATTTTGGTCATGGTAATGGCTCATATGTTCCTTAATGGCTTTGCTCCTTAAGCTATGAATCATGGAAAATATTTAATAGGAAAAAATGCTTAAGTTAACTAAGGTTGACTTCAATTTATCTCCTTAGATAAATATCACCCTAGGTCTACAAGAACACCATGGGTGACACAACCCATGGCTGCTAATAAGAATTTTTTAGTTAGAAATAATTTCTCTGACTAGTAGACTAGGGTCCATAATAGCTTGAGATGACTGAACCATGGGATCTTGATCGGGTGTACAATCATTTATCCCAACATATGCTTTATGTTATATAATATATTCACTAATTATTCATTATATACTATGCATTAAATGCTCATATTTTTTATTCGAATATTTTAAATTATATTTTTGCATTTTAAAGGGATGTAAGCCCAATTTCTTTATTTATTATGTGAATCATACATGACATTCATCTATGCCAGACACACCTCTAAGAAACCATCACATATCACTAAGATATATTTATTTCCAACCTTAATCAAGAGTACTCTCTTGCCGCGGTAAGAGGGGTAATTAACTATGGAGGTTTGCGTCCATAAGAAGTAAAACCTAGATCTAAACAAACCCTAACATAATATTAATGAAAATCTGGTTGAATATATATCAATATACTTCACGAAAGAACATGCTTCTATCCCATCCCAATAAAGATGGAGGAGTGCATCATCCACAGTGTTCTTTCGGAGCGATCAAATTCTGGTGCCATCATAGACTTAAATGAAGTATTATACTATTTTAAATTTTTAAGATCTACGAACAGGTTTCTTCAATGAAAAACATAAATTACTTGATGACTATAAATCTCGGTGAGGGATCCATAGTAAGATTCCCTTAGGCAATAACTAATATTGGTTCTGCTGGAGCTACTCTCTAGTTCAGAATAATCTCAGAGATTCCTACCAATTGGATCTAACACTAAGCCTATAACCAAGATCACTCAAATGCCAAAAGCATTCACCAAGGAGAAGTGGCTGAATGAGGCCATCCAACATGCACCCAACCTTAATGCCCTAAACTTAAAAAGGGCTTTTGTCTTTGAAAGGTTATCAAATGAAACACTAACCACCCTCGCTGAGGATAGGATGGTCGGTAGGCTTAAATTGAAATCTATCATTGTCAACCCACTCAACAATACGTCGGGGGAACATACTACCTTGCATGATGTTACTGTTGCCCCGAGAGTGCATGACTATAAATCGTTTACCTCAGACACCAAAACATCTAAGTGGGTCCGCAGAAAATAAAATGTTGCCTATAGAGCTACTGGATTACACATATGTGTCGAATGATAATCCAACCCACTGGTGGAAGCGAGCGTACCCACCAATAATAACTTTGATCCACTCAGATGGGTCAAAAGAAATAGCTCAGGAGGAGCTATGAAGAAATCATTCTGGGACAAACTTATATGTCCCAGTCCACAAAAACAACCACAAAAAGAGGCATCTATTTCCTCTAGAATTTATAAGGTTTGAAGGCGGTCAGAAATAGAAAATTTTAGGGAAGAATAAAAAAGGTTGGTGAGTTAGGTCGCCAACCCCACAAACTCTTACCTCAAAAGAGGTGGGAATATTCAAAAGTATCATGCTCATTTATAATAAGACTCCAAGTCTGCGATCACCATAGTTGGTGAACACCGACAACAAGCCCTCAGACACAAAGACACTGAGCGACCAGCTATCGAAAGGTCCTGATGACCACAACCTACACACGATGAGCACCAGGGTGCGACATGTGGGATATATTATTAGAGATCCACTACTAGAAGGTCCTGACAACTATGTGCATTCGGTGAACATGAAAGTGTGACATCTGAGACATATACCCAGAGATCCACCCATGGGAGGTCCCAATAGATTTGGGTACTAAAAAAACACCAAATCATTGATCACAAACTCACTCCTCTAGATGATGAAAGAGTAGATTCTCTCATCAACAACTCAAAACACCAGTCTGACAAAAGTCAACTAGTAGATGATAAGGAAGACAATCGACTCTTCTAAGAAGATAAAAATTTCTCAACTAATGAAGAGCAATCATTCCTAGACCTCTACAATAATAATGATATCAATTACATGGAGTTAAAAACTATTTGTATGGTCGAGACACATTTGAGAAATAGAAATAAGGTGCCCAAACAACAAGATGAAAGAGGACACTAAGAGAACCCTAATCACTAACAACTTGAAGTAGAAGCCCGAGTAGAAGTTGAAGTAACATAAGAGTTGGATGATGTTGTAATAATATTATAATGACAAATGAGCTCTAAACTACAACAAAGGGATCAAGAGATTATTTAGCTTAATGCCCACTTTAATGAAATGAATGGGCTAATGAAAGAGCTATTAGGTCAACTTAATCAAATTGTGGCTGCAAGAGAACACATGCCTCTAAGAAATCCTTCAAAAATGAGCAACTCTGTAGTTGAAATTGGGGGTAAATAAAATATTGCATCCAACTTTCCAATAATCCCAACATAAAGGAATGAAACCCCAGGAGAGGCTACAGTAAATACCCATCAAGAAGTATATATTTTCACTAAATCCCAAGTGGAAGACCTTATAAGTCAGAAGGTCAAATAGTTATTGCTTTAGAAACTACTGAGTAGCTAGTTGGGAAAGGCCGACCATACCCGGTCAAATATGATCAAATACAGTACCCTAAAGGGTATGTTGTGATAAAATTAAATGCATTCACATGCATAGAAAATCCACAACAATATTTAGCCTAGTTTAAAGCTACATGTAGAAATACTGGAGAAAATGAAGCCTTATTGCTATCATAATTCATCAGCAGTCTCACTAATATGGCCTTTGAGTGGAATACTGAGTTACCCAAAAACTTTATAAAAACATTCATTGAATTGGAGACACTCTTCATTAAGAGTTTTTCTTGAGCAACCAAAAAGGTAACAGTAGCAGATCTCACCTTAGAAAAGAGAAGGAGAGATAAAGGTGTCATAAAATACATCACCAGATGGAGGAATCTGAGTATGAAGTGTGACTAGAAACTCACAAAGAAATATATAGTAGAACTTCTCATGGAGAATATCGATGATCAAATGGCTCCATATCTAGCAATGACCACAATTAACACATTACAATAACTATTGGGTTGTGTGGCCAAATTTGAGAGGTTACTTAAGCAAAAAGGGCTCAACACCAATTACAATAATCCCTTTAGAAAGAATGACATAAACATAACATTCACCTTCATGATTGATAAAAAAGGGAATGGAGGTGAGACAACCTCACAACCAGTGCAGCTCCACTACTAATGGCAAAGACGACTGAAGATAAGAAGAAAGGGTTAACCATTCAAGAAAAGATGTCTAAGCAGTACCCATTCAAAAAAGAATGCACTACTAAGATTTTCATGCATTCCCTAAAGTTGGACTATAATTACCAAAGCCTTGATGGCTAGACTAAGTCGACAAAGTTGATGATCCCAACTATTACCATTTCGTAGGCTCATAAGCCACCCAATTAAAGACTATTTTGTCTTCAAATATTGGGTAGAGAAAAGTTGTTAGAATGGATAACTCACTTTATTAGATACTATATTGATACATCCCAAAAAGGAAATGGTGAAAGTCATCTCAGGTCACCTAGTCCTTGATATAAATGGCAAAAACATTGAGCTAGCTAGACTTCAAAGTATGACCGATGACAAGGACAAAGCCCCTCAAAGGTAATAAGAAGAAGAAGGTGGTTGGAAAACCTTCATGTCCAAAAAGACCAAATGGATGATCAAAATTCTCGTGACTATAGAAGACATTCAATGGAAGAACTCTGGAGCCTAAACTGGATCTATGGAAGTTCTTCCCCAATAAGGGAAATTTATATATAATAAAGTGACGAAGATAAAAATAAGTCAGGCTTCTTTATTAATGCCCTATAAATTGAAGAAAAAGAGAAAATCAAGAAAATAAAAAATCAAAACATAGAAAATGATTGACTCTTTAGAGGATCTAAGGAAGTTCTTCAACCATGTTTACGAACAACCTCCTCAAAGTCCTATTAAGTTGGAAGAATACATTGCCCATTAAAACTTGGTGCAAGAAAATTCTGAAGAAGAAATTTTGACAAAAACTTATCACGTCCTAAACATGGTTGTAACTTTAACTAATTATGAAGGAGAATTATGCTTTCTTAGAGAGAAACATACAAAATGGTTGGTTGAGTCAGGCTCGAAGAAATTATATCCTAAGTTAGGTAATAATTCAAAAAGCACTAAGAACTTTGAAAACTCTAAAAAAGCACAGAATTCAAAGACTTCTTCTAATAATGGGGATCAGATAGAAGAAGTGACCCAAGCCAAGCTAAAGAGTGGAAAAAGAATTCTTCTACCTCCACGGGTGGAAAGCTAGTGACAAAGGTAAAGAAATCCAAGTCGATAAAAATGTCATACCTTCACCACTGACTAAACCTAAATAGTCTACTTAGATAGGGGTAGACTATAATATTCATGCACACTTACGCAGGCTCCCTACCTTGCTAAGCATTTATGATGCTCTCATGATATATAAGGATATACGTGGGACATTAATTAAAGCTTTGCAAAATCTAGAATAATATAAAGTGTTCTTCATGGAAGAGAAGATGAAAGATGATTTAACATCCCAAAAATTAGCAACCATTACATTCAATGAGAATTGCCTATTATTAGGGACAACTGAGCATAATCAGCCCCTTTATATTACTGCTGAAAGTAACTCTGTCCACATAAAAAAAGGATGCTGATTGATCTCAATGCTTTGGTCAATCTTATAATGACTAAAACACTATGAATGCTAGCTTTAGATGTGTGCTTTTCTGATAGAGGGACAATATTTCTTCAAGGATTTAATGAACAAGGACAATAACCTTTGGGATCCCTTATTCTACCTATACATTTTGGGAAATTGCACACATAAGCTAAATTTCAGGTGATTGAAGTCCAAGTTGCATACAAGCACTTCTTGGTAGGCCATGGATTCATGAATATGTCATAGTACCTTCAGCTCTCCATCAATGTATAAAATACACATAAAATGGTGAAGAACACTGAATTGAAGGTGACAGAAGTCCATTCTTGATACACGAGATCAAAATCTATAATGATGCAAAGTACTTCGAGCCTAAAAAGGAAAGAGAAGTCAAGTCCCAGAACCAAACAACTCCACCTATAAGGCTAATGCTGAAAGGTGATAATTTAAAAGGTAAAAATATCAATAAATTAAAGCAGTCTAGGACAGTCCATCACATTGGCAGTGATATTGAGAATGATGAAGATGAATTAGTAGTTTATCAACCTAAGAGAGCCTTAGTTAGCCAGACGATAGAAGAACTAGTACTAATGGAGTGACAAAACAATTAGAGAAAACTCATGTCTCTCTAATAAGAGTGCCTAAATCTCAAGTTCCACAAAGGTCATAAAGACAATTATAATGCCAAAGGCACATATAAAATCATTGACAGCTTCAAGGGATGAGAAAAATAGAATAATTGAAAATATTCTATATTCCTCTTAGGAAAGGCTATGATGAATGTAGAAGAGCAAACTCTTAATCCCATAAAAATATTGTTTGAGGAAGATGATTTTGAGAAAGAAGATATTTTGATCCGTTAGTACTACTCGATGGCTCTAACAAAGCTAGACAAGAATAATATTTAGTCTACACAATCAAGTGTTTAGGCTCGATTGTTTAAAAAGCTATGGCAAGGGGATATTGCCCAAAATCTTGTAGGTTATGAAAATTCACTACTTTGGGGATTATGATATATTGCTTTAGCATCCTCCTTAGTGAGCTCATGATATGACATATCCTATAAGGAAGAAGTCCTTGTAGAAAGTACAGATGAACTAAGGGATGCTTCATTCAAAAATAAGGACATCCTTGAAGAATATTTAATATTTGACCTCAAAGAGGCCCTAATGTAGCTTGAGCAAGGCAATCAAGCTACTATTGATGAACTCCAAGAAATCAGCCAAGGCATTGAGGATGAACCTAGGTCGACTTCTGTTAATATTAGCCTCACACTAGAAAGGTTATAGCAAATAAAAGCACTACTCTATAAGTATAAAGATTGTTTCACATGGAACTATAGTGAAATTCCAGGCCTACCACCAAGATGTGGTTGTAGATAAACTTGCCATTAAGCCTAATGTCCCACCTATAAAGCAAGCTTCATGGAGAATATTATTAAAAATTGAATAGCAAGTTACCACAGTGGTATTTTTATTTGGAGTCGTAGAGACACCACACAGATCTTATGAGGTACTTATTGATGTAATCGAGTATGACATTAAGATATGACGTACTACCTCGAAAGATAGAGACATTAACTTACAATTGACTCAATCACCTAATAAGAACTCCTAAGCTAGATGGGTCTACATATATATTAGAGATCTTTCCCCAACTTTATATGGATAAGTAAAGTAGTGTTTATTTTATGTTAGGTTCTTTAGTTCCCTATGGAATCAAGCTTCCATAGTTAATTGTAGCCTAGGAAATTGTAATTTCCTAAGAACACTCTCGAATAAAGTTATCAATTAAAATCTCCAAAGATTTTAAGCAAGACTATCAAGGGATTGGTTATTATTGGAAATCAAATGAAAAGAGTTTAAATTATTACAAATTCCACAAGATGATAAGTAAGGAACATCCAAGATACTAGGAAGCCTAGTGAATACTCCAACCTACCTTATGATGAGGCTTTATATTTTCAGAAGAGAGAGGTATTTTTATTTAAGTTGAAATTTTAGTAGAATGCTAAGACTTAGATTCCACTAATATATGATTATAAAAATGCCTAAGAAGTGAGGACTTATACTCATAGCCCAAGGGAAACAAACAACCTCCGAACCAATATCTAAGGCACTCTAGCACAGGCTAAGAGCTCAACCTAATTCTACTCAGGGGAATGGGATATATTGATTTACTTCCACTCAAAAGAGTGGATCAATCTTGACTCTTCTGAATTTACAACTGCCCGGAGTGATTGCCAGCTAATACCTCATATGATTTAAAACTATGAGGGCCAGTCATATGTAAATGCAAGATAGGTAGGCCATTGTAAATTAGAAAAGTGTCTAAATTCTTAAACTCACTCTTTAAAATACTAGATCATGATTAGTATGAAAATATGACTTAGACTAATCCAATATTTATACATATTTAAATCATTTTGATACATTAATTTGGATTAAGGCTTGGGATAATTATGCCAAAATGCATGATGAAATTGAGTTGTGGGCTAAATAAATGAGAAGAAGTGTTCTCCACTACAAGGGACTGCTCTCATAGTTCAAGCCTATCCCCTATCATGCAAGAGTGGAGATCCTCTATTTTTAATAGTGAAATAATATGATATGTATGGTGTGATAACATATAAAATTCAGCTAAGTGGTTGCTAAATATCTTATTTATCTAGATTATAAACTTAAGCTTTAAGATAAGGTTAAGATTATTTATAATTATGAGTTATTAATGAGGGTAAAAAAATACTTTTATCCTAAAGAGCCTACTACATCCAGACCATAAATCAAATCATCACACTTTAAGAAACTTATAAAAATTATGATATTTCTATTTCACAATCTAAACATATAAATTAAGCATTTAAATTTTGTGAGATAATAAAAGGCTGGTGTGGCCGGATACTGACGTACACCCCAAAAAAGAAAATGAGTTGGGTACCTAAGCTACCTGAGCCTTACCTTTATATAGCCTGTATTACAATTAAATTTTACAAATAAAATAAATGATATGGGGGTCTTCAACTCTTGTTCTTCTTCCCTTCTTTGGATTTTCTTACTTCAGGCTTCATAGGGTCTCCCAGGTCTTTGCCATTTGGCCACTTATCATCCTAAACCCCATAACAGTTATCCTAATTTTATTATAAAATTACTTTTTTATAAAGAAAATAACTCTAACTACACTTATAGTAAAAATATTAGCTAAACAAACATATAAACAAATTAATTATATTTTACATATTTGGACTTAGCACTCCGCACTTAAATAACCAAGCCCACTTGTCCTAATTGGATTATGTTTAGGGACTTAAGCAGCACCTGTAAGTAAAATGAATTTTTATATTTTACTATTACAGTGGTTCCTTAAGCACAATCCCTTGTAGAAAACATCATTAAGCTAATAATGGCCTAACATCTAGTCTAAAAATATTGTATCATAAAGAAAATCATATCACCACAATAAACAATAGCCTAACTTGCTACTAAGATAGGTAACTTAGTATTCTAAAGTGTGTGTTGGGGCTGGAGTGTGGCATATCTTAATTGGGTTTTAGAGTTAGAGTTTTCTAAAGAGTGAGCATTCAAGTTATTTGTTAGGAGTGATTACATTTAAATTCATTTATTATACTTGATTCAATTTTAAATTATGCATATTTTGTTCATTTTTTTATTTAAGATTTAATATTATAAAGAAAAGAAAGAGAGTTAAGTCTCTGTAATTCTTAGTCTATGTTAATTTATAGAAAAATGATTTTTTTTTTTGTAATTTTTCAACCTTCATAATGGATCATTCATAAATTTTAATTAATTCTATGTTTAGATTTAATTTAATGAATTTCATTTATACATGGAAACACTGTATGGTTAAATGAAGCCAAATCAACATCAAATACATAAAGTTTTATCACTTCAATTTCATTATCAATAACATTCTCATTTCAAATATTTTTTTGACTTATGCATGCATCAATTATATGTATTTTGTTTTATACACTTCATATATGAATATGCATGAATTTTATAGCAAAAAGAGTTCAGTTCATATTTGAATACATATATACATGTATAAGAAATTATGCAAGTACGTGCCATTGTTAAACTAGGGAAGTGAAATTATCGAAGGCCTCTCCTTAAGGCTACTTAAAGTCTCATATTCCTGGGGTGTCCAGACTATATACTTGCTAATTCAAATATATATACACACATGTATAAATGTAAAGATGAAACCATGAAAAGTTGAAGTTGTCATCCTTTAATTATGAAAAGATAAGTTAGCTCCATGTTTATGTTTCATAATTTATGAGAAATGATATAAGTACCAAGCTAGGAGTCATATCACCTAATTAATAATTAACACAAAATTTTAAAATAATTCATAATTTATTAGTGATAATAGCCACATCATATTTTATGCTTATCCAAATCATGTAATTAAATGCAACACATTCTTTTGAATTTAAAACATGAATATATGAAATAATTGGCATGCATATTTATGGTAATTGAAATAAAGTGATTAAACATTATCAAATGACATACTTAACATCATTAAGAATCATACTAAATAAATGTTCCTTAAACTTAATCAAAGCTTCTTTATGATTTGATTTTATGTTTTGGATTATTTAATCCTAAAGAAGAGAAATAAGAATTATGGTATAACCCACACCCATGTTAGTTAATTAACAAATTCAAAGAGAGGTTAAGTGAATTTTAGAGCTTGAATAAGTTTTGTTTATTAATAATTCACTTAATTCCCCTCCTAAAAAGTCCTTTAATTTAATTAAGTATTAAGCAAAGGCTTATGAAACATGATGATGCAATTGAAAATAAAATTAGCAATGTCCTAAGGATTCTAATGCAATTAGGCTCATACTTAACTAATTAATTGAATTAACATGATTGAAATCATTTCTTTCATGATTTTTCAAACCTATGGAAAATCATAATTTCATTAAAACCCTTATGTTAACTAAGAACATAAGGAGGATTAATTAAATCAATCTTGTTGGTTGTATTAATTATGTCAATGATATAATAATTATATATCCTTTTTTACTTTAATTCTTTTTATTTTATTTAAATGTTTGATCATTTAGTTATTTAATTAAAGGGGTTTGGGAATGAACTTAAGAAAGGAAATTAGGAGGAGAGGTCTTAATTATTTTTCTTGGTCATCTTTAATGTTATGATGATTAATTAATCTTCTACAATTAATCTCACTATTTTATTAATTTTAATAATTATTAACTCACTTAACATAGGTAATTAGAGTTTGAAATTATGAAATTCTTAATACAGTTGATAAATAAATTAAGAAAATTATGAGAGCGAGGGGACATTCCATGTAATTTGCCTACCAAATCTCAGATCAATTGGCTAAGTAATTAGGGCTTAATTAAGATAATTAGTGAATACTCTGAACCCTAATTAGTCATTGGACAAAACCTAAATATTTATTTCTCTAGATTATCCTTTATTTAACCTTTCCAAAATAGGTTTATTTATATTTTTTATATCATTCTATAATTAGTTATATTTTTTTGAAGTTATGGCTAATTAATTACATCTTTTAATCTTAATTAACCCATTTACACAATCGACGCCACACAGATGCTGACGCGGCAATGCTTTCCATGTGGTTCCACCAGATTGGTTATTTAAAACATCCGATGTGGCAATTAACTCAGTGAAATTTGACATAATTTCATTTTGATGGTTTAATTTTGGATCGAATGGTCAAGATAAATCTTATAATTCTAAAGGGATTAAATTAGAAAATCTAAGGTGATTAATCACGACCTTCAATTTTAATCATGTAAAATGAACAATCGATGATCCATCATCCTCCAAGCACCAGAAGACGGACACAGTCCACCTTCCACTACTCGATCTGAGCTTGTCGGAGCTTGTTTAATGGTGGAAATAACTCCAAAATAATTAGGGAGGAAATCTAAGGGGATCCTATGATGGAAATCACATGAGAATGAGATTTCTTTCAAAAAAACACTAATAATCCTACGATTTCTTATGGTTTGCCAGATTTTACCTCTCCAGAGCTCAAGATTGGTGGTCCAACAACTGAGGTAGCTTCATCATGAAGAGGTGAAGCCCTGTTGAGAAGACCGTGAGCTGCCTCCTAGTTGATCACTCTATGTACCAAACTCCATCATGAAGCTCGCCAGAGTTGGTCTTAATGTGGCTTCCAATACTCAAATTGATCACAAATCGATTTGTTTCACCTCATTAGAGAGTAGTGAAGGTGTGGAAGAGGTTAATTTGGTTTTGGTGGAGATTTGGTGAGGTTGGATGGATGGAGCTCTCGGGTGTAGGTGGTTCTTTATCTCACTAGTAGTTAGGTGCATGGAGAGCTTAGGAGAAGGTTTAGGACTATGCCAAATCGTCTGAGGAAGGTCTACGTGAAGTTTGAATGGATGGGGATGAGTATACTCTTCTCTCTATTGGAACCAAGGCTCAGAATTGGTTTAGCTTTTGGCAGTTGTCCAGCTGGAGTTGGTGGCCAGGGGTGGTAGTGGACTGATGTGGTGGAGGAGCTTGAGCGGCCATGGGAGTTTAGTGTGCTTCCATGGAGTGTAAACTCCTCCTTAGGTGGACCAATGGTCGGCCAAGGGTAAGGCTACCCTCTCTTGACCATGGATTGAACCCAATAGCATTGGGTTAGGTTAGGTCAGTTGTCTTATGCACAAAAAAGGCCAAAGGTGGCAGCCAAAGGTTGGAGGAGCCTTTCCAAATGGAAATTTTGTCTTATTTGGAGGGCTTGGTTCAATTAAGCTGACCCAACTAGGGGTTCACCGTGGGTTGGGACCACTTGGACAGGTAAATGGGGACTTAAGGGTGAGTCATGCCAAGTTTATTTTGGTTTAGACTTGATTTATTTGGGTTTGACTCAATTTGATCCATATAGGTCAAATTAGGTTCATTTGGGCTAGGTTGACCATTTGACCAAATTGGGTCAAGAGGAGACTTGGGTTATGTTCCATTGGTCATTTAGAGTGAGTTGGTGCAATTGGTCTGGTTCAATTTGAATTAGAATTGGGTCAAATGGGCTAAGTTGATTAATTTGGTCAAATTAGTTTGGGTGAGAAGTTGGTTCATGTTTAATTGGTCATTTAAGATTGGTTGGAGCTATTAGTTTGAAGTGATTTGTATTATAATGTGATTTGGCTCAGTTTGATCCTTTAGGTTAAATTAGGTCAAATGGGTCAATTGGCTTCTATTAGTGATTAGATCATGTTCAACACCCAATTGGTGATGGATGAGAACCATTAGTTATAGTTAATTTGGGTTAGGATATGAGTTGGCCCAAATTGACCCTTTAGGTCAAATTGGGTTAACTTGGGTTAAGTGGCTAAATTGGCTTGTCTTAGTCCAATGAATTGCAATTGAGTGATCAATGATGGTCTATAATCATTAAGGAATGTGTTGAAAAACTTGATTTGGCCTAGTTGAGGTTTGATTAAAGTTTGATCCATTTGTGCCATTTATGACATCTTGGGTCAAGTGATTTGATTAAGTGGATTTGGTTCAATTGAAGTTATAAAAAGGTTTGAATGTGTCCAATGATGAACTTAAATTTGATGATGGCTTGGATTACAATTGATTTTGGTTAGAATGGGTCTTGACTCATTTGAACCCTTTAGGTCAAATGGGTTGACTTGAGTCAACTTGATTCAATTAGGTGGATTGGTTTGATTGAGTTGATTGGGATAAGTTTTGATGTTCGATTGAGTGTTTGGAATGATCAAGAGTTTTAGGTTAGGTTTAGTTGTCTTAAGTCAAGTTGATTAGAATATTAATTTTATGAAGTTCAAATAGGTTAACTTGAGTTAAAACCCAAGTTGGTTTGGCGTGGAGCTTGGATAAGATTCGATAAAGATCAATTGGATTCAAATGAGTTTAAGTAGATTAGGTTTCAATCATGGTAGTTATTGGATTTGGTCTTCTTAAGCTTAAAGAGGTTAACTAGAATCACTTTACCCTCTTTAGCCAAGTTGAACCAAGATGGATCAAATTGAGCCTAGATTGAATTGGTATTTTTGGCTTGGAGCTTGGATTGTAATCATTTAGTTTGGATTAGATTAGTTAGTTGACCATGAACTTTTGGTTGAGTCTTAGGGTAGGTGAGGCTTCACTTCTCCTAAGGCAAGTTCTAGTCATAGATGAATCACTTTACCCTCATTAGCCAAGTTGAACCAAGATGGATCAAATTGAGCCTAGATTGAATTGGTATTTTTGGCTTGGAGCTTGGATTGTAATCATTTGGTTTGGATTATATTAGTTAGTTGACCATGAACTTTTGGTTGAGTCTTAGGGTAGGTGAGGCTTCACTTCTCCTAAGGTAAGTTCTTGTCATAGGGTTGTCTCGTATGAGTCTCAAGGCTCAGGTTTGGTGTTCCCCTAATCACTAGAAGTGTCCTAGCACTAAGGAATTCTTAATGTCTAGAAGAGTCCCTAGTCTGGGATGAAGGTAGTCAACCTCACTCCAAAAGTGAGGTCAACACTTAAAAACCAAAAATCTCATCATAGCAAGATTCATCTAGGAGGAAAAATATGTGGACTAGATTGCCAATATTGTCCCAATTAAGAAGAAGAATGGACAAATTTGTATTTGCATCGACTTCAAGGATTTAAATAAAGCATGACCAAAAGATGACTTCCCATTACTTAATGTGAAACTCATGGTTGATAACACATCTAATTATGATATGTTCTCCTTCATGGATAGTTCATCGAGCTATAATCAAATAAAGATGGCTTCAAAAAAAGAAAAACATACATCCTTTTGCACATCAATTAGTATTTATTACTACAAGGTAATGCCATTTGGCCTAAAGAATGCCGGTGATACATACCATGGGGTAATGACTCATTCTTTGATGACATCATACATAGATATGTAGAATGTTACATCGATGATTTGGTTAGAAAGAGCAAAGATCAAATTGAGCACATAAATGATCTCAGAGTTGTATTCAAAGAATTCAAAGTTTCAATTTGAAGATAAATTCATTAAAATATGCTTTTGGTGTAGCCTCTGGAAAATTCCTAAGCTTCATTGTACTCCATAGAGGGATTGAAATTGATCCCTCTAAAATAAAAAAAATTCCATCACCTAAAATGTTGAAGCAGATACACTCATTACAAGGGAAATTGACTTACATCAGAGGTTCATCTATCAGGGAGATGCCAACCTTCTGCCAAATTGATGAAAAAGGATACACCTTTTGTATAGGATGATGCTTGTGAAGAAGCATTTGATAGCCTAAAGTAATATCTGTTGAATCCCCTGATTTTATCACTACCAATAATAAGGAAGCTACTGATACTATCTATAACAAAACTAGAAGAATCATTAGGAGCTCTGTAGCACAAAATAATAAATAATGAAAGGAAAATGGCTCATATTACATAAGTTGATGTCTAATAGGAGCTGAAATAAGATATTTTCTTATTGAGAAGTAGCATCTAGCATTGATATTTGCTACTCAGAAACTACTACACTATATATTATCATACCAAGTCAACCTTATAAAATTTCTAATGACTAGACTTTCTCTGATAGGTCATTTAGCTAAGGGGGTAGTTTTGTTACTTCAATTTAATATAATATGTCCTGCAATAAGCTATAAAAGGACAAGCTCTGGCTGATTTTCTAGTTATTAATCCCTTACCAACAAATTCTCTGCTCAATAGTGAATTGCCCAATGAACAACTTTTTGAAGTGGAAGAAACTCAACAACCATCAAAATAGGAGCAACCATCAAAATGGGAACTCTACTTTAACGGAGCTTCATCAATAAAGCCAGCTAAGCCATTTGGTTTACCTATGATATATGTCAAGATTAGATTAGTATTTGTGACACTACAAGGTGCTATTCTCCAATATTTATATAGTTTAATAGAACCTCAAACCAATAATGAGGCTGAATATGAGGCATTGATTGCAAGCCTAGAACTAGCAATTAACATGATGATTAAGAAACTTCATGTTTACGGAGATTCGTAACTCATAATCCAACAAATAATTGGAACATTTAAGGTAAACAAGCCTAAATTAGCACTTTATCAAAAACATGCCCTAGGCTCCTTAAGCAAATCTCTAAAATAACATTTACAAGAGTGCCACATCAGAACAATGATAAAGCTGGTGATTTGGATAAATTAGCTAAGGAAATGCCACACCCAAAGGGAGAGTCAATTACCATAACAATCCAAAGCAGGCTAGCATTGACACCAACCCTTGTACCTTTAAAAAGATCATTTTTAAAATTAGGAAACTTTTCTACTGGTGCATGAATCTATTCAAACCTCCAACACCAAGAAAGGTTTGCTAGTTATGAGGGACAACTCGGGGTGGGTGGAAGCTTAGCAGCAATAATAACCTACCTCACTAGCCCAGGATAGATCTTTAACGCAACCACCATCTGGGTTCAACACTCCTTTCACCATTGTAGTTACTACCACCTCTAGCAAGAGCATTGTATCAGTGGATGAAGGCACCAAACCCCTCATCTTGCTTACTTTACTTGATTTCTATTATGTACCTCCCCTAAAATTTAAAAAAAAATCAATGAAGAAATCTAATTCCACTTACTTCTTTTCTACTTCTGATGTTCCTATTGATTATATTCCAATTGAAAGCTCTCAAAGTTAAAATAGTTATTCAAATAATTTTGATCAATCCCAATCGAATTCAGAAATAGACTTTTCTTTTTTGAATCACTTGGGTTCACCTCTTGAGATTGATTTGGAGTCATCCAACTCTGAGGATCCTTTAGGAGAAGCTATAGGTATACTCGATGAGCAAGTATAACTTTTCATAAACTCATCATTCCAAGAACTCACTGAAGTCAACCTCAGAAGTGGCAAAGTTTTACTACCTAGGATAGTACCTCAAGATAAGGGTAAACAGGTCATTGGTTCTAGTGAGTAGATAGCCCCTCCACAAGATGCTCTACATATGGATATGCTTGTGGAGGACCAGTACAAAGTTGATTATAATGTTCTCGCTCATCTTAGAATTTGTCCATCTAATTTAATGATACCCTTGTCTTAACCAAAGAGATGAGGGAATCTCTAATCAAAGCCTTGCTTGATCCAGAGATATGCTTAGCTCAGTTGACTGCTACTGAATAGGAAACATGCTATTCAAAAGAGATCTTAGGAGTTACATTCAGCGATGAAGACTTACTTACTTTTAAGAGTGATCAAGCACAATCGTCCCCTCTACATTATAGTATATGTTGGCAGATTCAGGCTATTTAGAGTATTGGTTGATCATGGTGCATCAGTCAACATTATGAGTTTAAGAACCCTTGCTTACTTGAGGATTGACATCTCTAAACTCCAAACAGAGAGGATGATGTTGAATGGATTCAATGAACAAGTAGAGATGGCCTTAGGCTCTATAGTGTTGCCCTTAGAGATAGTTGATTGGAAGACTGAAGCCAAGTTTCACATAATTGACTCGGATACATCTTTCAATGCTTTGCTTGGGAGACCATGGATACATGAGAAAAACATGGTTCCATCCTCTTTACATCAGTGCATCAAGTTTATAAAAGGTGGAATCGAGTTGTGTCAAAGGGGATCTCAAGGCCTTTGCAGTTTATGAGGTCATAGGGCACTTCTAATTACTAAGTGAACACTTAACCCAAACCTAGGGACTTAGGAGAATTCACCATATGATTAGACTATGACTTAAGACTAAGGAAACCTACATATCCTATGGACTAACCCATGAATTATGCCTAACCTTAAGTCCAAAACCTACTTCAAACTAATGCAGAACCAAACCTCAAATCAAACCAACACCAGTTGAATTCAATCTCATATCCAAACTCCAAGCCAAGATCAAACTCATCTTAACCACATGATTTAATCCTATAGATTTGACCCCAAACCTCCTTCAATAAAACCAAGCTCAATTGATTTTTTCTAACCATTCAAAACCCTCATTCCAAACTCTACAATCAAGCCAATCAAACCCATTAGCCAAAATCAATTCAATGAACCCAAGTTATCCCATTTGAACCCAAAATATCTAAATAAGCTAAAATTCAATTAAACCAAAATTGACTACAACTAAAGCCACCAATAAATCCTAAATCAATTATTAAACTCAATCAAATTCAATTCAACCCAATTTAAACCTAATCCAATTCAGTTAGCCCTATTGGTCCACTTGACCAAAAGTAACTAATTTGACCAAATTGAACCATACTCCAATCCAACCCAAATTGGATTGGATCAACCCCTCAAATCTTTTCCATGATGATTGTTGATCACCTTGGATAACATAAATTCCATTAATTCAATCCAATCAAGCCAATTGACCATTTAGGCTCACTTGACTCAAAATGACCTAAAGGACCCATTTGAACCAAACTCCAATCCAACCAAAATTTGATTAAACTAAATCTTCCAAAACTTCCTATATTGATTATTGATCACCCTTGATTGATCAATTACAATCAATTGGGTCAAACCCTTTTAGCCCACATGAGCCAAATAAACTAAATCATATCCTACATCAAATTGATTGAAACTAATGATCCTAACCAACTTCAAATCAACCCTTTAATATGATTTGACCATCAATTGAGCCAAACCAAACCCAATTGGCCCTTTGATGACCTAAAAGGAGAAATTGGGCCAAACCAAAATCTAATCCAAATTGATTACAATCAATAATTCAAATCCATCACATATTGATTATTGAACATAATCAAAGCCTCGATTGAACCCAATTGACCCATTTAGCCTAAATTGACCTAAAGGGTCAAATTGGTCTAAATCATTCTTAAATCCAAATTAATTGAAATAAAAGCCTACAACCATCTTCAAATGATAAATTGAACCTAAACCAATACCTAACCCAAGTTAATTTGGCCAATTTGATTAAATTGGTCAACTTAGCCCATTTGACCCATATGAACCCATATGAGTCAAGTTCAAATCTAATGCAAACTAAACCAAACCAATTGAACCAAAACATCCCAAATATGAATTTAATCTTGACCCAAGCCTTGGTTTGACCCAATTTTCTCAATTGGTCTAGCTAACCCAACCTAGCCAAATTTAACCTAAATGCATCAAATTGAGCCAAACTCACTCAAACCAAGCCCAAACCCATTCAAACTTGGCATGACCCATCCTTGGGTCAGCCCAAATCTAACCCAACCAAGTCAAACACGAATTGGCCCATTACTCAATGGGTAAAGCCCTCCAATTATGACAAAACACATTCTTGGATGGTCAAACCCACTCTCCTCCCCTTGGCAACCACCCTAAGCTTTAAATGGATATGAGGACCACTAGCTCACATAACCCAAAGCTGTTTGGGTTATCCATGAGCCAAGTGGAGGTGAGCTAACCCACTTCCTCCCATTGGCACACATAAGAAACCAAGGATAGCAACCTTAGCCCTTGGCAGCCAATCTCCTTCAGTTAGCCACTCAAACTGAGCCACCTCACTAATTGCCTACCATCCACGACCACCTGCACTGGCCGACCACTTGCAAATTGTAGAGAGCATCCTATCCATCTGATTGGAGGAGGGATGGGGTATACTCCCCTCATTTCAATTTGAAATGACACATTGAGCATCCTTAAAGCTAGAGTGACCCAAAGCAACCTCCCCGAGTACATTCCCAAGTTCCTAGAGCGTTCACATCATTGGAAATGCCAAGCTCATAATAGGATAGAGCCAATCTCTATTCAACCTCTTCCAAAGCAACCATTCTCTGAGCTTCTACAAGGAGAAATGAATTGATTCTTGATCGATTCGAGCACTACAGACCATTCCAAGCCTAACTCCGATGAGTTTTCCAATGATGTTTGATCCATAGAGCCACCGGTGAGGAGGTAAGGTGCTTGTCTCTTAGTAGGGCTTCGCCTCTTGAAGAAGAAGCTACCTTGGTTGGCTAACCACCGATCCTGAGCTCTGACGAGGTAAATTCTGGCAAACCATCAATTTTTTATTTTTTTTCCAAGCCTTTGTGAAGGAAAGTTTGATTTCATGCAAAGCCCACCATAGGATCCCTTTAGATCCCCTATGTGAACATTTTGGGATCGATCCCGTGCCTCCACATGCTCCAATGACATAAAAATGAATTAGGAAAATTTGATATTCAAACCTTAATTACTCTCTTGAATAAATTAATGATTAATTAAGGTTTTGAATAGTGAAAATTAATTAATTTAACTTCATTAATCATTAATTAATATTGGGACGATAAGGGTGGGTGATTGGGACCTCTTTCCTAATCACATTTCCCAATTCATTTCATTAAGAGAGTTAATTAATACATGGCTTAACTAAGGAATTAATTAATTAATTAATTAATGGTCAATTCAAATCAACTAAGATGTTAATCAGTTTGATAATTAATAATGAAATTAAGGGTTCCTCTTTATGTGTTCAATAGCATAAAGATCCTTAAGGAAATCATGATTAACCCATAAGTGTGGAAAATTTATTAAAGTACTTAATTAGATTCTTTAACTTAATTAATCTCTAATCATGAGCCAATTACATTAGGTTTTGTAGAAGCATTGCAATTTTATTTTCCCTCATGTTCATGTCATTTATGGCTCATGATTAAATGATTAATTAAAGTAAAGAAGCATAGGAAAGGGTAATTAAATGGATTGTTTAATGATCCAACTTAATTAAACTATAAAGTCATTTAATTATATTTCCTTAAACAAATTGAAATCACCAACATGGGAATGGGATGAAAACAACAAATGACTTCTCTTCTTTAAGCTTAATCCAAATCTAAAAATCAAATTTATAAGAATCTTTGGTTTTCTTTAAATAATTTTTTTAATGTGATTATCCTTAGGATTAGTGTAGTTGAATGAATCATATGGTTATGTTTAGCTATTCCTTTTCAATCACTTCAAATATTGTATGTCATGTGACTTCATGCATTCATATTTTCAAAATCAAATAGAATTTACTTGTGTAAAATTGCATGTGTTGGCTTAATTTTATTATATGTGTGGCTATTATCATTAATAAATCCAAATTTATTTTTCAAAATTCCATAAATTGATAATAATAGTTGGAGTGATTATAGTTATGAATATACATAAGATTTGCACGTGTATATAGCTTAAGCATGTTTAATTTTGGCTTTCTTTCTTAAGTTCTTATATAGATTTACATATGTTTGAATGATAGTACGTATATAGTTTGGATATCTCAAGAATATGAGGCTTTAATTAACCCCATGGAGGTCATTTGATTACCTCACTTCTCTGGTTTAACAACATGTACTTATTTAATTTCATTCCTATGTATATTTGTCTTAGAATTTGGATAGAGCTTTAATTCACATGCATAAATAATTCAACCAAATAAAATATGATATTTTGCATGATTTACATTTTTCTAATCATATATACATTCATATGTATTAAAGATAGCAAGTATATAGTTTGGACATCCTGGGAATATGAGTCTTTAAGATGCCCCAAGGAGGTCATTTGATTACCTCACTTCTCTGGTTTAACAATGGCAAGTACTTGCTTAAAACTTTCATACATGTATATGTGTATTTAGTTAGGGAATGAAAATACTCTTTTGTATTAAAAATACATGCATCCATAATCATTTGTGTATATCAAAGGTATTGCATGTAAAGGTAATGCTTTATTTCATATATTCATATATGGATTTACATATGTTCGAATGATGATAAGTATATAGTCTAGACATCCTGAGAATATGAGGCTTTAAGTAACCCCAAGGAGGTCATTTGATTACCTCACTTCCCTAGTTTAACAATGGCACATACTTATTTAATTTCATTCTTATGTATATTTGTATGAGAATTTGGATAGAGCTTTAATTTACATATATAAATAATTCAACCAAGTGAAATATAACTTTCAAATATATGCATCCATAATCATTTAAGTGTGCTAAAATATGTTGTATGTATGGATTTACTAAGTGTTAAATCATTTGCATGTTGTGGGTGATGGACTGGAATAGTTCTACATATGCCATGTGATTGTAATTCAACTACATTAATCTTAAGATGTATTTCATGTTGAGTAGGATTCTTTAAGGTTAACCCAAACTTAGAATTAATAAAACATTTAATAATTCATTCACTAAAGAAAACCAAATCATAATAATGTGCTTTAGAAAGTGGTTTAAGGTTGGGATGAAGAGGGTATGCCTCTTTCATCTCTTCATTACACTTAGATGCTAAGTGTAAATCAAATGAAACAACACAAAAATACAAATTAAAATTTACAAATCATCTAAATGACTTGAAATCAAATCACCATCATGATAACTTAAATATCCCAAATTTAGAAAATCATAACTCATTAGCCTAGCTAAAAAATACCACATGTAGCCTAAGGACACACATTAGAATTAAGCCACTACTTCTAGTCCTAAGTTAGGATGGTGTATGTGTGATGATGTGTTTTATTTTATGATGTAATGTTTTAGACTGAATGTTAGGAATGTGGATCGTAGACTAGATGTTAGGCCATCGATAGCCTAATATTATTGTCTGTGTTGGATTGTGCTAATGGGGACACTGTAAAAGTAAATATAAATGTTTCTCTTGTAGGTTGCTTATGCCCCTAAGCACAATCCATGTTAGGAAAGCTGGGCTTGGTTACCCATGTGTAGGGTACTAAGCCAAATTATAAAATATAATTATTTGGATTTGTATGTATGTTTATCTAACCTCTATTTTGCTGGTGTAGTTAGATTTACTTTTTATACAATGCAATTTTGCAATAGAGATTAAGATTAGTACTATGGGGATTAGGATGAGTAGTGGCTAAAGGGCTTAGTCCTATGGTGCCCTATGATGCCTTGGAGCAAATCAAATCAAAAGAAGGAAGAAGAAAACAAGAAGTGAAGACCCCCATAGCATGTATTCAATTTCAATTGTAATATTCTTTTATAATTTTGGGTTGTATAAGGGTAGAGCTCAGTTATCCAATTTTCACTTTTCCTGGGTGTACGGCGGTACCCGGCTGCACCGACCTTTTATTCTCTTACAAAATCTATACATGTTTGGATGATGTTATGTTTAGCTTGCACATTAGGATTGCATCTTTTTCATAGTTTCTTTATTGATTGATGTTTGAATGTGTGGCATGGATGAGGTAGACTCTTAGGGAAAAATTAATTTTTTACCCTAATTAATAATTCATAATTAAATCTAAAATAACTCACAACTTCATCTTAAAGCTTAGGTTGTAATCAAGATAACTAAAAGATTTAGCAACCCTTTAGCTATGTGTTGTATGTCTAACATCATGCATAACATATTAATTTACTTTTGAGTAGAGAGGGTCTCCATTCTTGCACGATAGGGGAATGCTTGACCTATGAGGGTAGCCCTTGTAGTAAAGAATACCTCCTCCCGTTGATTTATCCAGTAATCTAATTTCATCATGCATTTAAGCATAAGAAATCCCAAAACCTTTGTCCAAATGAATGTGACAAAATAATATAAAATTTAAAAAAGATATTACATTTTTAGACTAAGTCATATACTCATGCCAATCATTCTATAGTCTCTCAAGGAGTGAGTTTAGGACTCTAGTCTCTTTCCAAATTAAATAATAGCTTAACCATCTTGCAATTACATAAGATTGACCTACATGGATTTAAAGCATAAGAGGTGTTAGCTGGCGGCTATTCTAGGCGGTTGTAAGTCCAGAAGAGTCAGATGGGTCTATCCTTTCTTGTGGAATAGACCCTTACATCCCCTCTCGCTTAGATTTAGGTCATGCTTTTAACTTGTGTTGAAGCTCCCTAGATTTAAAATCTGAGGTTGCTTAGATCTTTTGAGCTATGAGAATAAATCCTCACCTCTTAAGTGTCTCCACAATCTTGTGTTGATGGATTATATAAGCTTTAGCCATCTAATAAGATTTCAACTTGAACAAATAAATCCTCTCACTTTGAAATGTATAAAGCCTCACCATAGGATAGTTTAGAGTGCTCACTAGGCTTCCTAGTATCATGATCACTTCCTACTTATCTTCTTTTGGATTCTAAAATAAGTCACCCTAATTGAACAATCCCATTTGATTTTCCAAAATAGTTAATCCTTTGATAGTTTAGCCTTGAAATCTTTGAAGACAATAATTGACTACTTTAATCAAGAGTTTTCTTAGGAAATCTCATTTCCTAAGATGTAATTAACTATAGGCTTGCCTCCAAAAGGAACTTCAGAACCAAGCATAAAATAAACCCTACTTTACTTTCCATGTAAAGTAGGGGAAAAATATATGGTATAAATGAATACCCATCATGCCTTAAGAGTATTTATTAGGTGATTAGGTCTATTGTAGGGTGATGTTTCTATCTTTCGAGATAGTATGTCATACATTAATGTCATACCCAATCACTTCGGTAAGTACCCCTTAAGATCTTCATGGTGTCCACATGACTATCCAAAAATAAACACCATAATGACTAATTTGAGATTGAGGCATAACTTCAGAGAGGGTTGTAGTCCATATTAGCTTCAGAGATCAGGATATCCTTCAATTAGTTGAAGATATAGCCCTCTCTATAAGTACTGTCTAATTGTTGGGTTACTGCATACTGCATCATGAAGTAGAAGACTTGGATAGTGTTCAATACACCCTTGATAATAGTTAGTGGCTGTATATACTGGGCACATCATCATTTGCAAATGCCTGGTGATATTTTCAAAAAAGAGGGCATATATTATGCATTCTATGCATCCCTCTTTGATTATAGCTGTCTACCTTTTACTAGGATTTGGAGTATAGTTGAATATTGGATAGGGCACCAATACTTATTTCATCATCCCACATGAGATGATAGTCACGATGGCTAATATGCAGGATATAACATGCTCCCTATCATGGGCACTCTTTTTGAGGAATGCATTTCTTGAAATCATGAACATTTTTAGCACCAGCCAACTGATCAGCATAGAAGAGGTAGTTATATATACTCTTTAGGCCTCCATCATGCTCTAGCTCAATATCAGGGGCTATACCGAGTGAGAAGGGCAAGCCACAGACGACGAGGGATGATCACTTTGGATGCGTGGTCTGAGAGTTTTTTACAGTCGACATTATGCTTGCTTCATTTTGCATGACTAGATGATCCATTTGATATGGGATTTCACTCTTTTGAGAGGTCTTAGTACCAAAATTTGAGCCATAGGGTAGAACAAATTCCTGACACATTTTAGCATGAAGCATTGATAAAGAGTTGTCTCTAGTAGCCTTCACTACCACCTGGTTGTGATACTTTGTGTTCTCATAGCACAATAGAATATTCCATCCTTTTACTCTTTGATGGCCAGCTTGCTTTCCCATGGCGAGAGGATAGCACTAGCCTCTGCAGTACTAGTCAACCTAAACCATGGATCAGGCAGAGTAAGCATCATGACTGATTCACAATATTATGACATGGATGCCCCTTGGAATTATCTATATGGGTGGATTCATCCTCATATTTTGATCAACTATCTTGAAACACCACTATATTTCAAACAATAACATTTCCCTCTGATGTTGTAGTTGAGCAGGGCTACAGTCTCTTTGGATAGGGATCAAAATAGGATGTTCATGTTTGCTCCATCGTGCATGATGAATCACTTCTAAATCATCCATAGATTAGATTTTTATAGTCTACCTACTTAGAATCTATGATAGAGGTTTACATATTCTCTCACTGATAAAGGGACTCCTTTACTATTGGCAAAGCTAGAACATAGATGTGTAACTAAATATCTCATCGGGTTGAGACCTGCTTTGCTTTGTTATCATCGCCATGAGTTTGTGATCCAAGAGGGATATCATCCCAACAGAGTAGTTAGATAGTATGGGTTCACACAGGCTACACCCATATACAAATTTCCACATATAATAGATGTACCATATACTCACTCCCTAAGGATGTTTCCACTATTTGTTCACTTATCAGCAATGACTACAGGTTGGGGCTTCATTGTTTTCCTGGGGACTGGTTTGGGCTTCTGTGTAGCTCTGCATGAGGCTGATATAGGGATTAGTCACCTATGGCTATGATGGATATGCCATAGCTTCTCTTCACTCTTGGAGCTAGGTTTCCACATATATAGTCGTAAAATTGGGAGAGCTAAAACTAGCTCAACATTTACTTTCTTCCTGACGTATGCCTCATGCTCCTAAAAAGATCATCAGATGAGTAGGGTGGTAGTAGAAATCAACAATGAAGGACTTCATCTACTCAGGAGAGAGAATATAGAGATATTCAAAGTCCTTCACTAGCTAATCATGTCATGGGAATGCTAGAGATAGATGATTCTACATATGTTCCCATCTCATCAATAGTAGTTGAGCTTCTAGCACCAGTTGAGCTACCATTAGCTATCCAACCACTAGTGCGATAGATAGTGAGTGATGTCACTTTAATGTTATTGACAGATGCTAGTGAAACTTCTCCAGCTTCTACTCAACCCACTAGTGATGATCACCTACACACTGAAGAAGGCTTATGTACAAAGAAATTTGGCATGCAAGTGACTAGTCACGAATAACCCTTATTTGACTAAACTTGGGTAATAGTGATTATTACTTAGTGTGGTTCCTCCAACATTGACTATTGTGTAGAGAGTCATCATACGCCTAGTCCTAGCTACATAGTTCAAAAATAGCTATCTATCTTTGAGGTTTCATGCTCTGTCTCTAAGATATGTCCTAGGCATTTATGTCTATTATAGCGTGGATCTTCTAAGAGCCTATCCCATATAGTAATGGCACTACCTCACCTACTGTTGAGCGTTGACACAAAGGTCTTTCCTGAGCTTCATGGCTTCTATATAGAGGAAAACTCTTTATTGGATTATGTGGCTACCCTAGATCTTGAACCAGGAGAACTATAACTTTGAGAATCCCTATGTAGAGATGTTGAGTTTAGCATATTTTCATTATGCACTACTTATTAGAAAGTTTTTTTAGATAACATTACCAATACAGATACCTCACTCAGTGCTACCTCACACCAAGTCTCTCTAGTTTTTCAGGATCTTGAGGATAGTCTCAAAGCCATGAAAAATTACTAAAGGGAGCTTTCTAGAGAACATTTTGAGCTCTTAGATATATCAACTGAGTTGTGAGAATTATAATTGAGGAGACAATATTTGCTTGAAAGGAGACCTATAATCAAGCAATCTATTATAGCCATAATAGTGGATTGCTCAGAAGATGCTCAAGTAACTAAACTTGATCAGGTTCTTTCGTTGTTGGTCCATGACCAACAGGCTGCCACCTAGCATCTCCATGAAGCGTGACAGAGGCAATATACTATGGCCTATTGGCTCATGTAGCTTCTATCTGTATTAGAGAAATTTAGACTAATCATTTATAGATGCAATCTTTATTATATCATTGCCTTACGTGATGAATGAAATTGATTGAAGCTCATAATTTTTCTATGTTTATTATATAACAAATAAATAGATATGCAATGAATGCATCATATCCAACCAACATGACACATTCATTGGGGGGTAATTTTGTTCACATAAAAAATGCAAATAATAAATTATTTGACCACAACACTGTGATGTTGTGAGTGTGGCATCATGGTGCTAAAATAATTCTTCTTGAAGAATAACTGTTAGTTTAGTTGGAGAGTCGATGCTTGGCGTTGGGGTGCTACCATGATAGTGCTGAGGCGTTATGAGCATGATTGCCCAAGGGAGTGGGTGGAATGGTTATGGGGTAGAAAACCATCCTACTAGTGGAAAGAACTCTATAAAAGGAGGAAAAAACTACTCCCTTTTCTCTCCACTTCCCCTCTCCACTTTTGGACTGATTTTCTCTAGTTTTTTTTTAGCGAATCTTGCTTCTAGGAACCTGTGTTCATTGCAAGATTGACTCTCACACTTACAAAAGCCATCTCTCACCTACTAAAACTAAAAGATTCACTGTAATAAGGCTTCTTGCATTCTTTTACCTAGCGTTTTCTTTTTACATGAGTTTTTTTAGTAAAGAAACCTCTGCAATTGAAATTAGTTCTGGCGTGAGATGAAAAGAAATCTCCCTTGTTGGTTTTAGATCTTGAACAAGAGAGATGGCAACGAAGTATGAGAACTTAGCATTGCTTAAATGTTACTCTGCTCAAATTTTTATTAGAATGGATGGATTCTACAAGAATTTCTCTCCAAACTGTACATTTTTGACTCGCAGTGTTGTGATGCCAAAATCTCAGGGCTGAGGTGGCTCGCTCTCAGGAGATATAGGCATATAGATCTGACCTATGGTGCCATAGTGGCGACTATGCTGTGCCGAGGCACTATGCTCTCGAGTCTCTTTCACTTGAAGTAGAGGCACATCACCATTTCTTCAGTGTAGGGGCACCATGCCTTACAACATATTCCACCATTGAACTTAGTTTCAATGTGAAACAAAACCTTATCTCCATTGATCTTAGATCTAGAATAAGGGAGAAGAGTGTCTTGCACTGAACATATAAAAATTTTGGATTACTAAGGCATTATGCCACCAAATTTTTTAATTTTAGGCATTAAGTGAACAATACCTCGACGTTGTACTCAAAGCTCCGAGGCGCTATACTCTTAGTTCCAGCCCATGTAAAGAGTTTTATCGGTGCTTTGGCATTGTATATTAAGTGCCACGATTCTGTGATATTTTAACACTTCTATAAAACATGGGACATACAACTTAGAAAATATACACCTGAGTTTTGCTTAGGTCAGTGTCGCAGCGTTGAACAACAAATGTTGAGGCACCTCCTTCTTGGGTAGAATAATTGAATTGAACATATACCAAGCCCTGTGATGTGGTATAATGAGCACCGAGGCACCACCCTCTTGGGTTATAAGCCTAAGTCTTACAGGATAATAGCGCTGAGGCACTAGAACTATAGTGTCGAGGCACTGCCCTCTCGAGTTATAAGCCTAAGTCCTGCAAGATAGCAGTGCTGAGGTGCTGAAACTATAGTGTTGAGGTGCCACCCTCTAAAGTAGATAAGTAGAAATGAACCCATAGAAGGCACCACAAGGCTAAATATCAAGCAGAGCACCCCTTGGGTTCTAAAAGGATAAGAAACACAAGGCCCTCTATGATGTCATTTTTTAGGTGAAGAAATTTTATTATTTTATTCTTGGAGCTTCCCAAATGATAAAAAAATCACACATATACTTAAATAAAATAAATATATAAAAGAAAATTGATGTTACATAAATTGTATAAATAAGAAAATAAAAATACAAAAGAAATGAAGAAAAAGGAAGAAAACTAGTCATCATAGTCATCCTCCTCCTCCTCTAGCTCTGGTGGGGCACTTACATAAGGCTGGTAATGAGGTGTTATAGGAAAAGAATCCTCATCAGGACCCACAAAGAAACCATAATTTTGAAACATGTGCATAAGTGAGGTATTAAACTTGGCCATGTATGAAAACTGTTGTTGTTGCTGATCCATGTGATGGTCAAATTTCCTCTCCAGTTCTTGCTGACACTGACTAGTCTCATTAACATTTTTCTTAGGTTTGAGACTTGTACTCTAATTTCTTGGAGTTGCTCATTTAGGGTTCTAGAGGATTTGGCCCAAGACTGAGGGGCGCTTGAGCTTTCCACCACCTCAGTCCTAGAATCAAATCCCTCAATTAACTTTTGGTTAGGGGACCCTTTTATAGATAGACTTTCTCATCAAGATCCCTTATCATGCCCACCTCAACACATAAAGCATAAATAAGAGAAGGATGACCAAAACAAATTGTAGTACTACCCTCAAGCATATTACACATAGAATTAATTATAAATAATCTTTCCTACATCCATAGTAAAGCCCTTTTCAATTATAAAATTCAAAAAGACCCTATCCCTAGTTGCTTCACTGATATTTTTAGTGGATATCAGCTTGGTGAAAATAATGTAGTGTGAAGCTTTAGCCTCAGTAGTGAGGTCGGAGAAAAGAAAAATAATAATTTTTTCCTCCCACTTTTTCCATTGGGTATTGGAATATCTAATAGTGAAGAAATTAAGGATTTCATTGAAGTCAGGATGATCATTATAACAAAAAAGATACTGATTGTAATCTACATTCGGGAGACCGTAATATGCGTTAATGGCAGTACTGACAAAACTTGCTAGTTTTTCCTAGATGAAAACTTGATTATTCTGGTGCTCTTTCACATTAGCAAAGAACTCTCAAACCATGAGGACGACACCAAATTTATTGTCATTGGCCAATTTTCTTCACTCCAGACTGATGCTCTCCATGTGCCCGCTCAGATTGTAGAGGCTTATGTTTGAGATTAGATGCTTGTGTATGAGGGTATGGTAGTACCTCTCCTCGGCCTCCATATTAACAAATCTATTAGTATTGCTGACGACTGCCCCATCTTTCCCTTATCAACATCTTTTACTAGCATGGTGTATGAGAAGAAATAAAATAGAAGAAGGAGAGAAAACTCTAAGGAAAGGCTCTGAAGGGAATGCAGAGTGAAAATTTTAGCTGCCCAAGGGGTCTATTTATCAGCAGGGCCTAGCACTGCAGTGCTATCCTCTCAAATTCTAAGATAGTGGCCCAGCATTGCGGTGCTCACATGCAACGTCGTGGTGCTAGTCAGATGTTCAAAGTTGTTCATTTGTTTTGTTGACCAAAATAGGCATTAATTATCATATTTTCTCAAATTAAAAATGACATGCCACATTGACTTAGCATCATGGTGCTTCGACATAGTGCCGCAGTGCAAATCAATAATGTTTAGCCCATATCATTAAATAGCTTGAACATCTATCAATTATCATAAACTGACTTTTAACACGTATAACAGCCCTTCATTATCAGCACCAAGGTGCCAATAAAGTGATCAAGAAGGTCAATGGCATGAGTTCCATGGTGCTGACCATGCAAGGCCTCGACACTGGAGTTATAGCATCAAGTCGCCCAGTATCGAGGCACCATATTTGCAACGCTAAGGTGTTATGCCTGAGATCAACTTGAATAACCCGCATGGGCCCTGACATAATTATAATTGGTTAAACCTATTGCCTAAAGATGTTGCACGAGATTAAAATAAGCTTGAATTTCCCGTATGTGTCCGACATATGCATAAATAAATCTAACTCTAGTGGATGAAGATGATGCACGGGATAATCCCCGGTTGTGTCCTATGACTAGGTCTAAGTTACCAAAACCTAATTTTTCCCTGATGATAGTCATGCTAGTTGTAAAATTCATTCGAAGGGGATATGTTTAAATTAAGTGAAGTTCATCATTCAATATAACTTAAAGCAAACAATCATTCATCCATTCATCATTATTTATCAGGGATGATAAGCTAAGAAAACCTTTGCTCACAAAAGAGCCTATGTAAAAAAATATATTTACTCTAATGCTCAAATAATCATGCTAGTAAGGATGTGGCCTATGTCATTTATCTATGTGGTTATGCTGTCAAATGGCATCACAGATTATGTGGATATGATCAAAACCCTCTAACCAGGTGGCTAGGCATCTATACAACTCCACTATATTTTGTTCACATCAATAGCCCATATGTTCCTTAATGGCTTTGCTCCTTCAAGTATGAATCATGGAATATATTTATTAGGCAAAAATCATTATGTTATCTAAGGTTGACTTCAATTTGTCTCCTCAGATAAATATCACCCAAAGTCTATAAGAACACCATGAATGATGGAACCCATGGCTCCTGACAAGGATTCTTTAGTCAGGAATAATTTCTCTGACTAAGTAGACTAGGGACCACGATAGCTTGGGATGATAGAACAATGATATCTTGATCGGGCATGTCATCATTTATCCCAACCTATGATTTAACTTATATAATGTATTCACTCATTATTCGCTATATTGTATGCATTAAATGTTCATATTTTTTATTTTGTGAATATTTTAATATATACTTTGGCATTCCAAAGGGATGTAAGCCCAAATTCTTTATTTGCTATGTGGATCATACATGATAGTCATCCATGCCAAAAACACCTCTAAGACACCATCACATATCATTAAGATATGCCTATTTCTATCCTTAATCAAGAGTACTCTCTTGTTATGGTAAGAGGATTAATTAACTATGGAGGCTTGCATCCATAAGAAGTTGAATTCAGGTCTAAACAAACCCTAACATAACGTTAGGGGAAATATGGATGAATATATATGAATATACCTCAAGAAAGAACATTCTCCTACCCCATCCTGGCAAAAATGGTAGAGCGCATCATCCTTCGTGTTCTTTTAGGGAGATCATGGGTCAAGCTAAATTTTTCATCTTTATCAGCCATTCTTGCACTGTGAAGTCAAGATCACTCTTGTAGTAGCCATGGAAAATGTGAGTCACTACCGATTGATTATGTTCAGGCACGTCCTTAGCCTCGCTCTACATGAATGTAATCGTTGCTTTCTTTAGAGCCACCATTCAAGTCAATCAAAGGAAAGCCACTTTAAAAGTTGAGAGAGGACATGACCTACTCGCAAAGATAGAATGTCTACTTGCATGAAATCAAAGGGGTAATAAAGGCAACCTCTCACATTAAGAATTAAGTTATAGATGCAAAATGTATGGCTCAATAATCTGAATGTCATAACAAGCATTAAATAAAGAAATCCTTACTCAATCCCATAAAAATCTAAAGTGGCGTAATTCACGATAGAGTTATTAAGATCTTTCACTTGCATCCCAATCGAAAGAAGAAATATCAAGTAGAGTCTTAGAGAAATGGTGGGTAGAAGATAATTATATTTTTTTATTAAAAATAGAAAGAGTAATTATAACACAATCATTATGTTCTCTATGCATAATTTTTTAAAGTTACTTTATAATGGGGTCTAAGTATCATTCCTTGCCAAGCTCTCCCTTATCACACATATAATAAAAAATAAAATTAGCACTAAAAATGAATAGAGTAGTCCCCTATGACTTGATATTGCATTTGGAATAAATCTAACTTAGCATTCATGGCTGCAAAATTTCTCTAAGACTCTACCTCCACAGCATGCCTCCGCTCTAGCATTTACTAAAGTTTACTTAACTTTTGCTTCGATGAGTGTGAGTCTTTCTCTAGAAGAGCAACCATTCTCTACAAACCAATAAGCACGGATGGATCATCAAGCACTTACAGTTCCCTCTTAGCATCTTCTTCTTCTGCATGAGAAGATTTGTCCAACATAGACTCGTAGTTATCTTGACGAGCAGAGGTAGGGAAACTTGCCAACCTCTCATGAATATCAACCAAAGTAAAGTTGGTTTCTCCATTAAAAGATAGGGAGAGTGCCTTGGTGAACATTCCCAACAAGTGCACACTCTCTCCTAAGACTAAACTCGGTGCTACCAAGTCAAGCTGCAGTGAAGCCCGAGTTACCCCTGAATAATGAGAAAGAAATTTATCAAAAATAAATAATTAGATTTTGATAAAGCGATCTGCTAAGGGCTAGATCTTTGGAAAAATAAGGAATTACTCGAGCGAATGGACTTCTTCAACACTCGAATGATGATCTAGCAGCTCACTCATAACAAGGTGAATCATTTCCTCAGGACTACTTAGATTATCGAAGGAGATAACTTAGGGGGTAAGTGAGTGTCCATAATCACCTTCATTCGATTCTTACACACTCATCATACTCAAATACAATAACAAGAAAGTTTAGAAAGACTAACTAGAAGAGCCTAGTAAATAAAATAAGAATGGGTCCTATCTCGGTGAGACACTCTTCCACAATCATTTTTATAGAGGTCATTCCCACCAACCTACTTTCCATAACTTTTTTTTGTCTCGAATCAAAAGAATATCCTCTTCCTTCTAAAAACTCATGAGTTGGAAGGAAGGCGGTGCTACCACAATAGTCACATTCTCTATCCCAATAGGGCGAGTACTCGACTCTACTTGTGAGTCCTCTATGCCACCCTTTGATGATGCAATAATAATCTCACAGATGGAGATAATTGAGGTACTCACTTTGGCCATAGGGGTGGTTACTAATTCCACTGACTTCTTAGTTTTCATCACATTCTTTTAAATGCTTGATTATTGTTGAGAAGAATTAATATCATGTGAGACCTCTTAAATTTCAAGGTGAATAAGTATATCCCACAAACAAGACTTAGGGATAAGGAAAAAAGTCTCAATTTAGCAGTGGGCACAATACAATGATAGGTTTCTGAAAGAGAAGGGAAAATGTTCCTTTTATAGTTAGATAAGCCTGGGCTTGTAAACAGATGACTATTCATAACTTTGTAATATTTCTTTTAGAATTCATTAAATGCTCAAAGTTAATTGTCCTTTTCATTCATCTATCCCTTTTGTGAGATGCCTTTACATGAAGTAGAAAATTTTGGGAGCTAAATGAATGTCTAAATATATAGGTAAGCTAAAATAACCTTCACCATATGCCGTATCAAAACATGATCAAATCTATAGAAGTGAACTACGTGATAAAAAGAACTTGCCACACATAGGGTGGGTCAAAAATGAAAGCTCGAAGATAAATATAGAGACAAGCTACATATGCAAAATCATTTGTGGTTGGTGAGTGACCAAAGAAGGATGGATGACCTAAATGACCAAAGTTTAGCAACCCTTCTTTAAAATATCAAATTGCTATATCATAGTAAGCAACAGGTTGCTTGTACCGATAGGTTATGAAGCTTATCGTTTGCACACTTGCCTTATGTTAAGGAGATTCCCAACTTGTGTTTGACTTACCTTGCATGCACTTACTATATGTAATTACCTCCCCTAAGTGAGGGGGAGAGAGGAGGGCATGAACATAATTGATCTCACTATTTGTACTAAGTCATACTGGAATAATAAAATCAAAGATGTTTTTTGCACTTCTTTTAGTCCATGTTCTCTATTTTTAAAATATCAATTTTCTATATCATAGTAAGCAACAGGTTGCTTGTACCAATAGGTTATGAAGCTTATCGCTTGCACACTTGCCTTGTGTTAAGGAGATTCTCCACTTATGTTTGACTTACCTTGCATGCACTTACTATATGTAATTACCTCCCTGGGGTCGAAGATGTTTTTTGCACTTCATTTAGTTCTTGTTCTCTATTTTTCCTAATTCTATTTCTCATGTATCTTAGAATTTTACTTCACTCCAAAGATAAATTCATATTCAACAAAGATGTCTATTTATAAAATCAGAAATATTATTAGAAACAAATTTGATGCTCCAAATACATCTTGAGAAAATATATTGTAAAAGTTTGCGACATGTGGTTTAAAAAATTTGAGGTAAAAAGTTTTAATTTAATAAAATATTTATGTTTAATGAGTGCTTAATAATATTTATTTACTATACAGAGAAACTTCACATGGTCGCCCTAGCATCAAGATAGAAAATAGAGGAATTTTGAGAGATGTGTATTTGTTTGCATAGGAGATTTATTCAGAAATTTGCAAGTTTGGTGAGAGGCCCATATTGATTGGAGAGGGAGTATAGAAAGATCTAATTGTAGCTTAGGGTAGCCTAGAGTATGCGTAGAATAGAGAGCAGAATTAATAGAAAGGAGTTGTTGACCTCATTTTTGGATGAAGTTGATATTTTTCTTGATATTAATAATTAGGATCTCTAATCTTAGATTAGGAGTTTCCTAATCAGCACTTAGGATACTATATCTAGTGACTAGGTGTATAACCCAAATTAAGATAGAAATTAAATAATAAATTAAAATAAACTTAAAGTAATATCTAAATTTGAATCGAAATCAAACTTAATAATCAAACACCTTAAAATGACAACCTAGTGGATCCCACTAGGACTTGAAAAAACCCAACTGGACTAACTGAACCTAATTAAACCTAAACTTAATATAATTCAATAAAAATCAAAATTAAACATATCTGAATTAAAATATATTTTAATCGAGCCTAGATTGATGCAATAAGCATGATTGACCCAATTGACCTATTTAAACTCAAAATCACATAAGTCCAAGAAAAATTAAATAAAATAAAAAAAATCAAAATTAAATCAAATAAAAAGCTTAAAATCAATGTACAAACATAAATAAATACAAAATTAAATTCATATGGGGTACAAAGGGCTGATCAGGTCATTTGACCTATGTTGAATCTTATGGGCCCCACCAAGTCATAAGTTAGCCAATCAAGATTTGGTTAAAATAAGACCACCTTAAAGCCCAAAGCCAACAAACAAATATACCTAAACTTGAATCTAAACTAATTTGAATCCAACGGGGACTCCAATAGGATATTTGGATCACTTGATCCAAGTAAACTTAAATAGACTCTATTGAACCCAAACTCAAATTAATGTAAAATAAATTTAAACTAAACATTCAAAATCATTTAATATTCATAATTTAATATAATTCAACTTGTCCTTAGGTCTTATTTAACCAATTTGTTAACTTAACCAAAGTGAACCCAATGCAACATATTTAAGTTCAATTTGAGTCAATTTTGGTAAAAATCATAATTAACTTCAAATCAATTCAAAAAAATTACTCCAAATCATATAAAATACTAAATCAAATATGATTGGGGCATAAACACATTTTTATTTAATCAAATTAGCTATTTCACATAATTGAACCCAAGTTTAACCTATTTGGGTCAAAATGGGTCAATTGGGGTTAAAATCAAAATTAACTCAAACTAATCAAAATAAATCAATCATAAACATTTAGAATGACCATTTAAAAATGACAAGATATAATTTCAGATCCTAAAATGGCCAAGCAGACTTTGAGACCAAATTTGATTCGTTTAGGTCAAAGGGGTCAAACTAGCCTAAAACCACATCAAACCTAAATATAGCATGGACCAATTGATCCATAAATCATGTAATAAATAATTAATAATAATTAAGTCTAAAAATAAATCTAAGAAATAAAATTGAATGCAACTAAACAACCTATGGTGTTTTTATTTGGAGTGTTTATAGGGACATGACACATATCTTAGGAGGTACTTATTGAAATGATTAGTAGGACATTTAAAGATTGATATTCTATCTCGAGAGATAGGAATGCCACTCTAAAATAGACTCAATCATCTAATAAGGACTCCTAAGGCTTGTTGACCTCATTTTGGATGAGGTTAGCTTGAATTCTGAAATCACTAATTAGGATGTCCTAATCTTAAATAGGAATCCCCTAATTCAATGCTTAGGACACCATAAAAAATGAAAAAATAAATAAAAATAAATGAATAAATCCAAAAACTAAATCAAAGTGAAATCTAATCAACTCATTTGACATAAGTTTGACTTTAGGAGGGTCCCACCAAGTCAAAGGTCAACTCACCAAGAATTTGGTTAAATTAAATCATTTCAAATATTTTAAATGATTAAATAAACATGTTTAATCATCAATCTAATAAATTTTAAATTTATTTAGGCCTTAATTGGGTTAATTAGACAACTTAGTTTAAATGAACTTAAATGGGTCCTATTGGGCTCAAACCCAAATCAAATCGAAATCAATTCAATTTGATTGCTCAAAATTAATTGGAAATGATAATAAAATACAATCCAACCCATCATAGGGTCTAATTTAGTCAAATTGTTTATTTGACCCAAATAGAACCCTACTTAACCCATTAAACCCTTTTTGGATCAAATAGGTTGGAATTGAAATTCAATTGAAACCCAATTGAAATTAAATGAAATCAGTCACTACAAATCATCTCACACATGTGATCAAGCATGATTGGAGTCCAAACCAAAGACAATTGAGTCAAATTTGTCATTTGAACCCAATTGTAATCAAACATAACCCATTTGAGTTTAAATAGGTTGAAATAAAATAAAATCTAAAATTAATTTAGATCTAAATGAATTAATTAAATAAAAACCTAATCAGTCATCAATCAAAGATGATTCAAACTCAAAATAATAAGAGTAGAATAAAAACCAAATGCTTTGAATTCAAATGCTTGGATTGGATTCAAATTTGCACTCTAATATAAATGGATTTAAACTTAACCTATAACTCATATTGAGTTTGATTTGGGCAGCCACACATTTGTCTAAAAACTTTGATAGTGATGCCTAAACCCAAAGGAAATGAATGGAGATACTTGGAAAATTTATCCTTTTTCCATTATAAAATCCTTGAATTTTATCCAAATAAAGTCTTGACCCTTGACCACCTCTTAAGAGAATGCTTCTAAGGGCTGAGAGTGAGGAGATCACCCCTCAAGCCAAAAGAAATTTGGCTTCCTCCAAGGAAGAAGTAAGAAAGAAGAAGTAAAAAGAAAAGGAAGAGAGAGGGAACAAGACCAAGCGTGAATAGGGAGGAGATGCCTTCTCCCTTCCAATCCCTCATCCAAACTTGTTCACAAGATCAAAGGGAATTGAATCCACCTTTTGGCCAGCCCTGCCATCGTTGGTGGCCAGAATCTGGCCACCTAGAAGGCTAAGGATGTGGCTCTCGGCCATGCATAGAAAGTGGGGTGGGAGAGTCAATTCCCTCCCTCTTTTCATCTCAAATCATTAAGCAAGGGAGGAGATGAAGAAAGCAACCCTTCCCTCATTCTCTCGTAGCTGGCACGCCAGAAAATAATTAAATTTGGTAGCCATCGAGCCCTCTTCAATGGTGAAAAGCAAGGGAGAGTCACTTTCATCAAATTAAATGTTTCAACATATTATAGATGCCAAGGTGACCTCAAAAAAATTACCCCCTTGTCCCGTCACAATCGACGAGCCAGAGAATGACCAAGGCGGACGTAATCCAATCCAAGGTTGGTCTAGGAAGTGACCCATGAGGAGGCAAGCCACCAAATTTCATACATGGCATCATCACATTGAGGCGAAGCTAATGGAGTCTATCACATCGTCAATGATTGTCAAAATTGAGGTACGCTCCACCATCGACCCCTTAGGCATTCAATTTTGATCCTATTTGAAAGGAATTTGATACCATGAGGATTAAACCACTTGGATTGATTGCAAAATGAGCCCTGACCATTTTGCAATCAAAATTCGTCAAACTTCACTAGCGATCGCCCAAAATTTGGCGAAAATGATGGACGGTGTCCATCTCTCGCTGGAGACTTACAGGAGATGATCTTCGCTGTCCAATCCTTCTATTTGTAATAGACAACCAAGATCTGGCCAGACTATCTAATTTTATCCTTTAAGGATATCGTGGAATAAATCGGGACCATTCGATCTTCGATTGGAAAATCGAGACTCATCCCGCATAGCACCACTTTTGATTTAGATGCCATGCAAGATCCATGTGGCCCAATCCCACCGCACGACATAGGCCGCCATGTTAGCTCGTGTTCTTAAAATGGTAAATCCCTCTTAAATTAACTAAAAAACTAATTAAAAATCATAAAAAATTCAAACAAACATATAAAATTAAATATAAATCCAAGAAATGCAAACTTGGTCTCTATGGATTCATCTTGATGAGATGAATCCATTAAAATTAAAATTCCTAGTTAATTTTGAGTATTTTGGTCTTAATTTGGCTTTGAATGAAATCAGTTAAACCTTAATTAATGACAAATTATTTATCCAATTCAAATGAAACTTTGGGTAATTGAAATTGAGGTTAAAACAAACCTTAGGAATATTTTTTTGAATTAGTTCAATGTAATTTATGAGAAATAAAATTTTAAATCCTAAACATCAATTTTAATTAAATTAATTAATATAAAATGAAATAAATAATCAAAAGGGATTAAATAACCTCATATTAACTTAACAAACTCTTATGAACATAAAATCATTAATGAAACTCATTAGAAATCAATAAATTATAAAATGACTTAATTTGATAATTAATTGAATTAAGTAATTCAAATAGTTAACCACCAATTAATTAAATCACAATAAATCAACCAAATTTGCAAAAATTATGAATGAACCCTCTTTGGAAATATCTTTCAGAGAGAAATCAATGAAAAATAAAATCCCCAAATGAACTTCATTAAATTAGGCTTAATATATGTTTTAATAAAATAATTTAAACCTTAATTACACCAATTTTGGATCTAATCAATATAAAACATTGGAAACATGAAATTGGCATGGAACCCCACTTTCCATAAAAATTTCAAACCCAATTGTTGATTAGAATTAAATTTCCAAATAATATAATAAATCAAATCATAAATCGATAAAGTCATAAAGTAATTTGAAATGAACTTCATCAAACATCAGAAATATTTAGGATGGTTTCCAACATCATAAATCAAAGAACTTAATCATTTCATACTTAAGGGGTTAAGAAAATTAATAATGTATATTAAGAATAATTAAACCTTAAGTTAATGAATTCATAATCAATTATACAAACCAATGAACCATTATCAATCTAACCTAAGAATGAATTCAAACATTAACCTAAGTACCTTAGGTTAACATCAATAAACGTAGATGAAATTAACATAATCAAACAAACTTAAACATAACCTAGACCAAAATATTAATGAAAACCAAATGAAAAAAAATTCAAACATAATGAAATGAAACAAATGAAATTATCAAATCAAATGAAATGATTCCAACCAAACCAAACTAAAAATAAATTAAATCAAATCAATAGAAATGAAATGAAGAATCAAATTTCAAAAGAATTAAAACATCAATTCAAATTGAATTCAAACCCAAATCATTTAAATGAAATTAAAAGGATTAATTAAGATACTTAAGGATCTTAATTAGATATTTGGGTTGGATATTCATCTTAAGATGAGGGTTTCATTTCATTAGGAGTTAGGATGTTAACTAGAATGGGTTCCACCCGAAAGTGAAATCTATTATACGCTTCATTCTTGAAAACTTAGACTTCACTTTAACAAAATAAAAGTAAAAATGAAAATGAAAAAAAAAATCACTAAGTAATTTGAATTGAAACCACCCAAAGGTAAAATTCAAACAAACTCAAAAATCCAAATTAAAACTTGAACTAAAAAGGCCAAGCAAAGTCTTGCTACAAAAGCCTATTCCCTTCACACATTAGATCATTAGGTAACAGACCCTAGACTTAGGTTAGGCCATTCTGTGATTTATTATTATTATTTTTCTTGTGATGTGATGTATTTCACTTATCTTTATGGTGTACTATTTTAGACTGCATGTCTAGGATTGTTTGCCCGTTAAACTAAATGATAGGACATTCTTTTTAGATTTAACATTATTTTCTACACGAGGCTATGCTAGAAAGGATTACTATCATAAATTAATTAAAATGTTGTTTTCTTGCAAGTGTACTTAAGCCCTTAAGTATATCCCATAGAATAGGTGGGCTTGGAAAACATCTAATGTTAAGCTCATATGTTTGTAAAATATAACTATTGTATGTTATTTGTATTTTTCTGACATCTATTTTGCAAGGCTTAAGATTTATTTTTGAAATCAAAATATAAATTTTAGCTTAGAATTAGGTTAGGTTCTATGGGGTCTAGGATTAGCAGGAGCTGGCCTTACCAGGAGATGGTGCAGAGGTCCCTTGTGAAGCCAGATGGATGTCCCTGAAGAAGGAGACAATCTTGGAAAAAAGAGTACCCATAGATCTAAACTTGTAGTTCTAGGCCGTACTATAAAAGGGCAGAGCTTGACTGCCCATTTTTCTTTCTTCTGGGGTATATAGCAGTACCCAGCCACATTTGGCCTTTTTCATAAATTTAAATTATCTTGATTTATTTTTGGTGTGCAATAGAATCAACTTGCTTTACTAGGTTTCTTCTTGTGTTGTGCTTTTCTGTGATGAATGCCTAGATGATTAGGATCATAGGGAAAATTAAAATTTTTGCCTAATATAAATCTAAACAATTAAAAAAACTAGAGAAAATTGAAATCTTGCATAAATTAAATCCTTAGGAAAAACTTAAAATCAATTTGAAATAATTAAGTCTTGAAACAATGAAATCATATTACTCTGAATTTTTAATGCCACTTCTCCCATTGCACATAAGGGGCATTTGATCTATGAGGATGACCACCTTCTTGGGAAAGCCTACTTTCTTTTATTGATTTGGTACATAACCATTCCAAATTGCATGACATTTAGACATAAAAATGCATACCCAAGACCTTAAATAAATCTTGAATCAAAATCTATAGAAAATCTAAAAAATATGTATTAATTAAATGCATTCCATACCTACATGATCTTAGGGATTAGGGAGTAAGTCTAAGATCCTAAGATTCCTTTTTTTAAAAAGATAACATCCTAGCCATCTTGCATTCATAAGACCTAGCATCATGAATTTAAAATTCCCTTAGGTGGCATTAGCTGGCATCACTTTCCATGTAGGTTGTAAGCCTACAAGAGTCAGGGATAGGTTAGTTCCCTCAAGTGAGAGAAATGGCCGATAATTCCCAAAATAAAACTAGATTGAGCATCTGACATTTGTTAGAAGACTTGTAGACTTTGGTTCTGAATTATCCTTCTAAGGAGTAAGTCTTCAACCCTAGGCATTTCTACAGTCTTATGCTACTAGAATCTATGTCCTATACTTCTAAAACAATGTCAACTTAAACTTAAATTAATTTTCAAAATTTAAAGCCCAATGATAGGATAGTTAAAATGCATACTAGGCATCCTAATATGAGTATGAATTTCTTACTTCATCCCATTTGGCTTCCAAAAGTAACTCTCTCAAATTTAGACCATTCCTAATTGATACATCCAATAATCAATCCTTTGAAAACTATCTTAGAAATCTATAGAAATAATAACTTAATTATTTAATTGAGAGTATTCTTAGGAAGAGACCCTTCTTAAGATGTAATTAACTATAGGGGCTTGCCCTTATATGAAACCATAAACCCAGTTTAAAATAAACCCTATTTTTTCTTTCCATGTAGTTTAAGGGAAAAATCTCTAGTACATAAAAAGACCCATTAGCCTTAGGAGTCTTTTATTCAATGATTGAATCCATTAGAAGAAAACATGTTTATCTTCTGAGATAATATGTTTAGTCCTTAATGAAGCATTTGATCATCCAAATAAAAAATTCCTAAACTCTATGTGGTGCATAAATATTTCCCGCAAAGATATTTTCTGGTGACTCCACTGGGGAATGATTCCTCTTTCCATCTTTAGAAATAAATTATTATTTCTATACATCGATAGTGTATTAGTACCACTCACAGGTCAAGACTACCTTTCTTTCCATTGGATGCCTCTCTATTTCATTCTTTGTTGAGCTCATCCAACATCTTAAATCAAGGTTCTATAACTCTTCATTTTCCATAGTTGTTTGATTGGGTCATAGAACAAAACCCCAAAACAAAAAAGGGGGAGAGAAATAATTAAAAATTAAGTCATTTCTATTAGACCTAAGTTTGGTCAAGACAGATTTGATATCATCTCAATGTGGAAAAGAAATGTTATAAAAAAGAAGTTTAAAAATTATTTCAAATTTTGAAAAATAAATCTCAAAGTTAAATTTGTCCTTGCTCCTACTTTGGATTTATACTAAAGCTAAAGAGAATCAGGAAGGGTCCTTAATTTGGCACCCTTTCTTCTAATACATTCAAAGGTAATAAATACAAAATGATGTATATTGAATGAAGGAGTTTATTCAAATCCTGAGAAATTCTAAATCAAGGGAAGGAGGCATAGTTGTGCCTATTTCCCCTTACCACTATGATTGAAGCTTAAATTGCATTTAAAAAATAAATGAGTTGAGTCAAAAGAAATTTGTAAAAGAGGGATATAAATAAAATCACAACAACAACAACAACAATAATAACAAGCCTTAATCCCACTAGGTGGGGTCAGCTACATGAATCCTTCGTCTCCATTGTGTCCTATTATGTGTCAAATTCTCAGTTAAATCAAGTATACTAAGATCATTTTTTATACATCTTAACCAAGTCTTTTTAGGTCTACCCCTACCTTTCTTAACATAAGGCAAATCTAATGCATCTACTCTCCTAATCGGGTCATCGGACGACTGATGCTTTATGTGGCCAAACCATCTAAGGTGACTCACCCTAATCTTATCTACCACTGGAGCTACTCCAACTTTTTCCCGAATATACTCATTATTCATTCTATCTCTAAGAGTAAAGCCACTCATCCACCTAAGCATCCTCATCTCAGTAACACTTAACTTAGTCTTATGCTTTTCTTTTATTGGCCAACATTCTGCACCATAAGTCATTGCAGGTCTTACCACCATCTTATAAATTTTCCCTTAAGTTTAAGTGGAACTTTTCTATCACATAATAGGTCAGATGCATTATTCCACTTCAATAGGAAAATATTTTGTCAATCCTCCTTGTGTTTAGACACAAGTAACAGCTCTAGTATACATATCCTTAATGACTTGAATATAACCAATATTAACTCATTTCTATTCTAGAATTCTCCAGAGAACATCTCTTGAAACTTTATCCTAAGCTTTCTCTAAATCAATAAATATCATATGTAGATCCTCCTTACTTTCTCTATGCTTCTCCATCAAACCCTTTAACAAATATATAGCATCCATAGTAGATCTACCTGGCATAAAACCAAAGCAGAGAAACTTCGTATCACATCGTAACCTATGCTCAATTACTCTCCCATAATTTTAATGTATGACACATTAACTTAATTCCTCTATAATTTGCACACTCTTGTGCATCACCTTTATTCTTAAATATAGGAACTAACAAACTCTTTCTCCACTCATCTGGCATCTTTTTAGTCTTTAAAATGACATTAAAAAGATTTGTAAGCCAAGAAATTCCTTGATCTCCTAAAAATTTCCACACTTCTATTGGAATATTATCCAGTCCTACTACTTTTCCACATTTATTTTTCTTTAAAGCTTCACTAACTTCAGATTTATTAATACGATGATAAAAATGAAATTCTCTATTTTCTTTAGGGTATTAAGGTTGCTAAAATCAATCATACTTTCAGATCCTTCATTGAAAAGTTTATCAAAATACCTCATCCACCTATTTTCAATATCCTTTTCTAAAAAAAGCATTTTATTATTTTCATCCTTAATACACTTCACTTGAACTATGTCTTTACTTCTCTATCTCTTTGGTTGGCTAACTTATACATACATCTTTCACTTTCTTTGGTATCTAATCTATTGTATAAATCACTAAAAGCTAAATTTTTTGCATCGTATACTGCTTTCTTAGAATCTCTACAGGCTACTTTATATCTTTCCCAATTCTCTGAGTTTTTATATCTAAACCAAGTTTTATAATAATACTTCTTATTTTTTATCTTTCCTTGCACACTCTGACTCCACCACCAACTATTCTTATTAAAAGAAGCTTTTCCTTTTGATTCTCCAAGCACATATTTAGCAACTTGCTTAATTTCATTTTATTTTTCCCACATAATGTTAGCTTCCTCATGAACATCCCAAATTCTAATCTCTTGTAGCTTGCTCTTAAAATATTTTTATTTGTGTTCTTTAAGTGTCCCCATCTAATTCTAGGATAATAATTTGGTTTATTTTTCCTCTTACAACCTTTCATCTTAAAATCTAAAACTAACAATCGATGTTGGGTACTTAGATTTTCACTTGGAATGACCTTACAATCTTTACAATCTAAACGATCTATTTTCTTATCAGAAAATAATTAATCTGTGTTTTACTAGATCCATTTTTATAAGTAATAATATGTTCACCTCTTTTCTTAAATAAAGTGTTAGCAACTATAAAATCATAAGCTAAAGCAAAATCTAATATAGTCCTACCTTCTTCATTAGTCACTCCAAATCCATAACCAACATGAGTACTTTTAAAATATTCTACCACTCTACCAACATGTCCATTTAAATCTCCTCCAATAAATACTTTTTCTTCAAGAGGTATCTTTTGTATTAATCCCTCTAATTCATTCCAAAATTTTTCTTTTGTGCTTACCTCCAAACTTACTTGAGGAGCATAGACATTTATAACATTGATAATCTTAGTATCAACAATAATCTTTAAAGCTATAATTCTATCTCCACATCAATTAATATTTATAACATTATCCTTCAAAATTTTATCTATAATCACACCTACACCATTTCTAGTTCGACTTTTACCTGAATACCAAAGTTTAAAACCTAAATTATCAATCTCCTTGGCCTTCTCCCCAACCCATTTAGTTTCTTGAACACATAAAATATTTATCTTTCTATGAACCATAATATCTATTAATTACATTATTTTACCTATAAGAGTACCTATATTCCAAGATCCTAACCTAATTCTAGTTTCATGGACTAACTTCTTTGCCCGCATCCATCCATAATGTGGGAACCTTTGCTTATTTAACACTGCACCCGAGCGCCGATGCAGCGGCTCTAGCATATTTTTTACTGTATTCAAACCATACAGCGCGTCACTTCTAGAAGATGCCCTAATTAACACAATGATATAAAGGATTCATGTCATGATTATTTTGACAAGTTTTACACTGGCTGTCGACTACCTAACGCAACCCTCCACTTTTCACATCCGGACTTGGGACCGACAATGGTAGTGTTAGGGATATAAATAAAATCATCAAAAAAAAAAAATCCTTATTGACCTTATGCAGAGGTTGATTAGGGAATTAAATGTGAATCTTTTATCTTTATATAAGAAAATTTACATAAATGAAAATAAGCTTTAATCTTAATCCATCTCCATGTGTCCACTAGAATTTTGGAAAATCAATTGTTCAAGTTGATTTGCCAATTCTAGGGAAGGACTTGGAGGTGACCCTCTTTTTAGACCTTCCAAAACCTTGAATCCTTAAGAGTTTAAGAGAGAAATAAAAGAGGAAGATGACATGAAATTGTGAATAAAAAAATGACATGCTAAATTTTTATATTTTAACTTTTACTTCTATTCAATAAAAAAAGAGGGTAGTGAAAGAGAATTCTGATTCTCCTGATAAGGTTAAAATGAATGAAATTTAAATCTAATAAATTTAAATCAACTTATTTAATGAGATTTTTCTCCCATTGAACAGTTGATATTTCATGAATGATCTTAATTAATTTTAAGGACAAATCATAAAAAGAAAATAAATGAAAATTTCAATCCTTCTATAGAAAGCATTACCTTAAGATTAGGTCCTAATGATGATATTTCTATCTCTCAGAGTGAAAGTTTGAAACTTTTATCTCTAGTAACTTGATAGATAAATCACTTAGGACTTTGTTAGTCCAAATTAATAAAAAAAAACCTTAGTTTTCTTTGCTCAGAAACTAAGGCATTATATGCATTCATACAAAGTGAATCTATGGTGAATCCTTTACGATGTCTTATCACTCATCTGATGTTGTCTTGGACATCTATTATAGTAGTCAAAGATTTCAATACAATTTGAAATTACCTATAATCTTTTTGTGTCGTAAAGAGTGCAAGTTATGCTTGACTTTTTAGTAGCACATCTTCTACTCAAGGATCCTCATTTAAATGATGATCTTTTAAATGAATAGATCATGAGGTCTATTGATCTATTAAAGATTGAGTTAAACCTACTGTCCTCCCATATCAAAAAAAAATTCTTGAAATCAAATTCAAAATGGTAGAGTTATACCACCTCAAATAATATTGAAAAGAAATGATAAATATGTCACCTTCAAAATATGATGTTTTGCCCATCTTAGAGAAGTTGCTTGCAAAATCAAGCATCATAATGCTCTATAAAAAAAAGAAAAAAGAAAAATAAATGAAATAAAAGAAATAAAATGAAAAGAAATAAAAAAGAAATGATCATAAAGCAAAGCATTGTATAATTATGTAATTTGCCTTCTTTAACTATAAGCAACTTCCTAATGTGGCATACCATTATGAAAAGTTCTAAGGTTATCTTCTATAATGAAGATATATTACAAAGAACTTATCAACATCTTAGTTGATGTAGAGAAATCAAAAAGAAAATCTTCAAATTGTTTGTTGATCCAAGTGTATCGGTTAACATCAATTATGAATATGAAAGTGAATATAAATAGGCCCAATTCTAATCTAACCTTGATAAGATGGTGCCATGTAAATTCAATCAAGTAAAGAAAGAATCATTCAATTCAATGAACATTTGATATTGAAAACTCAATTCAAAAGAAGAACTTAATCTCAATCACATTATTGATTGAAGTTGAAAATCCAAACATTGAAAAAGAATCTTAGAAATTTAGGAACATCTTTAAATGCTTTTAGATGGTCCTATCCAAACCAAATAAAAAAATGATGAAAGAATAAATGAAATGAAATGAAAGAAAAAGATGAAAAATAATTGTTGTTAAAGGATGTTCATATCCATCCTGAATTTAAAAGTGTTGAGTCTTTAGGAATATCATTTTGTCACTCCTAAATGTCCTCAGTAAATCTGTTTGTTCCATTAAATGATGAAAAAGAAATTAAAATGTTGGATCATGCAATATGATCAATCAATCAAAACAAAGAATTGAATCACATTAAATGTTTGTTGACCTCACTTTTTGAGTGAGCTTTCAACTTCTTCATCTTAGACATAAGCCTCCTCTTAGACATTAAGAGTTCCTTAGTCTTAAAACATTTCTAGTGATTAGGTGAACACTTAACCTAACCCTAGAGACTTAGAAGAGTTAGCCATAGGAAGAGGTTATGCCTTAGGGGTGTTAGGAAAACTTGCCTACCCTATAGCTTGAACCAAATACTTGCTTCCTTCTTTCAAGTCAAACTCCAAATTCAAATCAACTTCAAATCAACTTCAAATCAAATCAACTTCAAATTCAAATCAACTTAAATCAAATTAACTTCAAATTCAAATCAACTCAAATTCAAATCAACTTCAAACTCAAATCAACTTCAAATCCAAATCAACTCCAAACTCAAATCAACTTCAATTCCAAATCAAATCTTAAATCAACTCCAATGGAATTTCTCAAATCATAAATCAATTCTAAAACTAAAATCATGAATCAAATCTCAAATGATTGACATCCATAATCAATTCAAAATCCAAAGTCTTTCCTAAGCCTTTAATTTCATCTTATGGACTTAGCTCAAATCAAATCCAAATAATTCCAAATTCAAAAAATTTTCTCATAACCCATTTATATTCTCATTTATATTCATAAATATAAATTAAATATAAATTCAAATATCAAAAATCAAATAAAAACTCAAGTCCAAATCTAATCAAAATTCAACCTAAACTCTTTCAAGTCAAATTCTTGAGCTTAACCAAATCATTCTCAAATCAATCCAAGCCTTTGGATTTTCTCTTCAAACAATCAATCCTTCAATCACAAACCAAATTCAATCATAAATTTTAATGTTCAAATCAAAGCAAATCAAGCCCATGTTCATCCGTTGAACTTGAAATTGTCAAATGTTTCAAAATCCATTGACTCCAAATCACTTGCAATTGGATTTATATTTCAATCATAAGTCCATATGTGAGCTCAATCAAACTTGAATCAAACCTTGATTAAGCCAATTGACCCACTTAGGCTTACTTGATTCAAAGTGACCCAAAGCACCTTTTTGAGCCAAACTCTAGTCCTACCCAAATTGGATTGAACTAAGCCCATCTAAGCCTCACATTATGAGCAACAATAATCATAGGATAATCAATCACTCAAATTAGGTCAAACCAAGTCAAACCTAAACTTTGACCAAGTCAACACTTAACCCAAACGAAACCAAAACTAGCCAAAATCTAATATAGGCCAAATTGATTGAAACCATTGATCAAAACCAATCCATGATCAATGGTTGAACTAGTCCAAGTCACCATTTAAGCCAAACCTAGCTTAATTGGCCACTTAACCTAAGTTGACCTAAGTTGACTTAAGTTGACCCAAGTTATCTTAAAAGTCAAAATATGTCAAATCTTGATCTAAGCTAAAATAATTGCAACCAATGGGTCAAATTCATTCTAAAGTACTTGTTGAACTTGACCAAAGCTCCAATTGGCCAACTAGACCCAACCTAGCCTAATTGACCATGAACCCAACTTGACCTAAAAGGTCAAATCAACTTGAAACTTAACCAAACCAAAATTGATTGAAACCAAAGCTTTTAAAACATTTCAAATGATCAACCAAGCCTAAACCAATCCATGACCTAACCCAATTGGCTTAAATGGGTCAAATTGGTCAACTTGACCCATTTGATCTAAGTGAACTCGGATGAACCAAAACTAAATATAAATCAAATTGAACCAAACCAATGATACCCATAGGCTCCAAATGATCATTTGAACTTGACCTAACCCATGGTTTGACCCAATTTGACCAATTGGTCAACTTGACACAAGTTGACCCATTTTGACCTAAATGGGTCAACTTAAGCCAAATCATATCAAATAAACTTAAAATTCATTGAAAATTAGCACAACCCATATTCAGTTATTCCAAATATGCCCAAATCAAAATCAAGGCCAAATGACCATTTTACCATTAGCTCAAAGGGTAACCTATGATCAAATTGACTTGGAATTTGATCATATTCCTACTTAAGATCACTTAGCATCCTCCTAGTGGACCATTTGGACCCCAAGGGGGGTGGTGCACATGACCCAATGGGTTTGGGTCAACCATGACCCAGTCCAAGGCCAAACTAACCACTCCAATCAAAATTCTCCACATGGATCACCTCCCACACTCACCTAGCACATGTGCACCTCCTCCATTCAACTCCTCTATCAAAATTGAACTACATGGAGCTCCTAACAACCTAAACAACCCATTCAATTAGGGTAATTGATCAAAAATGGAAGAACAAGCTTCAGTCGTCCAATCCAATTAGGGGGAGATATACTCCCCCTCATTTCCACTCAAACCATGGCTCTTGCATTTGATTGAGCTCAAAGGATCAAAGGCAAGCTTCTCCAAAGTTTCCCAAGCATTCCTAAGCTCATTCAATTTCCCTCTCTCAATTTTGCTTAAGTTGAAAATAGGGGAGGTGGGAAGAAATTCCAACTTGCTCAATCCTCAATCAAATCCTAATTCACTTGGCAAGCACCATCAAGGAGGCAAGTCGAGATCTCCCAAGGTATTTTCCAAGCATCCAAGCCACGGGAAGGGAGACCTAGACCAAAGCCGCAAGCCATTAAAGGGAGCCATGGTCAATTAGAAGATCTACTTCAAATTGAAGCTTCAAACTATCAACAGAGCTTCATCTCCACTAGACGAAGCTACCTCCTCTGTTGGAAGTGCTGGTGATAACCTCCAGTGAGGTATGACTCAAAATCAATCTTAAGTTGAAAATTGCTTGGTCTTTTGTGAAGGTAATTGTAATCCCATTGAAATTCAGCTATTGGATCTTCTTCTCTATGCTTCTTGATGGTGTGGGTTGAATCTCTGCCTAATCCGAGCTTAAGTGAGCTCAGATCAAGCCATGGAGGATGGACGATCTTTATCTCTTGCAGGCAAAGGCAGGGATGAATCATGGGCCATCCATTCTGCATGTTTTAAATGGATGACCTTGATTAAAACACATTAGATCTCTTAATTAATCCTTTATAATTGCAGGCTTAATCTTGACCATACGAGCCTTTTGGACGGCTCAGAGAAAAGCATGTAGCACCGCCGGCTAATGCGACAGTCGATTTGATAACTTAAATAACAAATCCCGTCGTGCCACGTGGGGCCAATTGGATTAGTTATATAATTAGGATATTTAATTACCTATTAATCACAAAAACTTCATAAAATCATGATTAAATGTAAACAAATCCAAAAAATGCAAACTCAAGTTCAATTTAAAGATAATTCTTAGGAGAATTCAATAAAATTATTTCTAATTGATTTTAAATTATGGATTTTCCTTAATTAGGGTTTAATTAAAAATCTAATAACCTTCATTACTCCTTAATTATTTCATTAATTAAATCTAAACTTCCCAAGCATGTTTAGTGGGATGACTTTCACCTCCCCTTATTTTCTTGGAATTTTTTAATGAGTTAATTAGAAAAATTAATTAATGTACCTCTAATCATCCTCTTAATGTAATTAAGAATAATTAAGGATATGAATAGTGGTTTTAATCACTTAATTAAGATAATTAAACATTGTTTAAGTGAAGAAGAGGTTTATGGAATGGGTTTCAGGTATTTTCTCTAAGCTATTTCCTAAAACCCCTTTCTTCCTTAATCCAAACTTAATTAAGGATTAACCCACTAATGATCTACTTAATTAATCTAATCAAACTTTCAAAATCAATCTGCATTTAATCAATCTCTTGCTGGGTAGATTCTTAGGTGTTCAAAAGCCTAAGGTAAATTTATGCAAATCATTTTCAACTCACATGTGTGGGAAAGTTAGGAAAGTACTTAATTAAACCCTTTAGCTTAATTAATCAATAATTATGAGCCAATTGCATTAGGCCCCTTTCTTTCCTAAGTGCATTGCTGATTTAAATTCCATGTTGTTGCATATCATATGTTGGCTCATAATTGTTAGATTAATTATGTTAAAGTGGTGTAGGTAAGGGGTAATTAATGGACATAATTCACACCTTAACCTGAACAAAACATAAATCAATCTAATTGTTCTAAAAAGTAAACTAAATCAATTCACTCATGGGGAAAATGGGTTAGGACCAACAAACTCTTTTCATATTTCCTAGATAAAATTCAAAACAAAAATAAAAAATCTCTTTAAGGAATATTGACTTAGTTTAAATGATCTTATTTCATAGGATTGTCTTTAGGAATTAATTAGGGTGAATGACGTTACATGCTTACATCACTTTATTTCTTTCCAAGCATGCTAAATGTTGAATGCCATATGAAATCATGCATTCATATCTTTTAAAAAATCAAAATAAATGAAATGTATCCTTTATGTCAAATTGCATGTTTTTTCTAAAGTAAGAATATGATTGGCTATTATCACTATTAAACCAAAAATTATTTTCAAAACTTATAAATCAAGAATTATAAATGAAGGTATGCTACTTATAAATACTTATAAGCTTGCATGTGATTATAACATAAAATGTGTTATGTGATTTTCTTCTCTCTTCTTAACATAGGTTTGCATTGGATTTGCAAAGTGTATAGTTCATTTGAAAGGAACATAACACTTTCTTAAATCTATTCCTATGCACTTCTATATTATGAATCAAGAAGGAATTTCACATTTACACATATAAATTGCATAGCCAAATCAAACAAATAAACAAAAATCTTTTGCATGATTCTTCATCCATTTATTTTCTTTTTGTAGATGCACATGTATTTAATCAAAGTGGTATATTAGTCTAGACATCCCGGGGTCGTGAGGCTTTAAGTAGCCCTAGAAAGGTCTTGTACCTTATACCCTTGGTGTAGAAAATAATGGTGTCGTACTCACTTATGTCTTTCATACATGTAAATGTGCATTTGATTAATGGATAAAAGAATCCCTCTCTTTTCTACTTAACAAAATCATGCATCATGAAATATCCAAATTTTCCTAAATAATATCCAGTTGCATTCATCATTAAGGTGTGCTAAAACCTTACATTGCATGCATAGATATGCTTAAGATTTATTCATATGCATGTATACATGTTGGAATGAGATAAATGGTTGTGTGTTATGTGATAGCAATTCACCTTAATTAGTCTTAAGATGTCTTTCTGATTGAATAGGATTATTTAGAGCAAATCTAAACTTAGGATTAATTAAAAATATAACAAAACATAAAAATCATTAATGAATCTACCTTAGAAATTACTCAAGGTAGGGAGGAAAGAGAAGTTCTCTTCTATTTTCCTCTCTTTATAACACTTAATATATAAGTATAGGTTCATTCAAACCAAATCAAATCATTAAATAAAATTAATAAATAAACTAAATCACTTAAATGAAACCATCCTCTAAGTTGAATTCTTCACACTTAGAAAACTTCATCCTTAAAGCCTAGCTAAGACATACCACACAAGCCTTAAATGGCATATACATTAGGCTAAGTCACCATTTCTAGCTCTATGTTATGGTTGTGCATGGTTTGATGCTTGATTTTATTTTATGGTGTAATAGGATGATAGGATAATTTTAGTCTAATCATTATCTTCTGTAGGGGATTGTGCTTAAGGGGCTCTATAATAAAAATACAAATACTTTTGTTGTGCAGGTTGCTTATACCTCTAAGCATAATCCAAATTAGAGTAAGTGGACTTGGTTACCCATGTGTGGGGTGCTAAGTCCAATTTATTGCTATAATTGTTTGAGATTGTGTGCTATGTTTAGCTAATCTCTATTTTGCAAGTTTAGTTAGATTTTATATTTCCCATTTTCATGTAATTTTGTAGTTAGGATTTGAAATGAATGTTATGGGGAATGGAGGTGAACATTGGTCATAAGACTATGTCTTATGCACCTTGTGAAGCCTTAGAGCAACCACATCCCAACCAACCAAAAGAAGGAAAGAAAGAATGTAGAAAGAAGAAAGAAAGAAATGAAGAAATGAAGAGTGAAGAAAGAATAATGAAGACCCCATAACATGAATTCTTTCTAAATTATAATTAATTCATTTGTAATCCAGGTTGTATAAGGGTAGAGCTCAGCTACCCATATTTTTTTTATGTTTGTGCAGTGGAGCCCAACCACATCGACCTTTTATTCTTTTACACTAGCTTTATAAAATTGTTTGATGTTTGTTTAGCTTGTGCATTAAGATGGCATGCTATTTCTATTTTCTTCCTTACTTTGATGAATGGCTTGAATGCGATTAGGCTCTTTAAAAAAATAAATTTTTCTATCTAATTAATCAACACAAAAATAAAAATTAACAACTCATAACATCACCTAAAGTCTAGGTTATAAATCAAGATAAAAGATTTAGCATCCCCTTAGCTAGATGTTGTACGTCTCACATCATGCATAAAAAGTATCTTGCTTCACTCTTGCTTATGGAGGGCTTCCACCTTTGCTAGGCAACTTGGCTTGACCTTTGAGAGTCATGGTGGAAATACACTTCCTTCTTGCTGATTTTGGCCCATAATCAAATTTCTTCTTCATTAGGCATATGAATCCTATAGCATGTGTTAAATGAATTGTCCAAAAATAAAAATAAAATTTAACAAAATTTTGCATTAGATTTAAGTCATTATTCATGCCCTATATGATCTAGTCTCTTAGAGAGTGTGTTCAAGGACATAGTCTATTTCTAAATAAATAACAACCTAGTTATCTTGCAAAAGCATAAGGCTTGCCTACATGTATTTAAAATTATAGGAGGAGTTAGTTGGCAGTCACCCCCAGGGGGTTGTAAGTCCAACAATAGGGTGATTTTTCCTCTCTTGTGGAGGTAAACCATACACCCATTTTCACCTTAGATTTAGGTCATGCCTTACTTCTCGCCAAAGCTCCATAAATTTAGGTTTAGAGGTTGATACTTCCCTTTGCGGGCTACAAGCATAAATCCTCATCTCTTAGGTATTTTCATGATATTGTATTATGGAATTGTAAGCCCAAAATTTATAATAAAAATTTAACTCAAACACATAATTCCTCTCAAATTTCAAAAATATAAAGCCCAGCCATAGGATAGTTTAGGATACTTACTAGGCTTCCTAGTATCATAAGCATCCCCTACTCATCTCCTTTTAGTTTCGATAATACTCCCTCCTTTTGATCAATCCAAACTTGATCTTCTAATAATAAACCCATTGATTGATAGTCCTACCTTTGAAATCTTTGGAGACAATAACCATTTACCTAAATCGAGAGTATTCTTAAAGAATCTTATTCCTTAAGATGTAATTAACTATGGGGGCTTGCCTCCATGGGGAACTTAATGAACCTGATTTAAAATAAACCCTACTTTACTTTTCCATGTAAAGTAGGGGAAGAATCTCTGGTACATTCGAAGACCCATTGTCCTTAGGAGTCCTCATTTGGTGATTAGGTCCATTATAGAATGGTGACTTTTGTCTCTAAAGATAGTACATCATTTCTCAATGTCATTCTTGATCACCCTAATGAGAACATCTGCAGATCTGCGTGGTGTCCAAACAAGTGTATTTTTCTCTTCATTTATTTTCAAAGATAGATGAAGATTAAAAAAATATTCACCATAATGTTGCATTCGGACAAAAAATTTAAAGCATCTAATGTCCTAGTAAATCTTATATCTAGGAAAAACATCAAATGTAACATCACAAAAATTGGAATGTTGAAAAGAAAGAAAGAAACAAAAGAAAATTAAAGGGATGGAAGGACTATGTCCAAGAGCAAAAAGATAGTCTAAAATTTCTAAGTATGTGGACATTTTGACTATAAAATTTTCTACATCAGAATAAAGTGGTAGGGTTAGAGGTCAAGAATTGTTTCTAACTTAAAATAATCGGATGTCATATATTTTGTCATCACGACCTTTTCCATGTTGGGTGAGCTCACATGGCAAGTTAAAGAGATAATGGCTCTTTTTTTTTTAAGAATCCTTATCATTTGTATGTCAAAATTCAATTAAGTATACTTTGATTCCATTGCAAGTGGCCTATAGCCATAAACAAGAAAAGTTATGGAACCATAGAGCCATTGCAAGTTGAAAAATGTTAAGTAGTCAGGGTCCTGACTTTCTCTTCAAAGGGCACTCTAACTTATTAAATGAATATTGTTTAGATGTGTCTGAAGATCTATATAGACTTAAAGTTGAAGATGCACCCCTTGAATTTGGAGAGGCATCTAAATCATGATTTCAAAACTAAAAGAATTAAACCTACAAATAAAAGTTGGATTATAAATGATATCAACAATCTAACTCTTTGATGAGTCTGATATTGATGACTTGATCAAGCTAATCTTAGATTTTAAAGACTATTTTATCTTAAAATAATTTGAAATATTCTTTAGAGATAATGGTCTATAAGATCAAGCTTGATGCCATTTCAATAAATTAAGTCCCTTGATGAATGCGGTCAAACTTCAAAAGAAATGTAAGATGTTGCTAGACAAAAAATTAGCCAATGATGGCATTACATGAGAAGAGCACATTATTCTAGGTTGGCTAACATCATTAGAATAAGAATAAATAAAAAAAGGAAGAAAAATATTAAATCCACATGTGCCACATCTTGGGACTAGGATAAAATCTTTACCTTAAAGATGGTTCATATTACCCATACTTCATCTCAAAATCAAAAGGCTTTCATATATAAGATTATCCTCATTAAGGATAACTTATCTAGAAAAATATCAAATCAAAACAATTCTAGAAAAGAAAATTGAAAGCATATGATATGACATTCAGAATATTTTCAAGAATGTTATATTACATAGTCGTATAATTCAGTCTCACAATATTGAGACTATTTACCAAAGGATCATGATCAAGATTTTTGATAACCTCACTTTTGATTAAGTAGAGTGTTATATTAAAAATCTTACCAAATAGAAAATGGATGAAATGAAGAAAAGAAAAGAAAAGAGACTCCATTGTGATTTGAAAATAATCATATCACTATATATAGAGTCCTTAAATATACCTTTGAGATAATTTTAACAACCTTATAGTAAAATTTAGAAGGATCAAAAATACACAAATAGAAAATTAATCAAAGCCATTTATGAAATATCATTTCATAAAACCTTTAAAAGAATAATAAAACATCTTAAGAAATTCAATTTCAAACTTATCAGGAGAATCTTAATTTCTCTAAAAAAATAATCCTTTCAATTCCCTTATTGATTAGGGATAAAATAATAAAATGAAAAATATGATTACTTCATGAGAATCTAAGAGTTTACTGACCTTGATTCTTAGTCACTTTGAAAGCTTTAAAAGAATCTCTTGATCTTTATTTAATCTAACAGAAGGCATTACAAGCTGTTGTGTCATATCAACAAAATAAAATGAAATATATATCCAATTGAAAATAAGAGATAGAAATTTCATTTGAGAAGCATTGGTTGACTTTGATTTTTGATGCCTAAGAACTATAAAGTCACATGCAAGCTCAAAAAGGTAAAATTCTCAAGTTAGTACCATGTGATGTCTTGCCTAAAAGTATATTAGACATCTAGCATGGTCATATGTAACTTTGAGATTTGAAAAAAAAAAAAAAGAGAAAAGAGAAGAAAGAAAAATGATGAAATTTTATACTTATGTTATAATAAAGCAATGGGTCCAAAATACACCCAAATCCTCCTCCAAAAAAATAAACTTCAATTCTTTGAACCCTTCTTCACTAAACTTCTTCATGTGTACAAAACATTAGTGAAATAAAGAAATGGAAGCAAACCTTCCAACATCTTTCACTGGGTAGACTAATCAAGTAAGGGCCAAGTCTATATGACTCTTTCTTAATAGTCAAAAGACATGAGGATTAGGAATTAAGTCCACTATGACCCCTTTTCCTCACTCATATTATCCATAGGCTAGGAGTAAGCCCTTTGTGGCACCTTTTCTATATATACCTTGATTTGGGAGCAAGACCTTTGTGGCACCTTTCTCATGAACTCCCTATGAGTTTGAAGTAAGCCTTTATGCACCATTCTCATAAGCTTAGAGTAAGTCTTTTATGGTATAACTCTTTCTTTCCTTAAGTTGGGAGTAAGCTCATTTGTGGCACCCTTCTTATAACTTCTCATAAGTTTTGAGCAAGCCTTTCTTGGGACCATTCCTATTATTCACATGATAGGAATAAGACATTAAGACTCCTTTCATGTCACATTGGCTACTTGGGATGGGAACAAGTCATTAAGACTCCTTTCCTATTAGCAAAACTTTTGAGGATTGGATTAAGTCAAGAAGACCCCTTTCCTCTCTTTAGCTATTTAAGTTGGATTAAGTCATTGAAGGCCCCATATTAATAGCTAATCATAAAGGAGTAAGTCCCACTATAGGCATCCTTATAAAGTGACAAGGTTAGGATAAATTCATAAGACCTCTTTCCCTATCCTATTGGCTAATTAAATTAGAAATAAGTCATGAAGACCCTTATTCTATTAGCCAAAGTATTGAGGATTAGATTAAGTCAAGAAAACCCCCTTACTCTCTTTAGCTATTTAAGTTGGATTAATCTAATGAAGGCCTCATCTTGATAGCTAATTACATAGAAGTAAGCCCCATAGTAGGCATCCTTTCAAAATGACTTGGGCTAGGATAAAGTCATTAAGACCCCTATCCTACAAAGCAAATAAATAAATAAATAAATAAATATGTGAGGTTCAGGATCAAGTCATCAATGACCCCTTTCCTCCACCCAAGCTATTTAGGTTTGATTAAGCTATTGAAGGCCCCTTCCTAATAGTTAATTAGAAAAAAATAAGACCCTCGGCAGGCATTCTTTCTAAAAGACAAGATCAGGAACAAATCATTAAGACCCCTTCCTATTAGTTTACTTCATTAGAATAGGATCCAAGTCTTTGTGATTTCTTTTCTAATGAAAATAAAAAAGGAATGAAAATAAGCCATTGAGGGCCCCATTCCTATACTTGAACTAGGAATTAAGTCCATATGACCCTTGCTTAGTAGTCAAATACTGAGGATTAGGATTAAGCTATTCAAGCCCCTTCTCCCCAGCTTAGCTCTATAAGTTCGAATCAAGTCTCCAAAGACCCCTTTCTAATAGCTAACCAGATAATAATAAATCCCCTAGTGGTATCTTTCCCCGATTAATAGATCATGTAGTATGGATTAGGAGTAAGTGTCCATATTCACATCCTCTCCAATTACTATTCTCATACAAGAGTAAGTCCCTTGAAGGCGTCTTCTTTGAGTACAATGAATGTATTAAGACTAGACCATCCTTTGGTTCCACTCCTAATGACATCCATATTAATCTTAATTTAATGAATTTAAGTTCCTAAAAGTGATTCAAATTGAAATAAGTATAGGCATATATATGCTTATCTTTCACAATCAAATTCAAAACATAAATTAAAATTGAAATCAAAACCAAAACCAAAAATCATAATCCTGAATTTAATCCCCAAACTTTTGCTTCCAATGTTGATCAATTTGGTTGACACCAATATGTGCAGTGGATTCTGGCCGATCCACTAAACATATTGGGGGCCCATTTATTGACCTCATTTTTAGAGGAGGTTAGCTTGAATTCTGAAATCAGTAATTAGGATGTCCTAATCTTAAATAAGAATATCCTAATTCAATGCTTAGGATACTATAAATAAAAATGAAATTAAATTTAAACAAATGAATTAATCCATAAATTATATCAAAGTCAAATCTAGTCAACTCATTTGACATATGTTTGACTTAGGTGGGTCCCACCAAGTCAAATGTCAACCAACCAATAATTTGGCCAAATTAAATTATTCCAAATAATTTAAATGATTAAATAAACATGTTTAATCATGAATCTAAAAAAATTTAAATTTATTTAAGCTTTAATTGGGTTAATTTGACCACTTAATCTAAATGAACCTAAATGGGTCCTGTTGGGTTCAAACACAAATCAAATTGAAATCAATTCAAACTGATTGCTCAAAATCATTTGGAAATGATAATCAAATATAACATTGGGTCTAATTAGGTCAAATTGGTCATTTGACCCAAATAAAATCCAAGCTTTATCCATTAAGCCCACTTTGGATCAAATGGGTTTAAATTGAAGTCGAGTTGAAATTAAATGAAATCAATCATTCCAAATCATCTCACACATGTGATCAAGCATGATTAGAGTTCAAATCAAATCCAATTGACTGAAATTCATCATTTGAACCCAATTGGAATCAAATTTAACCCATTTGGGTTTAAATAGGTTGAAATTTTTAAACTACAAAATTACTTAAAATCTAAATGAATTAATTAAATCAAAACCTAATCAATCATCAATCAAAGATGATTCAAACTCAAAATCACAAGAATTTAATTGAAACTAAATACTTTAAATCCAAATGCTTGGATTGGATTCAAATTTCCAATCCAATTTAAATGGATTTAAACCTGACCTCAAACTCATATTGAGTTTAATTTGGGCAACCAAACATTAGTCTAAAGACTTTGATAGTGATGCATAAAGCCAAAGTAAATGAATGGAGACCATTGACTAAGGGGCTGTTTGGTTGCCTACATTTGGAATGCAGTATAAAAAGAATGCAGTGTAAAAGGAATTCAGTGTAAAAGGATTACTTTATAGTTGTTTGGTTGAGTTTTACAAATTCATGACTTTACATTTTTTTGTTTGGTTGACAAAATGTAATGTAAAGTAAATTGAAGGTTTGGACATTGGCGGTGGGGGGTACGGTGCCCGACGATCGGCGGAGGAGGTGCTCGATGACCGGGATGACTACGGTGGCGGTGGCTGGGATGGCGATGCATGGGCAAGCAATGGGGCTACGGCGAGAAGGCAGCGGTAACGATAAATGGGCGATGATGGGCGATGGGCGCCCAGGCAGTACCGGCGGGCCCCGCCACATCACTTTACATTGGCCTGTGTATTTAGAATTTGCCCAGATTTGGGCGAATTCCAAATACACACAAACTGGCCTTTCTGGTGTATTTGAAATGCACTGAATTTTACTTTACTTGGAACCAAATGCTTGAAATGTTTAAAAGCGTGCATTTGGAATGTAGTGCATTCCAAATGTACGCTATCAAACAGCCCCTAAATGGATATACTTGGAAAATTTCTCCCCTTTCCATTATTAAATCCTTGTATTTTATCCAAATAAGTCCTTGACCCTTGACCACCTCTTAGGAGAATGGTTCCAAGGGCTGAAAGTGAGGAGATCAACCCTCAAGCCAAAAGGAATTTGGCTTCCTCCAAGGAAGAAGCAAGAAAAAGAAGAAGAAAGAAAAAAGAGAGAGAGAGGGATATCAACCAAGCAAGAAAAAGGGAGAAGATTCCTCCCCCCTTCCAATCCCTCATCCAAACTTGTTCACAATACCAAGGGGAATTGAATCCACCCTTACTTCCATCGGTGGCCGAAATCTGGCCACCTAGAAGGCTAATGATGTGTCTCTCACCCATGAATGGAAGGAGTGGAGGGAAATCCAATTCCCTCCCTCTTTTCATTTCAAATCATTCCCTAGGGGAAGAGACAAAGAAAGAAACCCTTCTCCCATTCCCTCGCTTTCGGCATGCCGATAAATGATTAAATCCAGTGACCACTAAGCCCTCTTCAATGATGAAATGCAAGGGAGAGTCTCTTTCATCAAATTAAACGTTCTACACATCCTAGAGGTCGAGGAAACTTCAAATTGCCACCACAACCCTTCATCTCCAGCGAGCTAGAGAATGACCAAGGCTGACAAAATTCAATTCGAGGTTGGGCTAGGAAGCGATCCACGGGGAGGCAAGCCACCAAATTGCATACACAATATCATCACATCGAGGCAAAGCTAATGGAGTTGATCTCATCACTGGTGATTTCTAGAATCGAGGTACGCTCCACCACTAACCCCTTAGGCATTTGGTTCTAATCCCCATGAGGATAACACTACATGGATTGGTTGTAAAATGATCCTTGATCATTTTGCAATAGAAATAACATTGAAATTCATTGGTGATTGCCAAAAATTTGGTGAAAATGATGGACTATGTCCATCTCTCATCGGAGACTTGCGAGAGATGATCTCCGCCGTCCAATCTTTCTATTTGCAATAAATAACTGAGATCTGGTGGGACAATCTAATTTTATCGCTTAAGGATACCACGGAATGAATCAGGACTGTCTTCGATCAGACGGTCGAGATTCATCCTGTGTGGTATCGCATTTGATGTGGATGCCATGTGGGATCTGCGTGGCCCAATCCGGCAGCACCACGTAGGTTACCACATCAACCCGAATTTTTAAAATGATAAATCCACTTAAATTAATCAAAAAAATTAATTAAAATAAAAATTCAAAAAATCATAGAAAATTAAATATAAACCCAAAATTGCAAACCTAGGCTATATGGATTTATCTTGATGAGAGGAATCCATTAAAATTAAAATTCCCAATTAATTTTGAGTTTTTTGGCCTTAATTTGGCTTTGAATGAAATTAATTAAATCTTAATTAATGACAAATCATTAATCCAATTCTAATAAAACTTTTGGGAATTGAAATTGAGGTTAAAATAGATATTAGGAAAATTTTCATGAATTAGTTCAATGAAATTTATAAGAAATAAAATTTTAAGTCCTAAATGTCAATTTTAATTAAATAAATTAATATAAATGAAGTAAATAATAAAAAAGGATTAAATAACCTCAAATTAACTTAATAAACTCTAATGAACATAAAATCATTAATGAAACTTATTAGAACTCAATAAATAATAAAATGACTTAATTAGGTAATTAATTGAATTAAATAATTCAAATAATTAACCATAACTAAATTAAATCGCAATAAATCAATTAATTTTTCAAAATTTATGAATGAACCCTCTTTAGAAATATATTTCAGAGAAGAATTAAGGAAAAATAAAATCTTCAAATGATCTTCATTAAATTAGGCTTAATGTAAATTTTAATGAAATAATTAAAACTTTAATTACACCCTAACTATGGATCTAATCAAGGTAAAACTTTGGAAACATGAAATTGGCATGGAACCTCACTTGCCATAAAAATTTCAAACCTAATTGGATTAGGAATTATTGTATTTCCAAATTCCTAAGTCAATATAAATTAAATAATTATTAAAATAAATTCATAAATCCATAAAGTCATAAAGTATTTGAAATGTTCTTCATCAAACATAAAAAATATTTAGTATTGTTTACCAACATCCTAAATCAAAGAACTTAATCATTTTAAACTTAAGGGTTAAGGAAATTAAAAATGCATATTAAAAATAATTAAAACTTAAGTTAATGAAATCATAATCAATCACACAAACCAATGAAACTTTAATTTATAATCAATCAAACATAAGAATTAATTCAAACATTAACCTAAGTACCTTAGGTTAGCATAAATTAAACTAAATGAAATGAACATAATCAAACAAACCTAAACATAACCTAAATCAAAATATTAATGAAAACCAAATCAAACAATTCAAACAAAATGAAATGAAACAAATAAAATTATCAAACCAAATGAAATAATTTTATCCAAACCAAATTAAAAATAAATTAAATCAAGAATGAAAACTAAATCAAATCAAAAGAAATGAAATGAAGAATAAAATTTTGAAAGAATTAAAACATCAATCTAAATTGAATTCAAACCCAAATCATCTAAATGAAATTAAAAGGATTAATTAAGATAATTAAGGATCTTAAGTAGACCTTTAGGATGGATCTTCATCTTAGGATGAGGGTTTCATTCCATTAGGAATTAGGGTGTTGAATAAAATGGATTCCACCCAAAAGTGAAAACTATTCTACTTTTCATTCTTGAAAACCTAAACTTCACTTTAATAAAATAAAAGTGAAAATAAAGATGGAAACAAATCACTAAATCATTTGAAATGAAATCACCCAAATGTAAAACTCAAACAAACTCAAAAATCTAAATTGAAACTTGAACTAAAAAGGCCGAACAAATTCTTGCTACTCAACCCTATTCCCTTCACACACTAGATCATTAGGTCACAAACCCTAGACTTAGGTTAGGCCTTTCTGTAACATTTTATGATTCTCTGTATTGTGATGTGATGTGTTTTTACATGCCTTTGTGGTGTACTATTTTATACTACATGTCTAGAATTGTTTGCCCATTATACTGTATGTTAAGAAATTCCTTTTAGATTTAATATTATTTTATATAGGGGGTGTTGACCTCACTTTTGGAGTGAGTTCTCAACTTCCTTATGAAAGATCTAGGACTCTTGTAGACAATAAGAGCTCCTTAGTCTTAAGACAGTTCTAGTGATTAGGTGAACACTTAACCTAAGTCTAAAGACTTAGAAGGGTTAGCCATAGGAATAGGTTATGCCTTACAGACTTAGGGAGACTTACTTACCCTATAGCCTAAACCCAATCCATACTTACCTTCTCATACCAAACCTCAAATTCATACAAAACCCCAACCAAATTTCCAAGACTCATAATCAATCTCATGATCAAATTCAAGCTCAAGATTTCTCCACAAATTCAACTCAATCTTGATTCAATTGATTTTCTCAAATATCAATTCAATCCCTCAATCATTTACCAAATCCAACTCTGAATTCTAAACCAAATAATTCAATCCCAAGATCAAATCTAAAATCAAAATTCCTTCTTAAGCCCGATGACCCACTCTCATAAGCCTAGCCAAATCTCCACCTAAATTATTCCAAACTAGATTGATTTCTTTATAAATCAATTATTCCTTCATTTATATTCACAAATATAAATAAAATCCATACCAAATAGCCAAAACCAAATCAAACTAAATTAAACCAAGCCAAATCCCCTCTTAAGCCCTATGGACCTATCTCAATAAGCTAAATCAAATCTCATACAAATCAACCTAAAATCAATTGGTTTCTTTATAAACTAATTACTCCTTCATTTATATTCATAAATATAAATGAAATTCACCCTCCAATAACCAAAAATAAATCAAACTAAATTAATTCCTTACTTAAGCCCTTTTCACCTACACTCTTAAGTTTAATCAAATTTGCTTCCAAATCACTCCAAACTCACGTGATTTTCTCATGAATCATTTATATCTTCATTTATATTTCCAGCTATAAATCAAATATAAATTTTCATAACCAAAACCAAGTCAAAACTCAAACCAAAACCCAATTCAAGCCTTTTTAGCCAATTTCTTGGACTTGGCTAAATCCTATATAAATCAAGCCAAAACCAATGGATTTTCTCTTGAATCAATCATTCCTTAAACCACTTACCCAAATTTAAACATAAACTACAATTATCAAACTAAACTCAAGTCAACCCATGTCAAGCCCAAGTTAATCTTTTTGACTTGAAAACTTCAAATGAGCTAAAATCCATTTGACTCCAAGTTGATTATAGTTAGATTTATATTTTAATCCTAAGCTCATATGTGAGTTCAACTAAACTAAATCAAACCAAAACCAAACCAATTGACCCATTTAGGTCCACTTGGCCTAAAGTGACCTAAAGAATCCTTCTTAAACCAAGTTCTAACCCAACCCATATTGGATTGAACCAAGGCCACCCAAGCCTCATACCATGATCAACAATCACACTAGGATGATCAATCACCTTGAATTGGGTCAAATCAAGTCAACTTGATCCTTTGACCAAGTCAACCCTTAGCTAAATGAAACCTAAACAAGCCAAAACCCACCATATGATAAATTGATTGAAACCAACTCATGATCAATGATTGAACATGACTTGACCCTTAATTGAGCCAAACCAAGTCTAATTGGCCATTTGACCCAAGTTGACCCAAATTGGCCTAAACTGTCAAAATGGGTCAAATCACAATCTAACCCAAATTAAATGCAACCAATGACTTAAGTTCATTCCAAATTAGTTATTCAACTTGACTAAAGCCTCAAGCCCAATTTGACCAATTGGTCAACTTGACCCAACCTAGCCCAAATTAACCTAAAAGGTCAAATTGGCAAAAATCCAAATTAAATCTAAATTGATTCAAACCAAAGCCTGTAATCATTTTGAATTAACCATTTGAATATAAACTAACACCTAACCCAACCCAATATGGTCAAATTGGTCAACTTGACCCATTTGACCCATTTGATTTCAAATATTCTAAAATCAAACCTAAGCCAAACCAACCCAAATCATTTGAACCAAAACTCTTCAAATCATCATTTAAACATGACCAAAGCCTTAGTTTGACCCAATTTGACCAATTGGTCAACCCAACCCAACATGAACCCATTTGACCATATGAAGCCAAAACCCATAAAATTAACCCATGGGACTTTGATGGTTGACCAAACCCAACCCAAATTAACCCTAGGTCAACCCAAAGTCTTCCTACAAGCTATGTTGGCCTCATCCAAGGGGATTAGCCATTGGATAAACCTCTTTGCATTGGATTCTTTCATCATTTAGCAAAGTCCACTCTCTCACCACTTGGGCAGCCATCCAATTGCCAAATGAGGCATACCCAACCTTCCTAACCCACTCTAAGCACACTAGAACTTTCCATGAACTAAAGGGAGGTAAGTTAACTCACCTCCCATGCAAACCGAGCATCCCATGAGAAAAGGAAAGGAAATCTCCACATATCATACCTTGAGCCACCTCCCAATCTTTCCCCCACTTTTGGCGAGCCACGTGGACCTGATGGAGACAATTCTGGTAGTCTGAGGGCAGCTGGCTGGTGAGAAAATGGGATTGAATTGCATCCGTACACCTCAATGATTAAGGGGTATACCCCCACAATTCGAATGGGAATTGCATCATTCATCTTTGTTTGAGTTAGAGAGAGTGAAAGAGAGCCTCCCACAGCCATTCTCCAAGCTCTTAAGCTCCCCCATTCCTCCCCCTCTCAGTTTTACGTCAAATCAAAATAGCGGAGACAAATTCCAAATCCCATTTTATAAATCCTCCTTTGTTGGTGTGAGATCATTTTGGAATCAATCCAAGATCTGATGAGCTTGGATCAAATAAAGAAAGACTGATGCCATTCATCTTTCATCGCTCCCAAAGGAGAAAGATCATGGGTCATTCATTCTATGTGATTGGATTGGAAGCTTTGATTAAATTACACTTAAATCCTTTGATTATTGCCTCTAAACTGTCAGATTAATCATGGCCATCTGATCTTAGATTAGATGATACACAAAAAAGTGCATCCGCTACTGGCTGACTCAGTCGTGCGATGTGACAACTTAAATACCCAATCCTATCGTGCCTCATGAAAAGCATGCCACATCAACATGCTACGTGGCGCCGACTGGATTAGGGCTTTAATTAGGGTTAATTAATCCATTTTTATGCTAAATATTCCCAAATTCATAACTAGTTGTACTAAAATCCAAAAAAATACAAATAAGAGCTCATTTTAAAGGTATTTCAGAGAAGAATTTAATAAAAATATTTCCAATGCATTTTGAATAGTAAATAGAGCTTAATTAGGGTTTAATTAAAAACTTAATTAGTTTAATTACTCCTTAGTTAATCATCCAATTGATTTCAAAGTTTTTGAGGAGGTTTAGGGGGATGATCTCTACCTCCCCAATTTTTCTTAGAATTTTTTGGTTGTTTAATTAGAGAAATTGATTTATTATGCCCTAATTACCCTCTTAACTTCATTAAAGGGTGATTAACCATATGAATAGTGATTAATTAATTATTTTGACTCCCTAATCACTGTTGAATAGTAAGGAGACTTAGGGAAGTGGATTGGAGCCTCCCACCTAATCCTTTCTCTAATTTTCCCTCACTTTTTAACTATAATCCTAACTATAAATTAATTAACTAATTAGAAATTTAACTAGCTAAATTGGAATTCAAATCATATTAAATTATGCTTAATCCAGTGGATGGCTTATGAAAATAGGTGGGGACCTCTTTCCCTACCTTTTCCCCTAAGCCCATATCATTTTAAGATAATTGTTAGCTTTGGTTAGTCCCTTTTTTAGGAGAGACGGATTAATAGATTATTAGTTTAATTGATTTGAATAATCTAATTAAATCTAATTTTTCCTTAATCCATCTTGGGTAGAGCTTTAAGTGTTCAAGAATCTAAAGAGCATAATAAAATTATGATTAGCTCATATGTGTGAGAAAATCATGAAAGTAATTAAAATGGTTCCTTAAGCTTAATTATTAAATGATTATGCGCTAATTGCATTAGGCACCTTTCATTTCATAGGAGCATTGCTATTTACTTTTTAATTTATTTGCATATCATATTAGCTCATAATTATTTAGTCAATTATCTTAAAGTAATGTAGGTAAAGGTTAATTGATTAATTTAATCCATGCTTAACTTAATCAATCCATAAAAATCATTTAATTGCTTCTTATTAAATCAAATTAATTTACACATGGGGAATTAGATTAGGGTTAGTACCTCTTTCTCACATCTCTCTTAAATCAAATTAAACATAAAATTAAAATTGACTTTGTTGACCTCACTTTTGGAGTGAGTTCTCAACTTTCTCATCATAGATCTAGGACTCTTATAGACACTAAGTGCTCCTTAGTCTTAAGATAATTCTAGTGATTAGGTGAACACTTAACCTAAGCTTTGAGACTTGAAAGGTTTAGCCATAGGAATAGGTTATGCCTTAATGACTTAGGAAAACTTGCCTACCCTATGACCTAAAACTAACCCATGCTTTCCTTCTCAAACCACACCTCAAATTTAAATGTCAATTCAAACTTCAAATCATAAATCAAATTCCAAGTCAAATGATTCAATCCCATGATCAAATCCATATGCCAAAAACCCTTCCTAAGCCCTTTGATTTTGTCTTATGGAATCAGCCTTAGCCAAATTCAAATCACTCCAAACTCAAGTGATTTTATCATGAATCTTTTATATCTTCATTTATATTCCCAAATATAAATAAGATATAAATTCAAATAACCAAAACTAAATCCAAAATCAAACAATAATACAATTTATACCCTTTAAGCCAATTCCTTGAACTTGGTCAAACTCTATCCAAATCAATTCAAAACCCATGGATTTCTTTATGATTCAATCATTATTCCAAATATAAACATAAACTACAATTATCAAACCAAATCCAAGCTAACCCAAATCAAACCCAAGCTAGCCCTTTTGACTTGAAATTATTATATGAACCAAGATCCATATGTCTCCAAACATTTACATTTGGATTTATATTTCCATCTCAAACTCATTTGTCAATACAACTAAACTTGAATCAAGCCATGATCAAGCCAAATAACCCATTTAGGTCCACTTGACCCAAAGTGACCTAAAATACCTTTTTGAGCCAAGTTTTAATCAACCCAAATTGAATTGAACTGAGCCCATACAACCCTCATATCATGATTAACAATCATCCTAGGTTAATCAATTATCTTGATTTAGGTCAAACCAAGTCAACCTAGCCTGTTGACTAAGTCAACTTTTAGCCCAAATGAAATCTAAACTAGCCAAAACACTCCATATGCCAAATTGGCTGAAACTTTTGATTCAAACCTATTCATAATCAATGATTGAACATGACCAAACCCTCAATTGAGCCAAACCAAGTCCAATTGGCCATTTGACCCAACTTGACCCAAATTGGATTAAAAAGCCAAAATATGTCAAGTCACAATCCAATCCAAATTGATTACAACTAATGGTTCAAGTACATTCCAAATTGATTATTAAACTTGGCCAAAGCCATTATTGAGCCCAATTTAACCAATTGGTCAACCTAACCTAACCTAGCCCAAATTGACCTAAAGGGTCAAATTAGCCAAAATCTAAATTAATTCCAAATTAAACTAAACCAAAGCCTACAATCATTTTCAATTATCCAATTGAACTTGAATCAACACCTAACCCAACCCAATTTAGTCAAATTGGTAAAATTGGTCAATTTGAACCATTTGACCTATATGAACCCAAATGAGCCATAATCAAATCCAAAGCAAATTGAACCAAACCAATGACTCCAATATACTCCAAATAGTCATGTGAACTTGACCCAACTCTTGGTTTCACCCAATTCGTCCAATAGGTCAACTTGACCTAACCTAACCCAATTTGACCTAAATAGGTCAAATTAAGCCAAATCAAATCAAATAAAGTCCAAACCACTTGAAATTTGGGCAAACCCACTTTTGACCCATTTCAAATTTGCTCAAACTAAACCCAAAGCCAAATGACCACTTTTCCCTTGGGTCTAGGGTATCCCATGAGATAAGACACATGCATATTTGGTCATTTCTTCCCCTTGGCCAATTGGCACCCATTCATAGGTCCACATAGGCACCAAGGACCATGGCTGACCTGACCCAAAGGTGGTTGGGTCGACCATGACTCATGGGGAGCTAAAATCACCTCCCCATTCCCATTGGAGCATTTTAAACCACAAGGACACCCACTACTCCCATGGCAGCCACCTCCCACCCTTCCTACACTCATGTGAGGCCAAATGGAGTGATTCTCTGCCCAAATTGAGCTACCCACCTCAACATTTGATCCACCAAGATGAAACTGTCACCACTGTCCAATCTAAGGAAAGAGGGGATATACCCCCTCATTCCCACTCAAACTCACACACTCACACTCGACTCAACCTTAGCAGCCAAGAAACGAGATCCTAGAGCATCCCCTTGCATTTCTCGAGCTCCCCAAAATCCCCATTCTTGGTTTTACGTGAAATAAAAATTAGGGAGAAAACTAGTGATTCCCATTTTAATTTCTCACACACCATCTTTGGACCTAGACGAGCTGAAATGAATCATTTTCCAAGCTTCCCGATGACCAGAGGGTGGAGTTCAATCAAGACAGATTGCTTATGTGTCATGGGTTGGTCTTATGAGTAAACTACACTAAATCAAAGCTCATGCGGCTCAACAGGGCTTTATTTCTACCAAATGAAGCTTCCTTAATCGTTGGAACCACCAGTCACAAGCTCCGGTGAGGTATGCCATTAAAATCGATCATTAGCTCAAAATAGGTTGGTCCTTTATGAATGAAACTTGTATCTCATGTGATTTCCACCATTATATGTGTTTGTTGTGCTTCCCTGAAGGTGTGGGATCAATTTCATCTCCATTCGAGCTCGGGTGAGCTCAGATCGAGCGACAATTGATAGACGATATCTATCACCACTGGGGAAGTGACAGATCATGGACCATCCATTCTGCATGATTGTAATGAATGATCTTGATCTGATCACACATAGAACCCCTTTTTCCCCTTTGAAATCATGTGTTTAATCGTGGCTGTCCGATATTAGATTAGACGGCCCATGCATAAAGTGTGTTCCATCGCCGTCCGCATCAGCATTCGATGTGATAACTTAAATAACTAATCTTGTCGTGCCACGTGGAAAGCTCACTGCATCATCCGCCACATGGCGTTGATGGGATTAGGGAGGTTAATTAATCTCTTTTTAATGCTGAAACTTCTAAAATTCATAACTAATTGCAGAAAAATATAAAAAATATAAATGATAGCTCATTTTAAAGGTATTTTACTGGGGGATTCATTAAAATTATTATTAATTAATTTTGAATAGTAAATTATTATTCAATTAAAAATTTAATTAGCCTAATTACTTTTTGATTAATTTTAAATTTTCTAGAGATCTTTAGGGGATGACCTCTGCCTCCCCTATTTTTCTTGGGATTTATTAGATAATTAATTAGGAAAACTAATGGATTAATCCTTAATTACTCTCCTCTCTTAATTAATGATAATTAAGAAAATGAACAATAAATTAATCAACCAATTAAGCTTATTGAACTTTGTTAATGGTGATGAAGTTTAGGGAAATGGATTGGGACTCCCTCTCCCAATCTTTTCTTTAAGTCTTCTCCATTTCTTCTTAAATAAATAGTTAATTAAAACCCTTAATTAATTAACTAACAAATTAATAAAAAATTCAAATCATACTTGAACTTTAATTAACTAATTAAAAGGATTAAGGGATTGGGACTTAGGCTCCCATCTTTGCCTCTTTCCTTAAGTTTATTTCATATTATTGATTAAGGATAATTAAAATTTAATTAAAAAATTATTGACCTCATTTTTAGAATGAGCTCTCAACTCCTCCATCTTAGGCTTAGGACTTCTCTTATACTTTAAGAATTTCTTAGTCTTAAGACACATCTAGTGATTAGGTGGATACTCAAACTTAGCCCTAAAGACTTAGAAGGGTTAGCCATAGGAACAGGTTATGCCTTAGAGGTCTTAGGAAAATTACCTACGCTTAGCTTAAATCATTCCTCACTTTCCTTCTTTCAAGTCAAACTCCAAATCAATTCTATTTGATTTTCTTTAAAACTCAAATCAAATCCATGTTTGAAATCTATGATTAAAACCCATGATCAAAATCCATCAAAAATTCCTAAGTCCAAATTTTGCTTGAGTCCTTAATCTTCCCTTAAGGACTTAACCAAAATCATGATTCAAACCTATTCAAACCTTTGAGATTTTCTGATAATACATTTACATTCTCATTTATATTCACATATATAAATGAAATATAATTTTAAATCAATCAAACTAAACTCAAAATTCCAAATCAATTCATGAAATTTTCCTAAGTCCCTTAAATTTTCATTAATGGACTTAGCCTAAACCTTGATCAAACCATTTCAATGTCATGGCATTTTCTCAAAACTCATTTATATTCACATATATAAATGAAATATAAATATAAATCAATCAAATTAAGCCCTCAAATTAAATTCTCAATTTAAAATTTTCTTAAGTCCCTTAATTATCTATTAATGGACTTAGCCAAAACCAACTCTAAACCAATTCAAAATCATGGGATTTTCTCAAAAATAATTTATATTCTCATATATAAATTAAATATAGGTATAAATCAATCAAATAAAATCAAATAATTAAATTCCCAATTTAAAATCTCCTTAAGTCATTAATTTTCTATTAATGGACTTAGCCCAAATCTTGATCAAATCAATTCAAAGTCATGGGATTTTCCCATAATTCATTTATATTCATATTAATATTCACATATATAAATAAAATATAAATATAGATCAATCAAACCAAATCCAAAAATTCAAACTCTAAACTCCAAAATTTTCATAAGTCCCTTAAATCCTTCTTAATAGACTTAGCCCAAATCATGATTAAACCACTTCAAATTCATGAAATTTTCTCATGATCCATTTATATTCTCATTTATATTCATATATATAAATGAAATATAAATTCAATTAATCAAAAACTATTCCAAAACTCAAACTCAAACCAACTCAAAATCCAACCTAAGCCTTTCAAGTCAAAATCTTGAACTTAGCCAAATCAATTTCAAATCAGGCTAAACTATTGATTTTATCTCATAATTTAATCAAACTTACAATCATGAGTTCATATATAAATCCAAACTTCAATCACTCAATTAAAACCTAAGTCAAAAATCATTCCTTTGAATATGAATTTTTCAAATGGATCAAAACCCATTTGACTTCAAACCACTTGTAAATGGATTTATATTTCAATCATGAGTCCATATAAAAGATCAACTAAGCTCAAATCAAGCTTTGACTAAGCCATTTGACCCACTTAGGCTCACTTGACCCAAAGTGACCTAAAGTACCCATATGAGCCAAATTTTGATCTTAACCAAATTGGATTGAACCAAACTCATATATCCATCTCATCATGATCAGAAATCATCATGGGATGATCAGTCATTCAAATTGGGTCAAATCAAGTGAAACCTAAGGGTTTAAAAAGTCAACACTTAACCCAAAATGAAACAATACATAGCCAAATTCCACCATAGTCCAAATTGATTGAAACCATTAATCTAAGTTCAATCATGACTTATGTTTGAACTTGACCAAGCCAACATTTGAGCCTAACCTAGCCTAATTGGCCACTTGACCCAAGTTGACCCATTTTGACCTAAAGGGTTAAAATGTGTCAAAACATGATCTTAGCCAAATTGATTGAAACCAATGGGTCAAGTCCATTCCAAATCACTTGTGGAACTTGACCAAAGCCTCAATTGGCCAACTAGACCCAACCTAGCCCAATTGACCTTAGACCCAAAATTGAACTTAACCCAAATTGATTGGAAAAAAAGATACCAATCCACTCCATTTGACTAACCTAACATAAACCTACTCTTGAACTACCTCAAATAGGTTAAATGGATCAAATAGGTCAACTTTTGAATTATGGAATCAAAGCAAACCCATCTAATTATTTAAAAATTCACAACTTAATCTAATCAATGCATAAAAAATATGTGAGAATGGGTTAGCTCAAATAAGGTTAATTAAGTTACTTAATTCACACCTTAACCTAATCAATGCATAAAAATGGATCTAATTATTTAAAAATTAAACAAAAACATCAAACACATGTGGGAATGGGTTAGAAATAGCAAACCCATCTCACCTTTTCAAAATTAAATCAAACTTCAAACTAAACAAAAATCACTTTGAATTCACTTTGATTTATTCTAAATTTTCTTATTCTATGAGAATGTATATAGGATTTAAGTGAAGTGAGTTTTTTTACACGAATTCATTTCTTTGGATCTTTCCACAATAATAAGTTGTATGTCATACGATGTCATGCATTCATAGTTTTGAAATTCAAATTTTAAAATAAAATTGTTTACTTTATGTCAAATTTGCATATGTTGGCTAAAATAGAAATATGAATGGCTATTATCGCTACTAAATACAAATTATTTTCAAAATATGTAAATCAAATATCAATTCTAAAAGTGTGCTACTTTTACTTTAATTATAAGCTTGCATGTGATAGATCATATAGGTATGCGTAGAATAGGTTTCCTTTCTTTCTTATGTTGGTATAGTTTTGAATAGGGGTTAGTGAGATGTAAGGTTCACTTGAAAAGAACCCAACACTTGCTTCATTCCATACCCTATTCATCCCTATGCTATCATCTAAGAAGGGTTGCCTATACTTGCATACATAAATTGAAGAAATAAAAATGAATCCATTAAATAATTTTAGCATTCTCCTTTTCCATTTCATGTCTGTTATACATATGTTTATATTTAAGTAAAGTGGTACATTAGTCTGAACAACCCCGAGGTTGCGAGGCTTTAAGTACCCCTAAGTAGGTCTTATACCATACACCTCTGGTTAACAATGGCACTGTACTCATTTATGCCTTTCTTACTTTCATGTGCGTATGTGAAATTTTGGATAAGGAAAACCCTTTCTACTTAAGAAAAATAATGCATATTCAACTTCTAAATTTCCTTAAATGGATTACATAGCATGCATCATAAACTGTGTGAAATACTTTCATTTGCACGTATAGATATGCTTACGGTGCATCCATATGTATGTTAAATATGTTGGGAAAGAGATGAAGTAATGTGTGTTATGTGAATTTTGATTCATTCTATTTAATCTTAAAATGCTCTTTTCTTTTTGAATAGATTTGTTTAGAGTTTATCTAAACTTAGTATTAATTAAAAGATTTAATCAAAACATTCACCTAAGCAAAACTAAAATATTAATCTACTTTAGAAATTACTTATGTTAGGGAAGGAAAGAGAGGTTCACTTCTCTTTTCCTCTCTTCATAACTTGGTAATTAATTGTTGGATCAACTTAAACCAAATCAAAACATGAAATAAAATTAACCCAAAATGATTAAATAACTTAAATGAAACCCTCCTCTAAGTTGAACATGTTCTTCACACTTAGAAAATTTGAACCTAAAGCCATAGCTAACCATACCACATAAGCCTTCAAAGCACACACATTAGCCTAAGTCACCACTTCTAGCCTTAGGTTAGGTCGGTGCATAGTTTGATGTTTGTTTTATTTTGTGATATATATTTTAGACTGGATGTTAGGGTGTATTCTCATAGAAAGAATGGTAGGACATTCTTAGTTTAACTATTCTTTTCTACCAAAAATTATGCTTAAGGGGTGCTATCATAAATAAAAATATAAATGCTTTTGCTTGTAGGTGCTTTATACCCCTAAGCATAATTCATAGGCTAGGTGGACTTAGTCACCCATGTGTGGGGTGATAAGTCCAATATACATGCTTGGGATTTGTGTGGTGTGTTTTAACTAACTTTTGTCTTGCAGGTGTTAGTTAGATTTTCACTTTGCCTTTTCATTTAGAAAATTATATAATTAGGATTTTGGAATAATTATTATGGGGATTAGGATGAACATTGGTCATAAGATCCTATCTTATGCACCATGTGAAGCTTTGGGCATCTACCTTCCAATCATTCAAAAAGAAGGAACTAAAAGAAGAAAGAAGAAAAGAAGAAGAAAGAAGAAAGAAGAATAAAGCTTGAAGGCACCCATAACAATGAATTCCTTGCTTAATTGTAATTTAATTCATTTGTAATCCGGGTTGTATAATGGTAGAGCTCGACTACCCATATTTCATATTTTCAGGTTTGTGTGGTGGTGCACGATCACAAATGGCCTTTTATTCTTTTTGTTAGCTTTATAAATTGATTGATGATATGTTTAGCTTTTGCATTGATTGGCATGATTTTCTTAGTTTCTTCCTTGCTTTATGCATGGCTTGGATGTGAATTAGGCTCTTAAGGAAAAAATAAATCTTTTATCCAATCTAAACAACTCAAAATAAAATTAAACAACTCATAACCTCACCTAAAGCTTAGGTTTAAAATCAAGATAAAAGAGTTAGCAACCCTTTGCTAGATGATCATCTATTTTATAATATCATGCACAAATGCATCTTATTTCACTCTTGATTGGATAGCTTCCACCTTTTCCATAGAAACTTGGCTTGACCTTTGAGAGCTATGGTGAAAACTCACCTCCTCCATTCTCACTGATTTTGGCCAATAATCTTCTTTCTCATGCATTAGTCATATGAATCCTATTAGCCTGAGTCAAAAATATTTGTCCAAAATGAAAATAAAATGAAATTTGAATTGCATTTGATTTAGGTCATATGAAGCATGCCCTTTACATGATCTAGTCTCTTCAGGGAGTGAGTTTAAGGACTTAGTCTCTTTCTAAATAAATAATAGCCTAACTATCTTGCATAAGCATAAAGAATTGCCTACATGTATTTAAAATTGTAGGAGGAGTTAGTTGGCAGCCACCCCTAGGAGGTTGTAAGTCTAAGCTATCGAGTGGTTTGTCCTCTCTTGTGGAGGCAAACCAATTACCCATTTGTACCTTAGATTTAGGTTGTGCATCCAGCCCTCATTGAAGCTCCCAAGATTTAGGTTCTAAGGTTGCTTCTCCCCTTTGCAGGCCATAAGCATAATTCCTCACCTCTTAGGCATTTCCTTAATCTTGTGTTAAGGAATCTTAAGTCCTAAATTTTTGATGAAAAATGCAACTCAAACAAACTAAATTAATTTCAAAAATGTAAAGCCCAACTATAAGATAGTTTGAGATGCTCCCTAGGTTTCCTAGCATCGTGGGCATCTCCTACTTATCTTTTATTTTGGCTTCAATAATAACTCCCTCTTTTGATCAATCACATTTGATCTTCAAACATAAACCAATCGATTGATAGTCCTTTCCTCTTAAAATCTTCAAAGACTATGATCATTTACCTTAATCGAGTGTTTTCCTAAGGGATCCCATCCCTTAGGATGTAATTAACTATAGGGGCTTGCCCCTGTAGGGAACTTAACGAACCCGATTTAAAATAAATCTTGCTTTACTTTTTCATGTAAAGTAGGGGAAGAATCTTTGGTACATATACTGACTCATCATCTTTAGGAGTCCTTATTGAGGTGATTAAGTCCATTAAAGGGTAGTGACTTCTGTCTTTCGAGATAGTACACTATTCCTTGATGACGTACTCGATCACTTGAATAAGTACATCTGCGGATCTGTGTGGCATCCTAAAAAGATGAATTTCTATAAGGGTCTTGTCCTCTTTCATTTCTCACTAACAGATTTGAATGGTGACTCTCGATCACCCTCTATAAGAATTTTTCTCCAGAGATTTTTTTGGCGACTCCGCTGGGGTTGGTTCCTCTCTCCATCTTTGGTAAATGATTATTGTCTTTGAGTATTGATAGTGGGTTTGTGCTTTGGTATGAATCCAAGAATATCCTTCTTTCCATTGGCACTTAGCTCATTTCACTCTTGAGTTATGTTAGCCAACATCTTTAGGTTTTAGGACTGCATTCCTTGTTGGTCTTAAAACCCCCATTGGGTCCTCCAATGGGTAAAATAAAGATCTAAATAAAAAGAGAAAACATCTTAAAGACTTGCTCTTTATCATTTTCATGATAAGGAAAGGTTCATCCTAAAATAATAAATCTTCCATAAAGAATTTTGCTTTTTCAAAGCACCTTTTCAAAAATGCACTTAATAAAATATTTTCCACAAAATTTTGTCACCTTCATTTAACAATTCCTATTATTGTTACATGTAAGGATTTTCAAAAATAAAACTAATAACATTTTCCAAATGCACAAATGAACATCTTCTTTCAATTCACTTTAATGAAGATTTTATTTTTAAAATAAAATGAACAATCATCTTTTCCAAATAATCAAAATCATAATCATAAAGTTTTCAAAAGCACACATGAATCTTTTTATTTCAATACACTCACACTTATTGAATGGAAAGTTCATCTATAAACAAATTAAAATTTTCAAAAAGCACACATGAACATCTTCATATAATATACTCAAGTTTATTAAATGAAGATTTCATTCCCAACTAAAATAATAATAAATATCTTTTAGGAAATCTCACTTAAATATATCTCGTATATGTTTTAAGTTAGAATTCATCTTTTTCAAAAAAATAACAATCATGCACAAAAATTTCATATTTCAAAAATAAAATTGATCTCCATTCTACATACCTAAATTGTTGAATGGAAGTCCTCTTTTCAAAACATTAAAACTTCAACAATCATATTTCAAAAAAATTTCAAACATACATTTGGAACTTCATTTAGCACAATCAAATTTGCTAAGTGAAGTTTCCAAATCCAAAATCAAAATCAGCCATCATATTTCAAAAAAAAATTTAAAGCACATTTTGGAACTTTCTTTAGCATAATCAAATTTTCTAAGTAAAGTTTCCAAATTCAAAATCAAAATCAACAATCATATTTTAAATTTTTTTAAACACATTTGGAACATCACTTAACATACCCAAATTTGTTAAGTGAAGTCTTCGAATTCAAAATTTCAAAATTTTCAAACACATTTGGAATTTCATTTAACTTTGTTAAGTGAAACCTCCAAATCCAAAATCCAAAAAATTTCTAAACATATTTGGAACCTCACTTAACATACCCAAATTTGTTAAGTGAAGTCTCCAAATTCAAAATTTCAAAAATTTCAAACACATCTGGAATTTCATTTAACTTTGTTAAGTGAAATCTCCAAATCCAAAATCCAAAAATTTTCTAAACACATTTTTGGAACATCATTTAACATATCCAAATTTGCTAAGTGAAGTTTTCAAATCCAAAAATCCAAAATCAACAATCATATTTCAAAATTTTCAAAGCACACTTGGAACTTCATTTAACATACCCAAATTTGTTAAGTGAAAACTCCAAATTTAAAATCCAAAAAATTGCAAACATATATTTGGAACTTCATTTAGTGTACTCAAATTTGCTAACTGAAATTTCCAAATCCAAAATCAAACATTTTTCAAAACATATTTTGGAACTTCACCTAGCATATTCAAATTTGCTAAATGAAGTTTCCAAAGTCAAAACCAAAATTTTTTAAACACCTTTTGGAACTTCTTCCCTTAGCATACCACATTTTCTAAGGAGAAGTTTCATTTTTTCAAAGCCAAAATGAAATCAAAATTTTGAACACACCATTTGGAATTTCATTTAGCATACTCAAATTTGCTAAGTGAAATTTCAATTTCATAAAACCAAGTGGGACTTCATCTTTAACATACCAAATTTGGTAAAGTTGAATCTCCACTTTCAATCACCTCAAAAAACAAAACAAAACACATAAGATTCCCTTAGCATTCCAAATTTACTAAGGATCCTACCCTTTTTCAAAAATCAAAACACTCCAAACAAAAATGAAACACTTAGGATTTTCTTAGCATACTTAAATTTTCTAAGAAACCTATTTTCAAAAATCAAACAAAATACACTTGGATTCTTCACTTAGCATACCTAAATTTTCTAAGTAAAAATTCCAAAATTTTCAAAATCAAAACAAATTCACAAAAAGAAACAATCACTTTTACTTCACTTAGCATACCTAAATTTGTTAAATAAGTAAAAATTTCAAAACAATCAAATAAAATAAAATCAATTTGACCCTTACTTTAACATACCTTAATTTGTTAAAGAAAAGGGTCCTCAAATAAAAAAAAATTAAATTCAAAATATCAATGAACCTATGGAAGCATCCTATCAAAATTTTTAAATCCATATTTTAACATACCTAAACTTGTTGAAGTTGGATTCATATTCAAATTTCTCTTTCAATCAATCTTCTTAAATCTATTTGAACCCCACTTAACACTTCCAAGTTGTTGGATGTGGGTTCAAATTTTCAAATTCAAAATTCAAAAATCTATGGAGATAGAAATTTGATACAAGTTCATTTCTCATTGCAGATTCTTTTCAATCAGTACAATATAATACAGTTCAATTTCAGTCTACTATAGTTTTGGAAATCGTTGGTTCCCAGAAATTTGCTTCACCTTCCCCACAATATGGATCTAGCTTTAGATGAGGTTTACTTCCCCCGTCTAGACCATACCCACCTGATTCACTTTGGTCGGGGATTTGAGGGGGCCAGGATCACTTGTGAGGGCATTCCCCTCACCAGATAGTGGCCAGGCAGAAGCGGTCATCGATAGACTTACCCCGATGTCTCCTCAAGAGGAAAAGTGGCGGTACCACGACTTCATATTATAGTGTTAGATGCCAGGCTTAACTCCAGTTGTAGTTCATCACAAAGTTGCCCATGTTGCCCCAATGTGGGCTATCACCCTACCATCAGTACCCTTCAAGGGTAAAGCTCCCCTAATTTCAGGGCTTGCCTTTCCAACATTTGAGTATGGATCTAGCTCGCACTCCTCCCATCCTACCCATACTCAGTGTAGGAATAAGAACCGTATGATTAAACTGTTCCACACTCGGATAGCTAGGGAGCTAGAGGTAGCAACTCGATCAACCATGGATGAGTCTCCCATTATCACTTCACCACTGGTTACAAAAAACCAATTCCATCCTATCTCAACATCAAATAGAGAGGATGCCAGGAGGATCCGTTCATCACCTCCACTAGTGGTGCACTTGCAGCCAGTAGTTTCTAGGAGTAATAGGTCATATCGCATCCATCTTATGATAAGTGGCAGCATCTACAGTCTCGTGGGACAGTTTGACCTTCAATCAATTTCCCTTGGAGCATAGGGAAGTAGATTTGTCAGCAGAGGGCCTGTCAGGCCCATACATCACACATTACTAGCAAAGAACAACGGAGGTTCAACCGTCAGTCGGTTACTTCTACTTTGGTTGATTTTCTAGCTCAGCACGCTACCCATGCCCACCATACTAATAGAATTCTTCTCACCGGGACCAGCCACCACAGGAGGACAATTCTTGTGCACAGAGAGTTAGTGGTGTCTTCATCTCACCGCTCTACCCCTTGTTCGCCATCGCCAGTATAGATTGCATCTTCTCCCATTTCATCTTAAGCCATAAATGCCGCATCCAAGAAAAAGCGCACCCTATTAGTGATCTAGCTACTACTAAGGGATCATAGCCCTCCTACACCACCCATTGTGGTAGGGTTGAGCTCTCTTATTCGACCTTCTGCCCTAGTGGTGGTCCAGAAGGAGTGGCGACCTCGAAGCATCATGGTCATTCCTTCATGAACTCCATCAATATAATCAAATGTGGAGATGGTGATAGTTGTTATAGATATTCTAGATGGTAGTTCAGCTGCAACAGTGGTAGAGGAACATTCTAAGAATATTACCCCTCTTACAGCTAGTAACAGTCAATAATATCACTCATCTAGTCAGTACAGTCTGCACAGGATTGACTCCCAAGTGGCAGGCAAGGTCTGGTGCCTCTCAGTGCATAGCATTCACACCGGTCAACCTAAACTATTTATACCTACTGAGTTGGATCGTTCCTTAGATAAAATAGTTGCACATTATTTCATGGAGAAGAAAGAGATCTTGCGGAACACCCAGTCTTATGAAGAAAGAGTCAGCTTCATTCCCAATGAAGATGACTTGATGGGGGATTCAGATAGAGTATGCATGGTTGATACTAGAGGATCTCTTCTTAGGGAATAATAGGCCATGGAAGGTGATGAGGTTGATCAAGAGGACACCACAGAATTAGCCCAACACCTCTGACTTCAGATAAGGCAGAAAAATGAGTAGATTGATAGGATGGCACATCAATTACAGGACTTGTTAGCTATTGTGTCAATGCTTCAAAAATAAGCCCTCTAGTTCATCCTATTATAGTCAATGTCAGTCAGCCTGAGTTAGTGCATGTCTTGCACCCAGTCAGGACTCTACCTCCCGTTGAGCAAAGTAGCACTAGCTTGTATAGAAAGGTAGTGGAAAGTACATAAAATCCATGGTTGAGCAACAGGTGAAGGAAGATTTGGCTCAAGCCTAGGGATGATCATCGGTTCCAATGGGTAGACTCTACCCAAAGGAATTCGATGTTATCCAGTATCCGAAGGATTTCATGCCTCCTTCCTTCAAAAGCCTCTATGGTAGTGGAAACCTAAGGCAGCATGTAGCTCATTTCAGGGCCAATTATTGCAATACAAGTGGCAGCGATGCTTTACTTTTTTGAATTTTTGTTAGTAGCCTAGCGGGTATTACTTTTGATTGGTATACTGAATTGCCCAACGGTTCAGTAAAGACATTTGCTCAGTTAGAACAACTCTTCATCGAGAGGTTTGCTAGAGCTTAGCAAAGGGTTACTGTAGGTGATCTCGTTGTAGCACAATAGCACTCTCATGAGTCACTTGTGGATTATAATCTCCGATTGCGTAACTTGAGTATGAAGTGTAAACCATAGCTGTCTGAACAACATGCCATTGAGATTCTCTTGAAGAATATCCATGGCCCAGTCGCATTCATGCTTAAGGGCTTCACTATCAAGACATTTGAGAAGCTAATCAACTAGGTAGTCTACAAGGAGAGGCCAAATAGTTGCCTTTTCAAGATCAGTTGCCCAAGCGAAAGCCATAGAAGGTTTATGAAAAGAAGCCAGGAGCAGTTGGAGTGGTTAACAAGGGGAAGCAGCTAGCTAGAGATCAATCCAAGAGACCATGACCTTAGTAGCCTCCACCACTTTTTCCACCACCGAGGTAGCCCTACCGGCCTCCACCTCAGCCTCCACGGCCAGCACAGCCACCGCTTAAGTTATACCACCACCAGCAGTGGCATGCATATCTGCTGTCAGGTAGCTATGGTCCACTTGCTCTTTGAGATAAGTTAAATAAACCTTATTCTTTTAAGAGGGAGGTAATCATTAAGATCTTTAAGAATCTCTTAAAGAAACCTGAATTCAGCTACCTGAGCCTAGGAGACTGGAGAAAGTAGGCAAAAGTCATGATCCAAACTTTTGCCCTTACCACCATATGCTAGGCCACATTTTGGAGGATTGCTTCACATTCGATGGCTGGCTTGAACACAGTTTCAAGATCTGTGCTATACTTATCCCAAAGGAATACCTTGTGGAACAACCTTCCAGCTCCATTAGGGTAATCCTTGGGGATACAAGTGATCATACCAAAATTAAGGAAGGTTGGGACATTTCTTTGTCTAAAACCTCTAAGAAAATAATTCAGAAGATCAAGAAGCTTTCCTTAGGTGCACGAGTCACTCAAACCTCCAACAACAAGAAGGTTTGCAAGTTGCCGCTTCTCTAGGAAAGTGGGAGCTCAATAATAGAATGTGTTAGCCCGGGATAGCCCTTTAGCACAACCACGAGTGTCCGACCTTTGCCATTCACTTCCACACCGTGACTTCTTCTATTTCAGCTAGCTCTTCTGTTTCTTCTACTATTAGAACTCTTGTATCAGCGGATAAGGGCATCAAATCCCTTACTCCACTCACTCAACTTGACTTCTACTTTGTACCCCAAATAATTCCAAGAAATTGAAGAATAAAGCTTGTTTGAATTACATATGTAACTCTTCTAATGAGTTGTCTTATTTTATTCTTAACGATAACTCTTCAAGTCTAATTAACTATAACAATTTCAACCTTCCTCTTTCTAATTCAAAGTTGGACTTTCCAACTCTGAATACTATAGGTTCATCTCTTAAGATAGACTTGGAATCATCCAATTCTGAAAGTTCCATAGCAGAAGTTGTAGGTGAGCCTGGAGTGCAGATAGAACCTTCCACCACCTTACCTCACAAGATTATCGAAGTCAACCACTGTAGTGGCAAGGTTCTACCTCCTAGGGTAGCACCTCAAGATAGAGGAAAACAAGTCATTGGTAAAATTGAGAAGACCTTCCAAAAGATGCTCCACCCTTGGATATGCTTGTGGAAGATCAGCCAAAGGTGGACTACAACGTCCTTTCTCATCTAAGAAAGTTGTCATCTAAGCTAAGAATATATGATGCCCTTATCTTATCCAAAGAGATAAGGGAGTCACTAATCAAGGCCCTCTTTGATATTGAGATATGCTTAGCTTAGCTAACTGCTATAGGTGAAGAAGCATATTATGAAAAAAAAATCCCAAAGGATCACCTTCATAGATGAAGACATTCTTCTGGGGGACTTGGAGCACAACCATCCTCTCTACATCACAGTCGACATGGACAAGTTTAGACTCACCAGGGTTCTCATGGATTCAAGTGCATCGATGAACATTATGAGTCTAAAGGCCCTTGCCTATTTGAAGATTGACATCTCTACACTCTGAGGAGGTAGGATGATGTTGAGAAGATTCAATGATCAAGGTAAGCGGGCTCTAGGTTCTATAGTGTTACCTTTGGAGATAGGTGATTGGAGGACTGAAGCTAATTTCTATATCATTGATTCAAATACTTCATTCACTGCTTTGCTTGGTAGGCCTTGGATACATCAAAACACGATCGTTCCATCCTGCCTTCATCAGTGCATCAAGTTCAAAAATGCTGGAATTGAACACTATGTCAACGGGGATGAAAAGTCATTTTTAGTTAGAGATATTGAGATTTATGAGGATGTGACATACTATCTTCCTCAAAACACCCTTTCTCATGAACTTGGACAAAATTCAAATGCAAATACAAAAGAAAAAGAAAATGAAGCAAAAGAAAACATAAAAGAAAATGAAAAGAAAAATAAAAGTCCAAATACACAAGAAAGGGGAATTGAGGAAGAAATAGATCCGCATATCACATTCCACCCAGAGTTCATTCCATCATATGGACATTGGGTAAGGTGGCTCAACCTCCACCAGGTAGAGGCAGAGGCAAAAACAGAGGTAGTTCCGGAGGTGGAAGACCCCCTAGTTAGCCTTCAGCCAATAGAGGTCATGTTCCAGTTCATAAGAGTACCCTTACTATTCACATAGACTTGAAATCCAACTCAGAGGATGAGTTTAATGTGATTAGTATACTACCCAACCCTTCTAAGCAAGTTCAGTTGGAGGTGACTTTTGATCCAGACAAAGATAAAGATCAGGCCTCCAAGCGAAGTATTCAAATCTACTTTATGTGAAACTATTAGGAAGCAGTTGAGAATCTTAGCTCTTACCTCACTTGCATCTCAGAAAGTTGAACATTTAGTAGTTAAGGAAGTCCCTAAGTCTTCCAGTGACATGAAGCAGAAGAAGTTCTTATTGGGAACATCAACGTTAAGCCTTGAAGTTGATGTTGAGCTTGAGAATGATACTTTTAAAGAATTAATGGAATTATCTTTTGACTTTTACTCGCCTTGTGTTCAAAATCTTATGCAGAAAGGTTTAGTTTCTCACACATGGTCCAAGCACAAGTCAGAATACTTCAAAAAGCTATAGAATAATACAGGCAGGGAAGCACAATCAAGAGTAGGACTAGGATTCAACATAGTGAGTCTGATCGATGATGAAGATTATTGCCTAGTTATTACCAATCATTTGGAATCTGATATGTTCTTCTCACACATCCCCAATTCTTATGAGAATGTGTGTTTAGAGACTTCAGATGATCTCCAAGTCAAAGAGGCACTGCCAGAATTTGAACAGGAGATTTATTCAACAATAAATAAGCTTAAAGAAATAACCCAGGATAGAAGGTAATCCTCACTTGACATACATCAGTTCATTGTTGAATGAAGAAGAAACCAATGACTTAGTTAAGTTATTGACTGAGTTTAAAGACTGCTTTGCATGGAGTTATGAAGAAATGCCTAGATTATCTTCTAACATAGCAGTCCACAAGCTAACAATAGATCCTAATGTTACCCCTATTAAGCAAGCTGCTAGACACATACGATTAGAAATTGAATAATAGGTCATTTCTAAAGTCAAGAAACTGATCGATGCTGGTTTCATTAGGGAAGAAAAATATCTTCTAGCATGGGGTGCCTTTTGATTAAAAATCGGTGCTATACTAACGGGCCTTGAATCAGATCTTCAATGAACTCATCCATCATCAGGTTGAGTGCTACGTTGATGATCTAGTAGTCAAGAGCAGAGAAAAGGGAGACCACCTCTTTGACTTGAGAGTAGTTTTCAAACAGTTAAGGCAATATAACCTCAAAATGAATCTCCTGAAGTGTGCCTTCGAAGTAACTTCAGGGAAATTCCTTAGGTTTGTCGTTTGACACCGGGGAATAGAAATAGATCTTGAAAAAATCAAAGCCATCTTAGAAATGCCACCTCCTAAGACTTTAACTCAACTTAGATCCTTTCAAGGATGACTGGTGTATTTAAGATGCTTTATCTCAAACCTATCGGGGAGATGCAAACCATTCTCAACACTTATCAAAAAGGATGCCAAGTTCAAGTGGGATGATAAGTGTCAGAATGCTTTCAAAGACATCAAAGAGTACTTCATAAAGCCGCCAGTTCTAGCAGCCCCTATCTCAAGTAGGCCACTCATCCTTTACACTGCTGCATTGGATGACTCTCTTGATGCCCTGTTGGCCCAAGATAATGACGAAGGGAAGGAGAGCGCACTCTACTACCTCAACCATCTTCTGATTCCTGCTGAAGCAAACTATCCACCTATTGAGAAATATTGTCTAGCTTTGATCTTTGCATCTCAGAAGCTATGACACTATATGCTTTCTCATAAAGTGAACTTGATCCATTGAACCAATCCACTGCAGTACCTCATGACACAACCAATGCTTTCTAGATGTTTGGCTCGTTGGTCCATGATACTCTCACAGTTTGATATCACATATGTACCCCTCTATGCAATAAAAGGATAGGCACTAGCAGATTTCTTAGTAGCACACCCACTTCATGCTGATTCTCTGCTTAGTAATGGTCTCCCCGATGAACAAATCATGAACTTAAGGGAGGCCGATGTATTTTGATTGTGCTGCTTCTTTTCTTAAATGTGAAGCACCATGATCTATTCTCTTAGGAAAAGTAGGGGTAGGAATAGTTCTTCTAACTCCAAACTATGATGTGATGAGATTCTCATACTATCTATCCAACCCCTATACTAACAATGAAGCTGAGTATGAGGCTTTGATTGCTGGTCTAGAGTTAGCCATCACTATCAGTGTCAAGAGCATCAACATCTTTGAGGATTCTCAATTGATCATCAACCAAATTGCTGGGTCCTACCAGGTCCTCAAGCCCAAGCTTCATCATTACTTCGAGTATACCATGAAGCTGTTGGCCTAGATTCCCAAAGTTATGATCTATAAGGTTCCCCAAGCAAAGAACATAGTAGTATATGCCTTGGCCAAACTTGCCAAAGAATTGGCATGTTTGGAAGATGAGTCTATTTCAATAAGGGTCTAAAATAGACCAAGTCCTATCCCTTATTGATGTTGAACTCATCGAGATACTTTCTCTTGAAGGGGAGGTTGTCATTGCCAAAATGGACAAGGAGCATGATTGGAGGCAACCATTCATAGATTACTTGAACATCAGCAAATTACCTCAAAAGAAGTCACAAGCCCATTAGGTGAAACAGAGAGCTCTATTCTATGAATTATATCTGATGAGTTCAAATCTAAAAGTGTGCTACTTATACTTTTATTATAAGCTTGCATGTGATAGATTATAAAGGTATGCTTAGAATAGGTTTCCTTTCTTTCTTATGTTGGTATAGTTTTGAATAGGGGTTAGTGAGATGTAAGGTTCATTTGAAAAGAACCCAACACTTGCATCATTCCATACTCTATTCATCCCTATGCTATCACCTAAGAAGGGTTGCCTATACCTGCATACATAAATTATAGAAATAAAAATGAATCCATTAAACAATTTTTGCATTCTCTTTTTCCATTGCATTTCTTTTATACATATGTTTATATTTAAGGAAAGTGGTATATTAGTCTAGACAACTTTGAGGTTGTGAGGCATTAAGTAGCCCTAAGTAGGTCTTGTACCTTACACCTCTGGTTAACAATGGCGTTGTACTCACTTATGTCTTTCTTACTTTAATGTGTGTATGTAAAAATTTGGATAAGGAAAACCATTTCTACTTAAGAAAAATCATGCATATTCAACTTCTAAATTTTCATAAATGGATTACTAATCATGCATCATAAAGTGTGTTAAATACTCTCATTTGCATGTATAGATGCTTAGGGCTCATCCATATGTATGCTATATATGTTGGGAAAGAGATGAAGTAATGTGTGTTATGTGAATTTTAATTTATTTTATTTACTCTTAAAATGTCCTTTTCTTTTTGAATAGGTTTGTTTAGAGTTTACTAAACTTAGGATTAATTAAAAGATTTAATCAAAACATTCACCTAAGCAAAACTAAAATATGAATCTACGTTAAAAATTACTTAGGTTAGAGAAGAAAAGAGAGGTTCCCTTCTCTTTCCCACTCTTCATAACTTAGTAATTAATTGTAGGATCAACTTAAACCAATTCAAAATATGAAATAAAATTAACCTAAAATGATTAAACAACTTAAGTGAAACCCTTCTCTAATTTGAACATGTTCTTCACACTTAGAGAATTTGAACCTAAAGCCATAGCTAAGCATACCACACAAGCCTTCAAAGCATACACATTAGCCTAAGTCACCACTTCTAGCCTTAGGTTAGGTCGGTGCATGGTTTGACGTTTATTTTATTTTGTGATATATATTTTATAATGGATGTTAGAGTGTATGCTCGTAGAATGAATGGTTGGATGTTCTTAGTCTAACTATTCTTTTAGGGAGATTGTTAAGAGCTATCATAAATAAAAATATAAATGCTTTTGCTTGTAGGTGCTTTATACCCCTAAGCATAATCCATAAGCGAGGTGGACTTAGTCACTCATGTGTGGGATGATAAGCCCAATATACATGCTTGGGATTTGTGTGGTATGTTTTAGCTAACCTTTATTTTGCTGGTGTTAGTTAGATTTCCACTTTGCCTTTTCATGTAAAAATTTGTAGAATTAAAATTTTGGAATAATTTTTATGGGATTAGGATGAACATTGGTCATAAGATCCTATCTTATGCACCATGTGAAGCCTTGGAGCATCTATCTTCGAACCATCCAAAAAGAAGGAACTAAAAGAAGAAAGAAGAAAGAAGAATAAAGCTTGAAGGCCCCCATAATAATGAATTCCTTGCTTAATTGTAATTTAATTCATTTGTAATCTAGGTTGTATAAGGGTTGAGCTCGGCTACCCATATTTGATATTTTTGGATTTGTGCGGTGGTGCCCGACCACAAATGACTTTTTATTCTTTTTATGATTAGCTTATGAATTGATTGATGATTTGTTTGGATTTTGCATTAAGTGGCATGATTTTTCTAGTTTCTTCCTTACTTTTTGTATGGCCTGGATGTGGATTAGTCTCTTTATGGAAAAATAAACCTTTTACCTAATCTAACAACCAAAATAAAATTAAACAACTCATAACCTCACCTAAAGCTTAGGTTTAAAATCAAGATAAAAGAATTAGCAACCCTTAACTGGATGAGCATTTCTTTTGTAATATCATGCACAAATGCATCTTTGTTCACTCTTGATTGGAGGGCTTCCACATTTTCTAGAGAAACTTGGCCTGACCTTTAAGAGCCATGATGGAAACTCACCTCCTACCTTCTCATTGATTTTAGCCAATAATCTTCTTTTTCATGCATTAATCATATGAATCCTATTAACCTGAGTCAAAAATATTTGTCTAAAATAAAATTTGAATTGCATTAGGTTTATGTTATTTAAAGCATGCCCTTTACATGATCTAGTCTCTTTAGGGAGTGAGTTTAAGGACTTAGTCTCTTTCTAAATAAATAACAGCCTAGCTATCTTGCATAAGCATAAAGACTTGCCTACATGTATTTAAAATTGTAGGAGGTATTAGTTGGCGGCCATCCCCAGGTGGTTGTAAGTCCAAGCTGTCGGGTGGTTTGTCCTCTCTTGTGGAGGCAAACTAATTATCCATTTTTGCCTTAGATTTAGGTTATGCTTCTGGCCCTCCCCAAAGCTCCATAGATTTAGGAAATGAGGTTGCTTCTCCCCTTTGTAGGCCATAAGAATAATTCCTCACCTCTTAGGTATTTCCTTCATCTTATGTTAAGGAATCTTAAGTCCTAAATTTCAAATGAAAAATTCAACTCCAACAAACTAAATCAATTTCAAAAATGTAAAGCCCAACTATAAGATAGTTTGAGATGCTCGCTAGGTTTACTAGCATCATGGGCAGCTCCTACTTATCTTCCATTTTGGCTTCAATAATAACTCCCTTTTTTAATTAATCCCATTTGGCCTTCAAACATAAACCAATCGATTGATAGTCCTTTCCTATTGAAATATTCAAAGATGATGATCATTTAACTTAATCAAAAGTTTTCCAAAGGGATCTCATCCTTTAGGATGTAATTAATTATGGGGGCTTGCCCCTATAGGGAACTTAACGAACTCGATTCAAAATAATTTCTGCTTTACTTTTTCATGTAAAGTAGGGAAAGAATCTCTGGTACATATGTAGACCCATCATCCTTTGGAATCCTTATTGAGGTGATTAAATCCATTAAAGGGTGACTTACGTCTTTCAAGATAGTATACTATTGATCTACTCGATCACTAATAAGTACATCAAGATATGCATAGCATCCTAAAAAGGTGAATTTCTATAAGGTTCTTGTCCTCTTTCATTTCTCACCAGCAGATTTGAAAGGCGACTCCAGATCTCCCTCTATAGAAATTTTTCTCCACAATAATTAGTGAACTTAATTAATTTGATTGATTCTACTTCTCTAATTAACTCCTGGGTAGCTCTTTGGGTGTTCAATAACCTAAAGAGAGAGCTAATGAAATTATGGTTAGCTCACATGTGTGAGAAAACCATAGGAGTAGTTAAGTGAGCTCCTTAAGCTTAATTAATTAATGACTATAAGCTAATTGCATTAGGCCCCATTCATTTCATAGGAGCATTACTATTTATTTTTCTATGTGGTTGTATATCATATTAGCTCATAATTATTTAATTAAATACCGTAAGGTGATATAGGTAAGGCTTAATTAATTGATTTAATCCATGCTTAACTTAATCAATCCATAAAACCAACTTAATTGCTTTTTATTAAACCAAATTAACTCATACACATGGGAATGAGATTAGGACCAACAAACCTCTTCCACATTTCATAAATCAAATCAAACATGAACTCAAAAGTGGCTTTAACAAACTTTGGTTTATTTTAAACAAGCTTGTTTAATGTGATTGAATGCGATTGTATGCTTATGTTTCTTTATTTCCTTTCCAATCATATTAAAGTGTTGTATGTCATTTGATTCATGCATTCATCTCTTTTAAAATTAATCAAATAAAAAGTAATTTCCTTTATGTCAAATTTTCATGTGTTGACTAAATTAAAAATATGTGTGGCTATTATCACTACTAAATCTCAAACATATTTTCAAAAGATTCTTAATAAATAAGAATGTGTTGTGACTTTAGTTATACATATATAGGAAGTGCATGTGAATATAAACTTAGTGTATGAAGTGAAGTTTCTTTCTTATATTTATATGTTGATTGGCATAAGTAAGAATGTTAGCGGGTATATTAGTCTGGACATCCCAGAGACGCAAGGCTTTAAGTAGCTCTAAGAAGGTTCCTACCTTACTCCCTTGGTGTAGAACAATGACAATGTACTTGCTTGATTTCATGCTTATGTATTTTTGATATTAGAATTTAAATAGATCTTTAATTCATGTACACAAATAAATAAATTCAATTAAATCCAACTTTTGCATACTTTTTATTTTTATATTTGCTTGCACACACACACACACACACGCACACACACACACACACACACATCACACACACACACACATTTTCATATATATATATATATATATATATATATATATATATATATATATATATATATATATATATATATATATATATATATATTTATTTATTTATTTATATTTAAGAATAATGGGTATATTAGTTTGGACATCCCAAGGACGCACGACTTTAAGTATCCCTAATGAGATTCCTACCTCACTCCCTTGATGCAAAATAATGGTGTCGTACCTACTTAAAATTCTTATATATATATATATATATATATATATATATATATCCTAGGAACACACTACTTTAAGTAGCCCTAAGGAGGTTCCTACCTCACTCCCTTGGTGCACAACAATGGAGACATAGTTGCTTAAAACTCTTATACATTTGTGTGTATATTTGGCTAATGAATGAAAATCCCATTTTATATTAAAAAGAAACATGCATTCATACTTTGTTCAAGTTGTTGAATTGATTCATTATGTAACTTAAAGCTCTTTGCTTATGCTTTGCATAAGAATTTAGATAGATCTTTAAGTTAATATGACAAAAGTAATGCAGTCAAATGAAATATCAATCCCAAATACATTTGCTTACATTTATCATTAAAGTATGCTAAAACATAAATTGCATGTGTAGGTATGTTTAGGACTTAACCATATGCATGCTATATATGATGGAAATAAATAAATAAATATGTGTCATGTGATGGTAATTCATCCTAATTAATCTTAGATGTCTTTCTTATTGAATGACTTTATTTAAAGTGAATCTAAACTTAGGATTAATTAAAAGATATAATAAGCCATTACTAAAGAGAATTGTTTAATTAATTTGGCTTTAGAAATGACTTACGATAGGGATCAAAGGGAGTGATCCGCTCTTTCCTTTTTTTTATAACACTTACTTGTTTTGTTTAGGTCAAATGAAATAAAAGAGAATAATAATTAAAAGCTTGCAAATTAACTAAACAATTTAAAGTGAAACCACCCTTTAAATTGAATCGTTCTACATTAGGAAATTATAACTCTAAAGCCTAGTTAAGACATACCACACAAGCTTTAATGCACACATATTAGATTAAGTCACCACTTCTAGCTTTATGTTAGGATGGTGCATGATTTGATGTTTGTTTTGTCTTGTGATGTATTATTTTAGATTGGATGTTAGGGTGTATGTTTCGTAGACTGGATGTTAGGCCATTATTAGCCTAATCATGCTCTCTTGCAAGGGGTTGTGCTTAAGGGGCCACTCAAAATAAATATAAATGCTCTTTTTGCAGGTTGCTTAAGCCCTAAGCATAATCCAAGCTGGAACAGGTGGGCTTGGTTACCCATGTGCGGGGTACTAAGCCCAAATTATAAATATAATTGCTTGGGTGGAATGTATGTTTAGCTAACCTTTATTTTACACGTGTAGTTAGATTTATCTTTCCATTTTATTATAATTTTATAATTAGGAATTAGGATTAGTGTTATGGGGAAATTAGGATGAGCATTGGCTAGAAAGACTATGTCTTGTGTGCCATGTGATGCCTTGAAGTGAGCCAAATCAAAGAAGCAAAGAGGAGGAAAGAAGACATGAAGATTTGAAGAAGATGAAGACCCCCATAGCATGTATTCATTCTTAATTATAATTATTCTTTTGTAATCTGGGTTGTATAAGGGTAGGGCTCGACTACACATTTTCTTTTTTGGGTTGTATGGCAGCACCCGACGGCATCGGCATTTTATTATTTTGCGTTAGCTTTATAAATTTTCTGATGATTTGTTTATATTACACACTAAAAATTACATGCCTCTAATAGTTTCTTCTATATTAGTGCTTTAATGTGTGGCCTAGATCCACTTAGGCTCTTAGATAAAAATAAACCTTTTATCCTAACCACAACTCATAACTCAATTTTCTAAAATAACTCATAACCTTACTTAAAGCTTAGGCATTAAATCAAGATAATAAAATATTTAAAAACCCCTTTGTTGAATGTTGTATGCTTAACACCATGCATATCATCTTGTTCCTCTCTTGAAAATGAAGGGTCTCCATCCATTGCACATCAAGGGAATGCTTGACTTGTGAGGGCATCCCTTAGGGGTGGAAAACACCTTCATCTATATGATTTGGCCCCTTAATCAACTTCATTATACATTTAGGCATATAAAATCCCAAAGCCTTTGTCAAAATGAAGTGTCAAATACAACTAAAATTTGAAAAGATTTTCATTAGACTAGGTCATTACTCATACCACTCATGCTCTAGTCTCTTAGAGAGTGGGTTTAAGGACTTAGTCTCTTTATAAATAATAACAACCTAACTATCTTGCAAAATATATGACTTGACCACATGGTTTTAAAGCTCAGAAGGAGTTAGCTAGCTGCCACTCTAGGCAGTTATAAGTCAAGCAGTCAGGTTGTTTATCCTCTTTTGTGGAGATAAACCATACACCCATTTTTGCCTTAGATTTAAGACATGATTTGGCCCTCGCTAAAGCTCCCTAGATTTAGGATCTAAGGTAGCTGTTTCCTTCGGGCTATAAGCATAAATCCTCACCTCTTAAGTATTCTACAATCTTGTATTGTAGGATTATAAGTCCTAGTTTTCTAATAAAATTATAACTTTAATAAAATCAATCATCTCAATTTCAAATATATAAAGCCCAACCATAGGATAGATTGGAATGCTCACTGGGTTTCCTAGCATCATGAGCATTCCTTACTCATCACCCTTTGGCTTTGATAATAAGTCTCTCCTTTTAATCTATCCCACTTGATTTTCTAAACATAGCCAATTAATTGATAGTATTATCTCTGAAATCTTTGGAGACAATAGTTGCCTACTTTAATCGAGAGTGTTCCTAAGGAACTCACCTTCCTTAGGATGTAATTAATTATGGGGGCTTGGCCCCCATAGGGAACTTTAAAACCTGATTTAAATAAACCTTACTTTATTCATTCATGTAAAATAGGAGAAAAATCTCTAATATATTTGAAGACCCATCATATCTTAGGAGTCCTTATTACATGATGAGGTCCATTGTAAGATAGTATTTTCTATCTTTCAAGATAGTGCACTATTTCTTATAGTCATACCTGATCACCTTAATAAGTACACTCGAGATGACCCCCACTCCCATATACACACACATACAGACATTAGATAGATTCAAAAATAAACACCACATATGGGGAATGGGATATCTTAAGGTAACATAGGTAAGGGTTAATTAGTTGATTTAATCCATTCTTAACTTAATCAATCAATAAAAATCATTTAATTACTTTTTATTAAATTAAATTAATTTACACATATAGGGAATGGGATTAGGATTAGTACCTCTTTTTCACATCTCTCTAAAATCAAATTAAACATAAAATTAAAATTGACTTTAAGAAACTTTGGTTTATTTTAAATAAGCTTATTTAATGTGATTATTCTTAGGAATTAGTTGGATCAAATGAAATTACATTCTTGTGTTTCTTTATTTCTTTTCAATCATATTAAAATATTGCATGTCACCTGATTCATGCATTCATTTCTTTCAAAAATTAATTAAAAAGAAATGATTTCCTTTATGTCGAATTTGCATGTGCTGACTTAATTAAAAATATGTGTGGCTATTATCCCTATTAAATAGGAAATTATTTGAAAAGTACATAAATCAATATAACACATTAAGTAATGATAATTATAAGCATTTATAAGCATGTATGTGCTTATAACTTCGAATGTAATTTATGAAGTTCTCTTTTCCTTAACCTTCATGAATTTACATAAGGATATGAATATTAACAAGTGTATAGTTCATTTGAAAAGGACACAACACATGCTTGGGTTTATTCTTATGTATATCCATGTTAGAATTTAAATAGAATTTTAGCTCACATGTATAAATAAATCAAAATACAATTCTTGCATGGTTTACATTCTTATAGTTGTTTGTACACTCATGAGTATTTAAGAATCGGTATATCTAGTCTGACACGAGGGGACAACTTTAAGTAGCCCCAAGGAGGTTTCTACCTTGTTCCCCTGGCCAAACAATGGAAAAGTACTTGCTTATAACTTTTATACACTTGTGTGTGCGTTTGGCCAATGAATGAAAATCTCACCTTATTCCATATGAATAATTCAAAACAAAAAATATAATTTTTTGCATGATTTTCATTCTTATAGTTATTTGTACATCCACATTGATTTAAGAATATTGGGTATATCTAGTCAATAGACGGCTTTGATACTTGTTCTCTAGGTCAAACAATGAGAAGTACTTAGAACATTCATACATTTTAATGTGTATTTAGCTAATGAATGAGAATCCTCTTTTTCTATAAAACTCATTTATGCATCCTGCATTTAAGTGTGCCAAAAACATATTGCCTATATAGATATGTTTAGGACTTAATCATATGCATGTTATATATGATGGAAAGAAATGAATAAATATGTGTTGTGTGATAGTTATTAATTATAATTAATCTTAAGATGTCTTTCTTACTGAATGAGATTATTTAAAGTGAACTTAAATTTAGGATTAATTAAAATAAGTAATAATCCATGCACTAAAGAGAATTGATTAATTAATATGCTTTAAATGTGGCTTAAGGCAAGGATAAAAGAGTGTGATCCTCTCTTTTCTTCGCTTTATATCACTTAGTTGTTAAGTGTAAGCCAATTGAAATAAAAGAAAATATTAAGTAAAACTCACAAATCAATTAAGCCACTTAAAGTGAAACCATCCTTCAAATTAAATTCTTTCTTATTTAGAAAATTATAACAGAGCCTAGTTTGGGCATACCACACAAACCTTAATACACACACCTTATATTAAGTCACCACTTTTAGCCTTATGTTAGGGCGGTACATGGTTTGATGTATGTTTGGTTTTATGATGTATTGTTGCAGACTGGATGTAAGGGTGTATGCTCCGTAGACTGGATGTTAGGTCATGATTAGCCTAAAGGTATTTTCTATAGGAGATTATGCTTAAGGGGTTCTTAAAATAAATATAAATTCTCTCTTTTGTAGGTTTCTTAACCCCTAAGAACAATCTAAATTAGGACAGGTGGAATTGGTTACTCATGTGCAGGGTGCTAAGTCCAAGTTATACATATAACTGCTTGGGTTGTATGGTGTGTTTAGCTAAAACTGTAGTTAGATTTACTTTTCTTATTTTAATGTAATTACTCATTTGGAATTAGGATTAGTGTAATGGGGGAATTAGGATGAGCAGAGGCTAGAAGGCTTTGTCCTAGGAGGCCCCCGTGATTCCTTTGGAGTAAGCAAACCCAAATGAAGAAATGGAGGAGATATGAAGAAAGAAGATAAGAAGACCCCACATAGCATTTATTCATTTGTTAAAATTATAACTATTCTTTCATATACCGGGTTGATTAAGGGTAGAGCTCGGCTACCGATTTCCCTTTTCGGGTTGTATGGCGGTACCAGACTGCATCAGTCTTTTATTCTTTTACATTAGGTTTATAAATTATTTGATGTTTTGTTTATAATTGTGCAATATAAATGACATGTCTTTTCCTAGTTTCTTCATATATAGTGATTTAATGTGTGGCCTCGATCTGCTTAGCTCTTAGGAAAAATTAATTTTCCTACACCAACTACAACTCATAACATAATTTTATAAATAACTCATAACCTCACATAATGCCTAGGCATTAAATCAAGATAATTAAAAGAATTACTTTTGGATGTTGTATGCTTAATATCATGCATGTCATCTTGTTTCACTTTTGCTAAGAGAGGGTTTCCATCCTTGCACGATAGGGGAAGACTTGACTTTTGAGGGTTCCCCTGTGGTGAAAAACACCTCTTTTCTTCTAATTTAGCCAATAACCTTTTTTTCATCATGTATTTAGACATATAAAAATCATATAGCCTTTGTCAAAATAAAGAGTCAAAAATCAAATAAAATTTGATAAGATTTGCATTAGACTAAGTCATTACTCATACCACTCATGATCTAGTCTCTTAGGGAGTGGGTTTACGGACTTTAGTTTCTATCTAATAATAGCAACCTAACCATCTTGCAAAATATATGAGTTGATCACATGGTTTTAAAGCGTAGGAGGAGTTAGATTGCTGCCACTCCAGGCGGTTATAAGTCCAGTAGTCGGGTGATTTACCCTCTCTTATTGAGGTAAACCATGTACCCATCATCGCTTTAAGGCATGCTTTGGCCCTCACTAACACTCCTTAGATTTAGGATCTAAGGTTGTTATTAAGCATAAATCCTCACCTCTTGGGAATTTTTAAAATCTTGTATTATGGAATTATAAATTTTAGTTTTCTTATAAAATTTTGACTCAAATATATAATTCTCTTTAACTTCAAATATATAAAGCCCAATTATAAGATAGATTTGAATGCTTACTAGGTTTCCTAGTATGATGAGCATTCCTTATTTATCTCCCTTTAGCTTTGATAATAAGTCTCTCCTTTTTTATCTATCTTCCAAACATAGTCAGTTTATTGATAGTCCTATCTTTGAAATCTTTGGAGATAATAATTTCCTACTTTAATCGAGAGTATTCCTAAGGAACTCACCTTTATTAGGATGTAATTAACTTTGGGGGATCTCCCCTAGAGGAAACTTTATAACTTGGTTTAAATAAACCCTACTTTATTTATCCATGTAAAGTAGGGGAAAAATCTCTAATATATTTGTAAACCTATCATGCCTTAGGAGTCTTTATTAAGTGATTAGATCCATTGTAGGGTAGTGATTTATATTTTTTGAGATAGTACACTATTTCTTATTGTCATACATGATCATCTCAATAAGTATACTCTCAGATCTGTGTGGTGTCCTTCATACACATAATCAAAAACAAATATCATAGATTTTTCTGGCGACTCCACTGGGAATAGTTTCTCTCTCCTTCTCGAGTAGACAATTGTTGTCTCCAATCATCAATAGTGGACTTGTATCTCATATGAGTCCAAGACTATCTTTCCTCCCATTGGCACTTAGCCTATTTCATTCTTAAGCAAAGCTAGCTAGCATCCTCTAAGTTTTAGGACCTCACTCCTTGTAGGTCTTGAAACCCCCATTGGGTCCCCCAATAAGTGAAAGATAAAATTAACTAATGAAAGGCGATGACAAAAACTTAGAACCTCCTCACCACTAGCTTGGTGAGGCAAGGTTCATCTTATATTTAAGAAAATAAACTCTTTTGCAAAATGTCACTTTCCAAAAGCACTTTTTCAAAATTCACATAACAAAAGATCATGCACAAAATTCATAAGAAACTTTCAAAAAGCACAAAACTCATATAACCAAACCTCATCTAACAATCCCCATGATTGTTACATGGAGTTTCTTTTCAAAATCAAAATCATCTTTCAAAAGCATCTTTTTGAAAATAGTTATCCTCATTCAACATACCCAAATTTTTTGGATGAAGATTCTATTTTCAAATAAAATTATAAAATAAAATTGAAACTCCTCTTAACATATTTCACATATGCTAGAGTTGGAGTTTCCCTCTTTTTCAAAAGCTCACTTTTGAAAATGACCACCTTCATTCAACATGATCAAATTTGTTGAATGAAGATACTATTTTCAAATAAAATCATAGCATAAAATTAAAACACCACTTAACATATTTCACATATGCTAGAGTTGAAGTTTCCCACTTTTCAAAAGCAAGAAATTACACAAATGAAATCAAGAGATATTTTGGACTCCATTTCACATACCTAAATTTGTCAAATGAGAGTCTCATTTCCAAAAGTCACAAAAATAAATTGAACTCTATTTAACATACCCAAATTTATCAAATAGAGTTCCCCTCTTTCAAAAAAAAAAAATCATAAGTACACTTGACTCCTACTTAACATACCAAATTTGTTAAGTAAGAGTCTCATTTTCAAAAATCATATAATATTTGATTCCTACTTAACATACCAAATTTATTAAGTAAGAGTCTCATTTTCAAAAATCATAACACATTTGACTCCCATTTAACATACTGAATTTATTAAGTTAGAGCCTCATTTTCAAAACACAAATCATAATCACACTTGATTCCAATTTAACATAACAAATTTGTTAAGTGAGAATCTCATTTTTAAATCATATCACACTTAACTCCTACTTAACATACCAAATTTGTTAAGTAAGAGTCTTATTTTCAAAAGTCATAACACATTTGATTTCCACTTAACATAGCAAATTTGTTAAGTGAGAGTCTCATTTTCAAAACACAAATCATAATCACATTTGATTCCTACTAAACATAATAAATTTCTTAAGTAAGATTCTAATTTTCAAAAATCATATCACATTTAATTCCAACTTAACATACCAAATTTGTTAAAGTGAGAATCTCATTTTCAAATCATAACACATTTGATTCGTGCTTAACATACCAAATTTGTTTAGTAAGAGTCTCATTTTTAAATCATATCACATTTGATTCCTACTTAACATACCATATTTGTTAAGTAGGGTCTCATTTTCAATTCAATCACATTTGGCTCCCACCTAACATTCCAAATTTGTTAAGAGAGTGTCTCATTTAAAAACACATATCAAGCACATTTGGCCTCAACTTAACATACCAAATTTGTTAAGTAAAAAAAATCTCATTTTTAAATCAACATATATCACACACATAACCAATCATCACAAGCAAAGATACTTTCACAAAATTTTCAAACATATAATTAAAACCTTTTCATTTGCTAAGTAAAGGTTTTCCAAATCATACTGTACCTCTTCAAGGTCTCTCCAAATATTCAAACCCTTGACCTACTTAAATTGGTTGAGTATGGTTCTAAATTAAAGTCATGTAAAGTCTCTCCTCCAAATATCAAAATCTCCAAAATTCAATGAATTAACAGCATACCTAAATTTGTTAAGTATGGGTTCAAATTCCAAATTAAATATAGAAGTCAATGATTGAAGGCAAATATCATGGCAAGGGTTTGACTCAATTATATTTCAACAAATGTAGTGATTTCAGTATAATCAGTCTTTCCAGCCTCTAGTCAGTGCAGTGATCATGGCTCCTAGAAAGTTCATTTTCTCTATTCCCTCTGGTGTAGATTTAGCCTTGGATTAGTCCAATCTAAGCACGATTGATTTTGCACACGTAATCTACTTTGTTCATTGCTTTGAGGGGGTCCGGATTACTTGTGAGGGGACATCCCTTTCAACCGTTAGCAAGGAGGAGGTAGTAGGATAGATGCCACTCATTTGGTTGGATATCCCATATGATTTTGAGTTTTTCTCATTGAATAGAAAGGTCGCAGTGGTTTCCAAGTATGATGTTGTTTAGTACCAACTATTTGATTTTGTTTGTTGGGTTCTTGTCATAGCTCTAGTGAGAGCTACCTCTCATTAGTTACCCAAAGGGCAAAGCTATCTTAGCCTAGATAGTCTCCCCACCGAGGTAGGTTCTAGATCTACGCACACTCACACACATGCCACAACTTGAAAGATTAAAATTGAATCATGGCTTCACTTTGCTTACATGAGAACCTCTACAGCATACATGAGGAGACTGGGATTTCTCTATAGACTTAGACTATGCAGGTAAAACTTAGAATGCGTACATGATCATGATCCAAATTGATCCAGATCCATGGAGGTTCGAGTATCTACCCATGTAGGTGTTAACCTTCTTTTTAGAATGAGCTCTCAACACCTCTCTTGCATAGGATTCTCTTAGAGTTCCCTTAAGACATCTAGTGATTAGGTGGACACTCCCAAGCCTAGAAGAGTTAGCCATGGAATAGGTCATGCCTTAGGGTGTTGTTAAAATTCTCATACCCTTTAGCCTAAACCATTCCTCACTTTCCTTCCTTTAAGTCAAACTCCAAATCAATTCTATTTGATTTTCTCCAAACTCAAATCAATTCCATGATTCAATTTCATGATTGAAATCCATGATTGAAATTCATGATCAAAATCCATCAAAAATTCCTAAGTTCAAATTTCCTAAGTCCTTAACCCTTTCTTAAGGACTTAACCAAAATTATGATCTAAACCTAGTCAAATCGTTGATATTTTCTCATGATCCATTTATAGTCTCATTTATATTTCCATATATAAATAAAATATAAATTCAAATCAATCAAATCAAACTCAAATTCCAAATCAATTCTTGAAAATTTTCTTAAGTCCCTTTAATTTTCCATTAAAGGACTTAGCCAAAAGCAACCCTAAACCATGATCAAACCTATTTAAATCCTTGGGATTTTCTCAAAACTTATTTATATCCTCATTTATATTCTCATATATAAATGAAATATAAATATAAAATCAATCAAAAGGCAAAAAATTAAATTCAAATTTAAAATCCTTGAAGTTCCCTTAAATCCTTAATTTTCCATTAATGGATTTAACCTAAACCAGATCAAACTTATTCAAACTCATAGGATTTTCTCAAAACTTATTTGTTATTTATATTCTAATATATATATATATATATATATATATATATATATATAAATATAAATCAATCAATTCAAAATTAAATTTTAAATTAAAATTCTCTTAAATTCCTTTAATGGATTTAATTTCTAAATCATGATTCAAACTCTTTTAAAATTTTCTCATGATCAATTTATATTCTCATTTATATTCACATATATAAATGAAATATAAATTCAAAACCAATTCCAAAAATCAAATTCAAATCCACTCAAAATCAAATCTAATCTTGAACTTGAACTTAGCCAAATCACTTTCAAATCAAGCCAAACTCTTGATTTTCTCTCATGGTTCAATCAATTCTACAATCATGAGATCATATATAAATCCAAACCTCAAACAAACAATCAAAACCTAATCAAAAGATCAAACCCTAAACCCCTTCATATTCTTCATTTGAATATGAAATTTTCAAATGGATCAATACCCATTTGACTTCAAATCACTTGTAAATGAATTTATATTTCAATCATAAGTCCATATACAAGATCAATCAACTCAAAATCAAGATTTGACCAAGCCATTTGACCCATATAGGCTCACTTGACCCAAAGTGACCTAAAGTACCCTTATGAGCCAACTTTTGATCCTAACCAAATTGGATTGAACCAAACTCATATATCCCTCTCATCATGATCAACAATCATCATGGGATGGTCAATCAATCAAATTTGGTCTAACCAAGTCAAACCTAAGGGTTGACCAAGTCAACACTTAACCTAAAATGAAACCTAACATAGCCAAAATTGACCATAGGCCCAATTGATTGAAACCTTTGATCTAAGTTCACTCATGACCTAAGTTAGAACCTGACCAAGCCAACATCAGAGCCTAATCTAGCCCAATTGCCCCACTTGACCCATTTTGACCTAAAGGGCCAAAATGTATCAAAACTTGATCTAAGCCAAATTGATTGAAACCAATGGGTCAAGTCCATTCCAAACCACTTGTGAAACTTGACAAAAGCCTCAATTAGCTAGACTAGCCCAATTGACCTTTAGACATGACTAAAGGGATCATGTTGAGCCAAGAACTTAACCAAAATTGATTGGAAACAAATATACCAATCCACTCCATATGACTAACCTAACCTAAACCTACCCTTGACCTACCTCAAATAGGTCAAATGGGTCAAATAGGTCAACTTGACCCATCTGACCTAAATGAGTTATATGAGATAAAACCAAATATATACCAAATTGAACCAAACCAAAGGCACCAAAACATTTCAAATGGTCATATAAACTTGACCCAACCTTTGGTTTGACCCAATTTAACTAATTGGTCAACTTGACCTAAGTTGACCAATTTTTGACCTAAATGGGTCAACATGAGCGAAACCATATCAAATGGATACCAAATCCAATGAAACTTGGCCAAACCTATTTTCCCAACATACCAAACATACCCAAAGTGAAAAAAAATAGCAAAATGACCATTCTACCCCTAGGCCATAGAACAAATTTTGGCCTATCCCATGGGTATTTGGGTCATACCCTCTTCACAATCACTTGAGGCTTTTCTAAAGCTTAAGGGGACTTGGTGACGAGTGGTGCACCCAACCCAATGGGTTTGGGTCAGCTCATTTGACCCATGGACCAAACCCGACCATATGGCTTGAAATTGAGTTTTCAAATTCCCTCCTAAGCTCAATTTCAGCACATGGGAAGTTGGCATTCCACTCACAGGATCAAATCGACCATGTACACACTCAAAAATAGCCTAAACAACCTCCCAAATTTAGTCAATTGGATCAAAATGGCAAGCCTATGCTTGGTCGTCCGATTTCCACAGGGGAGATATATTCCCCCTATTTTAATGAAAATTCACTTCCTTCACACTCGATTAAGCACTAGATAGAGTTAGGAGCCATCAGAGATCATCCTTAAGCCTTCTAAGGAGGAATTGAAATTGCTTCTTCTCGATTTTCTCCATTGAAAAATAGGGGAGTCTGTTCAATCTTCAACTTTCTCCACACTCAAAATTACTTCAATTCCTCTTGCACACTTCCTCTAAGGGCCAATTTGAGTGCACCCAAGCATCCATTTGAGTTCCCATAGTAAGGAGAGCCTCGATTGGATCAAATTTGCAAGGGAGATCAAGTTGTTTGGTCCATAGGAAGATTCACTCAACTCCAAAGCTTGAAACTTTTAACATGGCTTTGTCTCCACTAGCCGAAGCTACCTCTTCGAGCTCGAGCACCAGTGATCACCTCCAGTGAGGTATGTAATTTTTTAACCACTTAGCTTCATAGGTGTTGGTCCTTTGTGAAAGAAAGTTTCATTGTATGAGAAATCAACCATTGTATACATTGGAAATTATGCTTAGATGGTGTGGGTTGAGTCTTGTATGATTCCATGCTAGATCAGGCTCAAATCTCCCCTTAGATCATGGACGAACTCCATTAATCCTCAGGGAAAAACTTGGCTCATCTCAACCATCCATCCATGCATTTTAGATGGACGCTTGAGATTATTTAACACGTTTTAGAAATCCTTTCCCCTTTTAAAACTGCGGGTGAATGTTTAGTCATTCGATCTTTGATCAGATGGCCAAGGATATTAGTGTGTTTGCTACCAGCCACCTTTTTGATGTGACACTTAAGTGAGTAGCTCATGGCGTGATGCGTGTAAAGCACGTTGACCGTCGTCGCCACGCATCGCGTCATGGGCTGATGGATTAGTTAGGGTGTTTAATTAATTCTAATTAATCCCTAGATCTTCTAAAATTTATAACTCTTCATAGAAAAATCACAAAAATAAAAGGAAAAATTTATGGAAATATTATTTTATCTAGAATATTTTTAAAATATTTTCAAAGTATTTTAAATTACCCTTTTCTCTAAATTTAGATTTCTTTGGGAATTTTAATTAGCTAATTATTTTTTAATTAGGTCATCAATTAATGTCAAATTTCTAGGGTTCATTTTATGGGATGACCTCTGCCTCCCCTAATTTTCTTGAGATTTATTGAAGCTTAATTGGGGAAATTACTAGCTCATTCTCTAATTACTCCCTTCTTATAATTAAGGGTAATTAAGATGTCATTAGTGGATTTACACTATGATTACGTTTTGATTAAGGTCAAATCTAGTGAGTAGGGGTTTTATGGAATAATTTTGGGGCATTTTCCCTAAGCTATTCCCTAAACCCCCATTTTCTTTCCTTAATCCCCTCTTAATTAAGGGTTAACTTATTAATCACCCCATTAATCAATTTTTAAAAATTCTAAAATGTTCCAGACCTTAATTAATCAACCTTGGGTAGATGCTTAGGTGTTTAATAGCATAAGTCTAATTAAGAAAATTAAAACCTCTTTCATAAGTATGAAAGGGTGTTTTAAAATTACTTAAGCTAAACCCCCTTAGTTTAATTAACTTTTAATTGAGAACCAAATTGCATTAGGCCTTTTCATTATTAGATGCATTACAAACTTAAATACCTTGTGGGTTTTATTTCACTTCATTGGCTCATAATTACTTAGTTAATTTTTCTAAGGTGGTGTAGGTGAGGGTTAATTAAGCCACATAATTCATACCTTAACCTAGTCAATGCTTAAAAATGGATTTAATTATCTAAAAATTAAACAAAAATATGAAACACACATGGGAATGGGTTAGGAACAACAAACTCATCTCACCTTTTCAAAATTAAATTAAATTTTCTTATTCCTTAAGAATATCTTTAGGATTTAAGTAAAGTGAGTTTTTTTTTTACATGCTTTCATTGCTTTAGATCTTTCCCAACATGTTAAGTTGTATGTCATGTGATTCATGCATTCATAATTTCATGTTTCAAATTTAAAAATAAAAATTGTTTACTTTATATTAAATGTGCATGTGTTGGCTAAAGTAAAATATGGATGGGTATTATCACTACTAAATCCAAAATATTTTCAAAATAGATAAATCAAATATAAAATCTGAAAGTGTGCTATTCATATCTTAATTATAAGCTTGCATGTGATGGATTATAAAAGAATGCTTAGCATAGGTTCTCTTTCCTCCTCATGTTAGCATAGTTTTGAATAGGAGTTAGTAAAATGTAGGGTTCATTTGAGAATAACCAAAGATTTACTTAATTTTATACCCTATTCATCCCTATGCCATCATCTAAGAAGAATTACCTATACTTGCATGAATAAATTGCATAAATAAAAATGGAACTATTAAACAACTTTTGCATATTCATTTTCTACTTTATTTCTTTTATATGCATGTTTGTACTTAAGGAAAGTGGTATATTAGTCTAGACAACCCCGAGGTTGTGAGGCTTTAAGTAGCCCTAAGTAGGTCTTGTACCTTGGACCTCTAGTTAACAATGGCACCATACTCACTTATGCCTTTCTTACTTTCATGTATGTATGTGAAATTTTGGATAAGGAAAACTTTTTCTACTTAAGAAAAATCATGCATATTCAACTTTTAAATTTTTTTAAATGGATTACTTAGAATGCATCATAAAGTGTGTTAACTATTCTCATTTGCATGTATAGATATGCTTAGGGTCCAACCATAGGCATGTTATATATGTTGGGAAACAAATGAAGTAATGTGTGTTATGTGAATTTTGATTCATTTTATTTAATCTTAAAATGCCTTTCTTTTTGAATAGGTTTGTTTAAGGATTAACTAAACTTAGGATTGATTAAAAGATGTAATCAAAACATTTACCTAAATAAAATTAAATTATGAACTTACCTTAGAAATTACTTAATGATTAAGGAAGGAAAGAGAAGTTCCCTTCTCTTTCCCTCTCTTTATAACTTAGTAATTAATTACAGGTTTCACTCAAACCAAATTAAAACATAAAATAATAAAATAACCCAAAACACTTAAACAACTTAAATGAAACCCTCTTGTAAGTTGATCATGTCCTTCACACTTAGAAAACTTGAACCTAAAGTTCTAAGCTAAGCATACCACACAAACCTTCAAAGCACATACATTAGCCTAAGTCACCACTTCTATCTTTAGGTTAGGTCGGTGCATGGTTTGATATTATATTTTATTTTGTGATATATGTTTTAGACTGATGTTAGGGTGTATGCTCGTAGAATGAATGGTAGGGTGTGCTTAGTCTAACTATTCTTTTCTACAGGGGATTGTGCTTAAGGGGCACTATCATGAATAAAAAAATATAAATTCTTCTTACTTGCAAGTGCTTATATCCCTTTGCTTAATATATAGGCCAGGTGAACTTCGTCACCCATGTGTGGGGTTATACGTCCAATATACATGCTTGGGATTTGTGTGGTGTAATTTAACTAACCTTTATTTTGCAGGTGTTAGTTTGATTTCTACTTTCCCTTTTCATGTAAAATTTTATATATTTAGGATTTTGGAATGATTTGTTATGGGGGATTAGGATGAATATTTCTCATAAGATCCTATCTAATGTACCATGTGAAGCCTTGGAGCATCTACCATCCAACCTTCCAAAGGAGAAACTAAAAGAAAAAGAAGAAAGAAGAAAGAAGAAAAGAAAGAAACAAGAAAGAAGAAAGAAGAGTAAAGCTTGAAGACCCCCCATAACAATGAATTCCTTTGCTTAAATTGTAATTTAATTCATTTGTAATCCGGGTTGTATAAGGTTAAAGCTCGGCTGCCCAATTTGATATTTCGGTTTGTGCGGTGGTGCCTGATCACAAATGTCCACTTATTCTTTTTGTGATTAGCTTTATAAATTGTTTGATAATTTGTTTAGCTTTTGCATTAAGTGGCATACTTTTCTTAGTTTCTTTCTTGCTTTATGTATGACCTGGATGTGGATTAGTTTCTTTAGAGAGAAATAAATCTTTTACCCAACTTAACAATTCAAATTAAAATTAAATAACTCATAACCTCACCTAAAGCTTAACATTAAAATCAAGATAAAAAATCGGCAACCCCTTAGCTGGATGAGCATTTCCTATATAATATCATGCACAAATGCATTTTTCACACTTGTTTGGAGGGCTTCCACCATTGCCAAAGAACCCAGCTTGACCTTCGAGGGCTGTGGTGGAAACTCACCTCCTACCTTCTCGTTGATTTTGGCCAATAATCTGATTTCTCATGCATTAGTCATAAAAATCCTATTAGCCTGAGTCAAAATGATTATCCAAAAATAAATATAAAATGAAATTTGAATTGCATTAGATTTAGGTCATTTGAAGCATACCCTTTACATGATCTAGTCTCTTTAGGAAGTGGGTATAAGGACCTAGTCTCTTTCTAAATAAAAATAGTCTAGCTATCTTGCATAAGTATAAAGACTTGCCTACATGTATTTAAAATCATAGGAGGAGTTAGTTGGCAGCCACCCCCAAGCAGTTGTAAGTCCAAGCTGTCTAGTGGTTTGTCCTCTCTTATGGAGGCAAACAAATTACCCATTTTTTGCCTTTGACTTAGGTTGTGCTTCCAGCCCTCATCAAAGCTCCCTAGATTTAGGTTCTGAGACTGCTTCTCCTCTTTGTGGGCCATAAGCATAATTCCTCACCTCTTAGGCATTTCCTTAATATTATGTTAAGGAATCTTAAGTCCTAAAATTCTAATAAAAAATAAAACTCAAATAGACTAAATTAACTTCTAAAATATAAAGCCCAATTATAGGATAATTTGAGATGCTCGTTAGGTTTCCTAGCATCATGAGCATCTCCTACTTATTTTTCATTTTAGCTTCGATAATAACTCCCTCTTTTGATCAATCCCATTTTGATCTTCAAAAACATAACTAATTGATTGATAGTCCTTCCCTATTGAAATCTTCAGAGACAACGATCATTTATCTTAATCGAGAGTTTTCCTAAGGAATCCTATCCCTTAGGATGTAATTAACTCTAGGGGCTTACCCCTGTAGGGAACATAACAAACCTGGTTTAAAATAAACTCTGCTTTACTTTTCCATGTAAAGTAGGGGAAGAATCTCTGGTACATATGCAGACTCATCATCCTTATGAGTCCCTATTAAGGTGATTGGTTCCGTTAAAGAGTAGTGAGTTCTGTCTTTCAAGATAGTACACTATACCTTGATGATGTATCCGATCACCTAAATAAGTACATCTGTAGATCTATGTGGCATCTTACCAGGATAAATTTTTGTAAGGGTTCCTCTTTCTTTTCTACCCACAGATTTGAAAGGTGACTCCCTTATAGAAATTTTTCACCACAGATTTTTCTGGTGACTCCATAAAAAAATAAAAGGAAAAATTCTATGGAAAGATAATTTCATCTAGAATATTTTAAAAATAATTTCAAAGTATTTTGAATTACCCTTTTCTCTGAATTTGGGTTTCTTTAAGAATTTTAATTAGGTAAGTATTCTTTAATTCGATCATCAATTAATCTCAAATTTCTAGGGTTCATTTTAGGGGATGACCTCTACCTCCCCTAATTTTCTTGAGATTTATTGAGAGCTTAATTGGAGAAATTTCTAGCTCATTCCATAATTACCCCTTCATGTAATTAAGGGTAATTAAGGTGTGATTAGTGGATTTACCCTATCATTAAGTTTGATTAAGGTTAGATCTAGTGAGTAGGGGTTTTATGGAATAATTTTGGGGCATTTCCCCTAAGCTATTCCCTACACTACCTTTCCTTTCCTTAATCCCCCTCAATTAAGCGTTAACTCATTAATCACCCCTTTAATCAATTTTCAAAAAATCTAAAATGTTCCATAACTTAATTAATCTACATTGGATAGATGCTTAGGTGTTTAATAACCTAAGTCTAATTAAGAAAATTAAAACCCCTTTCATAAGTATGAAAGGGTATTTTAAAATACTTAAGCTAAACACCTTAAGTTTAATTAACTTTTAATTGTGAGTCAAATTGCATTAGGCCCTTTCATTATTAGGTGCATTACAAATTTAAATACCTTATGGGTTTTATGTCATCTCATTGGCATATAATTACATAGTTAATTTTCTAAGGCGGTGTAGGTGATGGTTAATTAAGCCACTTAATTCATACCTTAACCTAATCAATGCTTTAAAATGTATTTAATTATCTAAAAACTAAAAAAAATACAAAACACATGTGGGAATGGGTTAGGAATAGCGAACTCATCTCAACTTTTCAAAATTAAATCAAACTTTAGACTAAACAAAAATTATTTTGAAACTCACTTTGATTTACTCTAAATTTTCTTATTACTTAAGAATATCTTTAGGATTTAAGTAAAGTGAGTTTGTTTACATGCTTTCATTGCTTTAGATCTTTCCCAACATGTTAAGTTGTATGTCATGTGATTCATGCATTCATAATTTCATGTTTCAAATTTAAAAATAGAAATTGTTTACTTTATATTAAATGTGCATGTGTTGGCTAAAGTAAAATATGGGTGGCTATTATCACTATTAAATTCAAAATATTTTCAAAATATATAAATCAAATATCAAATCTGAAAGTGTGCTATTCATATCTTAATTATAAGCTTGCATGTGATGGATTAGAAAAGCATGCTTAGCATAAGTTCTCTTTCCTCCTCATGTTAGCATAGTTTTGAATAGGAGTTAGTAAAATGTAGGGTTCATTTGAGAAGAACCCAAGATTTATTTAATTTTATACCCTATTCATCCCTATTCCATCATCTAACTATACTTTCATGAATAAATTGCATAAAAACAATGAAACTATTAAACAACTTTTGCATATTCCTTTTCTACTTCATTTCTTTTATATGCATTTTTGTACTTAAGGAAAGTGGTATATTAGTCTGGACAACCCCGAGGTTGCAAGGCTTTAAGTATCCCTAAGTAGGTCTTATACCTTACACCTCTGGTTAACAATGGTACTATACTCACTTATGCCTTTCTTACTTTCATGTATTTATGTGAAATTTTGGATAAGGATAACTTTTTCTACTTAAGAAAAATCAAGCATATTCAACTTTTAAATTTTCTTAAATGGATTACTTAGCATGCATCATAAAGTGTGATATCTATTCTCATTTGCAATTATAGATATGCTTAGGGTCCATCCATATGCATGTTATATATGTTGGGAAAGAAATGAAGTAATGTGTGTTATGTGAATTTTGATTAATTTTATTTAATATTAAAATGCCTTTCTTTTTGAATAGGTTTGTTTAGGGTTTACCTAAACATAGGATTGATTAAAATACGTAATCAAAACATTTACCTAAATGAAATTAAAATGTGAACTTATCTTAGAAATTACTTAAGGATTAAGGAAGGAAAGAGAAGTTCCCTTCTCTTTTCCTCTCTTTATAACTTAGTAATTAATTGTAAGTTTCACTCAAAACAAATTAAAATATGAAATAAAAAATAACCTAAAATGTTTAAACAACTTAAATGAAGCCCTCCTCTAAGTTGAACATGCCCTTCACTTGATCGTCCACAAGATACATTAGCCTAAATCACCACTTCTAGCTTTAGGTTAGGTTGGTGCATGGTTTTATGTTATATTTTGTTTTATGATTTATGTTTTATACTGATGTTAGGGTATATGCTCGTAGAATGAATGGTAGGATGTGCTTAGTCTAACTATTCTTTTCTGTAGGAGATTGTGCTTTAGGGGCACTATCATAAATAAAAATATAAATGCTTCTTGCTTGCAGATGCTTCCTTTGCATAATCCATAGGCCGGGTAGACTTAGTCACCCATGTGTGAGGTAATAAGTCCAATATATATGCTTCAAATTTGTGTGGTCTGATTTAACTCACCTTTGTTTTGCAGGTGTTAGTTAGATTTCTACTTTTCTTTTTCATGTAAAAGTTTGTATATTTAGGATTTTGGAATGATTTTTTATGGGTGATTAGGATGAACATTGGTCATAAGATCCTATCTTATGCACCATGTGAAGCCTTGGAGCATCTACCATCCAACCTTCCAAAGGAGGAACCAAAAGAAGAAGAAGAAAGAAGAAAAGAAAGAAAGAAAGAAGAAAAGTAAAGCTTGAAGGTCCCAATGAATTCCTTTGCTTAAATTGTAATTTAATTCATTTGTAATTTGAGTTGTATAAGGGTAGAGCTCGACTACCCAATTTGATATTTTCAGGTTTGTGCGGTGGTGCCCGATAACAAACGGCCACTTATTCTATTTGTGATTAGCTTTATAAATTTTTTGATGATTTGTTTAGCTTTTGCATTAAGTGGCATGATTTTCCTAGTTTCCTCCTTGCTTTATGTATGGCCTGAATGTGGATTAGCCTCTTTAGAGAAAAAGAAATCTTTTACCCAACTTAATAATTAAAATTAAAATTAAATAACTCAAAACCTCACTTAAAGCTTAGGATTAAAAGCAAGATAAAATAATTAGCAACCCCTTAACTGGATGGCCATTTTCTTTATAATATCATGCATAAATGCATCTTATTTCACTCTTAATTTGAGGGCTTCCACCTTTGCCAGAGAACCCGGCTTAACCTTTGTTGGCCGTGGTGGAAACTCACCTCCTACCTTCTTACTGATTTTGGTTAATAATCTGATTTCTCATGCATTAGTCATAAAAATCCTATTAGCATAAGTCAAAATGATTGTCCAAAAATAAAAATAAAATGAAATTTGAATTGCATTAGATTTTGGTCATTTGAAGTATACCCTTTACATAATCTAGTCTCTTAGAGAGTGAGTCTAAGGACCTAGTGTCTTTCTAAATAAAATAACCTAGCTATCTTGCATAAGCATAAAAATTTGCCTAAATGTATTTAAAATCGTAGAAGGAGTCAGTTGGCAGCCACCCCCAGATGGTTTTAAGTCCAAGCTGTCAGGTGGTTTGTCCTCTCTTATGGAGGCAAACTAATTACCCATTTTTTGCCTTAGATTTAGGATGTGCTTCCATCCCTCACCGAAGCTCCCTAAATTTAGGTTCTGAGGTTGCTTCTCCCTCTGTGGGCCATAAGCATAATTCCTCACCTCTTAGGCATTTCCTTAATCTTTTGTTAAGGAATCTTAAGTCCTAAAATTCTAATGAAAAATATAACTCAAACAGACTAAATTAACTTCTAAAATGTAAAGCCCAACTATAGGATAGTTTGAGATGCTCGCTAGGTTTTCTAGCATCGTGAGCATCTCCTACTTATTTCTCATTTTGGCTTCAATAATAACTCCTTCTTTTGATCAATCTCGTTTTGATTTTCAAAAATATAAATGAATCGATTGATAATCCTTCCCTATTGAAATCTTTAGAGACAATAAATATTTACCTTAATCAAGAGTTTTCATAAGGGATCCTATCTCTTAAGATGTAATTAACTATGAGGGCTTGCCCCTATAGGGAACTTAATGAACCCAGTTTAAAATATACCCTACTTTACTTTTTCATGTAAAGTAGGGGAAGAATTTCTGGTACATATGCAGACCTATCATCCTTAGGGGTCTTTATTGAGGTGATTGGTTCCATTAAAGGGAAGTGACTTCTATCTTTTGAGATAGTACACTATACCTTGATGATGTATTCAATCACCTGAATAAGTACATCTGCAGATTTGTGTGGCATCTTAGCAAGATAAATTTTTGTAAGGGTTCCTCTTTCTTTTCTACCCACAGATTTGAAAGGTGGCTTTCTTATAGAAATTTTTCACCACAGTAGGCAGGAGAGAGCGAAGGAGGTATGCCAAGTAATCGGCAGCCTCTACTCTGATAGATTTTCTTGATCATCACCCTGTCAGGGCTGATCATTCAAACAACATTATTCTTACTGGCACAGTCCATCATAGGAGGAGATCTCCAATTTAGGGGCAGTCGGTGTTGCCATCACACCACTCTCCTCGCCGTCCACCATCACTAGTTTAGCTTACAGCATCTACCACTCCCTCTAAGATTCAGAAGCCCCCATCTAGGGAAAGATCATCCCCACTGGTGATCTAGCTATGGCCCAAGAATCTCGCTCCATCCATTCCATCTATTGAGGTGAGATTGAGCTCCCCTGATCAACCCTCTACCTTAGCTGTGATCAGGAAGGTATGGTGACCTAAGAGCATCGTCATTGCATCACCACCACCATAGATAGATGGGGAAAGGGGAGTGTACACAGACGTAGTCCCCATGATAGTTCAGTGAGGAAGTCTTGGTGGAGCTGCTCTCGAGAGAGCAGTCCTACAGTAGTAGAGTGAGTATTCATAATCAAGGACATATAAGACCGATCGATATATGACATATTAGTGGACTACTTTGCCAAGAAAAGGTGAATTCTCAGGAGTAACCACTCAGATTAGGAGGAGGATAGAGTCAACTTCGATCCTGATGAGGTTGACATGTTGGATGACACAACTGAAGTCCACATGGTTGATACACAGGGATCCTTATGATGAGGTCAACTTAGCCAGGAAGGTGATGTGCTCGAGGAAGGTTACACTTCTCACTGGACTCAACACCTCCTCCACCAGCTCAGACAGAGAAATGATCACATTAATAAGATGGGGAAGAAAATGTAGGAGTTGATGGCAGTGGTTTCAGCATTGCATAACTCAACCCTAGTTTCATAGCCTTCTTCTATGATAGCCGACCGTCCAGGGTTTGTACATACCTTAGAGTGTCCTAGGTGCACTCTCGCAAAGGATGATGCTAGTAGCTTGCATAAGAAGGTTACATATGGTACCTTCATGCATAAGAAGGGGAGCTCATCTACTTCAAAGGGTAGACCATACCCGAAGGAATTTGATGTAGTTTAATACCTCAAGGGTTTTGTGCCACCTTTCTTCAAAATCTTTGATGCTAGTGGGAACCCGCGTTAGCATATTACACATTTTAGAGTTGGCTATTACAACATCAGTGATAGTGATGCACTTTTTGTTTAGACTTTTTTTTAGTAGCCTAGCAGGGGTTACATTTGATTGGTATGCCCAATTGTCCAACAGTTTGATAGGGACTTTTGCTGAGTTAGAGCACCTCTTCATCAAGAAGTTTGCTGGAGCTCATCAAAGAGTGACTGTAGGTGACCTCATTATAGCGACTTAAGCTCCCAATGAGTCCCTTATTAATTATATTCTCAGGTGGCGCAACCTGAGAATGAAATGAAAATCACAGTTGTCTGAATAACATACCATTAAGATTCTTCTCAAGAATATCCATGGCCTGGTCGCCTTCATGCTTAAGGGCTTTACCATCCGAACATTTAAGAAACTAATTAACAAGGCGGCTAGCCTGGAAGAGGAAGCCAAATAGTTACCCTTTCCCAACTAATCATCTCGGCCTAAGCCCTAGAAGGTGTTCAAGAAGAAGCCAGGGATAGTTGTGTTAGTGGATGAAAGGAAGCAACCAGCCAGAGTATAAGAGACCATGAGCTCAGCAACCCTCTTTGCCACCTCCTCTGCCACCACCTTAACTATTATATCAACCACTATAATGGACATTCCCTCCATATCAGTAGCCTACCCAACAGCGGTGTTCCTATTCCCCACTAAGTAGGTATTACCCACCTACTCTTGCTGAAATATTGAATAAGAAATATTCATTCAAGACGGGGGTAGTTCGGAAAATCTTGAAGAGTCTCTTAAAGAAATCTGACTTTTAGTTACCAAAGCCCAAGAGGCCGGAGGAAGTGAGCAAGAGTAATGATCCTAATAATTGCCCCAACCACCACATGGTTAGTCATATCTAAGAGGATTGTATTACTTTTAAGGACTGCCTTGAGCTACAAGTCAGGCGCTGTAGTTATCCCCAAGGAATGCTTATTAGAACAACCTTCCAGTTCTATCAGGGTAATTCTTGAGGAAACCTATGATTCTCTTAAGATAAAAAAAGGTTGGGATATTTCCTTATCCTGAACCTCTAAAAAAGTATTTTATAAAATAAAGGAACTCTCTTTATAGGTGCCTGAGGTAGCTCAAACCTCCAATGTCAAGGGAGGTTTGCAAGTTGCCAAAGATAAGTTGAAGAAGGTGACAACCCAACAACAGCATCAGCAGTCCACCTTACTTGCCTGGGATAGTTCAGTAACACAACCACCGTCCAAGTCCAGCACTCCATCCATAGTTGTAGCTACTACTTATTCATCCACTAGCTCCTCTTCTGCCAGCAGGAGCGTTGTATCAATGGATAAGGGCATTAAATCCCTTACCCCACTTACTTTGTTAGATTTCTATCATGTACCTCCACCCAAAAATAAATCAATGAAGAAAGCTTTCACTTACATCTTATCCACTTCTGATACTTTAAATTTTATTCCTCTTGAAAACTCTCCAAGTCTAAAAAATAATAATCATAGCTCTAGTCATTCCGATCCACTCTCTTCTGGTTCAAAATCAGACTTTCCTTTTCTGAATCAATCGAGTTCACGTCTTGAGATTGACTTGGAGTCAACTGACTCTGAGGATCCCATAGGACAAGTTGTAGGTATATCTGATGAGAAGATAGAACTTTCAACAAGTTCATCATTTCAAGAAGTCACTGAAGTCAACCTATGCAATGGAAAGGTTCTACCTCCTAGGATAGCACCTCTTGATAAGGGTAAACAAGTCATTGGTTCTAGTGAGCAGATAACCCCTCCAAAATATGCTCCACCCATGGATATGCTTGTGGAGGACCAAGTCAAAGTTGATTACAACATCCTAGCACCACTTGGAAAGTTGTTAGCTAAATTAAGCATATATGATTTCATTGCCTTAATTAAGCATATATGATGCCAAAGAAATGAGGGAATCTCTAGTCAAGGATCTCCTTGACCCAAAGATATGCTTAGCTCAACTGGCGACTACTGAAGAGAAGGCACGTAGCTCAAAAGACATCTTAGGAGTTACATTTAGTGATGAAGACTTACTTATAGGAATGACCAAGCACAACCGCCCTCTTTACATTACAGTGGACGTTAGCAGATACAAGTTATCGATAGTTTTGGTTAACCAAGGTGCATCAGTGAACATTATGAGTTTAAGAACCCTTGCCTACTTAAGGATCAACATCTCTAAGCTCCAAAAGGAGAGGATGATGTTGAGAGGATTCAATGAACAAAGAGAGAGGGCCTTAGGCTCCATGGTGTTGCCATTAGAGATAGATGATTGGAAGACTGAAGCTAAGTTTCATATCATAGATTCAGATACATCTTTTAATGCTTTACTTGGGAGACTATGGATACATGAGAACAATGCAGTTCCATCCTCTCTACATCAATGCATAAAGTCCGTGAAAGGTGGAATTGAGTACTATGTCAAAGGAGATCTCAAGCCTTTCACAGTTCATGAGGTCGAGATATATGAGGATGCAACCTATTTTCTTCTCCAAAACCAACAAGTCCATTCTCGTGAATCTAGTCAAGATCCCCAAGAGGGACAAAAAAAGAAAAGAAAAAGAAAAGAATTTGAAAATGAAAAGAAAAAAAAGAGAAAGAAAAAGAAAATAAAAGAGAGGGAGATGTGGACTTAGGGGAAGATATAGAACCTGGCATTAGATTCCACCCATAATTCATTACTCCATTCGAACACATGGGTAGGGTGACCCGATCTCCACCAGGTAGAGGTATAGGACAGTTTAGAGGCAGCCCTTGAGGTGGAAAGCCTCCCTATTGGACACCTAATAGGAGGTATGTCCCAGCCATCAGGAGCACTCCTAGTATTCACTTAGACTTAGAATCTAGTTTAAAGGATGAGTTATGTGGTTAGCATACTACCCAACTCTTCTCAGCAGCAGATCCCTTTCAAAGTGACATTGGATCATGATAGTGATGAAGAACGGGCTCCAAAGCAAAGCATAAATGTATCCAAGTCTGCATATGAGATAGTTAGGAGTCAATTGGGAACCTTAGGTCTAACCCCACTTTCTTCCCAGAAAGTTAAAGGTTTGGTAGTTAAGGAAGCCCCTAAGTCATCCACAGATGGGAAAACTCAAAGGTTCATTTTGGGAGCATCATCCTCAAGTCAAGAAGCTGATGTAGAATCTGAGGATGATTCATATAAAGATTTAATACAATTGCCTTTTGATTGGTATTCACCTTGTATTCTTAATTTAGAAAAGTAGGGATTAATCCCACACACTTGTTCTAAACATAGGTCAAATTACTTTGAAAGGTTATGGGACAACCAAAGCGGACATCCTTAATTAAGACCAGGACTAGGATTCGGTATAGTGGGTCCAGTCGATGATGATAATCATTGCCTAGTCATTATCAATCATTTGGAATCTAATAAGTTCTTTTCAAATTATGCTAACTCATATGAGGAGGTGTGTTTAGAAACTTCAAATGATCTAAACGACCTTGAAGTCAAGGATGCACTACTAGAGTTTGAAGAGGAGATCAATTCATCCATCGATGAGCTTAAAGAAATCAACTTAGAAACTAAAAATAATCCACATCCAACATACATCAGTTTGTTGTTAAATGATACTAAAATTAGATGATTTCAAGCATGATTGGCATATCTAAGATGCTTCATTTCCAACCTATCAGAAAGATGCCAACCATTTTTAGCACTTGTTAAAAAGGACACCAAGTTTAAGTGGGATGATAAGTGTCAACATTCCTTTGAAGAAATCAAGCACTACCTAATGACATTGCTAGTTCTAGCAGCCCCTATCCTGGGCAAGTCATTAATACTATATATTGCTACATTAGATGACTCCCTTGGTGCTTTGTTGGCCCAAACCAATGATGAAGGGAAAGAGAATGCACTCTACTATTTTAGTCATCGTCTAATCTCTGCTGAGGCAAACTATCCACCTATTGAAAAGCACTCTTAATCTTTGCATCCTGAAAGCTACTGCACTACATGCTATCTCATAAGGTGAACTTGATCTCTAGGACCAATCCATTACAATATCTCATGACACGGCTGACGCTATCTGAAATATTGGCATGTTGGTCCATGATTTTGTCATAGTTTGACATCACTTTTGTACCCCTCCGTGCAGTGAAAGGAGAAGTACTAGCAGATTTATTAGCAGCACACCATCTTCATGTTGATTCTCCACTTAGTGATGACCTCCCTAATGAACAAATCATGAACTTAGGGGACACTAGCATTCACCATTGGGAGATGTATTTTGATGGTGTGGTTTTCTTTCAAAATGGAGAAGAATCATGATCTACTATTCCAGGAAAGATAGGGGTAAGAATAGTTCTCCTAACTCTAGATCGCAATGTGATGAGGTTCTCATATCAACTATCCAATCTATTGAGGCTCTTATTGTCAGTCTGGAGTTATCCATTACACTATGCATCTAGAGTATCAATATCTTCGGGGATTCTCAATTAGTTATCAACCAAATTATTGGGTCTTACAAGGTTCTAAACCTAAGCTCCATCATTATCATAAGTACACTATGGCATTGTTGGCCCAAATCCTAGAGGATACTATTTATAAGATTCCTCGAGGAAAGAACATAGTAGCAGATGCATTAGCTAAGCTTGCTGAAGAGTTGGCATGTCTGGAAGATGAGTCCATACCAATAAGGGTGCAAAATAGATAAGTCTTATCCTTTGTAGATGCTGAACTCATCGAGAGATTCTCCTTTAAAGGGGAGGTTACCGTTACCAAAAAGGATGAAGTGTTAGATTTGAGGCAACCATTCATGGATCATCTAAATATATATGCAAACTATCTCAAGAGAAATCACTAGTGAAGGAGCTATTTTTCTTATGTGATGGCACCTTATACCGGTGGTCCTTCGATCATATGTCATTACATTATTTAGACAAACACAAAGCCTGTAGGATCATGACTGAGGTACACTCAGGTTTATGTAGAGCGCATCAATCCGGTCTGAAGTTGAAAGCCAAGCTTAATAGACCCGGATACTCATGGCCTTCAATGATCATAGACTACATGGACGTAGCTAGGAGATGCCACCAGTCTTACACCAACCACCAAACATTCTACATCTTACATTGGCTTCATGGCCATTTGAGCATTGGGGTACTGACATAGTGGGTCCAATCGATCCTCCTTCTTTCAAGGGTCATCGATTCATTCTAACTACCACCGACTACTTTTACAAGTGGGTGGAGGCAATCCCACTCAGAAAGGTCACAGGTTAGCATGTGCTCCAGTTTTTCAGGAACTATATCGTATATAGATTCGGGGTGCCACGATAAATTATATCCGATAATGGTACTGCATTCAAGAGCACCAAAATAAATAGCTTTACCCAAAGACATGACATAGATTGAAGATATCCTACCATCTACTACCCAATGGTAAATAGCTTAGCAGAAGTCTTCAACAAAACTCTCATCCAGATATTAAAGAAAACACTTGACGATAACAAGCAATAATGGCATGAGTAGTAGTTGAAGCCTTGTGGGCTTACCACACTACATACAGAACTCCAGCTCAATCTACCCCTTTCTCCTTAGTGAATGGGTCTGAAGCAATTCTACCATTAGAAGTCCAACTCCCATCATTAGGATAGCTATGGGTAGCAAGATTACCATGGAGTAGAATACCAAGTTATGGTTAGAAGAGCTCTAAGATTTGGAGGAGAGACACCTCCAGGCATGCTAGAACCTCAAGTTGTACAAAGCTAAAATGATTCAATCTCATAACAAGTTGGTCCACCCTAGAGCTTTTCAAGTAGGAGAGCTTGTTTTAGTTCTAAGGAGACTAATTGTTGCCCGTCGAAAGATGAGATGCACGTTTGAACCTACTTGGGAAGGCCCTTTTACCATAGAGAAGGCCTACCAAGTAGGATCTTATCAGCTTATAAATTATAAGGGAGAGCACCCAATGCTTCCAATCAATGGGCTCAACCTAAAGAAATATTATCCATAAATCTTATTTCAAATCAATTATCAATAAAATTTCTTTCATCTCAAATTCTATCTCTTTCGTGTTTAGAAACATCTTTGCTTGCAAATCTGCCATGATGTGTTTAGGATAGGTGTAAGGAACCCAAGCGGTGTCCTATCCTTTAGCTACACACCACCAACATAAACTACACACAATCACATAAAACAAACACATATCTTTTTGTCTTGGGCTATTTTGATATGGGATAAAGTCCCCTGTGGCACTCACTCATTAGATGCTTAGGTTGGGCTGACATGTTACCCTGCTAGTGTGTCACCCCATTGGTTCCTTGTTTAGAGGATGTAAGTCTACAAGATTTCTTCCTAACTTGACCACTGTAAATTTATGAGCACCTTGTTAATTTGGTGGGCCTTACTGCACAGTCAGTAAGTTACCTCAAGTTGACTTTGTTTAAGAGGATGTAATCCTACATGCTTTTTTTAACTAGCCATCATGCACAGTCGAGTATATTTGAGGTTTAGGATAAGTCCCCTAGTGGCACTTTTCCTCCCGACTAGTTCAAGTTTGGGTCTAGTCCTTACACGGGACTCCCCACTTGGTAGCCTCCCTAGGTCAGATAGCATATGTCCCATCGATGACAGACTATTCTGATGATCATTTCTATCTGTGAAAATATAAGTCTACAAGCCTTCTTCTAAGATTGGTCATCATAAACTGATGGACACCTTAGGTTGGTTGGTTATCTCCATGCTGATGATGACCCACCCAGTGGATACACTACTCATGGTAGATGTAAGTCTACAAGATTTCTCGTAGAGTTGGCCACCGTATACCTATAGGCTTTCATTTACAGGGTCTAGGATAACACCCCTAGCGGCACCTCCCCTGTGGGAACTCTATTTATATCATGTCCTTAGGAAATCCATTTAGGCACTACTTGAGTTACTCTTGGATTGGGCAGTCCCCCTTTCCTAGTAGCCACCCTTGTGGTTGGAGAATCTATCTTGCGGATATGTAGATTCTCCTTTGGTCCAGTAAGTATGAGATATGCTTAGGCTGATATAGCACCTTCTTAGTGTGGTCCCTCGTACACCAACAGGGTCGATGCAAACATATAAACAAAATATATATTTTTTTGCTTGTGGATTAGAAGGAAACCCCTAGTGGTACCTTTCCCCAAGCAGGCATCCTATCTTTAGGGCAATATCAACAAAACTTCCTATATGAGTCGCCTAACTACTTTTAAATTAAGATAAGTCCCTAGATCTGCACTCTCTCAGTAATCACCCTTAGGTCGGGTTTGACTTGTTGTGCCACCAATAGGTCACCCTGGCGATCGTCCTTGCTTTAGAAGATATAAGTCTATCACGCAATCTCTCCAGCACGACCCTTGCACACTGACGGGCAGCCTTAGGTGAGGTTTGATTTATTATGTTATCAACCGACACCCAATGGTTCCTTATTTAGTAAGGTGTAAGTCTATAAGCTTTCTTCCTGACTTGACCATTGCACACCGAAAGGCACCTCTTAGGTTGGTTAGCTCTACCCCATAGCTGGTAGACTATCCTTTTGGATTTATAAATCTAAGATAGGACAAGGCTGATATTAACCCCTTCTTAGTGGACCCATCGCACACCGACAGGGTCCATCTAAAATAAAATTAATTTTGACTATTTTTAGTTGATATGAGTCCACAGTGGCATTCGCTCAATAGTAGCTTTAGGTCAGGTTTAGTTTATTGTGCTATCGATCGATCACCCTAGTGGGTCCTTGTTTAGGAAGGTGTAAGTCAACAAGTTTCTTTCTGACTTGACCATTGCACACTGAAAGGAACCCTTTAAGTTGGTTAGCTCTATCCTGCGGCTGGTAGATTATTCCTTTGGATTTGTAAATCTAAGATAGGACTAGGCTGATATATCCCCTTCTTAGTGGATCCATCGCACACCAATAGGATCCATTTTATTAAATCCATCATCATCCCCCAGTGGAGTCCAAATTAAATCCATCCACTCTTAGCCCTAGTGGATGCTTCCTCGAAATAAACCAAAGAAAGCCATAAATTAAATCCTCCTTATCCCCAATGGATCCAAGTTCTTATCTTCAGCGAATGTACCCTCAAAATCAAACCAAATTTCCCACCAGCTAGGCGCAAATCATATCCTCTCCCCAGTGGAGCCCCATAAAATCAAAACAAATCAAATTCCCATACCTGACGGATAATCTGAACCTACTTCCCAGGTGGAAGGTTCATGGACTCCTCCCTGGTGGGACACAAATCCTAATACCCGGTGGCTCTTCTCTCCCCAAATCATGTTTATGATCAAACTCAAACCCTTATCCTCTCTATGGATAATTTGAACCTGCTTCCCTAGTGGAAGGTTCACATACTTGATCCCTCAATGGATCCTTTCTTCCTCTCTTATGCCCTTGGCATGAGTGAGTTGCATTGCACTAAGATCTTGATTCTATCTACATCTCGAGTTTAGGGGTAAATCATTTCTGTTAGTGCTCGTGACCCTTCGGATGTTGTTGATCGTCCCGGTAAACTCCAAAATGTGTGGTGTGCCTTGTAAGTTACACCACACCTATTGGGGATCCTTTTATTGACCTCACTTTCAAAGTGAGTTCTCAACTTTCTCATCATAGATCTAGAACTCTTGTAGACACTAAAAGCTCCATAGTCTTAAGATACTTCTAGTGATTAGGTGAACACTTAGCCTACGTCTAGAGACTTAGAAGGGTTAGCCATAGGAATAGGTTATGCCTTAGGGACTTAAGGAGACTTACATACCCTATAGCCTAAACCCAATCTATACTTTCCTTCTCAAACCAAACCTTAAATTCATACCAAACTGAAACCAAATTTCCAAGTCTCATAATTAACCTCATGATCAAATTCAAGCTCAAGATTTCTCCATAAAACCCCATAATTATATTTAGAGCCCTTTCCAAGCCCTTTGATTTCTTCTTATGGACTTAGCCTTAACCAAATTCAAATCAATCTCAATTCAATTATTTTTCTCAAATATCAATTCAATCCCTCAATCATTTACCAAATCTAAATTCGAATACCAAACTAAATAATTCAATCTCAATATCAAATCTGAAATCAAAATTCCTTCTTTAGCCTCTCATAAGCCTAGCCAAATCTCCACCAAAATTATTCCAAAAAATCAATTATTCCTTCATTTATATTCACAAATATAAATGAAATCCATACCCAAATAGCCAAAACCAAATCAAACTAAATCAAATCAAGCCAAATCCCATCTTAAGCCCTATGGATCTATGTCCATAAGCTTAATCAAATCTCATACAAATCAATATAAAATGAATTTGCTTCCTGATAAACCAATTACTCTTTCATTTATATTCATAAATATAAATGAAACCCACCCTCCAATGACCAAAAATAAATCAAACTAAATCAGTTCCCTACTTAAAGCCCTTTTGACCTACACCCTTAAGTTTGGTCAAATTTGCTTCTAAATCACTCTAAACTCAAGTGATTTTCCATGAATCATTTATATTCCCAAATATAAATGAAATATAAATTCATATGACCAAAACCAAGTCCAAAATCAAACTAAAACCCAATTTAAGCCTTTTTAGCCAATTTCTTGGACTTGGCTAAATCCTAACCAAATCAAGCCCAAATTAATAGATTTTCTCTTGAATCAATCATTCCTTCAATCATTTACCCAAATATAAACATAAACTACAATTATCAAATCAAGCTCAAGTCAACCCAAGCCAAGCCCAAGTTAGCCTTTTTAACCTGAAAACTTCAAATGACCCAAAATCCATTAGACTCCAAATTGATTGTAGTTGGATTTACATTTTAATCCTAGGCTCATATATTTGAGTTCAACTAAACTTGAATCAAACCAAAACTAAACCAATTGACCCATTTAGGCTCACTTGACCCAAAGTGACCTAAAGAATCCTTTTTGAACCAAGTTCTAATTCAACCTAAATTAGATTGAACCAATGCCACCCAAGCCTCATATTATGATCAACAATCACCCTAGGATGATCAACCAACTTGAATTAGGTCAAACCAAGTCAACTTGGTCTTTTGACCAAGTCAACATTTAACCCAAATGAAACCTAAACAAGCCAAAACTCACCATATGTCAAATTGATTGAAATCATTGATTCAAACCAACTCATGATAATGATTGAACATGACTTGACTCTCAATTGAGCCAAACCAAATTTAATTGTCCATTTGACCTAAGTTGACCCAAATTAGCCTAAAAAGCCAAAATGGGTCATATCATAATCTAGTCCAAATTGATTGCAACTAATAGCTAAAGTTCATTCTAAATCAATTACTAAACTTGGCCAAAGCCATAATCAAGCCCAATTTGACCAATTGGTCAACTTGACCCAACCTAGCCCAAATTGACCTAAAAGGTCAAATTGACCAAAATCCAAATTAAACTCAAATTGATTCAAATCAAAACCTACAATCATTTTGAATTAATCATTTGAACATGAACCAACACATAACCCAACCCGATTTGGTCAAATTGGTCAAATTGGTCAACTTGACCCATTTGACTTCAAATGAGCCAAAATCAAACCTAAGCCAAACCAGTCCAAATCATTTGAACCAAAACTCTTCAAATCATCATTTGAACATGACCCAAGCTTTGGTTTGATTTGACCAATTGATCAACCCAACCCAACATGAACCCATATGAAACCATTTGACCATATGAAGCCAAAACCCATAAAATCAACTCATAAGACTTTGATGGCTGACCAAACCCAACCCAAATTGACCCTAAGTAAGCCCAAAGTCTGTCCATAAGCCAAGTGGGCCCCATCCAAGGTGATTAACCATTGGACAAACCTTTTTGCATTGGATTCCTTCCACCATTTGGCAAAAGTACACTCTCCCATCACCTGGACAGCCATCCAATTGCCAAATGAAGCATGCCTAACCTTCCTAGCCCACTCTAAGCACACTAGGACTTGCCATGAACCAAGGGGAGGTGAGTTAACTCACCTCCCATGTAAACCGAGCACCCCGTGGACAAAGGAAAAGGAAATCTCCCCATATCAGGCCTTGAGCCACCTCCCAAGCCTTCCCCCACTCCTAGCAAGCCACGTGGACCTGATGAAGATAATTTTGGCAGTCAGACGATGGCTGGCCAACTAGAAAATGAGACTGAATCCCATCCGTCCAACTCAGTAATTGAGGGGGTATACCCCCCTCAATTCGAACGGGAATTACATCATTCATCTTTTTTTAAGCCAGAGAGAATGAAGGAGAGCCTCCCATAACCATTCCCCAAGCTCCTAAGCTCCCCTATTCCTCCATCTCTCAATTTTACATCAAACCAAAATATGGGAGACCAATTCCAAATCCTATTTGCTTAATCCTCCACCAAACTTCAATCAACTTTGCACATGCCTTCCTTGGACCTAGATGAGTAAGAACGAATCATTTCCCAAGCTCCAAAGCCACCGAAAGCTCAAGTTCGATCAAGACTGAAGCTTTAAAGTGCATGGTTTGGTTGTCCGAGGGATCTACTCCAAATCAAGGGTCAAGCTTCTCAACAGGGCTTCATATTTACTAGACGAAGTTACCGCCGTCAATCCCACTGCTGATCTTAAGCTTCAGGGAGGTAATTCTTCAAAATTGTAGCCTAGGTAATTTTTGGGTAGGTCTTTTGTGAAAGAAATGTGTATGTCATGCAATCTTAGCCGTTGGATGTGTTCTTCTCCTTCCCTTAATGGTGTGAGATCATTTGGGAATCAATCCAAGCTCTGGTGAGCTCGGATCAAACAGAGGAAGACGGACGATATCCATCTTTCGCCACTCGTGAAGGAGAAAGATCATGGGTCATCCATTTCGCTTGATTGAAATGGATGAACATGATTAAATCATGCTTAAATCCCCAAATTATTCCCTCTAAACCAAGAGATTAATCATGGCTATCTGATCTTAGATCGGACAGTCCATGACAAAGTGCATCCACCACCGGCTGACTCAGCGTGCAATGTGATAACTTAAATACCCAATCCCATCGCACCACATGGAAAGCACGCCGCATCAGCATGCCACATGGCGTCAAAGGGATTAGGGCTTTAATTAGGGTTAATTAATCCATTTTTAATGCTAAATCTTCCAAAACTCATAACTAATTATAAAAAACTCCAAAAAATACCAATGAGGGTTCATTTTAAAGGTATTTCAAAGAAGAATTTAATAAAAATATTTTTAATGGATTTTGAACAGTAAATAGAGCTTAATTAGGGTTTAATTAATAACTTAATTATCTTAATTACTCCTTAATTAATCATCTAACTAATTTCAAACTTTTTAAAGATGTTTAAAGGGATGGCTTCTACCTCCCCTATTTTCTTGGAATTTATTGGTTGCTTAATTAGGAAAATTGATTGATTAAATCTTAATTATCCTCTTAACTTTATTAAGGGGTGATTAAGCATATGAACAGTGATTAATTAATTATTTGGACTCCATAATCACTGTTGAACAATTAGGAGACTTAGGGAAGTGGATTGGAGCCTCCCTCCTAATCCTTTCTCTAATTTTCCCTCTTTTCAACTAAGGTCTTGATTATTAATTAATTAACTAATTAGAAATTTAACTCGCTAAATTATAATTCAAATCATATTAAATCATGCTTAATCCAGTGGATAGATTATGGAAATAGGTGGGGACCTCTTTCTCTACCTTTTCCCTTAAGCCCGTCTCATTTCAAGATAATTGTTAGCTTTGGTTAGTCCTTTTTTAGGAGAGATGGATTAATGGATTATTGGTTTAATTGATTTAAAAAATCTAATTAAATCTAATTTTTCCTTAATCCATCTTGGGTAGAGCTTTAAGTGTTCAAGAATCTAAAGAGCTTAATGAAATTATGATTAGCTCATATGTGTGAGAAAATCATGAAGGTAATTAAAATTGTTCCTTAAGCTTAATTATTAAATGATTACGAGCTAATTGCATTAGGCCCCTTTCATTTCATAGGTGCATTACGATTTACTTTTCAATTTATTTGCATGTCATATTAACTAATAATTATTTAATCAATTATCTTAAGGTAACATAGGTAAGAGTTAATTAATTGATTTAATCCATGCTTAACTTAATCAATCCATAAAAATCATTTAATTGCTTCTTATTAAATCAAATTAATTTACACATATGGGGAATGAGATTAGGATTAGCTCCTCTTTCTCATATCTCTCTTAAATCAAATTAAACAAAAAATTAAAAATAACTTTAAGATACTTTGGTTTATTTTAAATAAGCTTATTTAATGTGATTGTCCTTAGGAATTAGTTGGATTGAATGAAATTACATGCTTGTGTTTCTTTATTTCTTTCCAATCATATTAAAACATTGCATGCCACTTGATTCATGCATTCATTTCTTTCAAAATCAATTAAAAATAAATGATTTCCTTTATTTCAAATTTGCATGTGTTGACTTAATTAAAAATATGTGTGGCTATTATCACTATTAAATAGAAAATTATTTGAAAAGTACATAAATCAACTATAACACATGAAGTAATGATAATTATAAGCATTTATAAGCTTGTATGTGCTTACAACTTAGAACATGTGATATGAAGTTCTCTTTTCCTTAACCTTCATGAATTTACATAAGGATATGAATATTAATAAGTGTATAGCTCATTTGAAAAGGACACAACACTTGCTTGGGTTTATTCTTATCTATATCCATGTTAGAATTTAGATAAAATTTTAGCTCACATGCATAAATAAATCAAAATACAATTCTTACATCATTTACATTCTTATAATTGTTTGTACACTCATGAGTATTTAAGAATAGCCGGTATATTTAGTCTAGACACCCAAAGATGCACGGCTTTGACTATCCCTAAAGAGGTTTCTACCGCATTCCCCTGGCCAAACAATGGCGAAGTACTTGCTTATAACTTTTATACACTTGTGTGTGCATATGGCTAATGAATGAAAATCTCACCTTATTCCATATGCATAATTCAAAACAAAAAGACAATTTTTGCATGATTTCCATTGTTAAAGTTATTTATACATCCATGTGTATTTAAGAATAGTGGGTATATCTAGTCTGGACAGCCGAGGAAGCATCATTTTCAGTAGTTGAAAGGAGGTTCCTACCTCGTTCTCCTGGTCAAACAATGGTGAAGTGCTTGCTTAGAACTTTCATACATTTGAATGTGTATTTAGCTAATGAATGAGAATCCTCTTTTTCTATGAAACTCATTTATGCATCATGTATTTAAGTGTGACAAAAACTTATTGCTTGTATAGATATGGTTAGGACTTGATCATATGCATGTTATGTATGATGGAAAGAAATGAATAAATATATGTCGTGTGATAGTAATTAACTCCAATTAATCTTAAGATATATTTCTTATTGAATGAGATTATTTAAAGTGAACCTCAATTTAGGATTAATTAAAATAAGTAATAAGTCATTCACTAAAGAGAATTAATTAATTAACATGCTTTAGATGTGGCATAAAAACAGGGATAAAAGTTAATGATCCCCTCTTTTTTTCTCTTTATAATACTTAGTTATTAAGTGTAAGCCAAATGAAACAAAAGAAAACATTAACTAAAAATCAAAAATCAATTAAGCCACTTAAAGTGAAACAATCCTTTAGATTAAGTCCTTTCTTACTTAAAAAATTATAACAAAGCCTAGTTAAAGCATACCACATAAGCCATAATACACACACCTTAGATTGAGTCATCACTTTTAGTCTTATGTTAGGGCGGTGCATGGTTTGATGTATATTTGGTTTCATGATGTATTATTATAGACTGAATGTTATGGTGTATACTTTGTAGACTGAATCTTAGGTCAGGATTAGCCTAATGATATTTTTTACAGGATATTATGCTTAAGGGGTGTTTAAAATAAATATAAATATTTTCTTTTGTAGGTTTCTTAACCCCTAAGCACAATCTAAATTAGGATAGCTGGACTTGGTTACCCATGTGTGGGGTACTAAGTCTAAGTTATACATATAACCGCTTAGGTTGTATGGTGTGTTTAGCTAACACTTATTTTGCAGGTGTAGTTGGATTTACTTTTCCTATTTTTAATGTAATTATGCATTAGGAATTAAGATTAGAGTTATGGGGGGATTAGGATGAGCGAAAGCTAGAAGGATTTATCTTGGGAGGCCCCCGTAACGCCTTTAGAGCAAGCAAACTCAAATGAAGAAATGGAGGAGATATGACGAAAGAAGAAAACAAGACCCCCCATAGCTTTATTCATTTGTAAAAATTATAGCTATTCTTTCATATACTGGGCTGCATAAGGGTATAGCTCAGCTACCTATTTTGTCTTTTCATATTGTACGGCGATACTCGACCACACTGACCTTTTATTCTTTTACGTTGGGTTTATAAATTATTTTATGTTTTGTTTATAATTACGCAATAGAAATGTCATGTCTTTTCCTAGTTTCTTCATATATAGTGATTTAATGTGTGGTCTAGATTTTCTTAGGCTCTTAGGAAAAATTAATTTTTCTACCCTAACTACAACTCATAACTAAATTTATAAATAACTCATAATCTCACATAAAGCCTAGGAATTAAATCAAGATAATTAAAAGATTTAGTAGCCCCTTAGTTGGATGTTGTATGCTTAATATCGTGCATGTCAACTTGTTTCACTTCTGCTAAAAAAGGGTTCCCACCCTTGCACGATAAGGGAAGACTTGACTTTTGAGGATCTCCTCTGTGGTGGAAAACACCTCTTTCATTTGATTTAGCTAATAACCTTATTTCATCATGCATTTAGATATATAAAAATTCTATAGCCTTTGTCAAAAAATTAAATAAAAATTGATAAGATTTGCATTAGACTAAGTCATTACTCATATCACTCATGCTCTAGTCTCTTAGTGAGTGAGTTTAAGGATTTTAGTTTCTTTCTAATAATAATAACCTAACCATCTTGCAAAATATATGACTTGACCACATAGTTTTCAAGCGTATGAGAAGTTAGCTGGTTGCCACTCAAGGCGATTATAAGTCTAGCAGTCGGGTGGTTTACCCTCTCTTGTGGAGGTAAATCATGTACCCATCTTTGCTTAAATTTAGGATGCACTTTGGCGTTCATTAAAGTTTCCTAGATTTAAGATCTGAGATTGTTGTTCCCCTCAGGATGCTTAAATCCTCACCTCTTAGGCATTTTCATAATCTTATATTATGGGATTATAAGTCCTAGTTTTCTAATAAAGTTTCAACTCAAATATATAATTCTCTTCAACTTCAAATATATAAAGCCCAACTATATGATAGATTAAAATATTTATAAGGTTTTATAGTATCATGAGCATTCCCTGTTCATCTCCCTTTGGCTTCGATAATAAGTCTCTCTTTTTTGATCAATCCCGATTGATTTTCCAAACATAGCCAATTTATTGATAGTCCTATCTTTGAAATCTTTGGAGACAACAATTGCCTACTTTAATGAAGGGTATTCCTTAAAAACTCACCTTACTTAGGATGTAATTAACTATGGGGGCTTGCCCTCATAGGAAACTTTAGAATCCTATTTAAATAAATCCTACTTTATTCATCCATGTAAAGTAGGGGAAAAATCTCTAGTATATTTAAAGACACATCATGCCTTAGGAGTCCATATTATGTGATTGGATCCATTGTAGGGTAGTGATTTCTATCATTCAAGATAGAGCACTATTCCTTAATATCGTACTATATCACCTCAATAAGTACACCATTAGATCTGTGTGGTGTTCCCCATACACATAATCAAAAATAAACACCACAGAAGGCTATGCTAGAAAGGATTGCTATCATAAATAAATTAAAATATTATTTTCTTGCATGTGTTCTTTAAGTCCTTAAGCTTAGCCTATAGGACAGGTGGGCTTGGAAACTAACTAATGCTAAGCATGTATGTTTGTGAAATATAACTGTTGTGTGATGTTTGTATTTTTCTGATATCTATTTTGCAGGGCTTAGGATTTATTTTTGAAATCAAAATGTAAAATTGAGCATAAAATTAGGATTAGCAGTAGCTAAACCTACCTTGAGATGGTGTAGAGGTCCCCTATCAAGTCTGATGGATGTCCCTAAAGAAGGAGATGATCCTGAAAAGAAGACACATAGATCTAATCTTGTAGTTCTATGGTGGGTTATATGAGGGCAGAGCTCAGCTACCCATTTTCCTTTATTCTGAGGCATACAACAGTACATGATTGCATAGCCCTTTTTCATAAATCTAAATTGGCTTGATTTAGTTTGGGTGTGTAATAGAATCAACTTCCTTTTTTATGTTTCTTTATGTATTGTGCTTTCTTGTGATGAAATCCTGGACGATTAGACTCACAAGAAAATTTAAAATTTCTACTCAATCTAAATCTAAACAACTAAAACAAAACTAAAAAAATTTGAAACCTCACATAAATTAAAGCCTTAGAAAAAACTTAAAATAAATTAGAAATAATTAGGTCTTGAAACCATGATATCATATTACTCTAAAATCTTGAATAGGCACTTCTCCCATTGCACATAAAGAGCATCTAACCTGTGATGCCACCTTCTTGGACAAGTCTACTTTCTTTTATTGATTTGGCACATAACCATTCTAATTGCATGACATTTATGTATAAAAATGCATACCCAAGACCTTAAATAAATCTCAAATCAAAATCTATAAAAATCTAAAAAAAATGTGCATTAGTTAGATGAATTACATACTCTACATGATCTTGGGGATTAGGGAGTGAGTCTAGGATCCTTAGATTCCTTTCTTAAAAAGATAACATCCCAACCATCCTTCATTCATAAGACTTGGTGTCATGAATTTAAAATGTGCTTAGGTGGTGTCAGCAAGCATCCCTTTCCAGGCGGGTTGTAAGTCCAAAAGAGTCAAGGATAGGTTAGTTCCCTCAAGTGAAAGGAATGGCCTATAATTCCTAAAATGAAACTAAGTCGAGCATCTGACAAGTGTTAGAAGCACTTGGAGACTTAGGTTTGAAACATCCTTCTCAGGAGTAAGTCTTCAACCCTAGGCATTTCTGCAGTCTTATGCTGCTAGAATTTAAGTCCAAGACTTCTAAGAAAATGTTAACTCGAACTTAAATTAATATCTAAAATTTAAAGCCCAATGATAGGATAGTTTAAATTCCTACTTGGCATCCTAGTATTAATAGGCATTTCCTACTTCATCCCGTTTGACTTTCAAAACTAACTCTCTTCACTTTGGATAGGTCTCAGTTGATACTTCCAAATCAATCCTTTGGAAACTATCCTAGAAATCTATAGAAATAATAACTTATTTCTTTAATCAAGAGTGTTCTTAGGAAGAGACCCTTCTTAAGATGTAATTAACTATATGGGCTTGATCTTATAAGAAACCATGAACCCGGTTTAAAATAAATCTTATTCTACCTTCCATGTAGTTCAGTGGAAAAATATCTAGTACACGAAAGACCCATTAGCCTTAAGAGTCTTTTACTAAATGATCAAATCTATTATATGAAAATATGTTTATCTTCCGAGATAATATGTTTACTCCTTAATGAAGCATTTGTATATCCAAATAAGAAATTCTTAAACTCTATGTGGTGCATAAATTTTCCCCACAAGGTTGATGGGTCTACATATACCAGAGATCTTTCCCCTACTTAACATGGATGAAGTAAAGAAGGGATTATTTTATGCCTGATTCTTTAGTTCTCTATGGAGGCAAGCCCTTATAGTTAATTGCATCAAAGAAAATAAAAAATTTCTAAGAATATTCTCGATTAATGTAGTCAATTAATATCTGTAAAGATTTCAAAGATTGATGACCAAAGGATTGGTAATTATTGAAGATCAAAAGGGAAGGCTCAAGATAAAAAGAGTTCTTAATGGTTCCAAAGAAGGATAAGTAGGAAATACTCATAATATTAGGAAGCCTCATGAGTGTTTCAATCTATCCTATAATGAGGTTTTATGTTTTTGAAAGAGAGAATTATAATCATTTAAATTAACATTTTATTAGAATGTTAGGGCTTAGATTCCAACAACACAAGATTGTGGAGATGCTTTAGAGGTGAGGGTTATACTCATAGCAAAGGAGAAATCAGTAGCCTCTAAACCTATATCTAAAAGTATCCTAGCATAAGCTAAGAGCTCAACTTAATTCTACTCAAAGAAGTGGGATATATTTGATTCACTTCCACTAGAGGGACTGAACCGATCTTGACTCTTTTAGACTTACAACCACCTAGAGTGGTTGCTAGCTAACACCTCCTACAATTCAAAACCAAGTGATTGATCATATGTAAATGTAAGATAGCAAGGCTATTATTTATTAAGAAATAATATAAAACCCTAAACTCACTCTCTAAGAGACTATATCATGATTGCCATAAAAATTCATGACTCAAACTAAAATAGTAAAATTTATACATTTTTATTTTATTTTTGACTCTTTATTTTGGACTCATGCTTGGGAGAATTTATTCTTAAATGCGTGATGAAATTTAATTATGGGCTAAATCAACTGGAAGAGGTGTTCTCCACTGCAAGGAACTATTCTTAATGATAAAATCTTGTCTCTTATCATGCAAGAGTGGAGATCGCTTATTTTTGAAGAGTGAGACAATATGCTTGCATGATGTTATAACATTCAGTTATATAGCTAAGGGGTTATTAAATCTTTTATTTCTTGATTAAGATACCTAGGCTATAGAGTAAGGATATAATTTGGTTAAAATCTTATTAAAATTATTAGTTGGGATAAAAAAAAATTAAGTTTCTTAAAGAGGTTACCTCATCCAAGCCAGACAACAAGTAATCAATCTTTAAGAAACCTAAAAAAATATATCTTTTCTATTACCCAATCAAAGTAAACAATTCAACAAACATTGACGATAAAGAAAATAAAAGGTTTGTGAAGACAGGCACTGACGTACACCCTAAAAAAGAAAAGAGATAGGTAGCTGAGTTGTACCATTATATAACTTAGTTTATAATTAAAAAACAAATAAAAATAAAGCTATGGGTGTCTTTAATTTTTCAACTTCACTTTTCTTTATGGATTTAAGTACTCCAAGCATCACATGGCCTCATAATTCTAAGCCTTCTAGCCACCACTTATTCTAAATCTATTGCAAAAATTATATTTTTATGAAATGAAATTCAAACTACACCTACAAAATAGAGGTTAGCTTAACACACATTCAAGACAAGCAGTTATATCTCATACATTTATTATTACAATAGTCTCTAAAGCATAACCCCCTATAGAAAATATCATTAATCTAATATCATCCCGCCATCCAAATTACACTCAATCAATCCTAACATCTAGTCTAAAACATCACATCATCACAACAAACATCGACCTAACTTAAGGCTAGAATAGTTGTCTTAGTATCCTAATGTGTGTACAGGGCTTAGTGTGGTAAGACAAAGCTAGACTTTAACAATTGAAATGTAATTTCAAAAAGGGATTTAATTTATTACCATTAGGTGATTTTAATTTAAGTGATTAATGACTTAAAGAGATTTTAAATTTTAATTTAGTTTAAGTTGGAGTTCAATTTAATGTTTCAAAGACTATGAGGAATGGTGGGCCTCGCTTAAACATAGGGCGCACTCTTCCTTATGCCCTAGTCCTAATAGAGTGAACACTTCATCAAAAGATGAAGATTCACCTTATGAGTCTAAATTAAATGTATTTTATTAGTTTTAATTATTTTACTTATTGATGTTGAGCTATAATTATTAACCAAATTATGAATTTTAATTAATCTTAATTATGATTTAAATCCAAATTATTTCAAAATTTTCATATGTTATATCTTAAGGTTCAAGAACACACTAAAGGATACTTTATAATGCTTTGCTTGAATTTTTGAATTATTAATTATTAATTAATTATAATTAATTAATTAAGTGACATAATTTTATATTAGTGGTATAATATTTCCAAAATTATGGAAATTATTATTTAGATTTACTAAAATGCAAAGGAAATTTTCTATGATAATTTGAGATAACTTTAAATAAATTTTTATTTTATAATTATTATATTTTTTAACATAAAAGATAAATTTTAAAGTTAAATATATAGATATAATGCCATAAAACTTTATAAGAGCATTATGAATAAGATCTAAATACTCCCACAAAAATTTAATGTTATTTCAAAATTATTTTTGATCACTTTTTTTATTACTTGATTTAATTAAATATTTAAATACAAAAATATTTTTTTTTATTTAAGTAAGATTTTTTTTTTTTTTGGATTCTTCATTGACTTTTAAATTTATTCATAAAATTTGAGAGTCATTTATATTTAATTTTGATTTCATATACATCTTAATAATTGGTTTAAATTATTAAATTATAATATTTAAAAAACTAATTATTTCATTTTGCTTACAATTTTCCTTGATCTCAATTGTCTATGTCTTAAGGGATTTGTGTTTATATTTTTTTTAAAAATGTGATTTAAGTTAGTTATGAATTTCTCCAAAATTTTATATGAGTAACTAATGAAATAAAACTTAATCAATTATAATTAATTATTAAATTAATTATAATTAAGGATACAACACATAACTGATTATTTTGGCCTTTAGGATCAACATATGACAATTAAGAATTAAATTAATTTTACAATTGACTTTCATAAATTATGCTTAAATAATTTGTTATATTTGATTATAATATTTATAATATTATTGGTTTAATTATTTTTATTAGGTTTTACTTAGATTTTAAGGTAATTTAATTTGCACATTTCTTTAGGTTTTGTTTGATCACATATTATTTATTCTTTTGTTTATAATTCTAAAGATTGATTAACTTCTCTTTTTTTGTTAGATTTAATTTAATTTAGTAATAATAGTAATAAATGTTGGATTAGTCATGATCATTCGATCAAGGATCAAATGAGCACAAGTTAATCATAGCTTGATAGGTGGAATCAAATCAGTATGTCATTTACCCTAATCAAGAATATTTGTTCCAACCATATGAAATAATCGATCTTAACTTTGCTGCTAAACTCTCACCAAAATAGTCCAAAGTAAAGTGCAAGAGATCTAATAGTCAATCCCTAATGATGGTCTCATTCAATGCACCAAACATGAAGTTGCTATGGCTTTCTAAGCATTTGAAAATTGTACGTCACCAAAGCTAATGTCTAGTGAATTTTGACCGAGAGGTAGATTCTGTTGGAAGAACCAAAGCCCTATTGAGATGCTTATTGGTTGGATCAATACGTCAGCCAACATTCCTTTTCTCTCCTCCTTGGAAATATGCTTTGCATTTAAGATCACAGATAGCAGTCAAATGCATAGTCAAATGTGAGCAGCTTCAAAATGCTAAGATTAGAGCAGCTAAACATGGCAACATGGATCTCTGTCATGCCTAGAAGGAAGAGATAATAGGTTTAGGCTAGACCATGAAGAAGTAAATGAAAACACCTTCGAGGTTGTGCTCCACCATCTTCAGATGAGATGGATTGAAGTATATTTTTTTTAAGAGGCAGATTGGTATTTATTCAACTAGATTGCCCCTAACATTACATCAATATTTATTTATATATGGGTTCTACTTCCTATGGATGCAGGCATCCATAATTAATTACCACTCTTACCACAGTAAGGGAGCACTCTCAATTAAGGTTAGAAATAGACATGTCTATTTGATATGTATTAGTGTCTCAAAGGTATAGTGTAGTTTAAATGATTGTCTAAAAGGAAATAGGAATGTAATCCCAATCAAAATCCCATGGTTCCATCATCCCAAGATTACATTATTCTAGCCTACCAACATCAGAGGGACATAGCCATAATATCTAGAGAATCTGATTAGCAGTGAAAGGTTGCCTTATTTCAGATATCCCGAGTAGACTTATAATTTCTTGCGTAATTGGCATAAGAGTGTTCATGTGGTGAATAATTATAATGTGGTTCACCATCTTCCTGTTCTCCATGCAAACACCTTATAATATGTTCACCACATGAACACTCTCACACCACTTACACTAAAAATTCTAAGTCTACTTGGGATACTTGAACTGAGGCAACCCATGGCTACTAATTAGATTCTCTGGACATTACGATTATGTCTCTCTGTTGTTGGTAGGCTAGAATAATGTAACCTTAGGATAATAGAACCATGAGATCTTGATCAAGATTGCACTCTTATTTTCTTTTAGAAGGATATTTAAACCATACTATACCTCTAAGGCACCAATCATACCAAATAGATCTGTCAATTTTCAACCTTAATTGAGAGTGCTCTCTTGCTATGGTAAAATGGGTAATTAATTATGGAGGCTTGTATCTTTAGGAAGTAGAACCCAAATCTAAATAAACCCTAACATAACATTAGGGGAAATCTAGCTAAATATATACCAATATTCCTCATAAAAAATATACTCCTACCCATCTCATCCAAAGATGGCGGAGCACATCCTCAAAGGTTTTTCTTCCAAGCGATCAGATTTCTAGTGACTCTGTTTTGTATTACTTCTCTCTCCATCTCTGGTTGGAAAATTAGAAAGATAAATGCTATCCTAAGAATATCTCGTGTCATATTCCTTTGATTTCTTGATTGAGTAGAACCCCAAAATCATCCATGCCTCACCAATATGATGAGGGAGGGATCCACTGTTAGATTCCCCTAAGCTATAATTAAGACTAGTTCCACTAGAGCCACTATCTAGTTCAGAACAATCTATGAGGTTGTTTAGTTTCTACCAGCTAGACCAGTTAATGAATTCATATCTAAGGTATCCAGCAAAGGAAACAGGTCCCAAATGAGCCCAGGCCTGACACAATCTCAAAGAGAATATATGTCTTTTATAGGTTATCAAAGACATTCCCGCATGCTAAGAATAAAATGATTGCCAAGCCCAAATTGAAATCTATTATAATCAACCCACTTAGTACCAAGTCTAAGAAACAGAGCCCAGCACAAACTACCATCCTAGCTCCGAGTGATAAAAATGACCATGACTAAGATATTTAGAAGAGCTCAAAGGAAATACAATGCCTCCCATAGAGCTATCAGACTACCTATTCATACTGAGCATCAATCTAACCCACAAGTAGAGGCCAACATACCTACAGATAATAGCTTTAACCTATTCAAGTGGGTCAAAAACTCTGATGGAGTTATAAAGAAATCTTTCTAGGACAAACATATAAGTCCCATGTCTTAGAATCAATCATAGCAAAAGGAAACTATTTCATCCCAAATTTACAAGGTCCTAAAGACTGTCAAGAATTGTGGTCTTCAAAGAAGGATTAAGAAGTTGGTAAGCCAGGTCACCAAGCCAATAATTCCTACTTCAAAAGGAGTGGGAATATTAAGAAGTATTGTATTGCACATCTTGAGAAGAAATCAAGACAAATAATGGGATGATCGGTGAGCACTGACAATAAGCCATCCAATCAAAAATAAATTGATGGCTAGTTGTCAAAAGGTTCCAACAATAATATCAAAGAAAATCACATCACCCAGGCCATTCTAACCTAGTTAGTGAGCACCAAGGTGTGACATCTAGGACTTATTCTCAAAGATCCATCAATGGGAGGTCTCAACTAATATGGAGAGCCAAAGGATAATGTGCTTAGTATGAATCAACTCCCCCAAATAATGAAGAAGATGGCTCTCATATTATCTGCTGGAAGCATCAGTCTAAAAAGAACTAGCCAATGGATGATGACATGAATGATCAACTTTTTGGGAAAATGAAGATCTCCTAACCAATGAAAAATTGCGAAGTCTAGATCTCCAAAATAATGAAGATGTTGATCACATGGAGGTTGAGATCATTCGCATGGTTGACACTCATTTACGAAACAAAGGTGTAGTGTTCGAACAACAAAGCGAGGAGGATCAACAGGGAAACCCAAGTCATTGAGAGCCTAGAGGTGAGGCTCAAGTAGAAGTGGAAGTGATTGAAGAACTCACAGACATTGTAGCAAGGTTACAACAATAGAAGAGTTCTCAACTCCAAAGGAGAGATAAATAAATCAATCAGCTCAACAACCACCTTAATGAAATGAGTGGGTTGATGAAATATTTATTTGGTCAACTTAATCTTATAGCAATGGCAATGCAGTAGATACCTCCAAGGAATTTACCAAAGATAAATAATCCAACAGTGGAGAATGAGGGTGTACAAAATCCTCCACCCAATTTACCAACAGCAATAGCACAGAGACAAGAACTTCAAGGGAAAGCCATACCGAACCCTTATCAAGAAGCTGATGTTATCACCAAATCCCAAGTGGAAGACGTCATTAGCCAAAATGTCAAATCAATAATAACTTCAAAAACTACTGAGCAATTGGTAGGAAAAGAGCGAATATATCTAGCCAAGTAAGATCAAATACAGTATCTTAAAGGATATGTAGTGTCAAAGTTCAACACATTCTCAAGAACATAAAATTTGCAATAATATTTGGCTCATTTTAAAGCTTCATGCAAAAATATCGGTGAAAATGATGCTTTGTTGCTACACCAATTCATCAATAGTCTTACCCATATGGCCTTTGAATGGTATGTTGAGCTACTTAATGACTTAGTAAAAATATTCACTGAGCTAAAGGCACTCTTTGCCAAGAGATTTGTAGGTGCAACAAAGAAAGTAACAATTGCATATCTCACCTTGGGAAAAAGGAGAAAGGGTGAGGGTATCACTAAATATATCACCAGAAGGAGGAACCTAAGCATGAGATGTGATCAGCAGGTCACAGAAAAGCATGCAGTGGAACTCCTCATGGGAAATATTGATGATCAGATAGCCCCATACCTTGCCATGGCTACAGTCAATACATTCTAAGAATTATTAGATCGTGTAGCCAAGTTTAAAAGGTTTCCCAAACAAAAATGGCTTAATTTTGGCTACAATAATAACTTTGCAGGAAGATGAAACCAGCCTAAGCTACAAGAGTCCAAAAAAAATGATATGAATATAACATTTACATTTATAGTGTACAAAAAGGAAAATGTAGGAGCATGAACTTTACGACTGGTCATAAAGCTGACAGAGGAAAAGAAAAGAGTACCAACTCTCTAGTAAAAGATGGCTAAATAGTACTCATTTAAAAGAGAATGTGTTGCCATGATTTTCAAACATGCTCTAAAGTTGATATTACAACTCCTAAAGCTGTATTAACAAGATCAAGTAAACAAGGTCAATGATCCCAACTATTATCCCTTTCATAGGATTATAAGTCACCCGATTGAAGAATATTTTATTTTCAAAGATTGGGTGGAGAAAAGCTTTCACAATGGAGAACTTACCTTATCAAACACAATTGACCTCTCTACGTTGTGGCTGAAATTAATTCTACACGTTCAAAGAGGGTATTGATTGGCCTAGGTGCTTTAGTCAACCTTCTAACAAATATGAATTTAGTCATGTGGTGAATGAATAGAAGATGTTTTCCTAAAATTTAATGGACCAGCGCCCAAACATCAGAATGCAGTGCCTATGCATTGTTATGGTGGGGCCCAATGCAACTTAGTGGCATTTTAAATGACGTGTGTGGCCACATGACCTTTGTGCTCTATGGGTAGCACTGTGGTGCTAGCATTATTGGACCTTTTGACCATTTGAATAGTGCCACAGCATCACATTGTAGCACTGTAATGCTAGTCACAATTATGATATTGATTAAAGTGGAAATGATAACCTCATTTTGATTGGCACTACGACACTGGGTCATAGCATCGCGGCACTATAATGCTTTTTGTCCGCATCAGTTACAAGATTTATTATAATTAAATTTATCTTTTTGACTGCATAGTAACTGATGGGATGGGCTGACCAGCACCTCAGTGTTACATGTGGGCACCACGATGCTAATGTTGTGTTCTACCACTCGAGAGGCAGCGCCTCAATGCCATGTTTGGGTGTCGTGGTGTTGGGTTTGATTTATAAATATGACCTAGGGCTATTAAAGATTTTCATTCAACAGTCTCTCTCCTTAAAGATTTCTTTTCTCTCTCTTAACTCTATTCTTCTCTCAAGTTTATATTTTTATCATGCCTCTTAGAAGGGTGGTGAGCAAGAAAAGGGCATCCAATGATGTCAATAGATTCTCTAATGTTGATTCCATGGAGCGGTATTGACCCGACCTTGTCCATTAACATTTGATCCCGAAGAGGAGCTTCTAGGATCTTGGTGGTAGTGTTGAAGGGGTGATCATAGAATAAGGCTGGACCAAGCTGGCATACAAAATTGGCTTGTGCATTATCCCGGTAGTGCGTGAGTTCTTCATGAATGCACTAGAGAGCCAAGATAACAAAGTATATGTTCAAGGGAAACTAGTAGGTTTTGATAGTAGTGCTATAAATATATATTATATTCTCCAAGATATTGATTATGATCAGTATCTTGCTTATTAAAATGATCATCCTGATTTTTTTTTTTGGGGTTGCAAATGTGGAATGTAAATGATGGGAGGAAAGGATTATCAACTTTCCTACCGCTAGACTGACAGCCTCATCTAAGGCTTGGCACTATTTCATTTCTGTCAAACTTATGCCCATTGATAATATTAGCAAGGTTATCAAAGATAGGGTTGTTTTACCATCCAAAGAGGATTTATGATAGATATCGAAAGGGTCATTTATAATTCTATTTGTAATATACTAAAAGGGAGTACTACTGTCAAATATGATTAGACTTCTTTAATTTATAGTTTATTGCACCATAGTGAGGGTGATAAAGAAACTCATTCGAAGGCTCCTCTAACAAAGAGGTAATTGGGGGATTTGGGTCGAGGTTTGAAATCTAGAAGAGTTCGTGTGCCCCATGGCCTTGACTCTAATCTTTCAAGTCCCTGGTCGTGCAAGTCCAAGAAATTGGTAGTCATGTCATGAACTTAAGAAAAAGAGTAGATAAGAGTTGTCGCATGCAGGAGGATCTAGAGCGTAAGTTTGATTATCATATGGATCAACAGTAGATGCAATTCTCTTACATGGCCTAGTTCAACACTACACTGATCAACATGTTCTAAAGTTATAATCTCATAGATCCAAACCTAGTCTCCTTCTCTATGGAGCCTTATTATCAGCCTTATGTAATTACCCTGCAGGCATGAAACACAGAGGAGGAAGAAGAGGAGAAAGAAGAGGGTGACGAGTATGATTACTAGTTTCCCCCCATTTTTTTATAATTTTCTCTGTTTTATAATTTTTTACATTTTCTTAAATTTTAGAAATAAAATTCCCCTTTTTATTATTTTGTGTTGTATGCTAGCATATGTTGATTTATTGCTACAAATTTTAAATAAAAATGTTTGAACACATATATATAAATAAGATATGAGTGATGGTGTTGAGCCACTAGTTCATACCTCAGTGTTGGTTTCACACCTCGGCACTATGAACAGGATAAAAAACCCGAGAGCTTGGCATTGCAGTGCTGACCCTATGGCACGATAACGTCGGGGTGACATTGTGCCTCTTGGCCAAAAATTTTTCTTAAGTTTTTTTACTTGTGTTAGGGAGATATAATGCCAAAGTGCTAGTCCTATGATGCTGATGTGCTGAGGGATATTATGCCCCTTTACCCAAAAAAAATATTCTAAGTCATATTTCCAGAGCAAAGTAAGCATGGTGTCACAGGGCGGACGCATTGGTGCTGAGACGTTGAGGTGATTTCGTTAAAGCATTGTAGCTCTGGTTCTTGGCACAGTGGTGCTGCCTTTATAATATGAAAACTCTAGAGCATAGCACTATAGTGCTAATATCCAGTGCTAAAGTGTTGTGAGTCAAAAACTGAATTTAGAGTGGCAATTTTAAATAGTTTTTTTGAAAATTCGGTAGCATTTCATCTTAGTAGTGCTAGATTCCATAAATTATAATTCTAAACACCCTTCTCCCTTATTTTGAATCTAAGATCAACTGAGAGGGGGAGTTTTCCCTTATTTTGAATCTAAGATCAATAGAGAGGAAGAGTTTTCATCTTGAATTAGAATAAAGTTCAACAAATTTTTGATATTATGATTTTCTTCCTCTTTTCCTCACCAGATTCATAATCAATAATGGGATTATAGTTTAAATTCATTTTTTAAAGATAAAACAAAATAGATTTTTTTACCTGAAGTGAAGGGGGATCTCGGAGCAAAGGAAGATCATCAGGAGCGTGAGTGTAGTCCAGGAATGAAGTGAGAGTAGGAGTGGTCTGAGAGAGAAGAAGAAGAAGATACCCAGTGAGATTGGACACAACTATTTATAGCAGTATTTCTTGTAACTATTCCCTCTCAATAGTTGATGCAGCACCTTGGCACCAAGATCACAGCGTCATAATGTTGTACTGTAGTTTTGATAGCTGGCCCTAAGCAGTTATCCTTCTAAAATGCTAGGGCAGTACCTCAGTTTCATGAACATAACACTATAGAGCTATAACCAGAAAAAATTATTATCATTATTATTATTATTGTTATTATTATTATTATTATTATTATTATTATTATTTTTATAATATTAGTATTATTATTATTATTATCATTATTATTATTACATGTAAACAAGGATAGATTCTTATTCTCAAATGAGAAATAATAAATAAATCCAAAATGTTAATGATTAAACTAGAGCGAGCCATTCACTTATGTCAAAAGCATTATTTAGACTTAGATTTTAAAGCTTCCCATTTATTATGAGTGTAAGTTTTCACCTCTTAGATATTTTTTGAGTTTATGCTATCAAAATCTAAGTCATAATGTTTTAATAAAATGTCAAACTTAGAATCTACATAATTTTATTTCCAAAGCTATAAAGCCCAATAGAAGGATGGATTGAAATGGTTACTAGGCTTTCTAATATTAGAAGCATTTCCTACTTACTCCCATTTAAACTCTATGAAGATCTCCTTCTTTTTAAATCAATCTCACTTGATTTTCCAATTTAACCTTCTTTAAAAAAATATATGAAATTCATAAAGATGAAAGTTGGTTTCTTTAATTGAGAGTATTATTAGAAGAATGTCCCCTCTCTTAATATGTAATCAACTATAGGCTACCCTTAAAGAAAATTATGAACCTGAGCTAAACAAATCTTATCCTACTTCATCCATATAGTTCACAAGAAGTACCTCTATAATATGCTAACCAATCAAACTTAGAAGTCATTATTAAGTGATTGTATTCATCATAGGGTGATATCTCCATCTCTTGAGATGGTTTATGGTTCCTTAATGATATGTTTAATTACAAAAATAAGAAGCCCAAAGATCTACATGATGTTCCAATAAAAACTCTACAAGAGCATCTAACTATGGGGACATAAAGAGCTCGCTACATACTGGTGACACAATTCCTCAAACTTAGCATAGGTGGAGAATGGTAAGCTTATATATTAATTTTATATTTATCATATAATCTATTTCTTCAAAATTACTACCTTTAGTTTCAATGGGATTTGTAAAAGTAGACGTTAGGAATGGAGCTGAACACTCATTAGTGATAAAATGACCAACAGTGAGATGATAATAATTCCCAGCAAGTCTACAATGGTAACACATTATCAAGATACTAATACTAATGTTGAAATTTTGTAGGATGATGACATGCATTTGTGAGATTTTTAGAGCAAGTCATTACTAAGAGAGCCATCATCAAAGTAAGATGAGTTTAAATTATGGCAACAAGCAGTAGGATACAAGATGAAATATGAGATTTATGGGTTAGGCTCTTAGAGCATATATATGATGCCTAGTCCTCATTGGAAACTTATTCAAGCTCATAAGGCATAGTATATGATGGCGAGCCCTCATTGACACCTTATTCAAGTGCATAAGAGAGTACTATTTAGGAGGTGGTTAGAAGGGAAATGATAGCATTTATCGAGGAGATGAATACTTGAATGATGATGATGATGGAGGCAAAGGTGGTAAGGTTATGTAGACAACAGAGCACCAAGAATAAAAAGGCAATGGTAAAGGAAGGAGAGAAAGAGGAAGTTGAGGAGTACAAGAAGATCAAAAAGGATGATTGAGTATTTAACTAGGACAAAACTGGTTATGCAAGTGCATGTGTCAATCAAGAAATACAATGATGAGTTGAGTATCATTTCCAAAGGATCTTTTAGAAAATTCTATTAAGTTACATATTAACTTTATGCCACCTTAATTTTTATCCAACTAAATTAAAAAGAAAAAAAATATAATTACTAAAAATAATAAAAGATATTTTTAAAAATAGGAATTTAATTAATTTTTATAATACGTACTTTGAATTTTCCCTTAATTATTATATGAAAAAAATCATTATGCAGTTAATTTAGATAGTTGTCAATCAAGAGTATTATTATTTTTTGTTTAATCCTAGATCGAAAAGAACTAATCACTACAATTAATTAGTTATATTCTTATATATTAATTATAATAAGTGTTTGCATTATTTATATCTCTTTATATGATTGCAAGCCTCTAAATATCATATGCCTATATATATTTAAAAGATTTATTTACTTTTCCCTAATTGTTCCACTATGACTATTCCAATATCTCTAAATCATGCTAAATATTAAATTTGCATTTGGCTCAATCAAAAATAAATAAAGATGGAGAAAAATAGAACAACGTACACATTCTTCTAATTTCTTCTTAATCCCATCCTTTGAATCTCACTCTTTTGAATTTTCTCCTTCTTTAATCTTTAAATAAACTATACAACACTGTACACACTAAAACATTCACTATGAGTCTCACTCTCTAAGTGACACTACCCTCACATACACTATAGCACACACACTTTGTTATAGTCATTTTCTATTACAATTGGAAGCCTATTTATAAGTGTAACACCATCTAATTAGTTGTCTCATATGTCCTCTTCAGTAACTCCCTTGAACTACCTTTAAAACTCTTTGAATCGACCACTAAAACTAGAAACTAATCTATCAAGTCGTACCAAGTAGGACTAAGTTCACTGTGTCCTGGCACCGCGATGTTGGTACATCAACGCCAATGCACTATGCTTACTATCTTCAGGCTAAAATAGTCTTTCAGCACTTATGCTCTATGATCTCGATCTTATGATGAATTCTAAAGAATTTTAGCATTGTAATGCTGGTTCTTCAACGCTAAGGTGCTTTGGTCTCCATCGTCAAGCATTTTGAGGCTTTTTTATGCTCCTTAAGGTGTTACAATGATGCCTATCACAATTCCTAGGAGCTATGTTTTTTGTCTAGAGATTCAAATATTTGCAAATTCAACACCGTGGCACCTATTGTCTAGCACCTAGGTGTTGTCTTCTCTAACTATTTTTTATCAAAAATATTTTTAAAAGGTTAGAATTTTTATCAAATATATATATATATATATTGATTATTCTCAAAAATTTTCTCATGGGAACCAATCCAAAGGACCCCCTAAGAATCTATGAGAGATATTAATTTATACAAGGATAATAGTAATTGAGGTCTTTGATACTAAAGCAATATGAGAGTCTATATGTGGAGGGTTGTTAAACAAGGATTTCAATAAATAGAGGATACATTTTTCAAACAAGCATGCAATTATTTATTTCATTTGATAACCTTTTAACAATCCATCTAACACCATTGATTTATTAACAAAAGTGTTGTGTATTACACAGTTTAAAAAAATTTTAATGGAATGTATTTTGTGTTGATTTAGGCTACATAGAACCTTCTAATAAATTGTAAATCTTATGTAAAGTCCTAACATATTGAGAAGGTAATTAATCAAATATGAACTTCCCACTAAGGCTATTTTGAAAGCATCCAACAATTATAAAAATATTAAATTAAGGATCAAAAGGATATGTTTATCTTGATAGATAAGAAATAAAAATAAATAAAAAATAATGTAATGCTATAAATTTTTTGTTTGTGTCAAGAAAATGTTTATTATTAATAAAATTAAACTTTAATTATGATTTTTTTAAAATCTGTGATTTTTAATTAATGAAATTTTGCAATCTAAAATTTTATTTATTAAGATATGGATTGCATATATATAATTATATGCAATAAAAATGCAAAATTAATTTTGAAACAATTCAAAAATAACTTGAAGTGAGGGTGAGGCTAGTATGAGTTTTTGAAAAATAGTCCATAAAATTCTAAATTTAATTGAATTAAGATTATGATTATTACTAAAACAAAATCTAAAACTCTTAAGAAATATGAAATATATAGTTGAATTTGCAAACATCTAAAACTCTTCTAAATTTAATTTTCTTTTCTCCTCAAAAAAGAATTTTCTATTAAAAACACAAAAAATAATAAAAATAATAACTTAGAATTAATTAAACATAAATATATAATTTTAAACACATAATATTTACTAAATTTTTTTGCTTATCCAACACCCATAAACATGAAAGATGACTTGTCCTCAAATAATATTATGCATTCTCAAGTATCCTTAAGTTTATTTGATAGAAAAGCTATTAGAATTTAAAATTATAGAAAATGATTTTAATTGAATAATAGTTTAGCATATTTCATTATTAAATATAAAAAATTACTAAACTACACATATCCTAAATTTTTATTTAAACTAATTTTTCCTTTGGGTTAAGTTACTTTAGTGCTTAATAATAACATAATAGATTCTTATGAATTTTAGCCAATTTACTGATTTTTAAACTCATATTTCATTTGGGTTAAGCTATTTTGCATTTTATAAGACTAGCCACATGATTTTAAAGCATATGAGGTGTTAACTAGCAACCCATCTAGGTGGGTTCTAAGTATAAAAGAGTTGTGATTGGTTCATACTCTTAACCAAAAAAATACAAATGTTCTCTATATGGACTCATCTTTCAAGCTAGAATCCAATGATCCAAAAAATCTCTAAAATTTATATTTAGATTTTATTGAAAATGATATTATCTTAAATACTCTTAAATTGTTAACATAATTAAGTAATCATTTTTAGGTTAGAAACCTAATGCTAAGACCCACCTATCATAAAAATTTCAAATTAATTAGTAGTTGGATTAAAAGATATAACTTTTGAACTACATTAGAATTATTTAGGTAAAATAATTAATATAAATTTATGTAAGTTATGAAATGTACTAAATTGGTTTAAACATCTTCATTAATATCAAAGACTATAAGAAAATTAGTTAAGTTCACTATATTTGCCAAAACCATAAAATCACTCAATGTAGCATTTAATATAAAATTAAAATTCAATTAAATAAATTAAAATTGCAAAAATTTATAGAGATTAAATACTTAGCCAGAAATTATGAATGGCCCCCACTCTAAATTAAGTATTTGTAGGGGGATCCAATAAAATTAAATTTTTTTTAAGCTTCACTATGTATTTTAAGAGTAATTTAACTTTTATTGAAAACTAAACCTCTTTAATTATTCATAAAATATACACTTAATTAATTTAAAAATTTATGGTAGGTTCATTACATCAATTTCTACTTTATGTTAAATTTTTTAGAAAATTTGGGTCATTGGATTAAAAGTTATCAATTTTTTAATCATTTTAAATAAGTTAATAGAACATTATTTTTAAAAATCATAAAAATAAATAAAATGACATTATTTGACTTGAACCACTCATGTTAATGGAGAATTATCTAAGTAGCATAATTAGACTCATTGATTTTAATTATAGCAATAAATAATCAAATCCAAACCTAAATTAATCTAAGGTTAATTACATTCATTAAAAAAGCATTAAGAAACCCGAACAAAAACACAACAAATCAAACACACAAATGGACCATCTTTGAATTTAGTATGTGTAAACCTTGAACTTCATCAAAAAGACTAAGGACTAATTAAAGGTTTAATGAAACTATAACTAAAGAGAATAATTACCAAATATAAACATAATCATAATGAAATGTTTAAGGAACAGTATTGGGGGTACCATTCACTACTAATAATCTTGACTATTTCATATAATTCATATTACCTTATGGTTTATTATCAAAGCTTAGGTTTAAATAAAAATTAGAAGTTAATAACCAAAGTAGTAAACAAAGTAATTATAAAAAACTAATATAAAATTATCTAATAAACAAAGTAACTTCAAATCTAAGTTATTCAATCATTTGAACTTAATTAAAGATGATTAATTGTTTGGTCAAACCTAATTAATTCTTAATTAAATTTAAATTAAGTCAACTTTTTAATTAATTATTAATCAAGTCAACCATTTAATTAAATTAATCAAAATAAATCAAATTAGTTCTTAATTAAACCTTAATCAAGTTATTTATTTAATCAAATTAAACCTTATTGATCATTAAGTGAACCTTAAGTAAGCTAATCACCTAAGCAAATAAAGCATATTAAAGATAACCAATGATTAACTAAACCTCAATCAATTTAATAACATAATTATCTCATACTTACATAGTAATTAATTAAACCTTAATTAAGATTTTTACTTAATTAAAGTAATCATTTAATTAGGCTAAATAAAATTAATCATTAATTAAACCTCTATCAAGTTAATTACTTGATTAAGTTAATCATCAAACTTAATCATTTCCACCATCACCACTTAAATCTTAATTAAGTTAATCATCTAACCAAATTAAACTAAATTAAATCCTAATTAAGACTTAATCAAGCCATCTAATCAAATTCAATCTTAAACACAAAAATCATTTAAATTTGGAATTCGAGAGAAGCTTCTCCACTCTTTGGTGAGATGCTTACTCTACTAGGATTAGGGTGTGTGGAGGAGCATAACATATCACTAGTGGAACCCACAATTATGCATACTCTTTAAAATAATAAATTCTACTCAAACCTAAATTAAATTACAACATAAGATCTACTTTTAAAGTTAATAATCACTTAAATTGAAATCATGCACCTAATAGTTATAAATTGAACCCAATTTCAAATCATAACTTAAATAATAAAGCCTAACATTTTCTGACCATAGTAGCCTTTACACACACATTAGATTGATAGGTCGCTAATCTTAGACATAGGTTGGGCTGGTGCTTTATTGTAGTGTATTGATTTTCTTATTTTGTGATGTACTTTTTAGACTAGATGGTAAGATTGTCTGATCATAGACTGGATATTAGCGTGCTCTTTATTAGACTAAGATTATTTTATGTAGGGGCTATGCTTAATAAAGATGTGTTACTATAATAATTTTAAATCTAACAAGTGATGGTTATGATAGTTTATCTTTTATCTAGAAATTATCATAATGATCTCATAACAACATATACCAATCATTATGCTTACCAACTTAATGAGACTTAAACTTTTTTTTAGACTTCATCTTCCTAATTTTATTATAATCCCTCAAGCAAACTAAGCACAAGAACCCTTATTAGTCAATAAAATTGTGGTCATGAGACAAAGGAAGTACTTCATGACTAGAAGAAACTATGATGATAGAAACAAAAACAACTTGAGGCAATATTTTAAAACATTAATTCTATGCATTTTATGGTATTTGATTATTTTACAGGGAGACCAATTTGTGCTTTAAAATATTGTCTCCACATGTTTCAAGAAGAAACATCTTCTTCTCTTGGGCTATGTCTTATAAATGAAGGAAAAATTATGTGCTTGGCTTATCGAAGATTATAATAACATTAAAAGGATGAATAATTAAAATATTTTAATGTACCATTATAATGTTAAACATGAAAGTTGGCATAAATTTATGTGTGATCATTATGGTAAGTGATCTTTTCTCTAGAAGATTATATCATAATGAGCACACAAACTTATACCGATCTTTATGCTTACGAACTTAATGAGACTTCAATGTTTTTTTAGTCTTCAACTTCTTAATCTTATCATAATCCCTCAAGCAAATTAAGTACATGATCTCTTATTGGTATATAAGATTGTGGTAATGGGATGAGGACATTGCCTACTAATGAGGATAAAATATATTGATAGAAATAGAAAAAAAACCTTTAGTTAAAATTTTAAAATACTAGTTATATGCATTTTTATGGTATTTAATTATTTTACAAGAATACTAATTTGTATTTTAAAATAATTCCTCATAATTTCTCATTTATATTATTTTATTTCCTATGCATCAAAAAGAAATGTCTTCTTCTCATATCCTTTGTCTTATAGATGAAGGAAAGATTATATGCTTGGATTATTTCAATATTATTTTAAGATTAAAAGGATGATGACTAAAAATATGTTGATGTTTTCTTACAATGATCATTAAGAAAGTTGACATAAATTTATGCGTGAATGTTATGATAGTTGACCTTTTCCATGGAAGAAATTATCATAATGATTGCACATAAACTAACACCAATCTTTGTGATTACCAAGTTAGTGAGACTTCACTATTTTTGCATACTTCATCTTCATAATCTTATCATAAACCCTCAATGAAACTAAGCACATGATCTCTTTGTTTACCTCCACACATGATCCAAGAGTCTAATTGGATTTATGGGCTTCGGATGAAACCGTGTTCAAATCGGAGCTAAAATGAACTAGGCATTGCCAAAATCAATCAAAATTATCTTTGATCGATGAACGAGCTTTGTCATCATGTTCATAATATCAAAATTAATCAGAATATACATATTGCACAATTCGATAGTTGACTAATCAAGAAGAAAATATGTTGACATGTCTATATGCATATTGAGGTCAGGAGGCTGTGGCGATGCCCAAATGACTTTTGTTCATGAAATTGATCACATTGTTAGTGTCAGAATGTCAAAAACTATCAAATGAGATTGTCTGCGCTCAATTTGGATGAGTTTGTGCGTATGTCAAGTGGTCAGAAGCAGTGGCGCGCAATTTTGAATTAAAATTGACTCGATTTGACTCTAACTTGAACCAAATGACCTCTAATCGTGAAACGGACTATGTCGTTATGTATGGAATAACAAAATAATATAAGATCAACATATATATTGCCCATATAATAATGTCTAGGCAAAAATCTGTATTATGGATAATTAAATAATTAAATTAAAAAAATATTATAAATACCTCTTATTTCCTAACCCTAACTCCACACAACCCCTAACTCCTCTCATCCGTGCTCTCCCGCTCCCGTCGTTCTCTTGCTGCCTCCCATCCCGTCGAGCTCTACCATTGTTGTTGCCCGTTCTGGCAACCCGACTACGCAAGCTACATGCATTGCTCCCACTTCTCGTGTGAACATTCATCCCAGACTGCACGCATTGCTCCCGCCTCCTACCTCTCGTGCGACTCGAGCACCGTGAGCGGCATCCGTATGCTTAGCATCCCATGTGAGTGCGCCTTCATGCACACACCAGCGTAGCATCCCGTGTGTGTGCCTCCTGCACTCACTACCGGCTATCCGTGCTCAGACTGCGCGACGGCGCGACATCTATTCCCACACGCCCATGAGCCAGATACGCTTCGCCAAGCCAAGACCGACACGCCCACCGCCCCACACGTGTGTCCGCTTCTTTCCCACTTGAATAAAATTGCTTGCTCGTAGGTGTATAAGTACTCATACACGTCTTTCTTAGCATGGTGGGAAAATTTGAGTTTACTGACAGGTAATCAAGAAGCCTATGTACATCTTTCTAGACAAGTAGTTGGGAGACTCATGGTCATGGTATTGCAAAAGACCACTCATGCGAGTATTTTTAGATGGGTGGGCAAGCCAAGTTTCGGTAGATATCCCTCGACTAGGGGAGATGCTGATGAAATTTGAAGTGACAAGGAACAACAAAAAATGGGACATTTGGAATTTAGTCTTGTTTCAAGTATATAAGTGTCTGTACATGCTTTTCTTAGCGTGGCAGGAAAATCTGTGTTTCATGTAGGAACCTTAGATGGGGCATTCAGCTTGGTGTTTACACCACCTATACATGTCTTTCTTAGCATGGTGGTCAGGCCTAGCAAACTCGAGGCAGCCCCTTACATGGTATGATGCAAGGATGCTATTGAAATGTTGCCAAATTTCCACACCGATGGGAGGCCTAGACAGCTCAAAGTGAAGTCAACCTCCAAGCTAAATTGATGTTTAAAATGGCATTGCAGGTGCTTTAAACACCCATACATGCCTTCCTTGGCATAATGGGATGATGGTGGTGTTTACACCACCCATACATGTCTTTCTTGGCATGGTGAGCAGGCCAGCCCCCATTGTAGCCCCATATACAGGGACGATGTCGGGAGGTTCCTAAAATGCTATCAAAATTTTATCTAAAATTCTACACTTACAATGAAACTCAATCAAAATAAGTAACATTATTCAAATTTCTTAAGCTTAAATCAATATTAAATTTAATAATCCGCATGGGCCCTCGCTGAATGCTTAAACTTAGTGTCTATGGATGCTGTGCTGGTTGATTCCCAGTTGGGTCCTAGGAATAGGTCTGGGTTAACAAAACCTACAAATCTAATAATAATATAATAGATTTTCAACTTAATAAAATATCTGAGAAGCTGATTATGTCATATGATAGTATATTTGATCCTTTATTGTTAAATTAATAGAGTCGGCGAGATCTGAAATAGCAAAATAATACATCAACCCTGATGATGGCTGTGTTGAATAAAGATTTCAACCAGAGGAGATACTTTTATCAAAATATTATTATACTTTTAAATCAAATTAATATAAATTAAATATCAATCCAAATAAAAATTTTGATGAATTATTAAGCTTAAAATGACTAAATAAAATTCATCAACCTAAAAATCTAAAGCTAAAATTCAATCCATCCACCTTCTGTAATTGTTTGTTGAATATGATAAATTAAGAAAACTCTAACTTGCAAAGGAGTCAATGTTAAGTTAAGTACATAATTATGTTCACTCTTAAATAATCTCATGATAGTAAAGATGTGGCCCATGTCCCATGTCTGCGTGGTTAGGCCAATAGGCTTAATATATAAAGCGATTATGACCAGAGTTCTCTAACCAGGTGGTCACTGCCAAATGATACTAATATATTATAGTCACGATTGTATCCCGTATGCTATCCAATGGCTCTGTCCTTTGAGTTGTAAACTATAAGGTGCACTTGATAGAGCAAAAAGCCTTATGTTAGGTGGGCTTAAGCATATCTCCTTAGATAAACACCACCCCAGGTCTACAAGGTTCTCTTGGATAATGCAACCCATAGCTGCTGACAAGAATCATTCGATCAGGTTGGGTCGACTATCTCTTCTGACTAAGTAGACTAGGGACCACGATAGCCCAGGATGACAGAACTATGTGATCGTAATTGGGCACGTCATCATTCCTCCAACCATCCGCTTTAAGTTAAAATGATGAATTTCATAAATTCACAATTCCAAAATTCCAAATACTGCTACTATATGCTAAACATTTAGTGATCTAACAACCATAATCGAAAGTTCTCTCTCAGTATTAGGAGGGGTAATAAACTAAAGGTGCTTGCGCCTATAGAAAATCATGAACCAGATCAAAAGTCCTCACAAAATGAGGGGAAAATCTCTGGGTGGTGTCTTATCTACTATTTCATATATCTTCTAAAAATGTAACTGACATTTAAATTATACTCTCTTAATTGAGAGGTTGGCGGTGAATTTTCGAAGCCCACACACTTATTAGTCCATAAAATTGTGGTCATGAGATGAAAATTGCTTCCTTATCAAACGAAAATATAATGATAAAACTAAAAAAATAATTGAAGCAATTTTAAAACTCTAATTCTATGCATTATTATGGTATTTAAATATTTTACTAGGAGACCAATTTGGTTTTTAAAACCTTTCCTCACAATTTTTTTCTTTTCTATTATTATGGTCCACCAGCATCAAGAAGAATGTCTTCTTCTCATGGCCTCTATCTCATAAATGTACGAAAGATAATGTGCTTGATATTTTAAGATTAGAAAGATGAATTCGAAGAAAATGTTGACGTACCATTACAATGATAATTATGAAAGTTAGCATAAATTTATGTTTGAATGTTATAATAATTGATCTTTTCTCTAAAACAAATTATCTTTACCACCATACACCATTCATAATATTATTGAAACCCCTCAAGAAAATTAGGCATATGGTCTTTTATTATTCAATAATACTATTGTCATGAGACAAATGCATTACTTTGATAGAGAGAAAATATAATGATAAAATTAGAACAACTTGAGGAAAAATTTTAAAACACTAATTCTAGCCATTTCTGAAGTATTTAATTATTTTATAAATAGGTTAACTTGTGTTTAAAAATATTTCCCACATTTAACCATTTATATTATTCTGTGTAACTTGCATAAAAAAAATTGTCTTCTTCTCATGACTTCCATCTTATGCATATCTTAAGATTATAATATGATTAAATGGATAAAACTAAAATTATGTTGATGCAATGTTACAATGATAAGTTTGAAAGGGACTAAATTTATGTGAGATTGTTATGATAAGTGATATCTTCTCAACAAAAAAAAAAACTATCTTAATGATCACACAAAACTTATGTCAATCTTTGTGCTTCCTAAGTTAATGAGACTTTGATATTTATTTTAGAATTCATCTTCTTATTCTTATCATAATCCCTCAAGTAAAATAAGAACAAGATCTCTGTTAGTCTATAAGACTATTGTCATGAGATAAAGGTATTACTTCCTAACAAAGAGAAAATATAATGATAGAAATAAAATGAAATAAAAATTTGAGGCAAAATTTTAAAACACTATTGTATGCATTTTTTATGGTATTTGATATTTTTGCAGGAGGTCAATTTTTGTTTTAAAATCTTTGCTCAAAATTTTCATTTCTATTATTATGCTCTGCCTGCATCAAGAAGAAATATCTTCTTCTCATGGCCTCCACCATATAGATAAAATAAAGATTATGTGCTTGACTTGTTTAAGACTACAATAAGAATATGAAAAATGAAGTCTAAAAGTATGTTGAAGTCCCATTCTATGATAAGTATGAAAGTTGGCATAAATTTATGTGTGATGGTTATGATAATTGACCTTTTCTCTAGAAGAAATTATCATAACAATCGCACAAGAACATATATTGATCTTTGTGCAAACCAACTTAATGAAACTTAAATATTTTTTTAAAATTCATATACTTAATATTATCACAATCCCTCAAGCAAACTAAGCACATGAGCCTTTATTAGTTTATAAGATTATGGTGATGAGACAAAGGCAATGCTCACATATTAGAGAAAATATAATTATAAAAATAAAAATAAAAACTTGGGGCAAATTTTTAAAAGACTAATTCTATGCATTTTTATAGTATTTAATTATTTTATACGAAGACCAATTTGTGCTTTAAAATAATTCCTCACATTTTCTCATTTCATTATGCTCCACCTACAAAAAGAAATGCATGTCTTCTTCTCATGGTCTCCATCTTATAGATTTAAAAATTATATGGTTGGCTTATTTTAAGATTATAAAAATATTAAAAGGATGATGACTAAAAATATGTTGATGAACCATTACAATGATAAGTATGAAGGTTGACATAAATTTATTTGATTTTTATGATAAGAGATCTTTTCTCTAGAAGAGATTATCATAAAAATTAAACATAAAATTATGCATATTTTTTAATGTATTTTATTATTTTATAAGCATACCAATTTGTGTTTTAAAATATATATTTCCTCTCGTTTTTCCCATTTCTATTTTTTTGTTGCCCCTACATCAAGAAGAAACATCTTCTTACGGCCTTTGTCTTATAAATAACAGAAAGATTATGTGCCTGACTTATTTTAAGATTTTATTAAGATTAAAAGGATGAAGACTAAAAATATGTTGAAGTGTCCTTAAAATGATCATCATGAAAGTTGATATAAATTATCTGTGAACATTATGATAGTTGATCTTTTCTCTAGAAAAAATTTCATAATGATTTCACAAAAACTTATGCGGATCATTCATCTTACTAACTTAATGAGACTTCAATACTTTTTTAGACTTCATCTTTTTAATCTAATAGTAAACTCTCAAGCAAACTAAGCACATGATCTCTTATTAGTTCATAAAACTGTGGTCAAGAGGAAGGCATTACTTCCTAATCAGATGAAAATATAATGATAAAAAAAATTTTTAAAAAAAAAAAACACTTGAGGAAAAATTTAAAACACTAAGTCAATGCATTTTTCAATGATTTTTAATTATTTTACCAAAAGACTAATTTATGTTTAAAATATTTCCTGGCATTTTCTCATTTCTATTATTATGTTCCACTTGCATCAAGAAAAATGTCATCTTCTCATGGCCTCCATTTGTTTGAAAGAATATGTGCTAGGCTTATTTTAAGATTATAATAATATTAAAAAAATTAAGACTACAAATATGTTGAAGTGCCATTACAATGATTAGTATGAATGTTGGCATAATTTATGTGTGAACTTAATGAGACTTCAATGTTTTCTCAGACTTCATCTTTTCTATAAGAAATTATCATAATAATATCACAAAATCTTATGATGATCTTCGTGTTTAACAACTTAATGAGACTTCAATGTTTTTTCAGACTTCATCTTCGTAATCTTATTGTAATCCCTCAAGAAAACAAAGCACATAATCTCTTATTAGTACATTAGACTATGGTCATGACATGAAGGCACTGCTTCTTGACCTAGAGAAAATATAATGATAGAAATAAAATAACTTGAGGAAAATGTTTAAAACACTAATTCTATGCATTTTTATGGCATTTAATTGTTTTATGAGGAGACCAATTTGTGTTTTAAAATATTTTATCGCATTTTCTCCTTCTATTATTTTATTCCACTTATAAAAATGTCTTCTTCTCATGTCCTTTGTCTTATAGATGAAGAAAATATTATGTGCTTTGCTTATTTTAAGATTATAATAAGATTAAAATAATAAAGACTAAAAATATGTTGAAGTGCTACTACAATGATCAATATGAATGTTGGCATAAATTATGTGTAATGTTATGATAATTTATCTTTTCTCTAGAAGAAATTATCATAAGATCCCACTAAAACTTATGCTAATCTTTGTGCTTATTAACTTAATGAGACTTCAACTTTTTTAGACTTCATATTCTCAATCTTATCATAATCACTCAAGCAAAAGACGCACAAGAACTCTTTTTATTCTATAAGACTGTAGTCATGAGACAAAGGCATTGCTCCTTGATTAGGAGAAATATAATGATAGAAAAAAAAAACTTGAGGAAAAATTTAAATCACCAATTCTATCCATTTCTATGGAATTCAATTATTTTACAAGGAGACCAATTTGTGCTCTAAAATATTTCCACACATTTTTCTCATTTTTATTATTCTATCCCACCTACATCAAGAAGAAATGTCTTCTTCTCATTGCCTCCTTATAGATGAAGGAAAATTATGTGCTTGCTTATCTTAAATTTATAATAAAATAAAAAAGATGAAGACTAAAAATATGTTGATGTACCATTACAATGATAAGTATGAAAGTTGGCATAAATTTTTGTGTGATCATCATGATAAGTGATCTTTTCTCTTGTAGAAATCATTGTAACGATCACACATAAAATTATGCCGATCTTTGTGCTTACCAACATAATGAGACTTCAAAATTTTTGTTATACTTCACCTTCTTAATCTTATCATAATCCCTCAAGCAAACTAAGCATATGATCCGTTATTGAACATAAGACTATGGTCATGAAATGAAGGCATTTCTTAATGACAAGTAGAAAATATAATGATAGAAATAAAAAAGGCTAGAGGCACAATTGTAAAACACTAATTCTATGCATTTTATATATTACTTAATTATTTTACAAGGAGACCAACTTGTATTTTAAAATATTTCCTCTCATTTTTTTTCATTTATATTATTTTATTCTACCTGCATAAAGAAGAAATATCTTCTTCTCATGCCCTCCATCTTATAAATGATGGAAAGATTATGTGCTTACCTTATTTTAAGATTATATTAAGATTAAAAGGATGAAGACTAAAGTATGTTGAAGTGCCATTTCAATGGTCTTTATGAAAGTTGGCATAAATTTATGTGTGAATATTATGATAATTTATCTTTTGTCTAAAAGAAATTATCATAATGATAACATTAAGACATGCTAATATTTGTACTTACCAACTTAATGAGACTTTAACATTTCTTTAAACTTCATCTTCATAATCTTATCGTAATCCCTCAAGCATACTAAGCACATGATCTCTTATTAGTCCATAAAACTATGGCCATGAGACGAAGGGAATGTTTCCTGACTAAGAAAAAATATATATTGATATAAATAAATAAAAAAACTTGAGACAAAATTTTAAAGCACTAATTATGTGCATTTTTATGATGAAAAGACCAATTTGTGTTTTAAAATAATTCCTCACATTATCTCATTCCTGAAATGTCTTCTTCTCATGGCCTCCACCCTATAGATGAAGGAAAGATTATGTGCTTAACTTATTTTAAAATTATAATAAGATTAAAAGGATAAGACTAAAATATGTTGAAGTGCAACTACAATGATTTATGTGAAAGTTGGCCTAAATTTATGTACAAAAGTTATGTTAATTGATCTTTTCTCTTCAAGAAAGTATCATAACTATCGGACAAAAAGTTATGTTGATCTTTGTGCTTACCAACTGAATGACATCAATGTTTTTTCAGATTTCATCTTTGTAAACTTATCATATTTTCTCAAGCAAACTAAGCACATGATCTTTTATTAGTCTATAAGATAGTGGTCATGAAATTAAGCAATTACTTCCTGACTAAGAGAAAATATAATGATAGAAAAAAAAAATTAAGAAAAATTTTCAAAACACTAATTTTATGCATTGTTATGGTATTTAATTATTTTTTGAGGAATCCAATTGGAATTTTAAAATATTTTCTATCATTTTGTCATTTCAATTATTTTATTCTACCTACAATAAGAAGAAATGTCTTCATCTCATGGCCTCCATCTTATTGATGAAGGAATGACTATGTGCTTAGGTTATTTTAAGATTATAATAAGATTAAAAGAATGAAGTATAAAAAAAAAAGTTTATGTGTCATTATAGTGATCAATATGAATGTTGACATAAATTTATGTGCAAATGTTATGATAATTGATCTTTTTTTCTAGAAGAAATTATCATAACGATTGCACAGAAACTTATGTCGATCTTTGTGCTTACTAACTTAATGAGACTTTAATGTTTTTTTAGAGTTTATCTCCATAATCTTATCATCATCCCTCAAGCAAACTAAGCACATGATCTCTTATTTGTCCATAAGACTGTGGCTATGAGACGAAGGCATTGCTCCCTAACAAGGAGAAAAACATAATGATAGAACTAAAAAAACATGAGACAAGATTTTAAAACACTAATTCTATGTATTTTTATGGTATTTAATTATGTAACGAGGAGACTAATCTGTGTTTTAAAATATTTCCTCAACTTTTTTTTCATTTCTATTATTTTGTTCCACCTGCATCAAGAAGAAATGTCTTCTTCTCATGGCCTCCATCTTATAAATGAATGAATGATTATATGCTTAGCTGATTTTTAAGACCATAATAAGATTAAAAGGGTATGCTTATCTTTAGTGGGGAGAATTTATATTGTTATGTTACCCTAGATCATTTTAGAATTCTTAAACATATTTGTCATCATTCAAAGGTAAAAGATTTTTGACTTCACAAGTCCTATAATTCTCTTGATTTTGAAAATTAAAAATACATTTCAGAAAATGGATTACAATTTTTTATTCTTTTTTGTGTAGAAAATAAGTTTTTCATTATGATCACCTAATCTCACAAACTAAAGTATCAAAGATTCATACAAAGTAAGCAAATAAGTGAAGAAGATATTAACCTAAAAAAAATACTATAATTGAATATCTCCAAAATAAATGATTATTAAAACACTAGTGCCATAGTGAAAGTAACTTATAAATATCTTATAATAAACTTGATTAACCTAAAATACCACAATTGAATATCTCAAAAATAAAAGGTTACCAAAATAATTGGTGTCATAAACAAAATATTTTTTAAATATTTAATAATAACTTAGTATAAATAATCTAAATTATGTTTTCAAAATTAAGGCCTAGATGTTTTGTAAAATATTAATACTATAAAAGTTAGTTTTGTTCATAGGTATCTATAAAATAATACAAAGATTCACAAAGCTACAAAACACTATAATGTATTGTACCACTCCACTAAGATGCATAAAGTTTGGGTTCTTGGAATAAATTCAAAAGAGCCACTACTATAATTTACAAGTCTCCACAAAGTAAATTGTGTGTTTTTTCTAAAATTAATGGGTATTCATAAATGTTGATTTTGATAGTTGATTAAGATATGTAATCTAGACATTTAAAGCTAATTAGAAAAGTTAGTTTGGGAGTTTTTAAAATATGTGGGCCAAAGAAAATAAGAAAATAAGAAAATTTTGTAGTAGACATTTTTAACATCAAACCTAAAATATTAGGATTATGATATAAATATTCTCTTATTTAATCTAACCTAAGAATCTATTATTATATACTAAAAACATCCACTAGAATCTAAACTATCATAGCCATTTTCTTTGTAAAAACTTGTGTGTTTCTAGTAGCCCTAAGAGAGATAAAGAAAAGTTATATTGTTTGCTTACTTTAAATAAAGGGGTCTGTAATAATTTATGATTGTAGAGCTCACTAAGGATATGTTATAGAGTTTTTGTGAGATAACAAAGGGTGTGGGATAATATGATAGTGTAAATAACTAAATTAGTCTAGTTTGGACTGGATTGGGCTGATTTGAAATATAACTTTAAAGAATGAGATTTAAGTGAGATAAATGATTGAAAAATACTTATGGAAGTTTAATTTAAGATACATATTTATGATATAGCATAGTTAATTAAGAATTATAAGGTTTAAGAGGTTTTTTGATGTAAAGATTGGGACTAGATAATCAATGAAGTAGATATATTATTAAGTGGAATAAATGTGTAGGCTTATGGAAGAGAGTAAAAACTTAGTGGACAATTAGAATTGATTCTAAGAAGTATGAAATATATTAAAATAAGTTATCTTGGATATTGGAGATGAGATAAGAAAAATATGTTGAATAACTAGCGCTCCCACCAAGGATTGCTAAGATTTGACCACCAAGCTCTCAAACCACAAGAGCAACTCAAATAATTTATAATTGTCAAAATATATCCTTTAATTATAGCAAGGGGGGCTATTCATAGCCCTTACAATCATCTTACTAAATAAAAAAAATTTTCAAAATATGAAGGGAAAGGTGGGTGACCACATTAATGTGAAACATTAAGTTATCTTATTATTTGATGTCATCCACTCATTTCACATGCTATTATTTTATATGGATTTATCACCTCACATGTCAAGCTTTGAATTTTTAAATTCAAAGTTTCAAACTTAGATTTTCTAGAAATAAATTTTAAAAAAAAAAGATGAAATCATAAAATGAGCTTTGGCAAGCTAATGGGCTAAGCATTCTTCTTTTTTGAATTTTCTTGGGCTTTAACTTGAGATCTAGTGAATGGACCTTGAGTTCTAATTTCTTGATCCACAAAGTGTTCTACATCAATGTATTGAAGAGGTACCCTTACTTAAAGAAAGAAGCATAAGAGATTTTCTTATAGAAAAGGTCACCATAAAAGGATTCTTAATTTAGCAAAAAGTAACAAGTTTTTGGTATATGTTGTGTGAAAAATTTTAGGTGATAATGTGAACCAAGATATGGGCATAAATTTAAGGTAAACCACATAAATAGCTAACATTCAATTAATTTATTTATTTACTTATTTACCTTTCCTTCATTTACTCTTATTTTAAACTTATTAATTTCTATAATATCAAATAAATGTTTCAAAAATTTTATAAAATTTAAAATAGTCCAATACCCCCTCTCTTGGGCATGTGTAAAACTTATACACAAAACAAAGCTCATATCCACCTAAATTGACACTAAAAATCAAAACACAAAGACAGAACTAATCTTTAAAAGCAAATGCCCCATAAAAATCATAAAAGTGCAAAAGCATAACAAAAACACTAGAAGGATAGCCATTAGAAGAACTCTGATGATGAGAGATTAAATGAGAAACCAATAGAAAGGCTAAGTTTTTCCCCATCCTAGTTCCACATGAATGAATTTTATATCCAAAACTATAAATAAATCAAAGTCCTTTGGCCTTTTACTTTTTCAAGAAATGATTTGATAGGGTCTTTATCTTAATAAAATCACTCATTTTTCTCCGACATACATAAAGGCATCTTTTAGTCGTTATAACTTGATGACAATGAATGAAATTCATTAGCATTTTATGATGTATTTAACAATTCAAAGAATTGAACAATTGGATGTTTCTAATTAGGATGAATTTTGAAATAAAGTTGGCTTATTATTCATAACTTGATACGAGAGTTTGTTTGGAATAGTTACAATTAACTAACAAAATCAATTGTTAAATTGTTAAGATAAGTGCAAATTTTTTAAAACTTATTGTGGGTATTATAAATGTTTTTACTTTAAAAAACATAGCAATTTTCTCATAACTGATTCCTAAATCAATGGATAATAATAAAATATCCATTAATCCTTTGACTGATTGTGTCAACTTTAGGGATTCAACATAAATCCAATCTTTTAATTTAAGTGATAACCAACCTTCAATGGAATTAATATGGGGCATAAGACATCAATCTACTCCATAATAATCCAACAAAGATCTTAATGACAAAGAGGCTCTAGTCAAATGGAGGATCAAAATACCCATAGTTAAGAGGCATTTTGATCTAACAAAAACCTTACATGTGATAGAGCTCATCTATGAATGAAGTACTTCATGAAAATACTCATACTTGAGTTTTTACTCTTTTACATCAAAGAATAAATTCTACTGAATTAGTTTTATCACTTAGGTATCATTGAATACAATCAGTTATTTGAATATCAAAAGGCTCTTAGTGAAAGTTTTTAAGTTTGGCCTACCTATCCCTCATTTAAAATAAATGTATGGAATACTCGATTAGGAGTATAGGATGATTTGCCCCCAATCCTAGAGACATTAACTTTCGTTTATGATAGGAAACAATATTTTAGCAAGTTATAGCTAAATAGCATAACCTAAATAAATAATAATATAACTAGAACATTATTGATAATAATCAAATGACAATTTTCATATTACTAAAATTAAAAAGTAGAAATGAAAGAAATAAGCATATGATTTCTTTTGCATCATTATGAATTGAAAGAAATAAAAAGGTTAGAATATGTGTTTACAATATATCCTTTTAATATTTATTCTTATCAGCTACTATCACATATCACTTGCTCATTATATACTTACTTGATTACATATATGATGCAAGCATAGCATGTGTGCTTAGTATTATAACACATTGATTGAACCATAAGCATAAATGAGATCTTCAGGAATACAACTAGTCAAGCTTAGAGGATGAGTTGGCATATCTTATTCAGCTATATTGCAAGAATTTTAAGTTTCTCTCCTTTAAAATATTCGAATTAGGAGCATTTTGGTTCAAGCAATTTTTAAAACAAGTGTCATTTAAATAATTAACAATTCAAATATAATTAAAAATAGATATAATTACCCATTTAACGGCTGACTTGCGCCCCAGCTAAGCTTTTATGTGGCCCAAGTTGCCCGTTTAACGGGCAACTTGATTTTGCATGTAAATCACCCATTAAACGGGTGACTTACCTACTATTAGTTTTTTTTTAAAAAAAAATTGCAACATGTGACTTGTAAGTTTAAGGTTACTAGTAGAGAGCCTCCCCAAAAACTACCTAAGAAATTGTAAACCAAAATAATAAGATAGATGAAACTAAAAATTATTAAAGCCTTAAAATCAAGAAAAATGGCTCAGGCTCAGGAAACCATAATTTTAGGTTTATATAGCTTGATTTTTAGATAGGATAAATATAATTCAATAATAATACATCATAAGAATTTAAAGATTGAAGGAATATTCTTCATATGCATCCAAACTTCAATTTAGAAGGGTTATAGATAAACAACATAACAGACCCAAAGCAGTAGATATTAGATTTTTCTTGTAAGCAAATGAAAGTTCCAAATATAGTAAAATACAATGAGATAGTTCAAAATATTGAAATATCAAAGTAAACCTATATCCAGAAACTATCACGGATGATAGTATTTATGTAGAGTGTAGTGATCATGTGCACGTAATAGAAAATCACGCAAATGATGTTCGCCTTCCAATCCATGTGTTCCCTCCGCATCTCAATCTCTTGTCATTTCGCAGATACGTACGTAGTCATTTTTATAGATCATGTCTTCTACATGTTCCAAACTTCTAAATGAATAGTTCTTAATAAGATCATGACCTACAATATTATCACTTAAACTAGGTTGCCCAATTAGATGATCATCCTCGCCATTTATATCCTTAGGTGCAGTACTTGAATCAATATTCATTATTTCATAGTCATCATCAGACGTACAAAATGATATGGTGGATTGCTCATGCGAATTTAAATCAACATTCATTATGATTATGTCTAATAATTAACTATGGGTTCAATTAATATTTTTGCAAAAATAATAATGCTATTGACAAAAAAATGAATAAAAGAATGACTAATTGTAGTTCAAATTTCTCATAAATCTATTGTATCACAACTACTGATGAGAAATTAAATTCATGTGTATAATTTGAAGAAATATTATGCTGCATTGCAATAGTGTCGACTATAGAGGAAGCACAATAGTAAGTTTTGACTTCTACAAAAAGCACCAATGTCTAACGAGAAGCTTCATCCAATACAACATCATAGACTTCGTCATCAAAAAACTATTGATGTTATGAATACTGAGCCAATAGGGAAACATGTTTGATTAACAGTGAAATTTTCTGTATCATAGTAGAGTGACCTCAAAATTTTATATTTTAAATCATCCAAATTCGTGTGTTGCTAAACTTTTATAAGATAATTTCTTCCATCGATGTAATTCGGAATGAAATGATCAGTAACGCACAGTTGCCCATCATAGAATAGAATTAAGAAAATCATGATCCTATACTTTTTCAATTTTCAAACTTGCAAAACTAATTGATCCATATAGTTGTTTTAATATAAGTTAACTCTATCAACAACCTTAAGCCATCATTGGGTTAAATGTGACTAATGGGTGACTAAAAAACCTAAAGGGATTATTAAATTTCAACTTAAGTATTATCCTTATTATCATAATTATCCACTCACCTCAGTCTCATTGCACCAAATAGTTAACATGAGTTGCTAATAATGGAGTAAGCTATGGTTAGTGGTAGTTATAGCTAGAAAATGAAAATGAGCTACTTTATTTTATGCCAACATCTTGTCTCTGCTTAGGAAGTTGTCCAAAACCCTTATATTGATCTCAAGCTCTAAATGCAACTTCAAACACCAAGAAGTTCCAAACTCAATTTAAAGTTTGGTCTCCAAAAAGATCCAAGCCACCTCAATCCAATATCAAAGAGGGTTTCTTCTACACACTTTAGGGAAAGAGGGGGAATGATTCCAATTGTTACTATCCAATAGGAAGGTATAATCCTAAATGTTTGCCTAGATCCTAGGTTGTATGGTCATGGGATAGGTTAAGAGAAACAAACACCCTTGAACCCTTATCTTCCTAAATCTAAGCCCATTGAGATTACTCAACTTCGTCAATTTTAAATGGAGAAATTGAGCATTGAGCTTTGATTTGACAAGTTGGTGTTAACCCATTTAGTTAAAAGCATTTGATTGAGTCTACTGTAAGAAAGTAGCAAAATTTAATCTATCTATTTTTAAATAAGATCCGATGATTTTTATTAAACCTTAGCCCATTTTCTAAGAGAATAGAATTCAAAGACAAGAAATAGTTTCATGCCAAAATATTTAATAATTTAATTTTAAATAATTAATTACTCTCCAATTTAATTAATTGAATGAGTATTTGAAAATTTTCATTAGTCCTTAAACATACCAATGGTGTTCATATTAGTCTATCTATGCATTCAATTAATTATAATATGTTGTTTGATCATCACATAATTGATTGATGTCTATAACTTCTTGGCTTTGCATTTATCATTCTGAAAGTTTCTTAGAATTATTTGAATTTTTAAATTACTGAAATAATATTTATTTTAATATTTAATTTAGAAATACTTCTAATTATCGATTTGATTTATTGAATATGCTCATGTAATTTTCATTCCACTATTACACATACCTTAGAATATTCAAAGGTGTAAATTAGAACTATATATTTAATATTGATATTTGTTGATTTGATTATTATGAGTTATTAACATTAAATTGAACCTCTTAATTTCTTAAAATTATTTTTAAGTCAATGTATATAATATAATATATATATATATATATATATATATATATATATATATATATATATATATATATATATATATATATATATATATATATATATATATATATATGTATAAAATATAATATAATTCCTTGGCAAATATATTTACAAAATCTCTATACATGACAGGTTTAATATTATAAAAAAATAAGAATCATAGACATAAGCACCTAATCCTTCCCTGTCATTAGTTTATGTTTTTCAATTTGATTATTTATGTGTTTGGTTGCGTAATTTTTTTGTTCTCTTTGAGTATTTCTTTTCTTTGATTCATCCCACATTCTTTTATTTCATCTTTGTTTGATTTTTATTCATTTATTTTTATTATATTCGAGGAATACCTTTTGATGATAAAAAATAATATCACAAAAAATAGAAAACCAAAGAATAAAATTTAAAGATAAAAAATCAGAATTATTTAATTATACCGTGCAATTTATATCATACTATGTAATACTAATTATACTGTATTTTTATTAAGATAATCATTACAAGTCAAGTTAAACAATTGCATTGTCTCAATAATCATAGTGTAGATGTTATTAATAAAATCTCGCTTAGGAGAGGATACTTTATATACAATCTCCTTAATTATAAAAATTGCAAATCTAATTTTGTTTTGAATGATAAGAAAATATTTATATATCAAAGTATTTTTAAAATCATACTAATTCACCCACTTCTTGAATGTGACATACATTTTAGTTCATCTGTTCTTTCTTCTTCGTTTTCAAGTTGGCTTTTAGGATAAACAAGTAAAAACCCATTTAAACTCTCTCCTTTTCATGGGTTTCTCAATTAGATTTTGAAGATGTTGGTAATCCTCCATGTCAAGAATGTGAATCATATAAAATGCATAATTATTTTATAAGACATTTGAGCAAATTTAATCTCAAACTTACACACAATTCACATGCAAAAACTTAAATCTAAACCTTATTGATTGAAAGCCAAAACAATCAACTAAGCTAAAATGCCTTACACTATTATGTGATTTCTAAATATGAGTTTACACATAAGGGCAGCTCGATTGGCTGAAAAAAAAATATAATATAAAAAATTTACTTTACAATTATTTGTTTGAAAATTTTACAAATTCATTACTTAATTTTTTTTATTTGATTGAAAAAAATAATATAAAATATTTTAAAAATTTTAACGCCCGATAATAACGTGGATACCATAGCATTAATGCGGATGATAAAGAAACAATAACCGATCACTTTTTATCACCAAAAGATTAAAATTCATATAAATCGAACAAATTTTAAATACACCAAAAATAACTTTTATAATATATTTGAAATACATTATATTACATTAAAAATTTACTTCAAACTAAATATTAAAAAAATTAAAATCTTTGCATTTAATTTATACTACATTTTTAAATACAGACAATTATTTAACGAATATAAGTTATGAAAGTACTCCGCATCTTTAATTGCATTCACCAACATGAACATCTCCTATCGTAATAGGACATTAAAATCTGTCCGATCAAGTGTGAAAGCGCGGCCCCATGCTTTAGACAATAATAATTGTTTAGTTGGTGAATGTACTTCACTAACTTCAGTGATTTCCACACATACATGAGTGCATTCTCTGATTGTGATTTCAACTGTTTGAATTACGAATGCATAGCTACAAATGATCATGTCTTGAAATATTTAAGAAACTTTGGACTATTATATTCAGTTCCACGATTAAAATAATTTTGAGCACACTGAAAAGCTTAAAATAACAGTACATTTAGAAAACATATTCAAAATGCTACGCCATGGCATCATTGCCCGCATATCTCAGGAATGATTAGTTTTCACACAATACCCAGGCGATGGACGGCAGCGCCTGAACCAGAATGGAGTTGCAGAGTCCCGCTGGGCACCACCTGAAGAACCTCTGGTTTCTCTGCATAATCAATTCAAGGATTACATTGGAAGTAAGCTTCAACCAGTAGTAAAACTTCTTCCACCAAATTTTCATAAATTTGACAAGAAAAAATAAAAATTATGACAGAAGGATTATATACAATGTAAACCACCATCCCAGGCAAATGAGACAGTCGAGGCAGCCAACCAACACAAAAACAAATCATAAGGAAATACAAGCAAGTTGTCAAAAGTTAAATAAGAGCAACATACTGATATGAAATGTTAAAAAAATGATCGCAAAGATTAAAAACGCTGAACAAACAATGCCGATAATTGATACTAGCAATTTCTATTAAAAACAAAAATAATGATATACTTCTCATAAAAACTTAATAACAACCAAATAAAAAAAATTGAATCAGCATTCAATAATCATTGTCAAAGAATAATGTTTGGAAAATGAGAAAAATCTAAAAATTAATATTACTATTAGAAACCAAGAATCAGTAAAATTAGAGATGGAGGATGCAAAAGCTTTAGGGCCATTAGGATATGGACATGGTGCTTAAGTAGAGAAAGGGATAAGAAAAGTTGAATATTATAGCAGTGAATAAGAATCTAGCGATAATCGAAAGTAGCAACAAGTGCGATATCAACATCAACGAGAAATGGATTGCAGGGCTGTTAGCAGAACTATAGATTACGACGAGCAGCAACACAAGTTAAGAGCGAGAGCTGAGACATAAAACAATCAAAGAGATGATCAAGAAGGTAGTCACGTTGCGTCACTGAACAAATGCTTGGTCAACATGATATAATTGTGCCAATACAAAGAAGCTTGGATAGGATAGGCAAAGAGGCCATCTAAATGCATGGTACGAGAGTAAATCATGTGCGTGAGTATAAATAACATAAGAAATAATTCAAAAAATAAAAGGCAAAAACCTTGCATCATATAACTCGTGTCCTAATGTTCCCTTCACGTTGAGTCGTGGTAAGCATATACTCGATCCTGATTTGGGCATTTCAGGAGATATATATATCTTCAAAATAATTTCAAGAATATTGGACAAGTCTAAAGGCATGTCAGGATCATCGTCTCCTCGCAAGTGATGATGATGATGGGAAAGAGCAGAGCAAGATTTCTTCTTAGATTAAGAATTTTTCAAAGACCAGCAAAGCCTAAATCTCAACAGACTCCTTAGTGGAGTGGAATGCACCACTCAAGAAAAGGAATCAACAGTGCCTCAGCCAAAAGTAGCAGCCGAACCGAGGCAGAAGGAAAAGAAGCACCTAGCTAAAGTGGTCTCGCCCTGTCTGTCTGAAAATTGTTCTGCACAAGCATAAAGGATATTTTGAAGTCTTTATGCAGCATTGGACATCAACAATGCCACAAAGCCTTTTCCTTATCAGTTTATTTGATTCAGGTTAGCACCATCAAAATGCAATTTATATATTCAAATTGATACAAGTCTACTTTTGTCATCATTATGTAATTAAAATCCAGAATTTTAGTGAAAGAAAAATAAATAAAGAGATTATTGAAATCAACATTATTGCGCTTATTCATTTAATTCCTGTTGCTTTTTTACTTGTCATTGATGTCAAAATAATCTATGCAAATTATTAATTTCAATGAAACATGAATTGTTCCTTATATTAATCATTGAAAAAAATAAAAACCTTTAAACTCTATGTTTACCTTAAACTAAATATGGAAGCCGAAGTAGCTCAGCCTGACATAATGTGATAGAAAGACCTTATATGGATCTTTATATCACAGCATAACACAGAGTAATAAAGAATATTTCACAAATTCATATTACATAGTTGTACTATATTTAAAAAAAATTCTCTTGGATCAATTGACAACAGATCAAAACGAAATAGTATTTTAGTATTATATCTTTTCTTTATAACCATCCATGTCTGCATTGCAATCAAACAAAATAATTAGAAAAATCTACTGTCTCAATTCCTGACTAATTATATTATTTCGTATGCCTATGTATATGGATTCGGCGGCTAAAGAATTAATGTAGGAAGAAAAAAAGGATACATATCATATACCAGCATACAGTATATGCCAAATAAATACCCCTAGTAGATGTATATATTCCATCAATGTTCTTCCTTCTTTTTTTTTTAGTACCCATTCACTCCTATCATATTCCGAAATCGTTAGAAAAACTATTTCAATTAGCAGAAGAAATCCAAATTATAGGTGAACATCCTTTAAAACATTGGGATCGGAATCAGGAATTAGATAATATACCTATTATTAATAAAGATTTAATCATCCGCATAGAATTAATATTCTCCACTGCAAGAAGAGTTTAAGATCCAACTAGAAGAATTAAAAATACAGCTTAATCGTCTCTAAATCAACATGACGCCTTCATTTATAAGACGACATCCGTAAATAGAAAAGACGTATTTAATTACAAAAGATTAAATGACAATATCAAGATTTACATAAAGATACGATAAATATATGTTAATTAACTTAATCCAAAATAAAAAATATTTTAAGAATTTGATCAGAATCGGATTCTAAGAAATCAAATTAGATAATAAATCTATACCATATACAACATTTACAACACCATTGACATTAAAAGTAATTAATCACGCCTTTGGAAAAAAAAATACACCGAGTATTTTCCAACGAAAAATGGATAAAATATTTGAACATCTAAATTACGATAAGATATCAATTTGACATTCTCAGAAGATCTCATACTTTACGTAACATTACAAACACGCTGGTAACGATACAATTATGCATTCAACATGGTTAAAATCGCTAAAGAATATATTAATTTTCTTGGTTAAAAAATAAGTAAAGGAGAAATTGAACTACAAGATATGAAAGAAAGAAAGTATTTCCTGACAAATTGAAGATACTAATTACAAAAAATTCTGTGCTTATTAAATTATGCTCGACCTTATATAAAGGATTTAGGCAAAACAATTAAATCTTTATATAAGAAAATCTCAACTACAGGTCAGAAATATTTCAACATAAAAGATATAAAAATTATCCAAAAGATAAAAGAACAAGTAAAACATCTTCCAAAACTAACTCTTCTATTAGAAACTGATTATAAAATCGATTAATTAACGCCTCCCAAGATGAGCGTAATTAAAAGTTAAACCTACAAAGAAGATTTCAAAATACGTAAAATTACGTAGATACGCCTCCTAATTTTAAACAACTTACAAAGATCAATTATCATTATATGAAATATTAGAGTCATTAATCATTACACGCTTTTAAATTATTCTTACAAAAGATTTTACTATTCATGATCAAGTTATTATTCACTTTTACAAAAATAAAAAGAAAAGATATATAGAAGAGATGAAATTTTATAACTACTATGTATGAATCCACTATAATGTTACATTCGAACATATAAAAGGGAAGAATAATTTTCTTACAGATTTCTTATCCCGAGCGATTAAGTATCCTAAGAAAAATTTAAAATCTACGGATTTTAAACCACCATAATTAGATGATTCGCAAGAATTATCATTTAGGCATACAAGAATTTATCTTCGGATAATTCAAGAGAAAGATAATATTTGTTTTCCTATTTTTACGCAGTACATTACACAAAGCACCGAAAGCCTCTTCCTCCACACAAAAACCCACATCTCCCAAAACTCCCTCTTCATATTTTGATCTACCAGCACCAAACCTTGTCCATTTTAATCACCTTTCCCTACCAAGCCAAGCCAGCACAAACCTACAATTCCGCCCAAAGGTTCTTACATCACCTTTAAACCATTACCAGCGAACCCTTCTTGATAATTTATGGTGCACTTGTTCTGATACAGGATATCTACTTACAATTAGTTGAATCATTAAAAGTCCATGAAGACAAAGTCTTTAGAATTTTAGAAAAATCTACCAAAGTATTAGGTGAGTTAAAAACCTTAATTCTCAAAGGTAATTTAGATTATATTAAAGATCAAAATACCGAAATCTTAAAAAGAATTAAAGAATCACAACTACTGGTAGAAAAAGTTAATGATAAATTAATAGAAGTAGAAACTTTACTATTAGAAATAAAGAAGATCCTTATGACATGAGTAAGTTTGAAGAATTGCAGATCTATAAAGAAACTTTACAAGAAGCTAGTAAATACCATAATAATCCTAAGACTTCAAGGAAGTGATCAAACGTATCCAAAAATGTTAAATTTCCAAACAATCCTCCTATTAGAATTACATCAGAAAACTATAATGGTAGAAAATAAACTTAAACTTGTTGAAGAAAGAACAGTAGGCATAGCAACACAAAGTGATTTAAAAACACTATCTGAAAGCATTAGTACAGGTAAAGAAATTATACCTTATGAAAAATCAATAAGTTATATGAAAATTTTGATCCATTACTCAACCCCTATTAAGGAATTCATCCTTCGCCTTAACTTTATGCTTAGCATGGATGGTCAAATCACTCTTACCAAAAATTGTTTAACCATTAGTAAACGTACAGCCCTAATTCAAACCAACAAAGCTCAGAGTTACGCTGTGAAGCATGGTGGGTGTAAATCAACTACCTCAATATCTCTTCCACCTCCTCCCAACGTAGAAACTTATTTAGCTACCTGTTACAAACAGGAACCCATTCACTCCTATCATATTCCGAAACCGTTAGAAAAACTGTTAGTGGAAGAAATCCAAATTATAGGTGAACGTCCTTTAAAACATTGGGATCGAAATTCCTGATGGGGGTACGGGATCAAATCTAGGTCTTTTTCCTCTATCTGAGGGTCCTATTACTTCGCCTAAATCCATATTTGTCTTAATTTCTTCTTTCATGTATTGTGCATCTATTGATCTCCAATCAAATTGTTGATCTGATTTGTTCTCATATGCTAATTCGAAATTATATCTATTTTGTAATTCTGAGTATGGTGTTTTCATACTAAATACATAATCTTGTATTTCTTCATATGTATTAATATGACTGAAGTCAATTTCTTCCATTTACACCTACCTCAATATCTCTTCCACCTCCTCCCGACGTAGAAACTTATTTAGCTACCTGTTACAAACAGGAACCCATTCACTCCTATCATATTCCGAAACCGTTAGAAAAACTATTTCAACTAACGGAAGAAATCCAAATTATAGGTGAACATCCTTTAAAACATTGAGATCGGAATCAGGAATTAGCTAATATGCCTATTATTAATAAAGATTTAGTCATCTGTGCCAAAAAATTAGAATATTCTCCACTGTAATAACCAAGAAGTTTAAGGCCCAACTAAGAATTAAAAACACAGCTTAATCGAATTCTAAATCAACATGATCGTTTTATTTATAAGACGGCGACACGTAAATAGTTCGAAAAGACGTATAATTAATTACAAAAGATTAAATGACAATATCAAGAAGATTTACGATAGAGCAAAAAGATATGTTAATTAACCTAATCCAAAATAAAAATATTTTAATAAATTTGATCAGAATCAAGATCAAGAAATCAAATGATAATAAATCTATACCATATACAAAGATTTACAACACCATTGTGACATTATGAGCGTTAATCACGCCTTTGGATTAAAATGCACCGAGTATTTTCCAACTAAAATGGATAAAATATTTACATCTACACGTAAGATATACATTGATGGCATTCTCAGAAGATCTCATACTTTACGCGAACATTATAAATATGTTAACGATACAATTACGATTCAACACAGATATTCTCTCTAAAAGAAAATAGAAATCGCTAAAGAATATATTAATTTTCTTGGTCAAAAAATAGGTAAAGGAGAAATTGAGATATAAGAAAGAAAGTATTTTCCGCACAAATTAAGATAAGTTAAAAAAATTCGCTTTATTAAATTACGCTCGACCTTATTTAAAGGAATTAGGCAAAACAATTAAATCTTTATATAAGAAAACCTCAACTACAAGTCAAAATATTTCAACATAATATATAAAAATTATCCAAAAGATAAAGAACAAAGAAACATCTTTCAAAATTAACTCTTCCATTAAACCGATTAAAAAATCATAATAATGACGCCTCCCAAGAACGAGAATTAAAAGTTAAACCTTACAAATAAAGATTTCAAAATACGTAAAAATTATGTAGATACGCCTCGGTAATTTTAAACAACTTCTAAAGATCAACATCATTGCATTGTAAATATTAGAGTCATTAACGATTACGCTTTTAAATTATTCTTATAAGAAGATTTTACTATTCGCAGATTAGTTTGTCATTTCACTTTTACAAAAATAAAAATGAGAAAAAGATATATAGTAAGAGATGCATAAATTTTATAACTACTATAGAAGGCAACAGCTATAATGTTACATTCGAACATATAAAAGGGAAGAATAATTTTCTTACAGATTTTTTATCCCGAGCGATTAAGTATCCTAAGAAAGATTTAAAATCTACGAATTTTAAACCACCATAATTAGATGATTCGCAAGAATTATTATTTAGGCATACAGGAATTTATCTTCGGATAATTCAGTAGATAGATATAAGATAACATTTATTTTCCTATTTTTGTTTATTTTATTTTCTATGATAATCAAAAAATCTCATGCTGATTCTCCCATCTTGATATTCGTATGAGGTACTTTCTTGTGAGATTAATATTGATTTTTCTAGAAAAGAATGTAAATTCCATTCAGTTCCTACATGGATTTCAGAACTAAATTTCTTACCTTCTAGGGCACGAATACCTTGACTTGCTAACATTAATTTTAATGCTTCATTATTTAATTTGAATTTAACATTGGAGTGTTCTTGCATTTTTCCTATAAAACCAGTAGTGATTCTTAAATTTAATGATCCGGTTACCATATTGTATCCTTCTGTTTTGATGCCAATTTTTTTTTTTTTTTGTTGAAGCTGAATTAAATAAGTTAAAATTGAGTGAATGCCCATTTAAGTTTCAACACTTTGATTGAACTAAAATCCGTCAAGCTCATTTAAATAATTTTGGTTGGATTGATTTCAGATTACAATTGATGTTTAGTTTGATTGGAAATGAAACATCAAATCAATGTGTGTGACTTTGCCCAGTCAAAAGGAACTAAATGAACCAATTGCACACTACTTGATTGTAATGCTGGTATATCCCAATATGATGAACAGCTATTCCCATCAGAATTTTTTATTAAACCCTTTAAGACGCATGAAAGGATCCGTGGCCTAGCAGTTAACGGAGAAGATTGTTTCTCCAAAGTCATAGATTTGAGCCATGTATTATACAATTTAGCGCTCACTATTCCTCAAAAAACCCCTTATGTCATCTATCAAAACTAAGAAATTAATTCTATCATTTATCTCTTTTTTTCATGTAGTCCATGCCAAGGCAGCATTTTGAAATGTCTTCAGCACACTCTTCCCAATTTTATAGACCATCACCAGGACTTGGGAATCTTTTTTTGCTTTAGTCCATATTGAGTATAGCCATCCTTTCACATTGCATGCTGGCCCATTCACTACACCAAAAGCAGAGCCACAGAAGGCTCATGTAGTTCAATGTTGAAATTGAGGTTATAGGACATGGATGTAATACAAATGATATGCTACATTGCATTAAATTAAATAGCTAATTAACATTTCACTTATCTTCCCTTTCTTTTTGATCAAAAATGCGAATAGGCTTTGCACTTGCACTGACCCTTATTGACAGGAACCATACACCAATATCCTATAAGATACTTGAAACCATTTAATATAACTTGTAATAGTAACATCATCAATATGAATTATTGTAACAAGGATGCTAAGTTTACCTTTTTAAAACAATTATACCCTTTCTACTCACAGTTTTGTTTCATTAATCCTTGTTATAATGCTTTGCGGATCTTTTAATACAAACTTAAACCTATTTTGAATGATTTTTTTCTCTTTATCACTGACACCTTAAGCCATCATGCTTCTTAAGAAGCATGAGCAATCTTTAATGTCATTATCTTTGGCTTTTTTATGAGTGTTCTTTTGCATCATAATTAAAAAATTCAATTTTCAAATGAAAAATAAGCAACACAAGTTTGCACAATCTTTTGGGTATTAGAAAATTTTGTTGTTAAATGATAATGTCATCTAATTAAATGAACCAACTATCAAAAGAAAATAACACCAATTATCTCACTTCACATCAATGAACATAAACACACTATGCAATGTTTGTCACCATTGAACTCACAAAAGAATAAATGGCAGCATGCTTGATAAGTAGAAATTTCCTATCATGTAATTATAAATGCTAAGAGCCCAATCATATATGGTTAAGCATACATTGATCATGTTCGAGTTGTAATGTGCTATAGTTAAATAGACAAAGTGTGATACATTAATCTAATGACTATATTTCAAATATATTTTAAGTATGACACGATAACCCTAAACTTAACTATGGCCTATGGTACCAACAACTGTCCAAAAAGCACGTCACAAAACTAAGGCCTCATTTGAAAGAACTTTTTTTTTCTGCTTTACGTTTTTGAAAACACCGTTAAGAATGTCTAAAGTCTGTTTGATTTTACCACTTTTAAAAAAGCATTTTTGATAAAACACTATTTCTCTCTCTTACTAGACCGTCATTTTGCTATATAGGTATTTAACACAACTTGTTTAAAAGCAATTTTTAAACTTTAGTTTGCAAAATCAAAAGCCGAACCAAACGAACCATAAATAGACATCAAAGTATCAAACATCCTTAACTTTGTAACTCCTCCCACTCTAGATACTAGGATTTAAGTAATTTCCCAACAATTTGGTGATTACCTACTTAATTTCAACAACACAACTAGCTTTGATTTGTAATGGTTGTGTGGATTTTTTGTTGCTATGTTGTTTTATTATGTGCAAATAAGTTAACTACATTCTTATGAAGTCATAAAGAGGGTAGTGCATAAACAAGACTGGTTATTTATTTATTTATTGAATGTTTCACAAAAGTAATTGTGCCATGGATTCTTAGACAAAGCAATGCAAAAAAAAGAATAAATAAACATCCTACTGATTTCATGCAACAATGAAAGGTTAGTGCAAACCCATGGAGTATTACCTGCTCTAGTATACTATAACGCATAAAGCAATCTACATATAAGTACTGAAAAATTCAAGTCAATTCCAGATTCCATTAGCATATAGGTACTATGACAAAGAGCCTGCTACTCACTGACATAACAATAGAAGATCACAACCACAATACCATGGGGGTAAGCATAAACTGGGGATCATATTCTACCATATTCTCCAACAAAAGAATGCAAAAATATTCAGATGTAATTAATCATAGTAAAACCTTACTTGATTTTTTTAATTAAAATCAGTCCACTAAACATGGTTTAAAAACTTTATAAACATGGCCACAAGCAATTCAATGCAATATTTTTGAAGTTAAATGGTAATACGTAAGAGTCCTGAGTTTGAACTCAATTCCCCAGATTACAGCTGCAACAAGGAAATAAGTTCCAAACCTAATCTTATTTTTCTATTTCAAACTTCTGCTTCTAAAACCATTTACTGACATTTCAACATCACTGAAATTTTGACTGATAAACGAAGAAATTTTAAATAGAAGCAACTGACTATCTATGCAACCGTAGTTGCAAACAGATAGACGACTAACATGCCCTAATAAGGACCAAGCAGATAACACGAGAATAATAACTTTTCAATAAGGACCAAATCCTAAATGCATCAGTGAATAGTATGAAAGAGCAACTTACGAGACAACTCAGCAACCTGCTGAGGCGTCAGCTTGGCTGAGAACCCGCTCGCGGCGTGTTTGTAATGGTAGATCAGAGCCTCCTTTGCCGCATCCTCACTGCAGATGCAAGGAGGGTGTTTTATCGCGAACCAGAATCCCAAATGCTAACGCTATATATAAATAAAAACAAAACGAATAGAAAAAACCCTAACCCTCCAACGACAGAGGCAAGAGTGCGGATGTGGAAAGCCTCCGGGTCTTCACCCTCCGGGCGATCGAGATAGACGATGTGGACGGAACCATCCTCGCCAGAACCAGGAATGGATTCGCCGGCAGACTTGTTCGATTCCTCCGCCATAAGGAAAGAAATCGATAAGATCAACACGAACACAGTGACTAAGAAGGAGATGCGCATCGACGAACAAATGTACTCTTTTCAAAGAACAGCCGGCCTCTACTTATAATACTGTATGGTGGATAAATTACAACTTGCAAGAGAAGTTTCCGAATCTTGCTGGCTAAGAAAAGGTTCTGCACGAGGATGCTTCGAATGGACGATTTGATAAAAGATATGTCTCAAAGGTAGGACTTTATATCGCTCCATTAATGCACCATTACCTGATGCAGATTTCAAAATATTCTCTCATAAATTTTTTGACTTTTCAGAGAGAGAGAGAAAATCTGTGCATTTCGATGATTTGAATACATCCAAAAAAAATTAAAATTCGAGTAATTTTTGTCAATTAAAGCGAATCATTGAATGGACCTATATCTAATAATTAAATATAGCAAAAAAATGTTTCCATAACTACAAATTTAAGTCACATCTTATGAAAATCAATTAAATTAATTAAATCTCTAATTTTATGTTAAAATTTGTAGCAAAATGGTCTAGTTTTTGAAAAAATTACAGCCATACCATCATATAATATATCAATTACTTGGATCCATCATAATAAAAAAAATATATGATTGTGATGTATTAAAAATTGTAGATATTAAACAAGTTTTATTTTAATGAGAATATATAATACACACATGTAGATAAAAGTGATAAGAGATAATAATTTTTTACTTAAAAATTCAAAAAACACAGTATTTTGCAAATCAAATTAGTCCACAATTTATTTGAAGTTAAAAATTTTCACCCTTTTTTATAATTAAAAAAGATGATGTTACAGAGTTCGAAAAAATGATTTATCTTTCTGTTATACAAAAGTTAGGCACAACAGCCTAAAAATAATACTACAATAAATATATAGTGGTGCTCAAGCTATAACAACCATTGACAGTAGTTGATGATAACTGGTAGTGGTGGTTAGCGATAACTGTTAGTGCTTGTCAGGTTTAAGGCTTAGCTTGTGGCTCCTCCTCCCATTTCACGTTAAAAATGACCCTATTATATATTTTTTGGAAGGCCATTTTTTTAAATTTATCTAAAATATCAAAACACTTCATCAAACAATTTACAACGAATCTTTTGATCATAAATTGTTCTTTTAACATTTCATTGTATTAATGGTCTCAAAATTAAGTGATCATAGACTTATTAGATTTCTCTTACTCAAATGATATATTCAATTATAAGCATGCTAAACTTAGAGATCATTTAACTCTTCGAGTAATGCTTCAAATTTTTTAATTATGCTTCAAAGACATGAATTAGGCTCATTTAAACTTGCATTGAATCACATTTAGTGTCGATGGGTCCGTCTCATTGAGACATTTAGTTTGATAATAATTTTGTTAAATTTGATAGATGGATGGTGTTAAATATAGTTTCAAATATTTCCAATGCGAGAATTGTATTAATAATTGTATTTTATTGAATGAAATTTTAGATTTTGTATCATTAGACTCCTATTTTGGATATCAAAGTATATTTCATTTGAAAATATATATTAAGTCTTCAACAAACTTACAGTATAAAATTATAATGTCAAAAAATTCATATGTTGCAACCACTGCCTGGACATCAATGTTGATATCCCCTTGGGGCCATGAACGAAGTAATTCAATCATAGTTATAATTTCAACCCTTCATTATGTCAATGATTTGATTAGTGCAAAATTTTCAAAAAAAGCTTTAATTGAAGTTCTTCAAAAATTTTCAAATTTGGTTGAATGAGCTTTGTTATCAAATTTGGTGCATCATAGTTATAATTTCCCAAAGAATATAAAATTTAGTTTGGATTGTCAAAAAATGGTTATGCATGGATTATAAAGCTTGCTAATGATGGTGGCGATGATGATGTACGTGTGCAATGCACTAGGCAAGTGCAAGTACAACCATGCACTCAAGTAGGGATGCAAGAGCCATAACACCAAGGTGAGCATGTGCATGCAATGGCGCACCCAAGTGAGTGCACGCATGCAGCAACATGCCCAGATGAGCACGTGCAACAAAACATCTAAGTGGGCACACATGTGCATGAGTGTTAAAGTAACCATTAAATGATTCCAATAAATTATTAAAATGTATATTTTTAATTATTTTAGAATATTAAATAGCCAAAAAAATTCAAAATTATTTTTAAAAGTCTAATTTTTTTATTTTACAAAACAATTTGTAACTTTTATTCTTATTTTTTTGTGTATATATGCTCCCGTGGCTGGAGAAAAATCTCATTGTTGGATTCAAATCTGCATGTGAGTGAATCAAAATCACTTAGGCACCTGAAAAGTAGGGTTAGGATGAAAAGGAGAAATAAAGGCAAGCACAAGAAATACAAGTAATTCCACTATATAAGAAGTTCTAAGTACAAGAATCTCTCTGTTTTCTTCTCCTAAAATTAATATAGGGAACAATGGAAGTATAAAGATAATAGAAATCTAAAAGACCAAAAAAGTCATCACCTCCTCTAAAAACTTCCTTTTTATAGGATTAATAAGGGGCTACATAAATAATATGTACATCAACTAAGGACCCGTTTGGTATAGATGTAAGGGCATGACGCGGTTTATGCTGCACCACAATTGTATTTGGATCTGCATTATTCGACCCAGCTTCGGGATTTTGAACCGCAGCTGCCGCGAAGTTGCGACTTGATGTTGCCTTCTGCGGTCCATGGTCGTAGAGTGTTTTTTCCCCTAAATTACCCGCATTTTAGTGCTCACTGTTCTCCTCGTGCCCTCGATACATCTTTTGCCGAAGGAAACTCATGGTTTCCCCTGTAGGATCTGATCTGGAACCCTGGTCTCAGCCGAGCTCGCCACTGCTGTTCTCAGCCAATCTCGCCCTATGGACTCTTCTTCTATCTCCACATGGTCTTTGCCAGCATAGAACTATGGGCATTGACGGGATTTAAGCATTTGGAACCCTCATTTATCTCTGGCTTCCGCTTCACTCTTACTGAAAGCCTCGTCTTCATACTTCGTGAAGGTAACCCTCGTCTTTCCTATCAGGTTCTTTCGTGAGCTTCAGTTTGTGTAGATCCCGTAAGGCAACATGTTTGACTGTCCATATATATGAGTATATGTTACCATGGCATCATATATTATGATTGAGGTAGCATTTCATTTCGGTTTGGGTGGATCCCTTCTCTAGCTTGTGCATTTCAATTTAGATCTTGGATCAATTTTTGTTGGAATTCTTTTTTTCTTTTTCTATGGAATTGATCCTGTCTTCAATTTTTTCATTTCAATTGTGTAGATCCCGTCTTCAGTTTTTGCATTTCAATTGTGTAGATCCCATCTTGAATTTAGGCCTTTATAAGGTAAGAATCAAACAAGTTGTGTCATGTTTGAGAAATGATATTAACAATTTGTTTGTATGATGTTTAGCACATTCTTAATAAAAATGTTCTTCTATTTCATATTATTCAGCTCATATGCTCATAAGGATATTTTAGTCATTTCTGCACAAACAGCTATAGCATAGCAGATTCTGAACTGAGTTTTCCAAATAGAATCACAGCTTCAACAACTTCCTACCACTAGCTTCTTCTACAGCAGTTGTACCAAACAGGCCCGAAGTTGGTTACATAAAGAGTAGCTCGCCTTTGGAGACCAATTGTTCTAAGCATTGGGTGACAAGTTCTCCAGGTGTAATCAGCAGTGTTACTAAGATGAGTTGTCTGAAATGTATCTTGAGTGAGCAGTTGCTAGCAAATAAGTGAGCCACTTTATGCTTGAGGTGGATCAGGACATTATCCACCTAGCTGGAATGGTTTCATTATGTGTTCACCCTCTTAGGGAAAATCTTTGAATATGAGATGGGACATTGTTCTTTGACTGTCTGACTCGAATGATTTTCTTTTGTGCTCATCTTGCTTACAATTACTCTTCGTGGTCAAGTAGTTTGCTTATATGAATTTTGTTCCTCACCAATATACATTCATGTAGTGAACCTCCATCTTTTAATACTACTCGTCGAGACCACTCATACATTTGGGTGTACACTTAGCTCTCTGATTCTTCTACTCCTTGTTGAGACAGCATACAAAAAAGTCAAGAGAATAAAACTGATTAATTACAAGCATTTAATAAATTATGAACAAAGAATTCTTTTATTTATGTCACATAATCATTGATTTGACTCTTTCTTTTGACTTTTTTTTGGCATTTCGGCTATAAAAGAAGTTTGAGGCCTTGAGTCTAGGTTTTTCTTGTCATTTCTTGTCATAAAATTGATATTGCTCTCTCTATTTGTCGAGTTCATCCTATCAACAAAATGTGCATACTTGCGATGGACTTCAAAAGGTCTTGTGGTAATGTTGATCCTATTGAGCTCTAGTCATGTCTTCAGAGAAAGAAGAAGAAGATCAAGAAAATAGTGGAATTCATTGTTGTTATTCTAATTGAGGCGAGTACTTTAGTGACTCTTTCCAAAAGCAGCAGTAGAGAATTGTGGGTTGAGGCGAGTGATGACTGTTATGGAACAAATTAATTATTTTCAAATAAAACTTTATTAGAAAGAAAAAAACCTTAAACTTTGATGGATGAAACTGATAGATGCATCACAGAGAGAAGACATCACAACGGATAGAGGAACAAGAAATGCTCCAAGGTCTTTCTACTCACCAAAATGGAAAGGATGCAAACAAGTTCTACTAACCCAAGTAGAACAGTAACAAAGGATCACCAAATCCTCTGTATGGCAGGCCCCCTAGCTCCAACCAAAGAAAATTTAACTCAAATTTTTACACACAAAACAAGTATAATGCTTCATTAAGTTAGAATAACTATTTATATAAGTACAATACTCTAAGGGATGTGTCTCTTGGAGGAAAAACTATCAAAAACTGAAAAAAAAAAAGAGGAAGAAGTCAGAACCTTTCATTTCATAGTGCTGAGGTACGACAAACCAGCACCGAGGTGCCACAGGCCAATGCCAAGGCGCTAGCTTCTCTATCCCCAAACACTAAATACTATGAAAAGTAGTGCTAAGGTGCTAGAAGAATAGCGACTACCTGTTAAACTAACATTTATGTAATTTAACACATAAACTCACTTGATTTTTAATCACAACACATATACAATACTTAAACATGATCAAATATCTCTACTACTGCATAATACAATAATGGAACATTAAAATCATAACACATAAAGTCTAATAAAAGTCCTCAAAGTTCATGCTTTGATTTGTGAACTTGTGACAGGTCATTCCTTTTTTTTATGTGCTACATCAAAAATAATTATGGATGTTAATTTGACAACTGAATTGTCAAAAAAATATTAGTATAAGATTTAAATAATTCTTAAACTTTTTAGAATATAATCTTAGTAGCCTAAATAAAAAAAATGATGAACACCATTTTTTTTTTTCATAAATTGTTCAAATCAAGGACATCCCTACTAAGAATTTTCTCTTAAGATTGAGTTCCTAATTAAGTCCCATTCTATCCTTATTCAAAATTTTATTCTAAATTAAATGAAAATATTTTTAAAAATAATATGATTTTAAACTATATTTAAAGAATCAACCAACAAAAACTATAATAAACAAGTCTACTCCTTAAATTCTAAATAAATAGTTTCATTGGTAAATAAATTTTACATTTGTGGCATTTATCACATTCCTAAATCTTAAATTTGTTACTAATAACCTACTCATTTATATTAAGCTTCTAATAAGTGAAATATATTATTTCCAACTTAACAAGAATTATTAAAAATATATTTGATATCTTTTACTATTTTTAATAATAACTAATAAATAATTTTAAATTATTTAATTAAGTATATTAAAATTTCTTAATATTTTAAAATTCATTTAAACAAAGTTATATTAAATGATTAATTAGAAATTTAATTAATAAAAATATTATTATCAAAATAATAGCAATGAATATATATATGAATATTCATAAATTAGATACTTTAAATTTCAAATAAACAATATAGATTAATGATCTAATTTTAATCATTAAAATCAAGTTTATCTAAGTAAAAATCTTATTAGAACATAATACTACACCGTTATGCTTGCATTACATGATATTTTCATTTATGCATTAAACTAAGAAACATATAATTTATCACATAGTCGTTATAATTATTAACTTGATTTATTTGATTTCAACTTCACTCTTGGTTATGAAGATGATTATATCATTTAACTATATCTACACTATATACTATGCACACAAGTTGGCTGATCAAGCAAACAACTAGTTTAGTGGGGAACACTACTCTAAGATGCCCTAAACAACATCTTAAATATTTATTACTTTTTTAACAATTTTAATAATTTGCATCATCAACATCAAACATGTTAAACTTTCCCATTTAAGTTAATTTCAAAAATTATATTACACTCTTTACCAAGTTTTCAATACGTAGTCAATCTCTTTTGATAAGTATCCTTATTTACACTACACTATCTCTCTTGGCCAATACTACTTTTATCCTCTTAGTCATGCTCACTTAACTAAGAAAATCTCATAGGCTAACTACACACATTTAAAAATTAGTTGTCATTTGGACGAATTTCAATTTAAGTTTATCCAATAATATATTTGGTCAAATTCTTACTCGACAAAGTTATATGAGTTTGATGAAGTCATTTTGAGCTTCAATCACACATTGTGATTGAACATCTTAAGTTCCAAACATACAAATGTACTTAGTTTCATTCCTTCTTCCTCTAAATAGTTAATATTTCTTTAGTACAACCTTGCACTTTGAATATATAGAATATTTTCTTAGCTCTCTAGAACTATTATATCCTCAAATGTTGATATCTCGCTTGAGCATTTGAATCTTATACTTAGAGTGCATTTGGGGCGGAGGTGGTGGTGTGAAATTGCATCATAGTGTCATTTTAAAACTGCATTCTAGTCATATTTTGAAGAATCTGTAGTAGAAAAGCTATATTTTCTAACCTAACTTGGTAGAGTGTGGGGCTACTAGAAAGTTGTAGTCAAATTTTTTTAAAATAGAAAAATGTAATACCCACCGTAATTTTTTAGATAACATATTTTTTTAGAGCAACTTCACCCCTATATTTTCATACCACTCTAGCTACTCTTAACAAATTCTTAATAATTTATGGTTTTAACTAATTTTAATATATTTCTATATTTGCAATCATATAAAATAATGTCAATACTTTAGTTTAGAATACATCCTCTTATAACTAAAACCTAACTCCTATTTTAATTAATTGATTATTATTATTATTATTATTATTATTATTATTATTATTATTATTATTATTATTATTTCTATTTAATAATAAAAATTTTTAATCAAAATCAAACCTCATTTGATTATTTAATATGTTTGATTAGCCTAAATCCTATCACTTCAATTGATACAAGTTAATAAGTTTTTAGGGTAACCATATTATTATAAATGACTTAGTTTGGTGAGTCATCAAGATCATATGAGCTAAACCTTAGGGTATGCTACACATTTTTAGGTTCTATGATAGCTCCCAACAATTTAGTCAATTATCATAAAATGGATGTAATTAGGTCATTTTAATGTGCAAACTCATTGATGCTTAAGATGAGGTTTCTTTTTGGGTGACAAGTATTTGAGATTGATTTTTATGTTTATTGTATGATGTGTTGCGCCACTTTGTTATTTTACTATATTAAGATTGTTGCGTGCTAGAAAATCAGTTGCGGTAGAATAAAATTTTACGCCTTAACCTTATTGAGAAATCCAGCACACACACAGACATTTGAAGAGAGAACGAAAAACTCTAGAATTTTTACATGAAAAAACTCTGAAATAAGGGAAAAAAACTAAGGGGCCTAGCCCAATAAAAATGTTCTACTATATATCTATTTTGGTGTACAAAGTTTAAGTTTTCTTGATAACGGGATTATAGAGTCAGAGAGAGCACAACGAAATCAATCGAACAACAACTACGCAGCGGTTGGGATGTAATAATTGTTGGAGTAATCGACGATAGTGAATGGTGGTCGCGCTGATCCGCTATCAGTGGCGGTGTACCGGCGTGGTGATTAAGAATGCGGCCGACAGTGACCAAAATAAGATGGTGGTTGGCAGTGGCGACTGGCAACGGTGGTTAGTGATAATGACTGGCGACGGTGATCACCACTACCAGCTGCCACCACCTGACAGTCGCCAGATCATCACCGTCATTCACTATCACTGACTGCCACCAACAACTATTACAGCCCAACTACCGCTGCATAGCTGTTGTTATCTGATTTTGAGATTTCTGTTGTCATACTTTCTCACATATAACTCTGTAATCCCGTTATCAGAAAAACTTAAACTTTGTATACCAAAACAAACATATAGTGAAACATTTTTATTGGGCTAGGCCCTGTGATTTTTTTCCTATTTTCAAGATTTTTTCACGTAAAAATCTTAGAGTTTCTCATTCTCTCTTCAAATGTTTGTGTGTGTGCTGGATTTTTCAACAAGGCTAAGGTGTAAAGTTTTATTCTACCGCAACTGGTTTTCTAGCATGCAGCAGTTTGGCGCTATCCATAAGAAACATTCCCTTTACACTTCACAATGGTTGACAATCTGACTTTATATTCATAATAGCACCACCTATATGGTGAAGAAAATCTTACCCTCGAGGAACACATAAGAAGAATGAAGATTCATCAAACTTTGATCCTTCAGCTTTTGTTAGAGACTGAGGACAACTCTTAATCTCAAAAGATCATCCAAATCAATATTCTAGATATATAATTGATTTTTATTTCAAGAAGCAAATCAATAATACTCATGAAAAAGGTAAAGATCAAGGAGTAACTTTGGCTACAAATGGATATTTAACTTTGTACCTACACCACACAAGTTAACGTCATCGAGTAACACTCAGACAAATAACCTCGGATAGGTCATAACTTTGTACTTACTTCACACAGGTTAATGTCATCGAGTAACACTCTGATAAATAATCTCAGATAAGTCATAACTTTGTACCTACTCCACATAGGTTAATGTCATCAAGTAACACTCTGACAAATAATCTTGGATAGGTCATAACTTTGTACCTACTCCACACAGGTTAACGTCATCGAGTAACACTCTGACAAATAAACCTCAGATATGTCATAACTTTGTACCTACTCCACACAGGTTAACGTCACCGAGTAATATCTGATAGATAATCTTGGAAGAATCAAAATGTTTAACCTCTTTTACACAGGTTAATATCATACCTTGATAAAATAACCTCAGATGAGAGTTAAAACTATTGACTTCTTCCACACAGCTTAAATGTCACCGAGTAAAACTCTGACAAACAACCTCAGTTAGGTTAAAAATCTTTGGCAGATTCGATTCAACCTCTTCCATACAGGTTAACATCATCAAGCAACACTTTGACAAACAACCTCGGATGGGTCAAAAATCCTTGGCGGATTCGATTCAACCTCTTCTATATAAGTTAATGTCATCAAGTAATACTTTGACAAATAACCTCGGATGGGTCAAAAATCTTCAGCAGATTCGATTCAACCTCTTCCATATAGGTTAATGTCATCAAGTAACACTTTGAAAAACAACCTTGGATGGGCTAGAAATCCTTAACGGATTTGATTCAACCTCTTCCATACAGGTTAATGTCATCGAGTAATACTTTGACAAACAACCTCGGATGGGTTAAAAATCCTTGGCAAATTCGATTCAACCTCTTTCATACAGGTTAACGTCATCAAGTAACACTTTAACAAATAATCTCAGATGGGTTAAAAATTCTCAGCGGATTTGATTCAACCTCTTCTATACAAGTTACTGTCATTAAGTAATACTTTGACAAACAATATCGGATGAGTCAGAAATCCTTAGCAGATTTGATTCGACCTCTTCCATACAGGTTAACGTCATCAAGTAACACTTTGATAAATAACCTCGGATGGGTCAAAAATCCTCAACAGATTTGATTCAACCTCTTCCATACATGTTAATGTCATCAAATAACACTTTGGCAAATAACTTCGGATGGGTCAAAAATTTTCAACGGATTCGATTCGACCTCTTCCATACAGGTTAATATCATTAAGTAATACTTTGACAAACAACCTCGAATGGGTCAAAAATACTCAGCGGATTCGATTCTACCCATTCCAAATAAGTTAACGACATCAAGTAACATCATGAAGAATGACACTCTGAAATTATCTCCCATACTTTCTGAGTTTATTGATGAATGGTTCCTAATCAATACTTCCCCACCACATTGATAGTTGTTAATTATTGGAGTTTCAAGAAAATTAATTTTCTATAAAATACAGGCCTTGATCGCCTCCAAACTCGGTCGGTCCGACAATAACAGTTGATGCCTCTTTTGTGGGAAAACTGGAGCCTCACATTATGAACTATGGGCCTTGATCACCTAAAAACTTGGTCGGTCCAACGAGGATAGTTGATGTCTCTCTCGAGGGGAAATAGGAGCCTCGTCATATGAATTACGGGCCTTGATCGCTTCCAAACCCATTCATTTTGACAAGGATAATTAACGCCTCTTTTAAGAGAAAACTGGAGCCTCGTCGTATGAACTATGAGCCCTGATCTCCTTTGAACCTGGTTGGTCCGACGAGAATAGTTGACGCCTCTCTTGAGAGAAAATTGGAGCCTCGCGGTATAAACTATGGGCCTTAATCGCCTCCAAACCCGTTTAGTTCGACGATGACAGTTAACGCCTCTTTCAAGGGAAAACCGGAGCCTTACCGTATAAACTAGGGCCTTGATCACCTCCAAACCCGGTTGGTCTGATAAGGACAGTTGACACCTCTTTTGAGGTAAAATTGAAGTCTCGTCATATGAACTACGGGCCTTGATCGCCTCTGAACCCGGTCGGTCCGACGAGGATAGTTGATGCCTCTCTCGAGGGAAAATCGGAGCCTCGCCGTATGAACTATGAGCCTTGATCGCCTCTAAACTCGATCGGTCCAAAGAGGATAGTAGACACCTCTCTCATAGGAAAACTGGAGCCTCACCGTATGAACTACGGGTCTTAATCGCCTCTAAACCTGGTCGGTCTGACGAGGACAGTTGACGCCTCTCTCGAGGGAAAATCAGATAATTTTTATTACCCTAGCCCTTAAACTTCTACTAGATAATTTTTTATCCAACACGGAGAACACTAGAGCATATGTGAGTTGTGTCTCCTTACTTGACCCTAGGGGGGTTTTTATAGACCTACTATAGAGGCAAAAAAGAAATAAATTAAAAAAATTAAAAAAACTCTCTCCCTCATTATGGCTAGCATTTGCCAGCCATTTAATTAAAAAAAATACCTTCTCCTCATTATGGTTGGCATTTGTTGGTCATTTAATTAAAAAAACTCCTCTCCTCATTATGGCTAGCCTATGCTAGCTATTTAATTAAAAAAAACTCCTCTTCTCATTATGTCTAACGTTTACAAGCCATTTAATTAAAAAAAACTCCCCTCCTCATTATGGCTAGTGTTTGCCAGTCATTTAATTAAAAAAAAACCCTCTCCTCATTATGACATTTAATTGAAAAAAACCACTCTCTTTCAATATTAAATCTCGATATATATAATAATCAAATAAATAAATATCAATAATTAATTAGTTAATAAATAAATTAATACATATAACATATGTAATTATAAATCATAATAATAAGTAAAGTTATTTTATTTAAAAAAATTTAATATATTTTTGGATGAAATAAATAACGTTATCCAAAAATAGAGGGGCAACTGATATGGTACTGAAAATTCCATTAGTCGAAGCATGAATTTTGATGTCAAAAGCAATCTAATTCTGAGTAAAGACTAACCCAGATCAAACACTTATTGAAAACTTTGTAATATCAGTCGGCTCCTAAATATGGAGTGTTTATAGTCAAATCAAGCGTCTTGATAAGCCGAATCTAACAAGCCCAAGATCTCCTAATTTTGACTTTGTTTGAGCATTCAAATACTTAAAATACATCAAATTATCAAGAGAATCATTTTGAGTCGTTTGATGGAGTGATTTGGATTTTGCATGTATTTACAGAAACATCACTCCTCTAATCTATAAATAGCCTATCATTCTTCACATGAGGGGAGGCCAAGAGAAAGAGAAGAGAGAGCTCTGAGGCTTGAAGAACCTCCAAGCATAATCGTGCCACCATTCGACAGTCGCTAAGCACCGTCGCCGGTCATCACCACCGGCCACCGCCGCCGGTCATCACCACCGGCCACCGCCGCCAGTCATCGCTACTGACCATCGCCGGCCACCGCCACCTATCATCATCACCGTCGACCACCGCCGGCCACCGCCGTCGGCCATTACCATCGATTATCAGCGTTTACCACCGCCGGACCACTACCCCGACGCCACACTGCCGTTACCCGAATATCATTGCCGCACCGCCATTGGCTCACCACCACTCGCCGCCGTTGACCGTCGTGCGTCACCGCATCAACCATCATTATTATTGGTCACCACCGATTGCTGTCACCGGTCATCACCGCAAGCTACCACCACCTGACATTAGCCAGATCGCCATCGACAGCCGTCATTCAATATTGTCGACTGTCACTAACCACTATTACAACCCAACTACCGATGCATAGCTATTGTCACCTGATTCTGGGATTTTTGTTGTCAGGCTTTCTTACATACAACTCTGTAATCCATTATCGGGAAAACTTAAACTTTGTATTTCAAAATAAATATATAGTGGAACATTTTATTTCAGCCACGCTTTTTTTCTCTTTTTTCGTGGTTTTTCCACGAATCTGAGTTTCGTTTCTCTCTTCAAATTTCTGTATGTGTGTTAGATTTCTCAACAAGACTAAAGCGTAAAGTTTTATTCTACCGCAAATGGGTTTCTAGCACGCAACAAATATAAAGATATTTTCTATAGATGTTTGACAAATATCCAATATATGTACTTTTATTCTTGCTTTTATATGAGTCGTATGTCAACATATAAATACTATAATATTATTTTATCTTTGAAGATTTTTTGCTGTGCTATGATGGAACCATTTAGTTTTAAGATATTTTTTATTATACTTATTTATAATTTTATATGAATAATAAAGTATAAGTAGTTTTCTTGACCTAATATAATCTGATCAAATGAAGAAAGCTAAAACTTTTACTATCATCTAAATTATTATAGATTGTTAAGTAGAATATGGTTACTCTTTTTTTTTTTTTATTCAGAGCATGTATAAGTAAAATATATGACTAAATTGGTTTATTACTTATTCTCTTATAGACATCACAGTACATAGATTTTTTTTTATTTTTGTTTTGTTTAGTTCATATTTTTAGCAATCTTATTATAATGTGGTTGTTTAAGTTATAGATGATTTTATGATTGTCTCATAGAATAAATGTTTTTTCTATTAACTTTAATAATAAGATAAATCACCTCTAAAATTAATTAAGAAAAATATCTTAAAATTAAAATTAATGTTCTTTCTAGCCAAAAAATTTAAATTATATTTGCCCTCTTATATCTCTAGTGGTGTGAGGCACAGTTGAATAGTGATCAAAACTCCTAAGCACTAGTGCATATTTATAACATAACTAAGTTTAGTATGCATTAGAGGTTTTAATTATGGATTGATAACCTGTATTTCATGTCATATATCTTTGGATTGAGCCTTTGATAGGTTTAGTTTTAATTATGTTTATGGAGTTTTAGTGCGTCAGGAAGTGGTAGCTTGACCTAGAAAAGTTTGTAAGTCTAAAATTGAGTAGCTCTAATCATATATAGCTAGGTTATCTTATTTATTTATTCCTATAAACATTTCTCTACTTATATGAAGATTATAAATGTTGCATTTTTCTTAGCCTTTCCTTGAAATCACCTATCTAAGAAACCTTTAATATTTTTTTTCTTAGTTTGAAGTTATGAGGCTAACTCTAAATGATGCAATTTATGATTGCTAATAAAGAATCTTGTGGGTGAGTTGGGTTGATTACCTTCCTAAACTTAATGTCCTTAGGTTTAATAGCCTAGGATGTTCAATAGATGAAATCTAAATATGGTTATTTCTATTTTATTATCTCTTTGCCTTACCTACTTAATCGTTGATGTTCTCAATTATCACCCTTTATATTATTGCATTTATATATATGTGGGATCAATCATCAGTAATTAAGAATGATCCCTATAATTTTATCTTTATAGGACATCTTTTATTCATAATAGATTGATTATAAATATGCCCTATGGAACTTATCGTACTCTTTGTTGAGTCTTTGATGGTTCAATGATTATTGCCACATAAGTTATTTGTATATTAATGTTCACATAAAAATAATAATTTTTTATGTCATAGTGCCTTACACTATTTCATAATCTTGGCATAGATGCTGCCGCGACTACAAAGTAAGTACTGTCAAATTTGTCAAAACAATGTAAACATCAAGATGGTGTAATCTAATCTTTGAGGTGCTATGTGGCGATCGTAATGTTTAAGCAGAAAACTATTGTTCTAGCCCTAATGGTTACAACTTCCCATGATAGTGGGGGGATCGGTTACAAGACAAAAAAAACTCATATAAAAAGGAGGAGTTGCCCCTCTAAGAGTCTTCTTCTAGGATGGAGGGCACCTATTTTTCTTTCCCCTATCTCCTCTCTTGCCCTTGTTCTCTCAAAAAAATTTTCTTTTAGAATTCTGAAACCCGAAGTCCTTTGCCATTGAATTTAGTTTCGACATGAGAAGAAAAGAAATCTCCCTCTATTGATCTTAGATCCAAGGATTACACTAAAAAAAAAATCTAGCATTACTAAAGTGATACTTTGCATAAATTTTTATAAAAATCACTAAAATATTCAAGAATTTGGTTAGATATGTACATTTTCATCCCGCGGTGCCATGATGCCAAGGTACAATGCCAGGAGCCACCACACAGTGCCAAGGCACTAAGGCACCATGTTCTCGGAAATAAATTCATTGGGGATCTACCCCACAGTTTTGAGGCACCAAGGCACAATGCTAAGGTACAACATTGAGGCTCCATGTTCTCATAAATGAAATCAATGGGGATCTGCCCCACAGCGATGAGGTGCCATATTCTCGAAAATGAAATCTTTATGGATCTTCCCCATAGCACCATTGTGACAGATGCAGTGTGCTAGAGACACATTGAGCACCATGCTCTCGAAATAAAATCTTTGGAGAATCCCCACCCCATGTAATCTTTGAGTCTTATGTTCTGAAAATCATGGGGATTTACTCCGCAATCTTAGGGTCTAGAGTATACCCAGAGGCACTCTCTAGAAATGAAATCTTTGGGGATCTTCCTTATGGCACCGAGGTACCATATTCTCAAAAATAAAATCTTTGGGAATGTGCCCCATAGCATGAGCATGGGGTAGGGGAGTGGCGTCATTCTCTTAGAAATGAAATCTTCAGGATCTACCCTTAACGTTGGCTAGGATCAGGAAGGCTAGGCACCAAGCTCTTGGGTTTCATTCTCTTCATTAACTTTCTGATACTGAGGCATTAAACTCAATTTGACAAGCAACCAGCATAATTAAAGTCTTTGAAGTCTTATGCATATACATCTTATCAAAATGTCACCTTAGTAGCACCAAGGTATACCCTCTTTGCATTGAGGTGCTAATTCTTTATACTTTTGAACTAAACCTATAACTAGTTCATCATGTGAACACCTTATACCATGGCATTCTAAAGGAATGTAAGCCTAGTCTCATATCTTTTGTCATCAAACATCGTTTATCATATGAATTTGTCCTCGCTATGAGTTTAAATAAAGTTCATCATGTGAACACCTATATCCTGGCATTCCAAAGGGATGTAAGCCCAGCTTTCCATTCGTTCACCATGAGAACAAACCATATAAATTTAGCATTTCAAAGAATTGTAAGCCCAGTCACTATGTGGGACAATCATCTATGTTGCACATACCTTTAAGCCACCAATGCATATGAGATAAATATGTGTGTTTCTAACCTTAATCGAGAGTGTTCTCTTGCTGCGGTAAGAGAGGTATTTAACTATGGAGGCTTGTGTCCATAGGAAGTAAATCCTAAACCTAAATAAACCCTAATGTGATGTTAGAAAAAATCTGGTTGAATATATGTCAATTTGCCTCTTGAAAAAATATACTCTCACTCATCTCAATAAAAATGACAAAGCACATCCTCGAAGGAATTTTCTAAGCGATCAAATTTCTAGCGAATCTGTTGAGGATTACTTCTCTCTCTCTCTCTCTCTCTCTCTCTCTCTCTCTCTAGTTGGAAATATAAGACATCATCGTAGACTTAAATAAAGTATTATGATCTTTTAAAATTTTAATATCTACAATCAAGTTTCACGATGGCAAACTTCAAGAAAAAGATGACTGCTAAGCTCGGTGAGGCATCCACTATAATATTCTCTCAAGCTATAATCAATGTTGATTTTGTTCGAGCTACTCTCTAGTTTGAAACAATCACATAGGTTGTCCGATTCACCGACTTGATTAGTCACTAAGCTTCAAGGACCAGAAATGCAAGGTATTTTGAGGCTGAACATGATCAGACAAGCTTAAAGCTCACAAACTCAAAGAGGGCTTATCTTTGATATGATTAAAAAAAAGATCCCATTGAGGATAAGATGGCTACTAAGCCCAAGTTGAAGTTCATTGTAGTCAACCCACTCAACAATGCATTAAGGGAATATACTACTGTGCATGATGTTACCTTTGCTCCAAGCACACATCACATGACTATGAAGTGTCTTTCTCAAGAATCAAAATGTCTAGAGGGTTCATAGAAATTAAAATGTTGCCCACAGAGTTGTCAGATTGGCCGTGCATGCTTAGAAATAATCTGACCCGCTAATAGAGACAAATATACCCACTAGCAACAACTTTAATCCACTCAAATGGGTCAAAAGAACTAGCTCAGGAGGAGCTATAAAGGAATCATTCTAGGTTCTAGTCCGTAAAATCAACCTCATAAGGAGGAATATGTTTCTTCCAAAATCTATAAGGTTTTAAACGTGCTCAGAAATAGATACCTTTAGAGAATAAAGAAATTGGTGAACTAGGTCACCGACCGAACAAACTCCTACCCCAAAAGAGGTGGGAAAATTCAAAAGTATCATGCCAATTTACAATAAAACTCAAAGTTTTGTGAGCATCATAGTCAGTGAACACCAATAACAAGCCTTTTGACACAAAGACACTAAGTTTATTTTGGTTTATATGTATGATTATGTGAGGGGACACCGCAGATCGAGGATGTGCTTATTAGGTGATCGGATACTACATTATGGAATAGTATACTATCTCAAGAGATGAAGTCAACTACTACATAATGGACCTAATCACTAATAAGGATAGATGGTCTTTAAATATACCAAAGATTTTCCCACAATTTATGAAAAGGAAAACGGATTATTTAAATGATTTAGTTAAGTTCCCTATAGAGACAAGCCCTCAGTTAATTACATCTTAAGAAATATAAGAATACTCTTGATTAAAGGTAGCGTGTCTAAAGATTCAAAGATAGGACTATCAAAGGATTAGTTGTATTTTATAAAATCAAATGGGAGAGATCAAAAGGGGAGAGTTATTATTAAAACCAAAGGAGATAAGTAGGGAGTGCTCATGATATTAAGAAACCTAGTGAGCACTCCAATCTATCCTATGGTTGGGCTTTATGTATTTGAATTTTGAAGATATTTATTTATTTGAGTTAAATTTTTATTAGAAATTTAGGACTTATAATTCCACAATACAAGATTATGGAAATTTCTAAGAGGTGTGGATTTATGCTTGTAGCTTGCAAAGAAAAATAACAACCTCATATCCTAAATCTAGGGAGCTTTGTTGAGGACCAAAGAATAACCTAAATCTAAGGGGAAAGTGGGTATATGATTTACCTTGAGAGGTAAGCCACGATTCTTGAACTTATTCTTTTGGGTGGCGGTTTAACACTTCCTCTTTAAATCCATGTGGGCAAGTCATATGCTTTGCAAGATGGTTATGATGTTATTTATTTATAAGAGAAATTAAGTCCTTAAACCCACTCCCTAAGAGACTAGATCATGAAGGGCATGAATAATGACTTAAATCTAATTGAAATTTTGTCAAGCTTTATTTTTGATTTTTAGACTATTTATTTTTAACATAGACTATAAGAATTTGTATGCCTAAATGCATGAGAAATTGATTATGGGCCAAATCAAAAGAGAAAGATGTGTCTTTCCATCAAGGCTCTTACAAATTAAGCCTTTATTATCTAGCATTGTGGTGAAAATATTCTTGCCTTCATCTAGCCTTTGGAAGGATAAATGAAAATAAAAATATACGCCTTGGTCGAGACACCACGTAGATCCATAGATGTTCTTATTAGAGTGATCATGTATGACATTGAGGAAAGGTGTACTATTTCGAAAGATAGAAGTCACCACCCTACAATTTATCTAATTACCTCAATAAGGACTCCTAAGAACTATGGGTCTTCCTATGTACCGGAGATTCTTCCCTTATTTTAGTTAGAATTATCTAAAGCAGACTTTATTTTAAATTAGTTCATTAAGATCCCTATGGAGGCAAGCCCCCATAATTAATTACATTCTAAGGAATCAGATTCCTTAAGAATACTCTCAATTAAGATAAATGATCATTATCTCCAAAGATTTCAATGATAGGACTATCAATCAATTAGTTTATTTTTGGAAGATCAAATGGGATTGATCAAAGGAGGGAGTTCTTATCGAAACTAAAAGAAGATAAGGAGGGGATGCTTATGATATTAGGAGGCCTAGTAAGCATCCCAAACTATCCTATGATTAGACTTTATATTTTTAAAATTGAAGTAATTTATTTATTTGAGTTGAATTTTTATTAGAAATTTAGGGCTTACAATTCCATGATACAAGATCATGAAAATGCCTAAGAGGTGAGGATTTATACTCGTAGCCCATAAAGGGAAGTAGCAACCTCAGAGCTAAAATATAAGGAGCTTTGGTGAGGGCCAAAGTATGGCCTAAATCTAAGGCAAAAATGGATATATGGTTTACCTCCATAAGAGAGGATAAATCACCTGACTGTTTGGACTTACAACTGCCTAGTGGTGGCCGCCAACTAACTCCTCCTATGATTTTAAATACATGTAGGCAAGTCATATGATTTTGCGGGATAGCTAAGCTATTGTTTATTTAGAAAGAGACTAAGTCCTTAAACACACTCCCTAAGAGACTAGATGATGTAGGACATGATTTAATGAATTAAATCTAATACAAAATTTTCATACATTTTATTTTCATTTTGGACAATTGATTTGACACTAGCTTATAGGATTCATATGCCTAATGCATGAGAAATTAAATTATGGGCCAAAATTAGTAAGAAAGGAGGTATGTTTCCATTATGGCTCTCAAAGTTCAAGCCAAGTTCCCTGGCATGGGTGGAAGCCCTCTAAATCAAGAGTGAAATAATATGCTTTTATGCATAATGTGAGAAAGAAAATACAACATCTAGCTAAGGGGTTGCTAATTATTTTATCTTGATTTATAACTTAGGCTTTAAGTGAGATTATGAGTTATTTATTTTTAATTTTAAGTTAATTAATTGGATAGAAAATTTATTTTCCGCTAAGAGCCTAATACTCATCCAGACCATACATCAAAGCAAGGAAGAAACTAGAAAAAATATGTCATCTTAATGCACAAACATCAATCAATTTATAAAGCTAGCGCAAAAGAGTAAGAGGTCTTTTATGGTCAGGCTCCACCGCACAAACCTAAAAATAAATTGGGTAGCCGAGCTCTACCCTTATACAACCCAGATTATAAATGAATTCATGTTATGGTGTCTTCATTCTTCATTCTTCTTCCTTCATTTGGTTCTTTCTTCATTTTGGTTCTTTCTTCATTTGGTTCTTTCTTCCTTTTGACTTGGTTGGAATGTGGCTTGCTCCAAGGCTTCACATGGTACATAAGACATAATCTTATGACTACTGTTCATTCTAATCCCCCATAACAATCATTCCAAATCATTATTTGCAAAATTACATGAAAAGGGAAAGTAAATCTAACTAGCACATGTTAAATAGAGATTAACTAAACAAACCAAACAATCCCAAGCAAGTATTAGAGTTAGCACCCACAAATGGGTAACCAAGTCCACCTAGCCTATTTTGGATTATGCTTAGGGGTAGAGGTCACCTGCACAACAAAAGCAGTTATATTTTTATTACGACGCCCCTTAAGCATAATCCCCTACAGAAGATAATGATTAAACTAAGATCATCCTACCATTCAGTTTACGCACATACACCCTAACATCCAGACTAAAATATTACATCACAAAATAAAACTAAACATCAAACCATGCACCACCCTAACATAGGACCAAAATGGTGACTTAGCCTAATGTGTGTGCTTTATAGGGTTTGCGTGGTATGTTTAGTAAGTCTTTAAGGTTTAGGTTTTCTAAGTATGAAAATGCTCAACTTAGAGGGCTGTTTCATTTAAGTGGTTTAGATGATTTAGTTAAGTTTTACTTCATGATTTGATTTGGTTTGAATGAACCTACACTTAATCACTAAGTGTTATAAAGAGAGAAAAAGAGAAGAGATCTTCTCTTTCCTCCCTACCTTAAGTAATTTCTAAGGTAGATTCATTAATAACATTTGTTTGAGAATGTTTTATTATGTGTTTTAATTAATCCTAATGTTTAGAATAACTCTAAACAAACCTATTCAAAGAGAAAGATATTTTAAGATTAAGTAAAGTGTATTATTATCACAAAACACACAACACTTTATTTCTTTTCCAACATGTGTAACATGCGTATGGATGGACCCTAAGTATATCTATACATGTAAATGGAAATATTTATCACACCTTAATGATAAATGCTAAGGGATGTTACTTAAGAAAATTTGGATGCATCGTGATGCATGATTTGGTTAAGTAGAAAAAGAGAGATTCTCTTATCCATTTTCATATGTACATTTACAAGTATGAAATATATAAGTGAGTACGACGACATTATTTACACCAAGGGTGTAAGACCTACTTAGGCTACTTAAAGCCTCATAACCCGGGTGTCGGACTAATATACCAGTTTTCTTAAATATATGTGCATGTACAAAAAGAAATGCATGGAAAGAGAATCATGCAAAATGCTTATGTTTGTTTGATTGTTTAGTTTATATGTGTGATGTGGAATTCTTTCTTAAGTCATGACATAAGAGTGTATAGGAATAGATTTAAGCAAGTGTTATGTCCTTTTCAAATGGACTATACACTTGGCAGATCACATACAAACCTATGTTAAGAAAGAGAAGGAAATCACATAACACATTTTAGGTTATTCACCTACAAGTTATAAGTACTTATAAATAGCATTCTTTTCATTTATAATATTTGGTTTCTAAGTTTTGAAAAATAGTTTTGGATATAGTAGTGATAATAGTCATTCATATTCTTACTTTAGCCAAAACTTGCAATTTGACATAAAGGAAATATATCAATTTATTTTAATTTTATTTTTTTTAAAGACATTAATGCATGATTTTCATTTGACATACACACTTAGCATGCTAGGAATGATATAAAGTGATGAAAGCATGTAAATTCATTCACCCTAATTAATTCTTAAAGAGAATCATATGAAATAAAATTATTTAAAGTGAATAGAAGTTGGTTTAAGGAAATTTTGATTTGGCTTTGAGTTTGACTTGAATTTTAGGAAATGTGAAAAGCGTTTGCTGGTTTTAACCCATCTCCCACATGTGTATATTATTTTAGTTTAATTTTTAGAATCCTTAAGTGGATTTTATGTTTTACTTAGGTTAAAGTGTTCATTAAGTTCATTAATTATCCCTTTCTTACACCACTTTATCATATTTAACCAAATAATTATGAGCCAATATATGAGATAAAATCACAAGGAATTTAAATTAGCAATGCACCCAAGAAAGAAAGGGGCCTAATTCATTTGGATCATAATTAATGATTAACTAAGCTAAAGGATTTAATTTAAGTACTTTCATAACCTTTCCCACACATATGGGTTAAGTATGATTTCCTTAGGCTACTTAGGTTATTGAACACCTAAGCATATACCCAAGAAGGAATTTATTAAGTGATTAAGTTTCTGGATTAATTTTTAATTTTGAGTTTGGTTAATTAAGCTATTTAATGAAATGATCAAATCATTAATCAATTTATAAATTAATTAAGTTTTCATTCAAGTAAAAAAGACTTAGGGGAAGAGATTTTGATAAGACATCCTAATGTCATTCCCTAAGTTTATCCACTATTCCATGGTGATTAATGAATTTACCTTCATTTAATAGGTTAATTAATCATTTAATTGATTGAGGGAGTGATTAGAGATGATTTGAGCAATTCCCTTAATTAAACCATTAATAAATTCCCAAAAAATTTAGGGAGGCAGAAGTCATCCTACTAAACTTACCTAAGAAGTTTGGAATTAATCAATAGAATAATTAGGAAGTAATCAACATAATTACATTCCCAATAAAACCCAAATTACAGAAACTTTATTGTTCAAAATTGATCAAACCTAATTTTAGATTATTCTACTTTGAATTATATTCATAATGCATTTTATTTTGTATTTTTTTATTTTTCTACATTTAATTATATATTTTTGAAGTTTCAGTGATTAAAATTTAATTAAATAGCATAATTATATAGTTAATCCTATCAGCCCCATGTTGACCGCTAATGCGGCACGCTCTTTCCATGTCGTGCGACGGGATTTGCTATTTAAGTAGTCACATCCAATGTCGTCTCGGCCGGTGCTACGCTTTCTCCTCGATCAGAGATCGGTCATTAAGCCCAGATTCTTAAGGATAAATCGAAGGATCTTACATGGATTAATCAAGACCATCCATCCAAAATGTGTGGATGGATGATCACGATCCATCACCGAGCTCAGCTGTGGGAGAGGACAACCGTCCACCCTTTAGGGCTTGATCCGAGCTCGATTGAGCTCAAACTTAACCCACACCATCATCATCAAGGGAATGAAGATCAAACGGTCAAATTCACATGGGGTGAAAGTTTCTTTCACAAAGGACTAAATAATCCTACATCTAAGCCCGATTTTGATACATACCTCACAGGAGGCTATCACCGATGCTCCCAACCATCAAGGTAGCTTCGTCTAGTGGAGATGAGGCTCTATTGAAGATTTGAGTGCTTTAGGTTGAGTGGATCTTTTTATGGACCAAAGTGGACTTCAATTGCTTACAGCCTTGATCAAATTCCCCTCTCCCGTGTCTTGAGAACTTGGATGAACACTTGGGTGAGCTCGATTGGGTTACCTCAAGGTGCTTGAAAGAGGAATTGAGCTGAAATTAAGTATTGAGTGAGATGAAATTCCTTGCAACCTCCCTTATTTTGGTTTTAAAAAATTGAGAAATGGAGAAATGCAAAGAGCTAAAGGAGGCTTGGAGAAGCTTGGGATTGCTTGCTTTGGCTTTCTTTGCTTTAATCGAGTGTAAGTGAGTGAAGTTCAAATAAAATTAGGGGGATTATATCTCCCTCTAGAAGGATCGGCCGACCGAGAGTGTAGATGCCATTTTGATCAAATTAATCACCTTGAGTGGGTTATTTTGGCCGTTTGAGGTGGCACATGGTTCAATTTTGGCAGAGGGAGGTAGTGTAGAAGTTGCACATATGGAGAATGAGAGTATGGAGGTGATCCATGTGCTCATTTCCTAGTGAGTGGTCGGTTTGGCCATTGGGTTGGGTTTGGCTATGGGAAGGATATGACCAAATTCCAAGTTGGCCATAGGTTACCCCTTGACTTAGGATTAAAATGATCATTTGGCTTTGATTTCACTTAGGCAAATTTAGAATAGTTTGAAATTGGGTTGGTCCAAATTTCAAAGAATTTGGAGTTGGTTTGAAGTCATTTGGCTCATGTTGACCCATTTAGGTCAAAATGGGTCAACTAAGGTCAAGTTGACCAATTGGTCAAATTGCATCAAACTAAGGATTGGGTCAAGTTTATATGACTATTTGAATTGTGTTTGTATCATTGGTTTGGTTCAATTTGGTTTATATTTGGTTTTGATTCATTTGATTTCATTTAGTCAAATGGGTCAAGTTGACCAATTTGACCCATTTTAATTGGATTAGGTCATGGGTTGGTTTAGGTTTGGTTAGTCATTTAAAATATTTTGCAAGCTTTAGTTTCAATCAATTTTGGTTTGATTTGATTTTAGCTCAGTTTGACCTTTTAGGTCAAGTTGGGTTCATGGTCAATTGGGCTAGGTTGGGTCTAGTTGGCCAATTGAGGCTTTGTTCAAGTTCAACAAGTGGTTTAGAATGAATTTGACCCATTGGTTGTAATTAATTTGGCTTAGATCAAGATTTGACACATTTTGACATTTTAGGTCAACTTGGATCAACTTGGGTCAAGTGACCAATTGGGCTAATGTTAAGCTCAAATGATGACTTGGTCAAGTTCAAACGTTGATCATGAATTGATTTTGATCAATGGTTTCAATCAATTTGGCCTATGGTGGATTTTGGCTAGTTTAGGTTTCATTTTGGCTAAGTATTGACTTAGTCAACCCTTAGGTTTGACTTGGTTTGATCCAATTTGAGTGATTGATCATCTCATGATGATTTTTGCTCACAATGTGAGGCTTAAGTGGGCTTAGTTCAATCCAATTTGGGTATAATTATAATTTGGCTTAAAAGGGGTACTTCAGGTCACTTTTGGTCAAGTGAGCTTAAGTGGGTCAATTGGCTTGATCAATGCTTGATTCAAGTCTGGTTGAACTCACATATGGACTTATATTGAAATATTAATCCATTTGCAAGTGATTTGGAGTCAAATAGATTTTGATTCATTTGACAATTTCAAGTTCAAATGTTGAACATGGGGATGACTTGGGTTTGATTTTTGAATTTAGTTTTAGTTTGATGATTGAAGTTTATGTTTATATTTGATTTCATGATTGAAGGATTGATTGAATCATGAAGAAAAATCAAGGGTTTTTCTTGATTTGAGTTTGATTTGGCTAAGTTCAAGAATTTGACTTGAAAGGCTTAGGTTGAATTTTGATTGAATTTAGATTTGAGTTTTGAATTTAGTTTTGGTCATTTGATGATTGAAATTTGTGTTTATATTTGGTTTCATGATTGAAGGATTGATTGAATCACGAAGAAAAATCAAGGGTTTGGCTTGATTTGAGTTTGATTTGGCTAAGTTCAAGAATTTGACTTGAAAGGCTTTGGTTTAATTTTGGTTGAATTTGGGTTTGAGTTTTGAATTTAGTTTTGGCCATTTGAATTTATATTTCATTTATATTATGAATATAAATGAGAATATAAATGGGTAATGAGAAAATTTCTTAAGTTTGAATTAATTTGGATTTGATTTGTTAATGAGAAAATTTCTTGATTTGGCTAAGTTCAAGGATTTCAAATTTGGAATTCAATCATGGGTTTCAATCATTTAGAATTGATTCATGATTTGAGAAAATCCATTGGAATTGATTTAAGGTTTGTTTTGGAATTGAAGTTGATTTGAGTTTGAGGTTGATTTGAATTTAGAGTTTGACTTGAAAGAAGGAAGTGAGGATTTGGTTCAAGCTATAGGGTAAACAAATTTTCCTAACACCCCTAAGGCATAACCCATTCCTATGGATAATTCTTCTAAGTCTCTGGGTTAGATTAAGTGTTCACCTAATCACTAAAAGTTTCTTAAGACTAAGGAACTCTTAATGTCTAAGAGGAGTCCTATTTCTAAGATGGAGGGGTTGAGAGCTCATTCTAAAAATGAGGTCAACAGGCATAGATGGAAGCCCTCTCTTAACAAGAGTGGAAGAATATGGCATGCATGATATTACATACAATCATCCATCTAAGGGGATTGCTAAATATTTTATTATCTTGATTTAATTCCTAGGCTTTTATGTGAGGTTATGAGTTATTTTAAAATTTTAGTTATGAGTTGTTAGTGAGATAAAAAATTTATTTTTATCCTAAGAGCCTAATCACATCCAGGCCACACAGCAATCACCAATCATAAAGAAACTATGAAAAGATATGTTATTTCTAATGTACAAGCTAAACAATACATCAAACAATTTTATAAGGCTATCACAAAAGAATAAGTGTCTGGTGCTATCGGGTACCGTCGTACAACCCAAAAAGAAATGTAGGTAGTTGAGCTCTACCCTTATACATCCTGGTATAATGAAAGAATAATTATAATTATAAAATGATAAGTGTTATGTGGGTCTTCATTCTTCATCCTCCATTCTTCACTCTACATCTTTCATTTCTTCATTTTGCTTTGCTCAATTTCTCTCTTTCTTATAGTTCGGTTGGGGTGTTGTTTGCTCCAAAGGCATCACATTGTGTATAAGACTTGATCTTATAACCAATGTTCATCCTAATTCCCTATGACACTTATTCTAATCCTAATGTAGAAATTACATTAAGAGAGAAGGAAAGTAAATCTAACGACACCTGCAAAACAAATGTTAGATAAACACACCATACAAATCCAAGCAGTTATATAAATAATTTGGACTTAGCACCCCACACATGGGTAACTAAGCCCACCTATCCTAACTTGGGTTATGCTTAGGGGCTAAGCAACCTACATAGTAAAAAGAATTTATATTTTTATCACAGTGACCCCTTAAGCACAATCCCCTGTATAAAACATGATTAGGCTAATACCGACCTAACATCGAGACTACGCACTGTGGTGTTTATTTTTGGGGTGTGGGACACCACGCAAATCTTAGGGGGGTACTTATTGAAGTGATGGGGTATGACATTAAGGAATGATATACTATCTCGAAAGATAGGAATCACCACCCTATAATGGACCTAATCACTTAATAAGGACTCCTAAGGTATGATGGGTCTTCGAATATACCAGAGACCTTTCCCCTACTTTACATGGAAAAGTAAAGTAGGGTCTATTTTAAGCCGAGTTCATTAAGTTCCCTATGGAGGCAAGCCCCCATAGTTAATCACATCTTAAGGAATGAGAATTCCTTAAGAATACTCTCAATTAAAGTAGACAATTAAGGTCTCCAAAAATTTTAAGGTTAAGACTATCAAAAGATTGGCTATTTTAGAAAATCAAATGGGATAGATCAAGAAGAAGACTTATTTTTGGAATCCAAAGGGAGAAAGTAGGAAATGCTCATGATACTAGGAAGCCTAGTGAGCATTCCAATCTACCCTATAGTTGGGTTTTATATTTTTGAAATTGATGAGAGTTGATTATTTGAGTTGGCATTTTATTAGATTCTTGGGCTTATAATTCCATAACATAAGATTGTGGAAATGCCTAAGAGGTGAGGATTTATGTAGCCAAAGGAAAGCTACCTGATTCTAAACTAAGGAGCCTTGGTACAAAATGAAGGCACAACCTAAATCTAAAAGGAAATGGGTATATGGTTTACCTCCACAAGAGAGAGATCCGCTGAACTTATTCTGGGTGGCGGCTAACTCCTCCTACTTTAAATCCATGTAGGCAAGTCTTATGCTTTGCAATATGGCTGGTTGTTCATTTAGAGGAAACTAAGTCATTAGACTCACTCCCTAAGAGACTAGAGCATGAGTGGTATGAATCCATGACTTAATCTAATGCAAATTTTATCAAATTTATTTGATTCTTTTGACTTTTGTTTTGACACGCTATGAGATTTTGTATGCCTAAATGCATGAGAATTTGATTATAGGCCAAATCAAGAGAGAAAGGGGTGTCTTCCACCAAAGGCTCTCATAGGTTAAGCCTTGATTCTCACGGCAAGATGGAAGCTCCCTCTTAACAAGAGTGAAAGAATATGATATGCATTATATTATACATTCATCCATCCAGGGGTTTCTAAAAATTTTATTATCTTGATTTAATCCTAGGCTTTTATGTGAGGTTATGAGTTGTTTTAAAATTTTAGTTATGAGTTGTTAATTGGGGTAAAAAAATTAATTTTATCCTAAGAGCCTGCATCCGGGCCACACATTCAAACATCAATCATAAAGAAACTATGAAAAGCATGTTGTCTAATGCAATCTAAACACAACATCAACTAATTTTATAGACTGTAAAAGAATAAAAGGCATGTCGGTCAGTTCCGTACACAGAAAGAAAAGAAAAGATGGGTAGCCAGCTCTACCCTTATACAACCAGTTACAAAAATAATATATATATCTTGGGGTCTTCTTTTCTTCATCATTTCTTCATTTCTTTCTTTTGATTTGATTTGCTCAAAGGCATCCAGGCACCCAGGACTAAGCCTCCTCGCTCATCCTAATCCCCATAGCACTAATCCTAATTCCTAATGCAAAATTACATCAAAAATAGGAAGTAAATCTAAACACACAAAACAAATGTTAGCAAAACACACCATACAACCCAAGCAGTCATGTAAATAATTTGGACTTAGCACCCACACATGGGTAACCAAGCCCACCTGTCTTAACATGGGTTACACTTAGGGGCTAAACAACTGCACAAAAGCATTTATATATTTTTATTATATGCCGACAACCCCTCAAGTAGAAAATATGATTAAAGCTAATCCTAACATCCGGCCTACAAAAACATACACCCTAACATCCGCCTAAAACATTACATCACAAAAAATAAAATACAACATCATACATACAACGCCTAACTTAGCACTAGAAGTAGTGACTTAGTATTCTAATGTGGCTTGTGTAGCAAGACTTTATACTTTAGTTTATGTTCCAATTTGAAGTTTGAATTTAAATTTTACTGTTGGGTGATTTCAATCTAAATGATTTAATGATTTGATTTTTCAATTTTATTTCAATTTTATTTGGTCGAAATGATATTTAGGTTCTCAAGAATGAAGAGTAGGATGAATTCCATCTGTAGATAGGACTCACCCTATTCTACATCCTAATTCCTAAGGAATCTAACTAAAGTCCTTATGTATCTTGATTAGCCCATTTGAACTTGTGTAATTCATTCGATTTAGAATTTAGAATTTGAGTTTATTTAAGTATTTGATTAATTGATTTTTTTATTAGATGTTTTAGTTTAATTGCATCTTGATAATTCAATATCCTTTTAAATATTTAATTCTTTTCTTTGTTCATGGTTATGTGATTTAACTTTATGTTCATTTAATTCGATTGTGGTTCATTTATTTGTAGTTTGATTGGATTAGATTAATTAAGATTTTATTTTGATTTTAATTGGGTTTGGTTCTTTGTAATTAGGTTTTATTTTTAATCACATACATTTGTCATGTTCATCAAAGTTTGGTTCGCATTTTGTTTTCATATATTGGATAGTTAATTAGTTTATGTTATTTAAGTAAGTTGAATGAGATTTGATTTGATTCTATATTAAATTGATGAGAATCTTTCTTGATCTAACTTAATTTGATTCAATTTGATTTAATTATCTTTATTGGTCTATGGGTTTGCTTAGGTTCAATGTGATTATGTGATTTGTTTAATTAATAAGTGTGTTTATGTTAGTTATAAAGGTTTGTTTATTTTTTTTTATTTAGTTTCATATTTATTTAGAGAAATGATGTAATTAATGACTTAATGATTTAGGTTTAATTTATGTTTTAATTAATATTTAATTGCATTTTAATTAATTAAGTTTAATATATATAATTTGATTAACTTAGTTAGTTTGTTTAAGAGGTATGATTAAATTAAATAAAGATTTGTTTAACTTTTAATCTGATTTCATGTTTATTTGAGTTAATGATGTAATTGGTGAATTAATGATTGAAGTTTAAATTAGTTTGATTATCATTTAATTGCATTTTATGTTTGATTAAGCTTAAGTTTAATATGATTAATGTAATTCAAATTAATTTATTTAATAGTGTGATTAAATTAATTAGTAGATTAATAAAGTATTCAATTTGAATTAACTTTAATCTGATTTATAAAGTTAAATTTGGTTTATTAAGATAATGGATTAATTTATTAAGTTTGCATTAATTAGATGTTTGATTAATTAAATTTGATTGGGTCAAAAAATTATTAGATTAATTAAAGGTTTGTTTGATTAGAGATTAATAACTTAATGATTTAGGTTTAATTTAAGCTTTGATTATTGTTTAATTGCATCTTAATTATGTTTGATTAAGTTTAGATTTCATATGATTAATTTAATTAACTTAATTAATTTATTTAAGGGATATGATTATTTAATTATGGGTTTGATTTAAGCTTAATTTTAGAGTTAGCTTTAATGTCACTTATTTAAATTAATTTGATTAATTAAGATGATGGATTAATTCATTAAATTTTTATTAATTAAATGTTCAACTAATTAAGTTTGATTAAGGGTAATTAGATTAATTAAAACTTTGTTTTAATTAAAGATTAATGACTTAATAATTTAGGTTTAATTTATATTTTTATTAATGTTTAATTGCATCTTCATTATGTTTGATTAAGTTTAGGTTTAATATGATTAATTAATTAGTTAATTATAGAGGTGATTATTAAATTTAATTATTTGATAGCTTAATTTTAGAGTTAGCTTTAATGTCACTTATTTAAATTAATTTGATTAATTAAGATGATGGATTAATTCATTAAATTTTATTAATTAAATGTTTGACTAATTAAGTTTGATTATTTATGAGTTTTACTTGATTTGATATGTTATGTTTTGATTTCATTAACATGTTTAATTTAGTTATTAGGAAATATTTAATGGTTATTTAATTATCTCATTTCAAATGGATGTGATTTAATCATAGGTTAATTATGTTTACTTTAACTTTATTTAGTTTAATTCGATTAGTATCAAATTATTAAAGTTTTCTAAGTTTGTTGGATTTTGAGTTTGATTTAAAATTTAATCATTCAATTGAGTTTTATTAACTTAAAAAGATTTAATCATATTTAATTTAATCTCCTTTAAAGATGATATTCTTCTGATTTAAAGTTTGATTAATGATTTAATGAATTCTATTCAATTTCTAATTTTTTTTTTTGATTTAATATTTGAGTTATTTTTAGATTATATTTTAATTAACTTTTTAATTATTTAAACTCTAATCTTAAGTGTTTATTTGGGTTTTTTAAGATTTAGAAGATCGAATCATTTTCTTAAGAGTCCTAGATGTCGATTAATGTGATTTAGGTTATCTTGAAGATTTTTTTGTAAATTTCCAAATTTTTATTTAATTTATTTTATCAAAATTGATAATCTGAATTTAAAATTTTAATATCTACCAATACAAAAGTTTATTTTACTTGAAATTTTTATTGTATGTGTATTATAACATTCATTTTACTATTTGAAAATCTCAACTTAATCTAACTTATATTTATGGCTTAATTAATGAAATATGGTTTTCACTAAAACTTAAATTACGCTCATAATACTACGTACATTTTGAGTATTTTGAGTTTGTTGGATTTCTGTCGGATAGACGAATCCAACGAGCCCTTGTTTGCAATTTTTGGTTAAGTATTTTATTTTTGATGAATTTTTGAAGTTTTAGATGATTTAAATTATTATTATTATTATTTTTATTATACATATATACGCGCGGTTTGGGCGGGAAAGATAGTGACGCCGGACCGCCCAATCGCATTGGATGGTCTAGATCGATCGCATGATCGGCATGTCCATCGCGTGAACCACGCCGGACGACGTCGATCATTTCATTTCAAGCTCGATTTTCGCCCGCTCGATCACGCGATTTATCCCATCATGCGAACCGCGATGATCGGACGCCGCATCACATCACGGAATCGATCGCGATCCACGCGGATCCAGCCGATCCAATCTGGATCGGACGGTGGTGAGCCGTGTGAATAGTGTTTTTAGGGGTATATTTGGAAAAAATAAAAATTTTTAAGCTAAAACTTGTCCAAATGGACCCATTTTTGCGCCGATTCACACCAAAAAAAATTCTATTTTCTATTTGGAATGATTTAAAATAAAAGTGCTGGATTTTATAAAGGAAATTCCTAGAATCGCAGGAAATTTAATACAAAATATGCAAAATTCTAAGCCCGACTACGGTTTGACAAAAGTTACCTCACCGGGGATGATTTTTGGTGGAGGTGAAGATCCGAGGGAGCTCCTAGGAAGCAGAGTAATCTTTAGCCTTGATCTTTGAACGCCTCCTTCTCCGATGTTTACTGTCAGCTCAAAGAGAAGCAAATTTTTGTATTATCTTAGCTTAAAGTGGCTAAACAAAGTGGGGATGGGTTACTTTTGGCTTTAGAGATTTTGAGTGATGATGGGAGCAAGAGAGCTCAAGTCTCATTTCCCTTCCTTTTATAATGGATGAAAATACAAATTTTTTGAATTATTTTGGCTCCAAATTGAATGCCATCTTGTTGTGGTTAGATAGATCTAGATTGATTGAGGACTTTGGATTTTTTCTCCAAAGTCCTCTCTTGCTGCCATATGATGAGATTTATTTAATTGAAATATTGGGGCCATGTGATGAAGGGTTAAGTGCATGTGATGGGGGAATTAAATGAGGTTAGGTGGAATCCTATATGGGGGATGGTTCATGATGGATTTAAAATGGGTTGGGTTTATTTTGGGCTAGTCCCAAATGGTTTTGGGTCAGATTTGATCGGCCCCTAATGGGTTTTGGCTTAGTTTCAAGGGATTTGGCCCAATTTAGGTCATATGGGTCGTTTTGGGCCAAATTGACCCATTTGATCAAAATTGGCTAAATTAACTTGGGTTATGGGTTGATTCATGTTCAATTAACTAATTGAAGATGAATGTGGTCTTTGGTTTGAATAAATTTAGATTTAATTTTGATTTAGGCCAAATTGACCCTTTAGGCCAATTTGGGTGAGGTTGAGTCAAGTTGACCCAATTAGGCTTGATTGATCAAATTGGGTTTAATTATTACTTTGGTCAAGTTCAATAATCAATTTGGAATGAGATTGAGCCATTGGTTGCAATCAATTTGGGTTAGATCATGATTTGACCATTTGGTTCTTTAGGCCAATTTGGGTCAATTTGGATCAAATGGCCAATTGGGCTTGGTTTGGCCCAATTGATTGCAATGATCATCCTAGGGTGATCAAAAAAATCATGGTGGAAGATTTTGGTGAGTTTTCAATCCAATTTGGGTTGGATTAGAAGTTGGCTCAAATAATAGGTCACTTTAGATCAAGTGCACATAAGTGGGTCAATTGGTCTAGTTTTGATTTGATTTGATGATTGTAGGTTTCATTTATATTTGGGTAGATAATTAAATAAATGATTGATTCAAGAGAAAATTCGTTGGTTTTGACTTGATCTTGATAGAATTTGGCTAAGTCCAAAGAGTAGGCTTAAAGGGTTTAAATTGAGTTTGGATTTGATTTTCAATATGGTTTTGGTCATTTGAATTTGGATTTCATTTATATTTGTGAACATAAATGAAGGAATAATTGATTTATGAAGATATCAATTGAGTTTGATTTGATTTAAGGAAAGATTTGGCTAAGCTTATGAATATGGTTCATATGGCTTAAAAGGGTTTGGATTTGAATTTGATTTTGGGTTTCAATCATTTGGAGTCAAATTTTGAAATTAGATTTATAATTTGAATTTGAATTTGAATTTGAGATTTGATTTGAGAATTGAGTCTGGGTTTGATTTGAGAAAGTGTATCTAAATTAGGTTTAGGCTATGGGATAGGTAATTTCCTTAAACCCTAAGGCATAGCCTAATCTTATGATTAACACTTCTAAGTCTCTAGGCTTGTTGGTGTTCACCTAATCACTAGATGTGTCTTATGACTAAGGAAATCTTAGTGTCTAGAAGAGTCCTAAGTCTAAGAAGAGGAGGTTAAGAGCTCACTCCAAAAGTGAGGTCAACAGGCACATTCACCTAACATCCAGTCTAAAATAATACATCACAAAACCAAACATACACCAAATCATGCACCATCCTAACATAAAGCTAGAAATGGTGACTTAATCTAATGTGTATGTGTTAAGGCTTGTGTGGTAGGCCCTAACTAAGCTTTAGGGTTATGATTTGCTAACTGTGAGGGGTTTAATCTATAAAGGGTTGATTTCTCTTTAAGTGGTTTAATTGATTTGAAGATTTAACTTAGTATTTTCTTTTGTTTCATATAGCCTACACTTAGCAACTAAGTGTTATAAAGAGAAGAAAGAGAGGGAATCCCTTTTTTTCTCTAACTTAAGTCATTTCTAAGGTAAGTTAATTAGCTTAGTTTTCTTTAATAAGTGACTTATTATGTGTTTTAATTAACCCTAAGTTTAGGTTCACTCTAAATAACCCTAATTAATAAGAAAGACATCTTAAGGTTAATTAGAATAGATTACTATCATATAATACACATTCATTCATTTCTTTCCATCATATATATCATGCATATGAATAATCCTAAGCATACCTATACATGCAATGTAAATCTTAGCATACTTTGATGATGAATGTAAAGAAATGTATTTTGAATTTAAATATTTCATTTGTTGATTGAATTATGAATGCATATCTTAATTACATAAAAAAGAGGGATTTTTCATCCATTAGCTATATACATATTCACATGTATAAATATTTTAAGTGAGTACGACACCATTATTTTCTGCACCAGGGGAGTAAGGAATAAGACCTACTTAGGGCTACTTAAAGCCTCGCAGCCTCGGGATGTCTAGACTAATATACCACTTTTCTTAGATATATGTAGATGTATGGACAATTATAAGGGTAGGAAAACCCATGCAAAAGTTATGTTTAATTTATGATTCTTATTCATTAGCCGCATCATACATACATATGTATAAGAGTTTTAAGTGAGTACGATGCCATCATTTTCTATACAGGGGCATAAGGTACAAGACCTACTTAGGACTACTTAAAGCCTCGCAGTCTCGTGATGCCCAGACTAATTTATCACTTTTCTTAGATACATATGAACATACTAAAAGGGTTCAAATGGATAAGGAATCATGCAAAAAATTATGTTTGATTTAGTTATATAATTTACATATGTGATATGAAATTCTTCCTAAGTCTTAACATGGAGATGCATAAGAATAGTTTTAGGCAAATGTTGTGTTCTTTTCAAATGAACTACACACTTGTAAATCCAATGTGAATCCATGTGTTGACGTCATTTTTAGAATGAGCTCTTAACCCCTCCATCTTAGACATAAGACTTCTCTTAGACTTTAAGAGTTCTTTATTCTTAAGACACATCTAATGATTAGATGGACACTCCAACCTAGCCTTAGAAGACCTAGAAGAGTTAGGCATAGGAATAGGTCATACTTTAGAGGTGTTAGGAAAATTTCCTTACCCTTTAGCTTAAACCATTCCCCACTTTCCTTCTTTCAAGTCAAATTCCAAATCAATTCTATTTGATTTTCTCCAAACTCAAATTAATTCCATGATTCAATTCCATGATTGAAATCTATGATTGAAACCCATGATCAAAATCCATCAAAAATTTCTAAGTCCAAATTTTGCTTAAGTCTTAATTTTTCCCTTATGGACTTAACCAAAATTATGATTCAAGCCAATTCAAATCTTTGAGATTTTCTCATATCTCATTTATATTCACATATATAAAGAAAATATAAATTCAAAACCTCCAAATCAAACTCAAAATTCCAAATAAATTCATGAAAAGTTTCTTAATTCCTTTAATTTTCTATTAAAAGACAGCCAAAATCTACTCTAAACCTTGATCAAACCTATTCAAATTCATGGGATTTTCTCAAAACTTATTTATATTCTCATTTATATTCTCATATATAAATGGACTATAAATATAAACCAATCTAATCAAACCACAAATTAAATTCCAAATTTAAAATCTTTAAATTTCCTTAAACTTTGATCAAACCTATTCAAACTCATGGGATTTTCTCAAAACTTATTTGTATTCTCATTTATATTTTCATATATAAATGTAATATAAATATAAATCAATCCAATCATATTCAAAAAATTAAATTTCAATTAAAATTTTCTTTAAAATCCTTTAAGTTACCTTTAAATGGATTTAACCTAAATCATGATTAAACCACTTCAAATCCTTAAAATTTTCTCATGATCCATTTATATTTTCATTTATATTCGCATATATAAATGAAATATAAATTCAAACAATCAAAACCAATTCCAAAAATCAAACTCAAATCCACTCAAAATCAAATCTAAGCCTTTCAAGTCAAAATCTTGAACTTAGCCAAATCAATTTCAAATCAAGCCAAACTCTTAATTTTCTCTCATGCTTCAATCAACCCTATAATCATGAGCTCATATATAAATCCAAACTTCAATCATTCGATCAAAACCCAAATCAAAAAAAAACCCAAGACCCCTTCATATTCTTCCTTTGAATATGAAATTTTCAAATGGATCAAAATCCATTTGACTTCAAACCACTTGTAAATGAGTTTATATTTCAATCATAAGTTCATATACAAGATCAATCAACTTCAATTCAAGCTTTGACCAAGCCATTTGATCCACTTAGGCTCACTTGACCCAAAGTGACCTAAAGTACCCATATGAGCCAAATTTTGATCCTAACCAAATTAGATTGAACCAAACTCATATATCCGTCTCATCATGATTAATAATCATCATGAGATGATCAATCAATCAGATTGGGTCAAACCAAGTCAACACTTAACCTAAAATGAAACCTAACATAGCCAAATTTCACCATAGGCCAAATTAATTAAAACCATTGATATGAGTTCACTCATGACCTATGATTGAACTTGATGAAGCCAACATTTGAGCCTAACTCCACCCAGTTGACCCATTTTGACCTAAAGGGTCAAAATGTGTCAAAACTTGATCTAAGCCAAATTGATTGAAACCAATGGGTCAAGTCCATCCCAAATCACTTGTGGAACTTGACCAAAGCCTCAATTGGCCAACTAGACCCAATCTAGCCCAATTGACCTTAGACCCAACATGACCTAAAAGGGTCATGTTGAGCCAAAACTGAACTTAACCCAAATTGACTGGAAATAAAGATACCAATCCACTCCATATGACTAACCTAACCTAAACCTACCCTTGACCTAGCTCAAATAGGTCAAATGGGTCAAATAGGTCAACTTGACCCATTTGACCTAAATGAAGTCATATGAGCCAAAACCAAATATATACCAAATTGAATCAAACCAAAGCCACCAAAGCATTTCAAATAATCATATGAACTTGTCCCAATCATTAGTTTGATCCAATTTGGCCACTTGATCAGCTTGACCCAAGTTGACCCATTTTGACCTAAATGGGTCAACATGAGCCAAACCCTATCAAATGGATTCCAAATCCAATGGAACTTGGCCAAACCTAATTTCTCCACATAACCAACATGTCCAAGTGGAAAAAAAAAAATGCAAAATGACCATTCTACCCCTAGGCCATAGAACAAATTTTGGCCTAACCCATGGGTATTATGGTCATACCCTCTTCACAATCACTTGAGGCTTTCCTAAAAGCTCAACTGGACTTAGTGATGAGTGGTGCACCCAACCCAATAGGTTTGGGTCAGCCCATTTGGTCCATAGACCAAACCCGACCACTTAGCTTAAAATTGAAATTTCAAATTCCATCTTAAGCTCAATTCAAGCACATGAGAAGTTGGCAATCCATTCCTTGGGTCAAACCGGCCATGTGCACACTCAAAAACAACCTAAACAACCTAAACAACCTCTCCAATCTAAGTAATTGGATCAAATGGTAAAGAATAGTTCGGTCATCCGATTGCCATAGGGGGAGATATACTCCCCCTAATTCAATGAAATTTTAATTCACCCTCTGTCAATTGAAGCCTAGGAACTTAGCAACCATCAAAGAGCATTCCCAAGGTCTTTAGAGAGGATTTGAATTCTTCTTTCTTGATTTTTTACAGTGCAAAAATAAGGGAGGTATCGTGAATTTCAAACTTCCTCTACACTTGATTTCCTCCAAATTCCTCCTACACACTTCTTCTATGGACCAATCTGAGCTCACTCAAGCTCACATTGGAGTTCCCATAGCAAGGAGAGGATCAGTTCAATCAAAGATAAAGCCCAAGTGAAGTGGTGTTGGTCCATCCATTGATCCACTCAATCCCAAGGCCTAGGAATTTTAACAAGGCTTCATCTCTACTAGACGAAGCTATCTTATCGATCTCGAGTGCCGGTGATCACCTCTAGTGAGGTATGGAATTTTTTGACCACTTAGCTTAAGAGGTGTTGGTCCTTTGTGAAAGAAATGTTCATGGCATGTGAAATCCACCTTTGGATAGGTTTGCAATTGGGCTTAGATGGTGTGTGTACAATTTCATTCTAATTTGAGCTCAATCGAGATCAGATCTCCCCTTAGATCATGAATGGTTCCCATTAATCCTCAGGGAGGAACTTGGCTTGTCTCAGCCATCCATCCGCACATTTTAGATGGACGTCTGAGATTATTCAGCACATTTAGTAAGTCCATTTATTTGTTTTAAATCGTAGGTGAATCTTTAGCTATCCGATCATTGATCGGATGGCCAAGGATATAAGCACGTACACTACCACCATCATTTGGGATGTGACATTTAAGCCACCCCCTTATGGCATGATGCGTGTAAAGCGTGCTGACCGCCACTGCCACACGTCGCGCTGTGAGCTAAGGATTAAGCAGGGATTAGTTAAATAATTATTTAATTTCTAATTAATTCAAGGAACTTCTAAAATTCATAATTCTCTCTAGAAAAATAAAAAAAAATAAAAGGAAAAATGCAATGGAAAGATAATTTTACCTAGAATATTTTAAAAATGATTTCAATGGATTTTGAATTGATCTTTTCTTTGAATTTGGGTTTCTTTGAGAATCTTAATTAACTAATTATCTTTTAATTAGGTCATCAATTATTCTCAATTTTTTGGGTTCATTTTAGGGGATGACCTCTACCTCCCCTAATTTTCTTGAGATTTATTGAGGCCTCAATTGGGGAAATTGCTATTTCATTCCCTAATTGCCTCTTTCATATAATTAAAGGTAATCAAGGTATGATTAGTGGATTTACCCTATGATTAGGGTTGATTAAGATCAGATCCAGTAAGTAGGAGGTTTATGGAATAATTTTGGGGCATTTCCCCTAAGCTATTCCCTAAACCCCCTCTTCTCTCCTTAATCTCTTTTTAATTAAGATTTAATTCATTAATTATCCCTTTAATCAATTTTCAAAAATTCTAAAAAATTTCTAAAAGTTAATTAATCTACATTGGATAGATGCTTAGGTGTTTAATAGCCTAAGTTTAATTAAGGAAATTAAAACCCAATTCACATGTGTGAAAGGGTGTTTTAATAGTACTTAAGCTAAACCCTTTAGCTTAATTAACTTTTAATTGTGAGTTAAATTGCATTAGGCCTTTTTATTATTAGGTGCATGCAATTTAAATTCCTTGTGAGTTTTATGTCATCTCATTGGCTCATAATTATTTAGTTAATTCTTATAAGGTGGTGTAGGTAAGGGTTAATTAAACTACTTAATTCATACCTTAACCTAATCAACACATAAAATGGATCTAATTACCAAAAAATTAAAAAAAATACAAAACACATGTGGGAATGGGTTAGAAACAACAAACTCATCTCACCTTTTTAAAATTAAATCAAATTTCAAACTAAACAAAAATCATTTTGAAATTCATTTTGATCTATTCTAAATTTTCTTATTCTATAAGAATGTCTTTAGGATTTAAGTAAAGTGAGTTTTTTTACATGCTTTCATTGCTTTGGATATTTCCAAACATGTTAAGTTGTATGCCATGTGATTCATGCATTCATAATTTCATGTTTCAAATTTTAAAATGGAAATTGTTTACTTTATGTCAAATGTGCATGTGTTGGGTAAAATAAAATATGAGTAGCTATTATCACTACTAAATCCAAATTATTTTTAAAATACATAAATAAAATATCAAATCTGAAAGTGTGCTATTCATATCTTAATTATAAGCTTCAATGTGAAGTATTTTAAAGGTATGCCTAGTATAAGTTTCCTTTCTTTCCTATCTTGGTATAGTTTTGAATAGGAATTTTGGTGAGATATAAGGTTCATTTAAAAAGGACCTAATGCTCACCTAATTTCATATCCTATTCATCCCTATGCTACCATCTAAGAAGGTTTACCAACACTTACATACATAAATTGCATAAATAAAATAAATCTATTAAACAACTTTTGCATCTTTCTTTTCTATTTCATTTCTTTTATATGCATGTTTATATTTAAGGAAAGTCGTATATTAGCCTGGATAACTCTGAGGTTGTGTGGCTTTAAGTAGTCCTAAGTAGATCTTGTATTTACACCTCTGGTTAATAATGGTTCTATACTCACTTATGTCTTTCTTACTTTCATGTATGTATATGAAATTTTTGATAAGAAAAACCTTTTCTACTAAAAAAAATTATGCATATTCAACTTCTAAATTTTCTTAAATGGATTAGTTAGCATGCATCATAAAGTGTGTTAACTACTCTCATTTGCATATATAGATATGCTTAGGGTCCATCCATATGCATGTCATACATGTTGGGAAAGAAATGAAGTAATGTGTGTTATGTAAATTTCGATTCATTTTATTTAATCTTAAAATGCATTTATTTTTGGATAGGTTTGTTTAGAGTTTATCTAAACATAAGATTAATTAAAAATTTAATCAAAAAATTCACCTAAATGAAACTAAAATGTGAATCTATTTTAGAAATTACTTAGGTTAGGGAAGGAATGAGAAGTTTTCTTCTCTTTCCCTCTCTTCATAACTTAGTAATTAATTGTAGGTTTCACTTAAACCAAATTAAAACATGAAATAAAACCAATCCAAAACACTTAAACAATTTAAATGAAACCCTCCTTTAAGTTGAACATGTCCTTCACACTTAGAAAATTTGAACCCAAAGTCCTAAGCTAAGTATACCACACAAGCCTTCAAAGCACACACATTAGCCTAAGTCACCACTTCTAGCCTTAGGTTAGGTCGGTGCATGGTTTGATGTTATATTTTATTTTGTGATTTTTTTATACTAGATGTTAGGGTGTATGCTTGTAGAATGAATGGTAGAATGTGCTTAGTCTAACTGTTCTTTTCTGCAGGGGATTGTGCTTAAGGGGTGCTATCATAAATAAAAATATAAATGCTTTTGCTTGAAGGTGCTTTATACCCCTAAGCATAATACATAGGCTAGGTGGACTTAGTCACCCATGTGTGGGGTGATAAGTCCAATATACATGCTTGGGATTTGTGTGGTGTGATTTAGCTAACCTTTATTTTGCAAGTGTTAGTTAGATTTCTACTTTTCCTTTTCATGTAAAAATTTGTATAATTAGGATTCTAGAATGATTTATTATAGGGATTGGGATAAGAATTGGTCATAAGATCCTATCTTATGCACCATGTGAAGCCTTAGAGCATCTACCATCCAACCTTCCAAAAGAGCAGCCAAAGAAGAAAAGAAGAAAAGAAGAAGAAAGAAAGAAGAAAGAAGAATAAAGCTTGAAGACCCCCATAACAATAAATTCCTTTGCTTAAATTATAATTTAATTCGTTTGTAATCCAAGTTATATAAGGGTAGAGCTCTGCTACCCATATCTGATATTTTCAGGTTTATACGATGGTGCCCGACCACAAATGACCATTTATTCTTTTTGCGATTAGCTTTATAGATTAATTGATGATTTTTTTAGCTTTTGCATTAAGTGGCATGATTTTTCTAATTTCTTACTTGGTTTATTTATGGACTGGATGTGGATTAGGCTCTTTATGGAAAAATAAATCTTTTACCCAACTTAATAACTCAAAATAAAACTAAACAACTCATAACCTCACTTAAAGCTTAAGTTTAAAATCAAAATAAAAGAATTAGCAACCCCTTAGCTAGATAAGCATTTTCTTATAATATCATGCACAAATGCATCTTATTTCACTTATGATTGGAGGGCTTTCACCTTTGTCAGAGAACTTGGCTTGACCTTTGAGGGTCGTGGTGGAAACTCACTTCCTCCCTTCTCGCTGATTTTGGCCAATAATCTGATTTTTCATGGATTAGTCATATAAGTGTTTATTTTTGGGATGTGGGACACCACACAGATCTTAGAGGGTACTTATTGAAGTGATAGGATATGACATTAAGGAATGATGTTCTATCTCGAAAGATAGAAATCACCACCCTATAATGGACCAAATCACCTAATAAGGACTCCTAAGGCATGATGGGTCTTTGAATATACTAGAGATCTTTCCCCTACTTTACATGAAAAAGTAAAGTAAGGTTTATTTTAAGCAGGCTTTGTTAAGTTCCCTATGGAGGCAAGCCCCCATAGTTAATTACATCCTAAGGAATGGGAATTCCTTAAGAATACTCTCGATTAAAATAGACAATTAGGGTCTCTAAAGATTTCAAGGTTAAGACTATCAAAGGATTAGCTATTTTAGAAAATCAAATGAGGATCAATGAGAAGACTTATTTTTGGAATCCAAAGGGAGAAAGTAGAAAATGCTCATGGTACTAGGAAGCTTAGTGAGCATTCTAGTCTACCCTATAGTTGGGCTTTATATTTTTCAAATTAAAGAGAGTTAATTATTTGAGTTAACATTTTATTAGATTATTAGGGCTTATAATATCACAACATAAGATTGTGTAAATGCCTAAGAGGTGAAGATTTATGTTTGTAGCCCCAAAGAAAAACAACAACCTCAAATCTTAAATCTACGGGACTTTGGCGAGGGCCAAAATATGACCTAAATCTAAGAAAAAATTGGGTATATGGTTTACCTTCACATGAGAGAATAAACCCACTGGACTTATTTAGTGGCGACTAACTCCTACACTTTAAAATCCATGTAGGCAAGTCCTATGCTTTGCAAGATAGCTAGGATGTTGTTTATTTAGAGAGGAAACTAAGTCCTTAAACTCACCCAAAGAGACTAGAGCATGAGAGGTATGAAACCATGACTTATATGGGATTTTGTATGCCTAAATGCATGAGAACTTGATTTTGGGCCAAATCAAGAGAGAAAGGGGTGTTCTTCCATCAAAGGCCCTCATGGGTTAAGCTTCATTCTCTAGCAAAGATGGAAGCCCCAAGGAAGAATATGACATGCATGATATTACACATTCATTCATCCTAAGGGTTGATAAAAATTTTATCATCTTGATTTAATTCCTAGGCTTTATGATGAGGTTATGAGTTATTTTAAATTTTTAGTTATGAGTTATTAATTGGGATAGAAAAATTAATTTTTATCCTAAGAGCCTACCACATCCAAGCCACATATTCAAGCATCAATCATAAAAAAAAACTATGAAAAACATGCTATTCTAGTGCACAATCTAAACACAACATCAAATAATTTTATAGACTACCATAAAAGAATAAAAAGGTCATGGGGTTCCACCCACCGAAAGAGAAAAAAAAATATATATGGGTAGCTCACCCTTATACAACTCATTACAAAAAAAAATACAAGCTATGGGGTCTTCTTTTCTTCATTTCTTTCTTATCTTTCTTTTGATTTGATTTTAAAGGCATGTGGGGACTAAGGTAAACCTTTCGCCACTACTCATCCTAATCCCCATAACACTAATCCTAATTCTTAATACAAAATTACATTAAAAAGAAGAAAATTAAATCTAGCTACACCTGCAAAACAAATATTAGCTAAACACATCATATAACCCAAGCAGTTATATGAATAATTTGGACTTAGCACCCCACACATGGATAACCAAGCCCACCTATCCTAACATGAATTATGCTTGGGGGCTAAGCAACCTGCACAGCAAACACATTTATATTTTTTATTACAGTGGCCCCTTAAGCACAACCCCCTATAGAAAATATGATTAGGCTAATAATGGCCTAACATCTCTGACATACACCTAACATCGGTCTAAAATATTACATCACAAATAAAACACAACATCATACGTACAACGACCTAACTTAGCACTAGAAGTGGTGACTTAGTATTCTAATGTGTGTGCTTAAGGCTTGTGTGGCAAGACTATACTGGACTTCTTTAGTTTAAGTTTCAATTTGGGTTTGAATTTGTTTAAAATTTATCTTTGGGTGATTTCAATTTAAATAATTTAATGATTTATTTTTTTTTATTTCACTTTTATGTGGTTAAAATGGAGTTTAGATTTTTAAGAATGAAGAGTTGAGTGAATTCCATTTGTAGACAGAACTCACCCTATTCTACATCCTAACTCCTAAAGAGTCTAACTAAGGTCCTTAAGTACCTTAATTAGCCTATTTGAATTTATGTAGTTGATTTGATTTGATTTGATTTAGAGCTTAGAATTTGAGTTGGTTTAAGTATTTGATTGATTGATTTTGATTTAGATGTTTTGGTTTGATTACATCTTGATAATTCAATATCCTTGATATCTAATGAAGTTTAAGTTTATTTAAATTTATGTATTTTTTGATTGTTTAATTTTAGGTTAGATGTTTTAATTTAATTAAATCTTGTTAATTCAATATCCTTGGCCTCTAATGAAGTTTAAGTTTATTTAAATTCATGTGTTTTGATTGATTAATTTTAGATTAGATGTTTTGGTTTAATTAAATCTTCATAATTCAATATCCTTTTAAATTGATATCTAATTTTTTTCTTTGATTTGATTATGGTTCATTCATTTGTAGTTTGATCAGATTAGAGTAATTGAGATTTTATTTTGATTTTAATTGAGTTTGATTCTTTATAATTAGGATTTTATTCTTAATCTCATCCATTTGTCATGTTTATCAAAGTTTGGTTTGTATATTTCATACATTAGATAATTAATTAGTTTATCTTATTTAAGTAGGTTGAATTTTATTTGATTACATATTAAATTGATGAGAGTCTTTCTTAATTTAATTTGATTTGATTATCTTTATTAGTCTATGGGTTTGTTTAGGTTCAATATGATTATTAGTTTAATTAAGAAGTGTATTTATATTAAATTAAATAATTTGTTTAATTTAATTTGTTTCATATTTGTTTAGGGTCAATGATGTAATTAATGACTTATTTAGATTTAATTGGACATTTAATTTCATTTTGATTATGTTCAAATTTATGTTTAATTATGCTTAAGTTTAATATGATTAATTTGATTAACTTAATTAACTTGTTTAAGAGGTGTGATCAATTATTAAATTAAGTAAAGATTTGTTTAATTTTTTTAATTTTATTTCATATTTGTTTAGGTTAATGATGTGATTAATGACTTAATGATTTAAGTTTAAATTATGGATTGATTGGTATTTAATTGCCTTTATTTTTGATTAAGTTTAATATGATTAATTTGATTGACTTTAATTAGTTTACTTAAGATGGGATCAAATTAAATAGTAGATTAATTAAGTGTTTGATTTACATTAATTTTAAATTGATTTATAAAGTTAATTTAGTTTATTAAGATGGTGGATTAATTTATTAAGTTTGCATTAATTAGGTGTTTATTCAATTAGAATATCTCAAGGGTAATTAGTTTAATTAAGGAGTGTTTAAGTTATTTAAATTAAATAAAGATTTATTTAATTCAATGATGTAATTAATGACTTGATGATTTAGGTTTAATTTAGGTTTTGATTAGTATTTAATTGCATTTTGATTATGATTAAGCTTAGATAAATGATTCTTAATTAGTTTACTTGAGGGTGTGATTAATTATTAATTTAATTAGGTGTTTGATTTAAGCTTAATTTTAGAGTTAGCTTTAATGTAACTTATTTAAATTAATTTGATTAATTAAGATGATGGATTAATTCATTAAGTTTGCATTAATTATATGTTTGATTAATTAAATTTGATTAAGGGTAATTAAATTTTTAAATCATTAGATTAATTAAGAGTTTGTTTAATTAGAGATTAATGACTTAATTTCTCACATGTGAGTGATTTGATTTAGTTAAGTGTTTTACTTAAGTTTGATTTGATTAAAGGATTATTGTTATTACCATCATTATTATTAAGTAAATTAATTGTTTATTTCATTTCAATTAAGTTTGATTATTTATGATTAGAGTTTTTATTTGATTTGATTCATTATGTTTATTATCATTAACAAGTTTGATTTAGTTATTAGGTTTAAATATTTAATGGTTAATTAATTATCTTATTCCAAATAGATGTGATTTAATCATATGTTAATTAAGTTTACTTTAACTTTATTTGGTTTAATTGATTAGTATTAAATGATTATGTTGAATTGGTTTATTAATCAATTTGATTTTTTTTAGTTTATTTAATGATTAATTGGTTTGTTTTATACTCATTAAGGAGTTTCATATGATTAAAATTCTATGCTTGGTGTAGGTTTGGTTATACTAGTTTCTAAGGTTGTTGTTTAACTAATTTTAAGTTTAATTCATTTAATTAAGTTTGATTTAATATTTAATCTTAACTTAATTTTAATTTAATTAATTTGTTTAAGGATGATATTTTTTTTTGAGGTTTGATTAATGATTGCTTGAATTTATTTATTTTTATTTTTGATTTGATATTTAAATTATTTTAGATTATATGTTTAATTAACTCCTTAATTGATTAAACTCTACTCTTAAGTGTTTGTTTGGGGTTCATTAAGATTGAAGAATATTTCTTAAGTCTAGATGTCAATTGAAGTGATTTAAGCCATTTTGAAGATTTTTTGTAAATTTGAATTTTTATTTGATTTATTTTATTAAAAATTGGACAATAATTCATAATTTTAATCTGAAAGTCCTTTTCACTTGAAAATGGTAGGTGTGTTTTAACTTTAGTTTCAATCTCTAAAACTTTAAACTTAATCGGCATATATTTTTGGTTTAATTATGAAATTTTAATTTTTCATAAAACTATTCTTTGTTTGGGGTTTGTTGATTCCTCTTGGAAGATGAATCCGAGCTCTTGTTTGCAATTTTTGGTTAGGTATTTTATTTTCTATTTTTGAAGTTTTAGGTGATTTAAATTAATTTTTAAATAAAAAAATATGGCAAAGCGCCCTTTGAAAGCAACCAGTGACCCGGCTTGTTCGATCATCGTCGGATGGTAAATCGATCAAGCGTGATCTGGCGGGTCCATATATCAGCGATAGAGATCGAGATAAACGTGGTCGACGGTCAATCATTTCGCGTGGTCGAAGGCTGATGAGGATCCACTCGCTGATGCAAACCTTCTCCAGCAGATTGGATGGCGGTAGCTGTGTGATAAAATATGTTTTAGGCTTTTGAAAAATAAGAAAGGAAAACTTGTAAATGAACGTGATTCTGCGGTTCAAAAATTCTATTTTAGTGGGATGATTTAAAGTAAAAATGAGGATTATAGGAAATTCTAAAATCACAGAAAATTAACACAAAGTGAGAAATCCTAAGGCCGTAAAGTTTGGTGCAAAATTTACCTAGTGGGATGGTTAGGTGAAGATCAGGCAAACTCTAGTACTGAGAAGCTTTGGAATGATTTTTAACCCTTACTCCCTTGAGAATGTCATCTTCTCAGGTTTTGGGAGCACTATTTATATTTTAGCTCAAATGCTCAGAGGTGAGATGGGTTCCTTTTCTTTGGGGAGCTTTTGGTGAATGGTGGTGGGAGGAATTTCTTTCCCCACTTTTATAATGGTAAAAATCCATTCTTTTTTTTTTTGCTCCAATTGATTGTCATCTTGCTTGTGGTTGGGATGATGATTGAGGACTTTGGATTTTGCTCAAAGTCCTCTCTTTCACCATGATTCAATTCAATGCAAATATTGAGGAAGTTAAGTGTGATGATGGGAGAATTAAATGAGGTTGGGTGGAATCCTATGTGGGGAGGATCCATGAGGGATTTAAATGGGTTGGGTTTTGGGCTGATCTAAATGGGTTTGGGTGGTTTGATCAGCCCCAATGGGTAGCTTGGTTTAAGGGTTGTCATATGGTCATATTTGTCATTTATGGAAATCATAGCTTGGGTCAAATTGAATTTGACAAATTTAAGAATGAACTTTAGTTTTGGGTTTAGTTTAGTGAATAATTTTGGAGTGATTTAGAATGATTTTATTTGTTTTCAAAAATTTAATTATTTTGGAATAGCCTAAACAATAATTTGGTTTGGAGTCATGATTTGATATGGGTTTAGGATCAATTGTTTTTGGTCAATTTGGTTACAATCAATTATATGAATTTGGTTAAATCAATTTGATCAATTGATTTTGAAATAATTTGGTATGAGCCAATTTGGGTCAATTGATCAAATGACAATTGTTTGGTTTGGCCCAATTGATTTACAAATTCATCTGGGTGATCAACAATTATGATGGAAGGTTTTTTGGAGCTTGGTTCCAATTTGGGTTGGATTGGAAGTTGCTCATGGGTCTTTAGGTCACTTTGGGTCAAGTGGACCTAAGTGGATCAATTGGTTTGGTTTTGGTTTATTCGAGTTGAACTTATATATGAGCCTAGATTGAAATATAAATTCAATGGAGTCAATTTAGGAGGCTCATTTGAAAGTTTTAAGTCAAAAGCTAAGTTAGGTTTTTTGGGTTGACTTGAATTTGGTTTTGATGATTGTATTTTATTTATATTTTGGATAATTGAATGAATGATTGATTCAGAAAATCCATTGTTTTGACTTGATTTGGATATAATTTGGCTAAGTCAAGTCCAAAGCTTAAGGGATTGAGTTTGATTTTTTTTTTGATATAGTTTTGGTCATTTGAATTTGGATTTCATTTATATTTGTGAATATAAATGAAGAATAGTGATTTATAAGAAATCAATTGAGTTTGATTTGATCTAAGGGAATGGCTAAGTTTATGAATGTGGTTCATATGGCTTAGGAAGGTCTTAGGGATTTGATTTTGGGTTTCAATCATTTTGGAGTCAAATTTGAAATTAGATTTGGAATTTGAATTTGATTTGGTTTGAGAAGTAGTGGGTTTGATTTGAAAGTGTATCTAGATTGGTTATGGGATAGGTAATTTAATAAAGGATAATCTTAGATTTTGCTTCAATACAGGTTGGGTTAAGTGTTCACCTTACTGATAAGAGTTATGAGGTCTTAGTAAAGAGTCTAAGAAGAGAGGAGGTTAAGAGCTCACTCCAAAGTGAGGTCAACAAAGGACCCCGATAGGTGTGGTGTAGCAAGGCGCGTGTAATGAAATGATCATCCAATTACAACAAACAATGGAAGTGTATCTCTAGAAATGAATCATGATCTTAGTCTGATTCTCTTTATGCCAGAGCATAAGAAAAAGAGAATCTTGGTAGTACATGAACCTTCCCCTGGAAGCGAGGTTTATTGACTGGAGTTGAGATATGATTTATTGATTGGGTGTGTATCTTATAAATTTGTTGGTTGTTTGGATTATACTCCACTGAGGTTGGGTTTAATTTGTTACTTAGGAGAAGGGTTCTGATTGAGGGCATATCATGAGATGTACACTCGTTAAATTTATTTGATTTAGATCTCAGCTCTAAATTTGGATACTAGAGAAATTTGTTTGTTTGATATGTTTAATTTGACTCCATTGGAGGTTGGTTTTTGTTATTTTTATGGACCTTGTGGATGGACTGGAAGAGCCACGGGGCTTGGCCATCTTAGATTTATAAGTCAAAGGGGTAGTCTACATAAGGTAGGACTATCCAACTAAGGGTTGCCTTTTGGTGTGCAAAATGTATAGGAAGAAGGCATAGCATCATCTTCAAAGGAAGAAAAGCCTGGGGTGATCTATTGATGGACAGCGAACCCTACAAGGTGACTTGAGTGAGCGCGGGGTCTTACCTCAAGAGTAGTCACGATGATTAATTTGATTTGATTTAATTTGATTTATTTAATTGTGTGTTATATTGTGGACCCACTATGATTGGATCCACTCAGTTTACAAATCAAGGGTAGTCCTACGTAGTGGGTATCCGTTGCCTTTCGATTTAAAGTCAAAGAAAGCATAAGACTCAAGTAGATCGGGGTGATCTGTGGCACAATGGTCAATCACTGGTGACTATTTGAGCGAATGTTGTCAACGACTCAAATAGTCCTGATAATGATTTTTTTTGGTTTAATTTTTGGTGGATTGTGGTTTTGTGGAATTAAGAGACCATGTCGGGGACCTATCTTAGATTTACAAATCAAGGGAATCTTAGGGTATCCTAATTTTAGGTTTAGATCTGAAAAAAAATCTATATTTACATCATCAAAGAGGATCATCCGTTGGGGTGATCTGTTATGAGATCAATCATAGGGTGACTATTTGGCGAATCTTTATGACTCATATCACTCAAGAATAGTTAGAATTAATTTAATAGATGACCCACTGGCATCTGGATCTAGAAGAAGAATATGGTAGACTTATCTTGGGTTTACAAATCCAAAGGGATAATCTACCATTTGGTAACTAACCTAAGGGGGTTCCTTCGGTTTGCAAATAGTTAGGAAGAAAGCATGGGGATATCTTCTAACGACCTTTGGGGTGATGGTCACTGACAGTTATTTGAAGAGCTTGGTGAAAAGAATGCAGAATATATATCTTTCAAAGCAAAGATGATGGGGCAACTTGGTGACAAGTTCCCCAACAACTAAGAGAGTCTTGACCGGGACTTATCTCAACTTAAAGTGGTGAATTCCTATGGGGAGTTTTGACACTACCCTAAAGATGGATGCACTTGAGAAAGGGGCACTAATTTTTAATCCATAAGGTTTATTTAGTTTGTTTTCTGTGTTGGTTTGGGGATCAAGCGAGAAGCATATATCATCCTAAACCTATCTGATTTCAAACCAAGGAGAATCTATGTATCCAGAACAAATTCTCCAACCATAGGGTGGCTACTAGGAAGAGGGCTGTCCCAGAAAGTAACATGTAGTGTCTTAGATCAAAAAAATGCATAAATGGGGCCACTAAGGCTTAATCCAACACCCTGAGAAGATGACATGGCTAGTCATATATCAAATATTGTGGCCAACTCAAGAGAAAGCATGGGACTCACATCACAAGGTGTATCATCATCTTGACATAAGCAACCAATGTGCGGTATCTCTGTCAAGTGGTCAAGAGAAGGAAAAGCTTGGGTGCCACATCACTCTTAGCTAAACAAAGAGGGTATGAAGTCAACATAGGGGACCAGCTTGATTAAGTTAGGTAGAAAACGGGGGACTCACCTCAGACTGAAATGAACATGGTTAGGTGAAAATAAGGGCTTAAAATAATGAGTGCCACAGGGGGCTTGCTCCATGTCAAAATAACGACAAAGATATATGTTTATTTGTGTTATGAAAGAAGGAATAGGATGTGGGTTCTCTATCCCCAATAGCTTTGGAGGATCATTTTGTAGTTTATGTTTTTATTATAGAGGGATAGAATGCCTCTTTGGTTCTCTTATACCTACCCTAAATACATAGTGGCAGATTCGCAAGCAAAAGATATTTCTAACATAGAAGAAATGAAATTTGAGATGAAAAGAAGTTTTATTGATAATTATTTTTAAATAAGATTTATGGATAACATTTCTTTAGGTAGAGCCCATTGATTGGAAGCATCGGGCGCTCTCCTTTATATTTTATGAGTTAATAAGACCCTCCTTGGTAGGCCTTCTCTATGGCATAAGGGTCTTCCCAAGTGGGTTCAAACTTGCCTCTTATCTTTCGACGGGCAACAATTGGCCTCCTTAGAACTAAAATAAGCTCTCGTACTTGAAAAGCTCTAGGACAGACCAACTTGTTATGAGCTTGAATCATCTTGGCTTTGTGTAACTCTAGGTTCTGGCATGCCCGTAGGTGTCTCTCCTCGAAATATTCGAGCTCTTCTAACCATAACTTCATATTCTATTTTGTTGTGATTTTACTACCCCACGGCTATCCTTAGTGATGGGAATTGGACTTCTAATGGTAGAACGACTTCAAACCCATACACTAAGGAGAAAGGGGTGGACTGCGTTGGAGTTCTATATGTGGTATGGTAGGCCCATAAGGCTTCAACTAACTACTCATGCCACTGTCTCTTATTATCATCGAGTGTCTTCTTTAATATTTAGATGAGAGTTTTGTTGAAGGCTTCTACTAACCCATTTGCCCTTGGATAGTAGATGGTAAAGTACTTCAAATCTATACTGTGTCTTTGAGCAAAGCTATTAATTTTAGTGCTCTTGAATGCAGTACCATTATCGAATATAATTCATCGAGGCACCCCGAACCTATATATGATATGGTTCCTAAAAAATTGGAGCACATGTTGAGTTGTGACCTCTCTAAGTGGGATTGCCTCCGCCCACTTGGAAAAGTAGTCAGTAGCAGCTAGAATGAATCAATGACCTTTGGAAGAAGGAGGATTGATCGAACCCACAATGTAAGTACCCCAACACTCAAATAGCCATGAGGCCAATGTAGGATGTAGAATGTTGGGTTGTTGATGTAGTACCACACCGTGTAGCTGACATTGGTGGCATCTCCTAGCTACATCCATGCAGTCTGTGATCATCGAAGGCTAGTAGTTTCCTAGTCTCTTGATCTTGGCTTTCATCTTCGGACCAGATTGATGTGCTCCACATAACCCTGAGTGTACCTCGATCACGATCCTATGGGCTTCATGTTTTTCCAGACAACATAACCTCATATGATCGAAGGACTGTCGGTACAAGGTGCCACCTATCGGAGTATAGGAAAGGGCTCTCTACTTCACTTAGTGTGCCAGTGATTTCTCTTGAGGTAGTTTTCCTATATTTAAATAATCTATGAATGATTGCCTCCAATCTGACTCCTCGTCCTTTCCGGCAATGGCAACCTCCCCTTCAAGAGAGAATCTCTCGATGAGTTCAACTTCAATAAGGGATAAGACTTATTTATTTTGGACCCTTATTGGAATGGACTCATCTTCTAGGCATGCCAACTCTTTGGCAAGCTTGGCTAATGCATCTGCTATTGCATTCTCTCCTCGAGGAATCTTGTAGAAGGTAACCTCTGGGATTTGGGCCAATAATTCTATGGTATACTTGTGGTAATGATGGAGCTTAGGCTTTAGAACCTTGTAAAACCTAGCGATTTGGTTGATGACTAACTGAGGATCCCCAAAAATGTTGATACTCTAGGCGATAGTATGAACTCTAGACCAATCGAGCCTCATATTGACTTGTTGGTCCATGGATTGGACAAATGATATGAGAATCTCATCACATTGGTCTAGAGTTGGAAGAGAACTATTACCCCCTTCCACAGGATAGTAAATTATGGTTCTTCTCCTCATTGAAGGAAGCTGCACCATCAAAGTACTTCTCCTAGTGGCGAGCACTAGTACCCCCTAAGTTTATGATTTATTCATCGGGGAGATCATCATTAAGCAGAGAATCAGTAGGGAGTGGATGCACTACTAAGAAATCCATAAGTGCTTATCCTTTTACGGCACGAAAGGGTACGAATGTTATGTCAAATTGAGATAAAATCATGGACCAATGCACCAACCATCTAGATAAGGTGGGTGAGATAAGTTGGATATTCTGAGATTCATCTTATGAGAAGCATGTAATGTCATAAGCTTTGGGATGCAAAGATTTAATTTTCAATAGGTGGATAGTTTACCTCAGCAGGGATTAGACGATGACAGAAATAATAGAGAGCATTCTCCTTCCCTTCATCATTAGTTTGAGCTAAAAAAGTGCCAAGCGAGTCATTTAATGCAGCAATATATAATATGAGTGGCTTGTCAGGGATAGGGGCTGCTAGGACTGGCGACTTCATAAGATATTCCTTGATGTCTTTGAAAGCATGCAGTCACTTATCATCTCATTTGAACTTAGCATCCTTTTTGACAACTACTGAGAATGGTTGGCATCTTCTTGATAAGTTGGAAATGAAGCATCTTAGATACGCCAACCACCCTTAGAATGACTTGAGTTGTGTTAAGCTTTTAGGGGGTAGCATTTCTAAGATAGCTTTGTCTTCTCTAGATCGATTTCTATTCCACGGTGTCGAACAATAAACTTAAGGAATTTCCCTGAAGCTACTCTGAACGCACACTTTAGGGGGTTCATTTTGAGGTTGTATTATCTTAACTATTGAAAAACTACTCTCAAGTCCAAGAAATGGTCTTCCTTTTCTTTTCTTTTGACAACGAGATCATCAACATAGCATTCAACTTGATGATGAATGAGTTCATCGAAGATTTGAGTCATGGCCCACTAGTATGTGGCACTGACATTTTTAAGGCCGAAAGGCATGACCTTATAATAATAAATTCTAATCGTGGTTCGAAAGGTAGTATTTCTTTCATCCTCTAGGGCCATCTTAATTTGGTTATTGCTAGATGGCCCATCCATAAAGGAGAATACTGCATGAGATGAGGCAATGTCCACCATAAATTCTGGTATAGGAAATAGAAATTCATCCTTAGGCCATGCTCCCTAAAATTAATGCATATGCGAATTTGGCCATTCTTTTTTTAATGACAGCCTACCATATATTTTTCTTCCCCTTTTATTGATGATTTTGATTTGACCTCTTCTAATCGATGCATCAAGCCTACTTGATAGGTTAACAGTTTATAGATTACTATGTTGGAGATGGCGAGGCATCTCATCATGCAAAGTATGCAAATCATCCATTCAGTTTCTTCATTAAATCATTGGTTTCTTTTCATTCAATAGAGCGATATATGTTGGGCATGGATCTTCTTTCTGATTTCAAGTTGATTTCTTTGAACTCGATAGTCATTCTCTCCACTCCGGTGCCTTGCTTGGTCATGTTTGGATCATCTAAAATCTTATCTGTTGAGATGTTTGTATTTTGTCATAACCTTTCAAAGTAATCAGACGTGTTTAGAAGCGAATTCTTTCTTTGCTAAATTAAGAACACAAGGTGAGTACCAATCAAAAGGTAATTTTATTAAATCTTTATATGAATCATCCTCAGTTCTACATCAGCTTCTTGGAGGATGATGCTCCAAAGAACTGCACATTTACATTTGTGGAAGACTTGACTTAATTACCAAACCCTCAACTTTTGTGAGGGTTAGAGCTAAAGTTCCTAACTGATGCCTCACTATTTCACATATAAACTTGGATACACTTATGCTTTGCTTAGGAGCCCAATCTTCATTACTATCTAGCTCAACTATCACTTGCATGGGGATCTGCTATCCAGAAGTGCTAACTAGCATACTAATCATATATGACTCATCATTTGAACTAGATTCTAAGTCTATATATATAGTAGGTGTAGTTCGGGTAGCAGGGACATAACTCTTATTGGATGGCCAATAAGGAGGTCTTCCATCCCTAGGCATGTCTCTGGATCCGTCTCTTCCTCTGCCTGGTGGAGGTCGAGTCATCCTACCCATATGTTCAAATTAAGTAACAAATTATGGGTGGAATCTAATGTCAGGTTCTACTTTCTCCTCCAAGTTTATTTCTAGCTCCCTTTTATTTTCTTTCTCATTTCCTTTTTTCTTTTTTTTCTTTTTCTTTTTCTTTTTCTTTTATTTTTAAACTTTTGCCAAGTTCACGAGAACAGACTTGTTGATTTTGAGGGAGATAGTCGATCACATCCTCATATATTTTGACCTCATGAACTGTGAATGGCTTAAGATCTCCTTTAACGCAGTATTCAATCCCACCCCTCATGAACTTCAGGCACATATGTAGAGAGGATGGAACCACGTTTTTCTCATGTATCCACAGTCTCCCAAGCAAAGCATTGAAAGATGTATCAAAGTCTATAATATGAAACTTGACAGTAGTCTTCCAATCATCTACTTTCAATGGCAACACTATAAAGCCTAAAGCCCTCTCGCCTTGTTCATTGAATCCTCTCAACATCATCCTCTCTTTTGAAAGTTTGGAGATGTCAATCCTCAAGTAAGCTAGAGTTTTAGACTCATAATTTTCACTAATATTCACTAGTCAACAAGAACTCTAGATATCCGTATCTTCCATATCTGATGTAAAGGCGGTGTGCTTGGTCATTCCTAGAAGCAAGTCTTTATCACGAAATGTAACTCCTAGAGTGTCCTTTAAACTACAAGCCTCCTACTCAGTAACGGTTAGCTAGGCTAATCATATCTCCAAATCAAGAAGAGCCTTGATTAGAGATTCTCTAATCTCTTTGGATAAGATAAGGGCATCATATATGCTTAACTTGGCTGGCAGCTTTCTAAGATGTGCTAGGATATTATAATCAACCTTGGCTTGATCCTCCACAAGCATATCTATCGGTGGAGCATCTTGTGGAGGGGCTATCTGCTCTTTAGAACCAATGATTTGCTTATCCTTAGCTTGAGGTGCCACCGTAGGAGGTAGAACTTTGCCACTGTGAATGTTGACTTCAGTGACTTCGTGAGATGATTTAGTGGAAAGTTCTACCTACTCATCAAGTTCACTACTTCTCTGGATCATCGGTCGATGACTTCAAATCAATCTCAATGGGCGAACCCAAATAATTCAGAAATGGAAAATCCATTTTTAAATCAGAAGAAGAGGAATGATCAAAACTAGAGTTATCATTAGTATTTTGTAGACTTGGAGAGGTTTTAAGAGGAATAAAATCTAGAGTATCAGAAGTAAATAAGATGTAAGTGAAAGCTTTCTTCATTGATTTCTTCTTAGATGAAGGTACATGATAGAACTAATAAAGTAAGCAAGAAAAGGTATATGTGCTTGTCTGCTCTGGCGGAAGTAGTGGAGGAAGAAGTAGTTGCTGCAATGGTGGATGGAGTGCTGGACTCGGATGGTGGTTGTGCTACTATGCTATCTTGGGCAAGTAAGGTAGGCTGTTGCTAGGCTGATACCTTCTTGAAGTTTTCTTTGGTAACTTGCAAACCTTCCTTGGTGTTGGAAGTTTGAGTTGCTTCAGGCACCTGTAAAGAAAGCTTCTTGATCTTAGAGATCACATTTTTAGAGGTTTGAGAAAAGGCTATCCTAACCTTCTTTTTTCTTAAGAGGATCACAAGTATCCCCAAGAATTACTTTGATAGAACTAGAGGGTTATTTTAACAAGTATTCCTTGGGGATAACAATAGCTCCTAACTTGTAGTTGTGCTCATGCCAGTCCTTAAAGGTGACACAATCCTCCAAGACATGACTAATCATGTGGTGGTAGGGGCAATAGTTAGGATTATTACTCTTGCCCACATCTTCCGACCTTGTTGGCTCAGGTAACTGAAAGGCAGGTATCTTTAAGAGATTCTTAAAGATCTTCCTAGCTACCTCCCTCTTGAATAAATATGGCTTATTCAATCTATCAGCAACAGTGGGTAATAGCTACCTGGTGGTGGATATGAGTACTACTGCTGAGTATATTATGGAGGAGGTGGTGGCATTTGTAGTGTCGGTATCTTTGTGAGGTGGTGGTGGAGAGGTGGTAATGGAGGTCATGCAGGTCTCATGAACTCACCTTAGCTTCCCTTTGTCTGACCTCGACTTCTTCTCGAATACTTTTTGCATCTTGGGCTTGAACGATTGGTCTTGAAAAGGTAACTATTTGGCTTTCCCTTATAAGCTAGCCGCCTTGTTGATTAACTTCTCAAAGATTTTGATTATAAATCCCTTGAGCATGAAAGTAATTGAGCCATGAATATTCTTGAGAAGAATTTCTATAGCATGTTGTTTACAAAGTTGTGGTTTGCATTTCATACTCAAGTTTCACCACCTGAGAATATAATCAATAAGAACTTATTGTGTGCACCCAGGTCACCCTTTGTTATTGTACTATTGATGAAGAGGTGCTCCAACTCAACAAAAGTCTTCACCAACCATTGGGCAAACCAATCAAATCTGTCTCTGTTGACGAAGAGTCGAAAGAGAGTGCATCACTATGATAGGACTTTAAAGTGTGCTATGTGCTACTGAGGGTTTCCACTACCATCAAAGATCTTGAAGGATGGTGGCACAAAACCTTTGGGATATTGGACTACATAGAATTTCTCTGGGTAGGGTCTACTCTTTAGAACAGATGAGCCACCTCAGGCTTGCGCCAATGTTTCCTTCCCTTGTGACCTTCCTATGCAGACTACCACTATCCTGGTCTACGGGAGATGTACTCTTAGGCTGATCCAGAATATTCAACAACCCAGGGTGGTCGGCTTCTTAGGGAGTAGGTTGTACTGATGGAGCTTGGCCTTCAAGTGTTAGGACTGCTGCTAACAAGTCTTCAACTTTTTTCTCTATCTTACTGATATGCTCATCTATCTACCTCAGTTGTTGATGAAGGTGTTGGGTTAAATGAGCTGCGTCTTCTTCCTCAACTACAATACCCTCCTGGTTATGCTAATCCCTAAGGAGGGAACCCCTAGTGTCAATCATATGGACTTTCACTGAGTCCTCCAAGAGATCATCCTCATCTGGATCAACTGACCCTAGCATCCCCTTCATCAGAGCAATCACCCCTGAAGAGTTCCCTCTTCTCAGTGAAGTACTGAGCGATGATCTCATCTAAAGACTAGTCTAGTTGTGCAAGGACAAACACTCGCTCTGACCGATAGAGGGGCTATGCTCACTAATGTAGATGCACATAACACCGCCTATCACTAAAGTGCTAGCTCTGGGAGGGTCATGACTGTTAGAAGAGACATGCTCGTGGGCTGTGGGCGGAGTGTGTCTAGGAGATCCACTGACCATGAGACTCCTTCCCCTATGCAATACTACCTTTTTGGTGGTGGTGGTGTGACCACATTATTGTGGGGTTGCCACTCCTTCACCAAGACTAGAGTAAGAGGTCTAGTAGGGGAACTCGCCCTCACCTCAGTTGGTGGAGTAGATGAAGTGGGAACTTTTGTCCATAGCTAGATCATCAATAGGGCTTTCTTCTCCCCGGATGTTATCTTCTATGCCTTTGTAGGCACAGTGGATGGTGGGACCTGAACAAGTGACAGTGGGCGATGAGTGGAGTGGTGCAGAGGTAACACGGACTATCCCTCAACTATAGGCCTACTCCTCTTATGATGAGTAGCACCGATGAGATGATCTTTGATCGAAAATCTTCAGAAAGGCAGTGAAGAGTGGATGTAAATCTGCGGAGTCAAGGCTCTTTCCCTTTGGATCAGACTTGGATCCTCCTCATATCAAAATTATATCGGACCTTGAGGTCAGTGGCGTAAGACCAACCTCAGCTGGCGTGGGCTTCTATGTTCCTAGCGGTGTCTAATATCTTTGGTGGAGGTAGTGCAGCAATCCTCCTGTAGTCCTCCTCTCCATATGAGGTTGATAGGGGGTTGAACCTAGTACCACTCAAATGTGGAGAGGTCTCACAAGGAGATCCCTCCTCAGCCATATGGGAAGCGGCATCCATCTCTCTCCTCCCCTCTTGATGTGCTTGCAGTTGTTATTCTGTGCGTGTAGGTATGGCAGAGCGAGAGCTAGCACCCACCTCGAATGTGGAGGATACTATCTCAGAAACCAAGACAATCTTCCCTTTTAGGGTGTCTAAGGAGGGAATAGTAGCCCTTGCTATATGAGATGCCACCCGGCTGGAAAAACTGGCACAAAAATTGATACTAGCAGGATAGCAAGAACAACAATGGCCTTCCTTTTTAATGGAGGAAACTCATAATCAGATGGCATATCGAATCGGATAAGCGGTGTCTGTCCTTCCACCTCCTCCTTGCTAACTATGGTGAGGGCTATCCCCTTTGCAAGAAATCCTCACCCCCTTAAAAGCATGGTCAAAGCAGATGACCTCTATGGAGCCAGTAGTAGAGAGACTAGCCTGATCCAAGGCTAAATTTAGGCTAGTGGGGAAGGAAAACACAAACTTGTTGGGAGCCATAGTTATTGTACTAACTGAGGACTGGAAGAATTAACTGCACTAAAATCTGCATTATTGAAATATAGCTGAGTCAGACACTTGCCTTGATATTCACCTTCAATCATTGATCTCAAGATTTGATTCAAAATTTGAACCCACACTGAACAATCTTAAGGATGTTAAGTGGGCTTCATTGAAATTTTGGAGAGATTTTGGATATTGAGAAGAGTCTTTGCCATTTGATTTTGATTTAGAACCCATACTCAACTGATTTAGGTAAGTTGGGTGGGGTTCTAAAATTTGAGGATAGATTTTCCTGGAGATATTTGTGTTTTATGCATCTTGTTTGAAAATATTGATAGTTTGAAAGACCTCTACTTAGCAAATTTGGGTATGCTAAGAAGAGGTTGTGATTGTGTATTTGAAATATTTTTTCTTGTGAAGATTTGATTGTGTGATATTTTGATTTGAAATGTTCTTACTTAACATATACTTAACAATTTGGTCAAATGTTATATGTTAAGTATGCCACAAGTGTTTGATTTGTGTTTGATGATGAGACTTTCACTTAACAAATTTGGTATGTAAAGTGAAAGTCAAATGTGATTGTAAGATAGATTTGCTTTTCTTTGAAGATGGGATTCCCACTTAACAAATTTGGTATGTTAAGTGAAAGCCCCAATTGTGTTTGAGATATGTTTATTTTTCTTTGAGAATGAGACTCTCACTTAACAATTTGGTATTTTAAAATAGGGATCAAATGTGTGTTGAAAAGAGACCCTCACTTAACAAATTTAGAATGTTAAGTGAAAGTCAAATGTGTTTATGATTTCAACAATGAAACTCTCACTTAACAAATTTGGTATGTTAAGTGAAAGTCAAATGTGTTTATGATTTTAAAAATGAAACTCTCACTTAACAAATTTGGTATGTTAATTGAAAGTCAAATATGTTTATGATTTTTGAAAATGAAACTCTCACTTAACAAATTTGGTATGTTAAGTGAGAGTCAAATGTGTTTATGATTTTTGAAAATTAAACTCTCACTTAACAAATTTGGTATGTTAAGTGAAAGTCAAATGTGTTTATGATTTTAAAAATGAAACTCTCACTTTAACAAATTTGGTATGTTAAGTGAATGTTCAATGTGTTTATGATTTTGAAAGAAAAAGAACTTATTTACCAAACTTATGTATGTTAAATAGAGTTCAATTTGTTATTATGATATTCAAAAAGGGGGTTCTCATTTAATATACTTGGACATGTCAAATAATCTCCCAATGTATTTTGAAGTCTAAGACTTTGGCAAGAAGGAGTTTTATTAGACAAGTGCAAATAGAATTCAATTTGCTCTACCTTCTCCAAGGGAAGGGGAACTCCCATTTGACAAATTTGGTATTTCAAGTGGTGGGGTTCAAATATGTCTTGACTTATCTTTTGTGTGTGTGTGATTTATTGCTTTTCAAAAAAGGGGCAGAACTTCAACTCTAGCACATGTGAAGTATGCTAAGTGGAGTTTCAATTTTATATTATAATTTAATTTGAAAATAGAATCTCCATCCAACAAATTTGAGTGAGTGGGATGGGGATAGCTATTTCCAAACAAAATGTGCTTTTTAAAAAGACATTTAAAATGGTTGATTTTAATTTTGGAAGAACCTCCATGTAACAATCATAGGATTTGTTAAATGAGGTTTGGTTATGTGTTTTGTGCCTTTTTGAAAATTTCTTATAAATTTTTGTGTAAAGATCTCTTATTATGTGGATTTTAAAAAAGTGCTTTTGGAAAGACATGTTATTTTGTAGAAGAGTTTTATTTTCTTGTTGTTCATGGGATGAACCTTGCCTCACCATTAGGATGGTGAAGAGGTTCTTAATTTTGGTCATCTCCTTTGTTTGATTAATTCTAATTTTCACCTATCGGGGAAATTGAATAGGGATTTTAAGACCTACATGAAGTGAGGTCCTAAAACCTAAAGGATGTTGGCAAACTTTGCTTAAGGATGAAATAAGCTAAGTGCCAACAGAAAGAATGATAGACTCAGGCCTATATAAAATATAAGTCCACTATCGATAGGCAATGATTATTTACTAAAGATGGAGAGATGAACCATCCTCAACCGAGTCGCCAAAAAAATATGTGGTGTTTATTTTTGGGATGTAGGACACCACACAGATCTTAGGGGGTACTTATTAAAGTGATCGGGTACGACATTAAGGAATGATGTACTATCTTCAAAGATATAAATCACCACCTATAATGGACCTAATCACCTGATAAGGACTCCTAAGGCAATGGGTCTTCGAATATACAAGAGATCTTTCCCCTACTTTACATGGAAAAGTAAAGTAGGGTTTCTTTTAAGTCAGGTTTGTTAAGTTCCCTATGGAGGCAAGCCCCCATAGTTAAATACATCTTAAGGAATAGGAATTCCTTAAGAATACTCTTGATCAAATTAGATAATTAGGGTTTCCAAAGATTTCAAGGTTAAGACTATCAAAGGATTGACTATTTTAGAAAATCAAATGGGATAGATCAAGGAGAAGACTTATTTTTGGAATCTATAGGGAGAAAGTAGGAAATGCTCATGGTACTAGGAAGCCTAGTGAGCATTCTAATCTACCCTATAATTGGGCTTTATATTTTTGATATTGAAAAGAGTTAAATTATTTGAGATGACATTTTATTAGATTGGTAGGGCTTAAATTTCACAACATAAGATTATAGAATGCCTTAAGAGGTGAGGATTTATGTTTGTAGCCCCAAAGGGAAATGATGACCTCAAATCTTAGATCTAAGGGGCTTTGGCGAGGGCCAAAACATAACCTAATCTAAGGCAAAAATGGGTATATGGTTTACCTCCATAAGAGAGAATGAACCACCCGACTGCTGGACTTATTACCGCCTAGAGTGGCAGCCAACTAACTCCTCCTAAGCTTTAAATCTATGTAGGCAAGTTTATGCTTTGCAAGATAGCTAAGATTTTATTTATTTAGAGAGGAAGCTAAGTCCTTAAACTCACTCCCAAAGAGACTAGAGCATGAATGGTATGAAACCATGACTTAATATGATGCAAATTTTATTAAATTTATTTGATTCTTTTGGACTCTTTATTTTGACACAGGCTATGAGATTTTGTATGCTTAAATGCATGCGAACTTGATTATGGGCCAAATCAAGAGAGAAAGGGGTGTTCTTCCATCAAAAACCCTCATAGGTTAGGCCTTCATTCTATGGAAAACATGGAAGCCCTCACTTATCAAGAGTGGAGGAATATGACATGCATGATATTACACATTCATTCATCCAGATAAGGGGTTGCTAAAAATTTTGTCATCTTGATTTAATTCCTAGGATTTACGGTGAGGTTATGAGTTATTTAAATTTTTTAGTTATGAGTTATTAATTGGGGTAGAAAAATTATTTTTTTATTCTAAGAGCTTACCACATCCAAGCCACACATTCAAGCATCAATCATAAAGAAACTATGAAAAGCATGCTATTCTAGTGCACAATCTAAACACAACATAAAATAATTTTATAGACTATCGTAAAAGAATAAAAGGCCAGTGCGGTTGGGTTCCACCGTACACCTCGAAAGAGAAAAAAAATATATGGGTAGCTGAGCTCTACCCTTATACAACCCAAATTACAAAAAAAATAATGTATGCTATGGGGGTCTTCTTTTCTTCATTTCTTCCTTCTCTTTCTTTTGATTTGATTTGCTCTAAAAGCATCACAAGGCACCCCAGAGACTAAGCCTTCTGGCCACTACTCATTCTAATCCCCATAACACTAATCCTAATTCTTAATACAAAATTACATTAAAAATAGGAAAAGTAAATCTAGCTACACTTGCAAAATAAATGTTAGCTAAAAATACCATACAACCCAAGCAGTTATATGAATATATTGGACTTAGCACCCCACAAATGGATAACCAAGCCCACCTGTCCTAACATGAGTTATACTTAGGGGCTAAGCAACCTGCATAGCAAACACATTTATATTTTTATTATAGTGACCCCTTAAGCACAACCCCCTGTAGAAAATATGATTAAGCTGATAATGGTTAATTAATTATCTTATTCTAAATGGATGTGATTTAATCATATGTTAATTAAGTTTACTTTAACTTTACTTAGTTTAATTCGATTAATATCAAATGATTATGTTGAATTGGTTTGTTAATCAATTTGATTTTTAGTTTATTTAATGATTAATTTGTTTCAATTTATTTATGCTCATTAAGGAGTTTCATATGATTAAGATTCCATGCTTAGTGTAGGTTTGGTTATACTAGTGTTACCCATGTTAAAGTTTCCTAAATTTGTTTAATTTTAAGTTTGATTTAAGATTTATTCATTTAATTGAGTTTTATTAGCTTAAATCATCTTTAATTTAATTTCCTCTAAGGATGATATTTTTCTGATTTGAGGTTTGATTAATGATTGCTTAAGTGCTATTTCATTTCTCATTTTGATTTGATATTTAAATTATTTTTAGATTATATTTTAATTAACTCCTTAATTGAATAAACTCTACTCTTAAGTGTTTGTTTGGGGTTTATTAGGATTCAGAAGATCATATTATTTTCTTAAGAATCCTAGATGTCAATTAAACTGATTTAAGTCATTTTCAAGATTTTTGTAAATTTTTGAATTTTTATTTGATTTATCTTATTAAAATGGACAATATAAACTTCAAAATTTAATTTTTCCCAATCCAAAAGTCCTTTTCACTTGAAATTTCTATAGTAGGTGTCTCATAACCTTAATTTTAATCTTTAAAAATTTCAACTTATTCTAACATATATTTTTGGTTTAATTAATGAAATTTGATTTTCACTAAAACTCAAATTAAGTTCAAAATACTTAGTAAAATTTTAGGATTTTGGGTTTGTAGAATTTCACTCAGAAATATGAATCCAATGAGCTCTTGTTTTCAAATGTTGGTTAAGTATTTTATTTTCTATATATTTTTAAAATTTTAGGTGACTTAAATTAATTTTTTTAAATAAAAAAAATATGTGGCCGACATCATGAGGGAAGACCTCAACCCATAGAAAGCCTGGGTTCACCGCCCAATCACGATCGGATGGTCTAGATCAAATCGTGATCCGAGGGATCACGCTGCTCGACGCAAAGCCATCCGATCGCGTGAACCATGCGATCGGATGGTCCGCTCGCATCGTGATTGGCCCGATCACGTGATCCTGAATTGGTCGAGCGAACCGCAGGATCGATGACTAGAGAATGCCAGTGATGAATAGTGTTTTCAAGCTTTTTTAAAGGGAAAAATAGGATTTTTAAGTGAAAACTTATCTAAATGGACCTATTTTCATGTCAATTCACACCAGAAAAATTGTATTTTTCTGATTGGGATGATTTAAAGTAAAAATGTGAGATTATATAGGAGAAATTTCTAAAATTGTAAAAAAATTAACACAAAATGTTAGAAATCTTAAGGACGGCTAAAGTTTGGTGAAATTTACCTCGTCGGGGATGGTTTCAGGCAGCGATAAAGATCAAAGCAAACTCCTAGGTATGTGAGGAAGCTTTGGAATAATTTTTAACCTTCATCTCTCTTCAAAACATCATCTTCTCTGATGTTTATCGTCGCCTCACCAGAAAAATAATTATTTTTATTTTTAACCTCAAGAATAGCTCAAAGAGGTGGGGGGTGGGTTCCTATTTTTTTGCTTTGGGAAGCTTTTGGGGGCTGAATGGTGGTGGGAGGAAGAGATCTAAAGCCTCATTTTCCCCTCCTTTTATAATGATCGAAAATCCATTTTTTAAAAAAAAAATTTGGCTCCAAATTGATTGACATCTTGCTTGGGCGATTGGGATGGATGATGGATTGATTGAAGGCTTTTTATTTTTGCTCCAAAGTCCTCTCTTGCTATCATATGATCAAAAATGCATGTGATGGCAAAGAATTAAATGAGGTTAGGTGGAATCCTATGTGGGGGAGGTTTTGGGCTAATCCTAAATGGGTTTGGGTCAGGTTTGATCAGCCCCCAATAGGTCATGGCTTGGTTTCAAGGGATTTGGCTTAATTTGGGTCATACGGGTCATATTTGGTCAAGTTGATCAATTTGATCAAAATTGGCCAAATTAGCTTTGGTTATCGGTTGATTCATAGTCAATTGGCTAATTGAAGATGAATGTGATCTTTGGTTTGAATTAATTTCAATTTAGGCTAAATTGACCCTTTAGGCTAATTTGGGCTAGGATGGGTCAAGTTGACCAATTGGGTTTGATTGATCAAATTGAGTTTAATTATGGCTTTGGTCAAGTTCAATAATCAATTTGGAATGAACTTGAGCCATTGATTGCAATCAATTTGAGTTAGATCATGATTTGACTCGATTTGGTCCTTTAGGCCCATATGGGTCAACTTGGATCAAATGACCAATTGGGCTTGGTTTAGTTCAATTGGTGGTCAAGTCATATTTAAATATTGATTTTGGGCTGATTCAAATCATTGGTTTCAATCAATTTAGGGTAGGATGAGTTTTGGCTAATTTTGATTTATTTGGGCTAAGAGTTAACTTGGTCAAATGACTAACTTAACTTGGTTTGACCCAATTGATTGTAATTGATCATTATAAGGTGATCAACAATCATGATGGAAGGTTTTGATAGCTTCGTTCAATCTAATTTGGGTTGGATTGGAAGTTGGCTCAAATAGATCCTTTAGGTCACTTTGGGTCAAGTGGACCTAAGTCGGTCAATTGGTTTGGTTTTGGTTTTATTCGAGTTTAGTCGAACTTATATATGAGCCCTACATTGAAATATAAATTCAACAGTAATCAATTTGGATTCCAATAAATTTTAGCTCAATCAAAAGTTTTAAGTCAAAAGGGCTAAGTTAGGCTTGACTTAGGTTGACTTGAATTTGGTTTGATGATTGTAAGTTTTATTTGTATTTGGATAAATGATCGAATGAATGATTGATTTGAGAGAAAATTCATTAGTTTTGACTTGGTTTGGATAGAATTTAGCTAAGTCCAAAGAATTGGCTTGGATTGAGTTTGAATTTGATTTTCAATATAGTTTTGGTCATTTGAATTTGGATTTCATTTATATTTGTGAATATAAATGAAGGAATAATTGATTTATAAATAGATCGGTTGAGTTTGATTTGATCTAATGGGAGTTTTGGCTAAGCTTATGAATGTGGTTCATGTGGCTTAGGAAGGGTCTTAGGATTTGAATTTGATTTTGGGTTTCAATCATTTGGAGTCAAATTTAAAATTATATTTGGAATTTGAATTTGAATTTGAATTTGATATTTGGTTTGAGAATTGAATCTAGGTTAGATTTGAGAAAGTGTGTCCAGATTGGGTTTAGGTAATGGGATAGGTAATGGGATAGGTAATTTCCTTAAGCTCTAAGGTATAGCCTAATCTTATAATTAACACTTCTAAGTCTCTAGGCTTAAGTTAAGTGTTCACCTAATTACTAGAAGTATCTTATGACTAAGGAGTTCTTAGTGTCTAGAAGAGTCTTAAGTCTAAGAAGAGGAGGTTAAGAGCTCACTACAAAAGTGAGGTCAACAAAATCCTATTAGCCTAAGTCAAAATAATTGTCCAAAATGAAATAAAATGAAATTTGAAATGCATTATATTTAGGTCATTTGAAGCTTGTTCCTTTACATGATCTAGCCTTTTTAGGGAGTGAGTTTAAGGACTTAGTCTCTTTCTAAATAAAAATAGCCTAGCTATCTTGCAAAAGTATAAAGACTTGCGTACATGTATTTAAAATCGTAGGAGGAGTTAGTTGGCGGCCATCCCTAGGCGGTTGTAAGTCCAAACTATCGAGTTGTTTGTCCTCTCTTGTGGAGGCAAACAAATTACCCATTTTCACCTTAGATTTAAGTTGTACTTTCGGGCCTCATCGAAGCTCCCTAGATTTAGTTTCTGAGGCTGCTTCTCCCCTTTGTGGGTTTTAAAAAAATAATTCCTCACCTCCTAGGCATTTCCTTAATCTTGGGTTAAGGAAACTTAAGTCCTAAAATTGTAATGAAAAATACAACTCAAACAAACTAAAATAATTTCAAAAATGTAAAGCCCAACTATAGGATAGTCTAAGATGCTCGCTAGGTTTTCCTAGCATCGTGAGCATCTCCTACTTATTTCTCATTTTAGCTTCGATAATAACTCCCTCTTTTGATCAATCCTATTTAGATCTTCAAAAACATAAACTAATCGATTGATAGTCCTTCATATTGAAATCTTCAAAGACAACGATCATTTACCTTAATCGAGAGTTTTCTTAAGGGATCCCATCCCTTAGAATGTAATTAACTATGGGGGCTTTCCCCTGTAGGGAACTTAATGAACCCAATTTAAAATAAACCCTGCTTTACTTTTCTATGTAAAGTAGGAGAAGAATCTCTGGTACATATGCAGACCCATCATCCTTAGGAGTCCTTATTGAGGTGATCAGGTCCATTAAAGGATACCAATTTTTTCTTTCAAGATAGTACACTATTTCCTTGATGACGTACCCGATCACCTGAATAAGTACATCTGTGGATCTGCATGGCATCTTACCAAGATGAATTTCTATAAGGTCTCTTCTTTCTTTTCTCCACAGATTTTGAAAGGCGACTCCCTATAAGAAATTTTTAACCACACCATGTTAAGATTGGGAAAGAGAACTCCATATTGCACATCATATACTATTATCACATGTAAGCTTATAGATATTTGTAATTAACAATAATTCATTTACAATAATTGATTTATAGGTTTTAAAAATAGCTTTTGATTTAATAATGATAATAGCTACACATATTTAATTTATGTCAACATATGCAATTTGACATAAAATGAAACATTTTATTTAATTAATTTAAAAAAACAAATGCATGATTTCATATGGCAATCAATATTTAGCATGATTGGAAAGAAATAAAGGAATGTAAACACATGATTTGATTCACCCTAATTAATTCCTAAGGACAATCATATTAAATAAGGATATTTAAAATAAACCAAAATTCTCTTAAAATGTTTGTAACTTTGAGTTTGATTTGATTTAAGAAATATGAGAGAGGATTGCTAATCCTAGCCCAATTCCCTATGTGTGAATTAATTTTATTTAATGAAGAATATTTATGTTGATTTTATGTTTTAATTAGAATAAGGTAGAATTAAATGAATTAATTAACCCTTACCTATATCACCTAAAGTTAATTAACTAATTAATAATAAGCCAATATGATATGCAACCACATGAAAAATAAATTTGCAATGCTCCTAAGAAATGAAAGGGGCCTAATGCGATTGACTTATGATTAATAGTTAATTAAGCTTAAGGAATCTCACTTAATTACTTTTATGATTTTCTCACACATGTGAGCCAACCATAATTTTATTATCTCTCACCTTAGGTCATTGAACACCCAAGGAGCTACCTAAAATCAATTAATGGTTTCTTAGGTGTGGATGAATTGATTCTTAATTTTAATTTCATTAAGCCTTTATTTAATTGGTTTAACACTTTGGTTATATTTAAATTTGAATGATGAAATTAACTTGGGGGAAAGGATCAAAGATAAGGCCCCAATCCTAATTGCTAAATCATTTTTAACATTCAATTAGATTCATATTTCTTTATTTTAAAGATTTATCATTTAATTAATAAATTAATCATTTCATTAACCATTAATTAATTTGATTTTTAAAGATAAAGAAGACTTAGGAAATGAATTAGAAAAAGTATCCCCAATCACATTCCCTAAGTTATCTTACTATTTAAGAGAGGTAATGTTTAAATGATTAATCAAGTTACTATTCATTAATTAATTATGATTAAATAGATTAAGAGAGTGATTAGGGCTTAATCAAGTGATTTTCCTAATTAACCAATCAATAAAATCCCAAAAAATATGGGAGGTAGAGGTCATCCTCCTAAGCATCCACAGAAAATTTGAGATTAATTGAGTGCTTAATTAAGGTATAATTAAGTTAATTAAATTTTTTATAAAACCTTAATTAAGCCAAAATCACTATTTAAAATCAATTAATTATAATTTTCCTAGATTTTACTCTAAAATATCTTCAAAATGAGCCTAAGTTTGTATTTTTTGGATTTTTCTACAATTAGTTATGATTGTAGGAAGTTTCAAGATTAAAAACCAATTAATTAGCCCTAATTAAAACCTTAATCCTGTCAAGCCACATGGCGATTGACGTGGCGTGCTTTCGACGTGGTGCGATAGAATTGGCTATTTAAGTAGTCACATCCGCTCGCTAACTCAGCCAGCGGCGGACGTTCTTTCTCTGTGGACAGTCCGATTTAAGATGGACTTAGCCAAAATCATGATCTGAATCAATTCAAATCCTTGGGATTTTTTCAAAACTCATTTATAATCTCATTTATATTCACATATGTAAATGAAATATAAATACAAATCAATTAAATCAAACCCTCCAATTAAATTCCCAATCTAAAAATTTCCTGAGTCCCTTAATTTTCCATTAAAGGACTTATCCAAAACCTTGATCAAACCATTTCAAATTAATAGGATTTTCTCATTATTCATTTATATCCTCATTTATATTCACATATATAAATGAAATATAAATATAAATCAATCAAACCAAATTCAAACTTCAAACTCCAAAATTCTCTTAAGTCTTTTAAATCCTTTTTTTTTAATAGACTTAGCCCAAATCATGATTAAACCACTTCAAATCCTTGAAATTTTCTCATGATCAATTTATATTCTCATTTATATTCACATATATAAATGAAATATAAATTCAAACAATCAAAACCAATTCCAAAATCAAACTCAAATCCACTCAAAATCCAATCTAAGCCTTTCAAGTCAAAATATTGAACTTAGCCAAATCAATTTCAAATCAAGCCAAACTCTTGATTTTCTCTCATGATTCAATCAACCCTACAATCATGAGCCCATATATAAATCCAAACTTCAATCAAACAATCAAAACCTAGTTCAAAAATCAAAGCCAAAATCCTTTCATATTTTTCCTTTGAATATGAAATTGTCAAATGGATCAAAAACTCATTTGGCTTCAAACCACTTGTAAATGGATTTCTATTTCAATCATAAGTCCATATACAAGATCAATAAAACTCAAATCAAGCTTTGACCAAGCCATATGACCCACTTAGGCTCACTTGACCCAAAGTGACCTAAAGTACCCTCATGAGCCAAATTCTAATCCTAACCAAATTGGATTGAACCAAACTCATCTATGCCTCTCATCATGATCAACAATCATCATGGGATGATCAATCAATCAAATTGGGCCAAACAAAGTCAAACCTAAGGGTTCACCAAGTCAACACTTAGCCTAAAATGAAACCTAACATAACCAAATTCCACCATAGGCCAAATTGATTGAAACCATTTATCTAAGTTCACTCATGACCTATGATTGAACTTGACCAAGCTAACATTTGAGCCTAACCTAGCCCAATTAGCCACTTGACCCAAGTTGACACAACTTGACCTAAAAAGTCAAAATGTGTCAAAATTTGATCTAAGCCAAATTGATTCAAACCAATGGGTCAAGTTCATTCCAAATCACTTGTGGAACTTGACCAAAGCTTTAATTGGCCAACTAGACCTAACCTAGGCCAATTGACCTTAGACCCAACATGACCTAAAGGGGTCATGTTGAGCCAAATTTGACCTTAACCAAAATTGATTAGAAACAAAGATACCAATCCACTCCATATGACTAGCCTAACCTAAACCTACCCATGACCTAGCCCAAATAGGTCAAATGGGTCAAATAGGTCCACTTGACCCATTTGACCTAAATGAAGTCATATGAGGCAAATTCAAAACTATATCAAACTAAATAAAACCAAAGCCACTAAAACATTTTAAATGGTCATATGAACTTGACTCAACCCTTGGTTTGGCCCAATTTGACCAACTGGTCAACTTGACCCAGGTTGACCCATTTTTACCTGAATGGGTCAACATGAACCAAACCCTATCAAATGAATTCCAAATCTCATGAAACTTGACCAACCCTAGTTTCTCCAAATACCCAACCTATCCAAAGAGAAAAATCAACAAAATGACCATTCTTCCCCTAGGCCATAGAACAAATTTTGGCTTAATTCATGGGTAATTTGGTCATACCCTCTTCATATTCACTTGAGGCTCTCCTAAAAGTTCAAGGGGACCTAGTGAAAGTGGTGCACCCAACCCAATGAGTTTGGGTCATCCCAATTGGCCCCTAGACCAACCCCGACCATGGGTCAAAACTCCAAATTCAAAATCCCTCTTCCACTCAAATTCAAGCACATGGGAGGTTGGCAATCCACTCCTTGGCTCAAACAGACCATGTGCACACTCAAAATAACCAAAATAAACTCCCCAATAGGATCAATTGGATCAAAACAACACAATGGGTTGTGGCCATCCGATCCTTCAAGGGGGAGATATACTCCCCCTAAATGAATTCAAATCCATGATTTCCACATTCGATTGAGTACTAGAGAGAATAAGGAGACTTCAGAGAGTGATCCCTAGCTTTCTAGAGCTCTATCCATTTTTCTATCCTCGATTTTTGAATAGTGAAAATAGGGGAGGAAAATCAAAGAGCTAACTTTCTCCATACTCAATTTCCACCCAATTTCCTTTGCATACTTCATCAGGAAGCTAAGTCGAGTGCACCCAAGCTATCTTTGGAGTTCCCACAGCAAGGAAGAGTTGAATTGGATCAAGGCCACAATCAAGCTGAGGAGGAGTTGGTCCATAGAGCTCTACACTCAATCTCAAGAGCTCATTCTTTCAACATAACATCATGTCAACCAGACGAAGCTTCTCCAAGGGAATCAAGCATTGGTGATCACCTTCGGTGAGGTATGGAATTTTTTGACCACTTAGGATAGGAGATGTTGGTCCTTTATGAAGAGAATTTCTAATTCAAGTGAATCCCACCGTTGGATGTGCTGCTCTTTGGCTTTAGATGGTGTAGGTTAAATTTGGTTTGAATCCTAGCTCAATCGAGCTTGGATCTTCCCCTAGATCATGGACGGCCTCTATTGATCAAGGGGAAAGAACTTGGGAGATCTCAGCCATCCATCCGCACATTTTGGATGGACGACCGAGATAATTCCCCACGTTTAGATTTCTTTTATCCATTTTAAAACTGCGGGGAGATCTCTGGTTGCCCAATTTTTGATCGTACGGCAGAGATCAAACCATGTCCGCCGCTAGCCGCCTTTGGAACTTTGATGTTTAACTGAATCCCTCATGGTGCGACATGTGTAAAGCGCACTGATCACCACCACCACATGTCACACCGTGAGCAATAGGGTTAGTTAAAATACCTTAATTAATTTCTATTAATCTAAGGATCTTCTAAAATTCATAACTCTCTCTACAAAATTCAACAAAATATGAAATAAAATCCTATGGAAAGATAATTAAACCAAGAATATTTTAAAATTATTTTCAATGGGTTTTAAATTATGATTTTCTTTGATTTTGGATTTTATTAAAAACTTTGTTTTGCTAATTTCTTTTTAATTAAACCTCTGATTAATCCCAAACTTCTTGGGTATGATTTCGGGGATGACTTCTGCCTCCCTAATTTTCTTGGGATTTATTGAAGGCTTGATTAGAAGAATTGCATATGGATTTTTAAATTATCCTCTTTATGTAATTAAGCATAATTAGGGTATGATTTGTAGTTTTAATCCATGACTAGGGTTGATTAAGGTCAGAATCCAGTAGATAGGTGGTTTAGGAAATAATTTTTGGGTATTTCTCTTAAGCTATTCCCTAAACCCCCTTTTCTCTCCTTAATCTCTTCTTAATTAAGGGTTAATTCATTAATTATCCCCTTAATTAATTTCTAAAAATTCTAAAAGCTCTAGAACTTAATCAATCTATTTTGGGTATATGCTTAGGTGTTTAATAACCTAAGTTGAATTAAGAAAATCAAAACTCAATTCATATGTGTGAGAGGGTGTTTTAATATTACTTAAGCTGAACCCCTTAGCCTAATTAACTTTTAATTATGAGCCAAATTGCATTAGGCCTTTTTCTTATTAAGTGCATTACAAATTTAAATTCCTTATGAGTTTTTATGTCACCTGATTGGCTCATAATTATTTGGTTAATTATTCTAAGGTGGTGTAGGTAAGGGTTAATTAAGTTACTTAATTCATACCTTAACCTAATCAATATTTAAAAATGAATCTAATTATCTAAAAATTAAACCAAAATATCAAACACATGTGAGAATGGGTTAGGAACAGCAAATTCATCTCACCTTTTCAAAATTAAATCAAACTTCAAACTAAACAAAAATCACATTAAATTCACTTTGATTTATTTTAAACTTTCTTATTCTATAAGAATGCCTTTAGGATTTAAGTGAAGTGAACTTTTTTACATGCTTTCATTGCTTTGAATCTTTCCCCAACATGTTAAATTTGTATGTCATGTGGTTTCATGCATTCATATTTTTCAAATTCAAGTTTAAAGATAAAATTGTTTACTTTATGTCAAATTTGCATGTGTTGGCTAAAGTAGAAAAATGAATGGCTATTATCACTACTAAATCTAAATTATTTTCAAAACATATAAATCAAATATCAAATCTGAAAGTACATTATTTATATTTTAAACTATGAGTTTGCATGTGAAAGATTATAAAGGTATGCTTAGCATAGTTTTCCTTTCTCTTTTATGTTAGCATAGTTTTGAATAGGAGTTGGTAAGATATAGGGTTCATTCAAAAAGAACCTAACACTAACTTAATTTCATACCCTATACATCCTTATGCTGTCACCTAAGAAGGGCTACCTATACTTGCATATATATATTGCATAAATAAAATGAATCCATTAATATAACTTTTTCCTTCCTCTTTTCCATTTCATTTCTTTTATACATATGTTTGTATTTAAGAAAAGTGGTATATTAGTCTGGACAACCCCAAGGTTGCTAGACTTTAAGTGGCCCTAAGTAGGTCTTGTACCTTACACCTCTGGTTAACAATGGCATTGTACTCACTTATGCCTTTCTTAATTTTATGTGTGCATGTGAAAATTTGGATAAAGAAACCCTTTTCTACTTAAGAAAAATCATGCATATTCAACTTCTAAAGTTCCTTAAATGGATTACTTAGCATGCATCATAAAGTGTGTTAAATACTCTCATTTGTATGTATAGATATGCTTAGGGTCCATCCATATGCATGTTATATATGTTGGGAAAGAAATGAAGTAATATGTGTTATGTAAATTTTGATTCATTTTATTTAATCTTAAACTGTCTTTCTTTTTGAATAGGTTTGTTTAGAGTTTATCTAAACATAGGATCAATTAAAAGATTTAATCAAAACATTCACTAAACAAAACCAAAATATGAATCCACTTTAGAAATTACTTAGGTTAGGGATAGAAAGAGAAATCGCCTTCTCTTTCCCTCTCTTCATAACTTAGTAATTAATTGTAGGATTCACTTAAGCCAAATCAAAGCATGAAATAAAATCAACCCAAAATAATTAAACAACTTAATTGAAATCCTCCTCTAAGTTGAATATGCTCTTCACACATAAGGAATCTAAACCTAAAGCCATAGCTAAGCATACCACACAAACCTTCAAAGCACACACATTAGCCTAAGTCACCACTTCTAGCTTTAGGTTAGGTCGATGCATGGTTTGATGTTTGTTTTGTTTTGTGATATATGTTTTAGACTGGATGTTAGGGTGTATGCTCATAGAATGAATGGTAGGATGCTCTTAGTCTAACTATTCTTTTCTGCAGAGGATTGTGCTTAAGGGGCACTATCATAAATAAAAATATAAATGCTTTTACTTGCAGGTGCTTTATACCCCTAAGCATAATCTAATGGGCTAGGTGGACTTAGTCACCCATGTGTGGGGTGATAAGTCTAATATATATGCTTGGGATTTATGTGGTTTGTTTTAGCAAACCTTTATTTTACAGGTGTTAGTTAGATTTCCACTTTTTCTTTTCATGTAAATTTATGTAATTAGAATTTTGGAATGATTTTTATGGGGATTAGGATGAGCATTGGTCATAAGATCCTATCTTATGTACCATATGAAGCCTTGGAGCATCTACCTTCCAACCATCCAAAAGAAGGAACCAAAAGAAGAAAGAATAAAAGAAGAAAGAAGAAAGAAGAAAGAAGAGATAAAGCTTGAAGACCCCCCATAATAATGAATTCCTTGTTTAATTGTAATTTAATTCATTTGTAATCCAGGTTGTATAAGGGTAGAGTTCGACTACCCACTTTTGATATTTTTGGGTTTGTATAGTGGTGCCCGACCACAATAGCCTTTTATTCTTTTTGCAATTAGCTTTATAAATTAAATGATGATTTGTTTAGCTTATTTATTAACTAACATATTTTTTCTAGTTTCTTCCTTACTTTATGTATAGCCCAGATGTGGATTAAGCTCTTTAGAAAAAAAATAAATATTTTATCCAACTGAATAACTCAAAATTAAAATTAAATAACTCATAACCTCACCTAAAGCTTAGGTTTAAAATCAAGATAAAATAATTAGCAACCCCTTAGTTGGATGAGCATTTTTTTGTAATATCATGCACAAATACGTCTTGTTTCACTCTTGATTAGAGGGCTTCCACCTTTGCTAGAGAAACTTGGCTTGACCTTTAAGAGCCATGGTGGAAACTCACCTCCTCCCTTCTCACTAATTTTGGCCAATAACCTTATTTCTCATGTATTAGTCATATGACTCTTTTTAGCCTAAGTCAAAATAATTATCCAAAAATGAAAATAAAATGAAATTTAAATTGCATTAGATTTCGATCATTTGAAGCATGCCCTTTACATGATCTAGTCTCTTTAGAGAGTGAGTTTATGGACTTAGTCTCTTTCTAAATAAATAACAACCTAGCTATCTTACATAAGCATAAAGACTTGCCTACATGTATTTAGAATCATAGGAGGAGTTAGTTGGCAGCCACCCCTAGGCGGTTGTAAGTCCAAGTTATCAGGTGGTTTCCAATTACCCATTTTTTGCCTTATATTTAGGTTGTGCTTTTGACCCTCACCAAAGCTCCCAAGAATTATGTTCTGAGGTTGCTTCTCCCCTTTGTGGGTCATAAGCATAATTCCTCACCTCTTAGGCATCTCCTTGATCTTATGTTAAGGAATCATAAGTCCTAAATTTCTAATAAAAAATTCAACTTAAATAAACTAAATCAATTTCAAAAATGTAAAGCCTAATTATAGGATAGTTTGAGATGCTTGTTAGGTTTCATACCATCATGGGCATCTCCTACTTATCTTTCATTTTGGCTTCGATAATAACTCCCCCTTCTGATCAATTGCATTTGATCTTTTAAAAATAAATCAATTGATTGATAGTCTTTTCCTATTGAAATCTTTAAAGACAACGATCATTTACCTTAATCGAGAGTTTTTCTAAGGAATTCTCATTCCATAGGATGTAATTAACTATGGGGGCTTGCCCTTATAGGGAACTTAATGAACCTAGTTTTAAAATAAACTTTGCATTACTTTTCTATGTAAAGTAGGGGAAGAATCTCTAGTACATATGTGGACCAATCATCCTCAGGAGTCATTATTAAGGTGATTAGGTCTATTAAAGGGTAGTGACTTCTATCTCTAGAGATAGTACACTATTTCCTTGATGATGTACTCCGTCACCTGAATAAATACATCTGTGAATCTGCAGGGCATCCTAAAAAGATGAATTGCTATATGTTTGTTCTCTTTCATTTTTCCCAACAAATTTGAAAGGCGACTCCTCAAAATATATGAATTTTTCTCCATACCACTTTTCTATAAAAGGCTCAGTTTGAGAAATTACCTCATCAGAGCTACTGTTCGGTGGTGCAATGTCGGAGGTAGCTTCGCCTAGTCAAGGTGAGGCCCTATTGAAGAGTTTTGAGCTTAATTTGGTGTGGAAGGCTCTGTTGACCAATCCACACACACGCAAGGGGCTCAACTCCGATCGAACTCACTCCTCTCATGGCCTGGAAGCTTGGGAATTAGTCTGGTTGGCTTCGATAAGGTATGGTGATGGTGAGGCTAAGAGGAATTTGGGTTTGATTATGAAACGAGGGAGTTTAGATCGATATTTCCCTCCCCTGTTTCAGCTTTGCACAGGGAAATCTAGATTTTGGAGTGCTCAGGAAGGCTTGGAATCACTCTAAGGGATTTCAAAAATGGCTTCTCAAGCTCACGATGCAAGTGTGTATGAAAAATCATGCTCGAATTGAGGGGGTATACCCCTTAATTTTCCATCATGGATGGACAATAGCGTGCACATGATTTGCACTGGCTCGCTACCGTCCATCTGCTAGACTTGTCTCCATCAAGTCAGGGTGGCATGCCAGGGATGGGAGGAATTATGGGAGGCTGCCATGGACCCATTGTGCAAACATGCAAAGGTTTTGATCTAATGGGTGATTATTTTGGGTTGGAGGTGAGTCAACTCACCTCCCAAAGGTCCTTTGCCGGCCTAGGGTGGGTTAGGTTGGCTAGGTGGGTCAGGAGAAGGTTCCATGGAGTGTTAAAGAGCTGTCATGGGGATGGGAAAGTTGACTTTGGCTTGGATCCAATGGTTTTAAGGTTTAAATCCTATAGTTTGATGGCTATTCCCCTTAGTGGGGCCCATTTGGCTTTTAGGGAGGTCTTAGGCTGACCTAGGGTGAGTTTAAGCTGAGTTAAGTCAGCCCACAAGATCCCCTAAGTTGGATTTGAGTGGTTTGGCTTGGATTGTTCAAATGGGTTCCATTTAGGCTAGGTTGGGTTGAGTTGACCAATTGGTCATATTAGGTCAATCCAAGGCTTGGGTTAGGTTCATATGATGATTCGGGATATTTTGGTTCAGTTAATTTAGATTGGATTGGTATAGGTTTGGATTTGTCTCATTTGGATTCAAAAGGGTCAAATTGGTCAAGTTGATCGATTTGACCAATTTGATCAAATTGGGTTTGGTTAGGTGTTGACCAAGTTCAGTTGTTTGATTGAAAATGATTGTAGGCTTTGGTTTGGTTTAATTTGGAATTAAATTTTAATTTTAGTCAATTTGACCTTTTAGGTCAATTTGGGCTAGGTTGGGTCAAGTTGACCAATTGGTCAACTTGGGCTCAATCATGGATTTGGTCAAGTACAATAAGTTATTTGGAATGAACTTAAGCCATTGATTGCTATCAATTTGGATTAAATCATGATTTCACCCATTTTGGCTTTGTAGTCCAATTTGGCTCAACTTGGGTCAAGTGGCCAATTAGGCTTGGTTTGGCTCTATTGATGGTTTGGTCATGTTCAATCATTGATTATGAATGGGTTTGGATCATTGGTTTTAATCAATTTGGCATATGATGGATTTTGGTTAGTTTGGGTTTCATTTAGGCTAAATGTTCACTTGGTCAAAAGCTAGGTTTGACTTGGTTTGACTAATTGAAGGTGGTTGATCTCCCCATGATGATTGTTGATCATGATTAAGTTTTAGATAGGTTTAGTTCAATCCAATTTTAGTCGGATTAGAACTTGGCTCAAAAAGGTCTTTTAGGTCACTTTACATCAAGTGAGTCTAAATGAGTCAATTGGCTTGATCAAGGTTTGATTCATGTTTAGTTGAACCCACATATGAGCTTAGGATTGAAATATAAATCCAATTGCAATTGGCTTTGGAGCCAAATGGGTTCTGGTTCATATGACAATTTCAAGTCAAAAGAGTTAACTTGGGCTTGATTTGGGTTGACTTGGATTTGGTTTGATGATGGTGGTTTATGTTTATATTTGGATCAATGATTGAAGGAATGATTGAATCATGAAAAAATCCATGAGTTTTGAGTTGATTTAGATGTCATTTAGCAAGTTCAAAAGTTTGGCTAAAAGGGCTAGAATTAGGAATTTGGTTTGGTTTTGGTCATTTGAATTTATATTTCATTTATATTTGTGAATATAAATGAAGATATAAATGGTTTATAAGAAAATCACTTAAGTTTGGAGTGATTTGGAAGTAAATTTGATTAAGCTTGGGGATGTAGGTCAAAAGAGCTAACTTGGGTTTTGATTTGGTTTGATTTATTTTTGGTCATTGGAGGGTGGGTTCATTTATATTTATGAGTATAAATGAAGGAATGATTGATTTGTGAAGGAATCAATCATTTTTGTGTTGATTTGGATTAGGATTTGATTGGGCTTAAGAAGGGTCTTGATTTGATTTGATTTGTTTAAATTAGATTTGAATGGTTTGAATCATTGATATTTGTAAGTATAAATGAAGGAATGATTGATTTATAAAGAAATCAACCAAGCTTGAGTTGGTTTGAAGGAATTTTGGCTAAGCATATGAAGGTGGTTCATATGGCTTAGGGAAAGATTTTAGAATTTGGACTTAATCATGGGTTTCAATCCTTTGGAGTTTGGAATTGATTCATGATTTGGAATTTGATTTGATAAAATCAATTGGATTGGGGTTGATTTGGACTTAGTTAATGCTAAGTACATAAGATAAAATCAAAGGGCTTAGGAAGGAATTCAGAGTTTGAATTTAGTGATGGATTTCAATCATTGGATAGTTGAATTTGATTTTGGAATTTGAATTTGAATTTGATGTTTGGTTTGAAAGAAGGAAGCAAGGATTGGGTTTAGGCTATAGGGTAGGCAAGCCCTCCTAAATCCCTAAGGCACAACCTATTCCTATGGTTAACTCTTCTAAGTCTTTAGGGTTAGGTTAAGTGTTCATCTAATCACTAAAAGTGCCTTAAGACTAAAGAAATCTTAGTGTCTATAAGGGTCGTAGACCTATGATGAGGAAGTTGAGAGCTCAGTCCAAAAGTGAGGTCAACATTGGCTAGTTTTCAGAAGGTCCTGACAACCACAACATATACATCTAGTGAACACTAGGATGTGACATCTGGGATGTGTTCCTAGAGATCCACCACTAGAAGGTCTCGATCAATTTGGGAACCAAAAGAATCCCAAATCATTGACTGTAAACTCACCCCACCAGATGTTGAAGAAATAAAATCTCCTATCATCAATTGGAAGTGCCAATCCAAAAAAAAGTCAGCTAGTGGGTGATGAAGAGGACAATTGACTCTTCTGGGAAGATGAATATTCTCCAACTAATGGAGTGTAGTCAATCCTAGACCTCTGCAGTAATGATGATATTGATTACATGGAGGTTGAAACTATTTGTATGGTTGATACACATTCGTGGAATAAAAATATGTGTGATAAACATCTGAATGAAGGGGGACACCAAGAGAACCCAAATCATCAACAATGTAAAGTTGAAGCCTAAGTAAAGGTTGAGGTAACAGAAGAGCTAGCAAAGAGACTAAGAGATCAGTCAGCTCAATGCTCGCCTTAACAAAATGAATGAACTAATGAATTAGCTATTTGATCAACTTAATTTGATTGTGACTGCAACACAGCAAATACTTCCAATGGATCCTCCGAAAATGAGTAATTGAATAGCTGAAACTATGGGCATACAAAATAACACATTCAACTTGCCAACAGTTCCACACAAAGACAAGAAACCCCAAGAAAGGCTACAATAATTCCCATCAAGAAGCAAATATTTTTTATCAAGTCTTAGGTGGAAGACCTTATAAGCCAAAATTTCAAAGCAATTATCACCTCAAAAGTTGCTAAACTATTAGTTAGGAAAGGTCAGCCATTTCCAGTCCAATACGATCAAATACAATATCATAAAGGGCATATTGAGCCAAAATTCAACACATTTTCAAGGACAGAAAATCTGTAGTAACATTTAGCCCAGTTTAAAACCATTTGTGTAAATATTAAAGAAAATGATACCCTATTACTATGAAAATTCATTAGCAGTCGGCTTTCGAATGGTAGATAGAGTTACTTAATGACTCAGTAAAGACCTTTGTTGATTTGGAAACACTCTTCATCAAGAGATTTGCTGGAGTGACCAAAAAAGATAACAATAGCAGATCTCATGTTAGAAAAGAAGAGGAGAGACAAGAGTGTCACAAAATATATTACTAGATGGAGGAATTTGAGCATAAAATGTGACCAGCAGCTCACAGAGAAGTATGTAGTAGAACTCCTCATGGGGAATATCGATGATCAAATAGCCCCATATCTAGCTATGGCTACCATTAACACATTCTAATAATTACTAGATCATGTAGCCAAGTCAAAAGGTTTCCCAAACAAATAGGGCTTAATATTAATTATAATAATAACAACACCTTTAGAAAAGGGAAACAACTAAAATTTGGCGACTCCTCATTTCCATGAAAAATACTCCTGTTAATAGGGGAAATTGTACATATCTTTGATTGCTCCAAAAAAACACCATGGAGGATGTGCTCCACCATCTTTATTGAGATGGGGTAGGAGTATTTTTTTTTGCGAGGCAGATTGATATATATTCAACTAGATTTCCTCTAAGATTATGTTAGGGTTTGTTTAGATCTGGGTTCTACTTCTTATGGACGCAAGCCTCTATTGTTAATTATCCCTCTTATTGCATCAATAGGGAACTATTAATTAAGGTTGGCATGACCATCATCGGGGAAAAGATTAGGTTTGATAACTGAAAACAAGTCATAGGATCCAACTGGAGAATTATCTCGCGCAACATCCTCAAGCACTAGAGTTAGAATTTTTATGCATATGTCAGGGCATATATGAGAAATTCAAGCTTATTTTTAACCCGTGAAGTATCCTCAAGTAGTATATTTAGGCAATTGTTATAGTGTCAGGGGCTCATGTTGGTTATTCAATCTTATTATAGGAATAGCATCTTGGGGCTGCAAATAAGGCGTCTAGGCATTGAAGCTCCAAGGATGTGGCACTAGATGGTCAGCGCCATGGCACTGATGTCGTTAACCACATTGACCACTTTATTGGCCTCTTAGTCTTGATAATGTAGCATCACTGTGCCAATCAAAAGTTGATTTACGATAACCAATAGACATTCAGGCTATTTAACGATATGGGATAAACTTTTTAATTGGGGCCGAAATGCTCTGTCAAAGCATCACAGTGCTACATCAATGCGATGCATTATTTTCTATTTAAGAATTGGTAATTAATGTCTGTTTTGATCAGTACAGTAACCGCATTGACCATCTAACCACAGTTGTGGTGCTGCATCTGACTGTCGCAATGCTAGGCTGCTATTTCAGGATTTGAGAGGTTAGCACCTCAGCGCTATTTTTGCAGTGCCGGGTTAGGCAAAGCTTATAAATAGAGCCTTGGGAAGTCAAAATTTTCACTCTGCATTATCTTTAGAGTTTTTTCTCTCTCTCTTTCTTCTAATTTATACTTTTTTCTTCCACCGTGGCGATAAAATATTTTGGTAAGGGCAAGAAGAGGGTGGCCATTTATGACACTAACAAATTTATTAGTCTGGGGGCCGCTGAGAGGTACCATCATGACCTCATACACAAGCATCTACAATCTAGGCTAGTGCATGGAGAGCATCATTATCGAGTGAGGTTGAGAGAAATTGGCCTACAATAACAAATCTGGTGTTATCTCCGTGGTGCGAGAGTTCTTGGCCAATGCGAAGGAGCACAAAAATAATCAAGTTTTTATTCAAGGAAAACTAGTAAGTTTTTCCACTACTACCATTAATGCATATTATGGTCTACTAAATGTAGATTATGATCAATATCTTTTTTATTTTAATGATCATCTCAAATTTTATTAAATTCTTAATTTCCTCTCTGTTAGAAACTCTAATACCTAGTGGAAAAGATGGGAGGGGAAAATTATCAATTTTTCTACCACCAACCTCACTGTTAAGGCTAAAGCTTGGCATTACTTTATTTATGTCAAGCTAATGCTCACTGAGAATATCAGTGAAGTAACTAGGGATAGAGCCATTTTATATTTTGTAATTCAAAAAGCTTTAGATGTAGAGAAGATTGACGGAATTGTATTTGGAACACCACACAGATCTTGGGGGCACTTATTTAGATATTTAAATACATTATTAAGGTAAAAATATATTATCTCAAAAGATAAACATATTATCTTATAATAAATTCAATTACTTAATAAGGACTCCTAAGGCCGATGAGTCTTTGATGTACCAGAGATTCTTTCCCTAAACTATATGGAGAGGTAGAATATGATTTATTTTATTACAGGGTTCGCAATTCCCTATAAGGGCAAGCCCTTAAAGTTAATTACATCTTAAAATAAAAATAATACCTCCTAAAAACACTCTCAATTAAATAAATTGACTTTCATATTTATGAATTTCAAAGGGTGTATTAAAAGAATGGTTAATGTAGAAATTCAAGTGGGAACACTTCAAGGGGGAAGAGCTCTTTTTAAAAGCCAAATGGGATTGAGTATAAAATGCTTTTGGATACTCAGAAACCTAGTAAGCATTTCAACTATCCTATTATTAGGCTTTACATTTTTGAGATTAAGATTATTAAAGTTTTGAGTTAGCATTTTATTAGAAATCTAAGGCTTAAATTTTGACAGCACAAGACTGTAGAAATGCCTAGTAGTTGAATACTTATTTTGATAGAATGCTTTAGGACCTAAGTCTAAAAATTCTTCTAATATAAATAAAAAACTTGACCTAGTCTAATTTTAGTTCTTTTTCTTATTTGAGAAAATAAACCTATCCTAACTTTCCTAGATTTTATTTTATTTCGACTCATAAATTTTTGAACTCATGCTCGGAAGGATTTTTTCCTAAATGTATGATGAAATTTGGTTATGGGCTAAATTAGATAGGAGAGGTGTTCTCCACTACAAAGGACTACTCTTACAGGTCAATTCTATTCCTTATTGTGCAAGAATGGAAACCCACTATTTACAAGAGTGAAATAAAATGTATGCATGCTATTGAAACATACATTATTCAGCTAAGGTGTTACTTAATCTTTTATTTCTTGATTAAGATAATAGACTTTAAAGTGAGGTTATGAGTTGATTAAAATTTAATTAAAATTATTAATTAGGAAAAAATTTTATTTTCCTAAGAGCTTAACGCATCCAAACCTTATCACAAAATACAGCAATCACAGAAACAAAATTATGACAAACATGCAGTTCTATTGTGCACCCCAAAATAAATCAGGCCAAATTTAAATAAATAAAATAGGCCAATGTGACCAGGTTCCGCTATACACCCCGAAAAAAGAATATGGGCATATGAGCCCTGCCCTTCTACAGCCTGGTCTAGAACTAAAAGTTTGATCTATGGAGTCCTTATCAACTTCAGGATTGTCACCATCTTCAGGGACCTCCTTAGGCTCTATCGGTGACCATCAAATAAGTATAGTCAACTCTTGTTAATCTGAAACCCTATAGATCCTAACCTATTTCTATGCTCAAATTATATTGTAAAATTCAAGAGTAAAATGCTAAATCCTACAGAACAGACATTACAAAAAAAATATACAACAGACAAGTAGTTTATATTTTAAATATACGGGCATAGCATCAGTGATTACCAATCCCACCTATCCTATTAGGCAATGCTTAGGGACTTAAGTACACCTGCAAGCAAATAACATTTAGTTTATATAAATTACAGTGGTCCCTTTCAAGCACAACCCCCTTAAAGAAAATAGTGTTAGCCTAAAAGAACACCCTAACATCCAAACTAGCGAGCAAATAATCCTAGCCATCCAGTCTAAAATAATACACCACAAAATAAGAAAAAGCATCACATTACAATCAACACATCGACCTAACCGAATTCTAGGGTTAGTGACCTAGTATTCTAGTGTGTGAAAAGAAGGCTTGGGTGGCAAGCCTGTTCTAGGCTTTATTTCATTTTAAGTTCAATTTGTATTTAAAATTAATTTACTTTTATCATTGGATTGTTTCAATTTAAATAATTTAATTGATTTTAGATTTTATTCTAATTTTTGGTTTTCTTATGTGTTGAAATTAAATTTAGATTTTAAGAATGATGAATAGAATAAATTCTGTCGTGAACATAATCAAATTTATTCAATAATGTGATCCTAATAATGAAATTTTTACACTGAGGTGAAAATTCATTCTGAAGGTCAGACTAAGAACATAAGTACCTTAATTACCCATTTGAATTTATTTGAATGATTTAACTAAATCAATTTAATTTGATTAATGTTTGTTTGATTTCATTTGGATTTTAAAGTTTATGTTTGTTTAACTTCATATATTTTTATTAATTAATTTTAGATTAGATGTTTGATTTAATTAAATTTTGATAATTCAATATCCTTTGAATTAATATCTAATTCTTTTCTCTTGGGTTTCAATTCAAAATTTTAATTCATAAGATTAATACTTATTAGATTATTTCAATGTTATTTAAATTTAATGATTTCATCATTTTATTTAAGTTTAATTTGATTTAGCTAAAATATTTTAGTTTAATTAACTTCTTATTTGATTAAGGTTCAAAGCAACTTTTTATTTGGATTCTAATTAGGAGTTTGATGATTTGGTTTATTGAATTTGATGATTTGATTTGTATATTAGTTTTAATTTGAGGATTATTAGATTTAATTTAATCTTTTGATTTGACTTAATTGATTTGATCTGTTAAGTTTTATTAGTTTACATATTTGCTTTGTTTAAGTGAATTAAATGGTTATTTTGAGTTCAATTAAATTTGATTGTTCGCATTTAGAGTTTCATTTAATTTGATTCATTTATTAGAATTGGGTTAATACCTTTGAATGGTAGTTCATGTTTAATTTGATTATTAAACTTGTATGTTTAATGAATAATTAATTCATATAATTCAAATAGATTGAATTGAACTACTTTGATTATATATGTTGAATTGATTAAGGTTTATTTTAGTTTCATTTGATTTGATTTGATTATGATTTGTGATCTATTTGATTTAAAATTTGATGATTAATTATGACTCAATTTAGTTTTGTTGTTTATTGAATTTTAGCGATTCCATATGGTTGAGGTTCGATGCTTAATTAAGATTTAATTAGGTTGGTTTGCTTCATATAGTTAGTTAAGTCGATTGGATAGCTTAAGATTAGTTTGTTTACTTTATTTTTTTGCTTAAAATTTGATTAAGATGATTAATTAAATCAAAGTTTAGTTATAACTCTTTATCATTTTGATTAACCAAATTGAGTGTTTGCTTTGATTAATGGTTTAGTTGAATATGACTGAGTGTTCATAACTGATTTGATTAGTTAGTATAAGCATGATTATTGATTACTCTATCTAAATTGATTCATTATAACTTAGGTGTCACTTGGTTAAGCATTTGATTGACTTAGTTTATTTGGATTAAGTTTTTCTAAATGAATTTTAATTTGATAGCATAATTGAATGAATTATGATTTGTTTTGTTTTGATTAATTATGTTTAATTTATTTAAAGTGTATTTAATTTGTATGTTGAACATTTTAATTTGATTTAATTATTTAATTTAATTTGATCTTTACTTAATTGATTTGATTGATTTAATTTATTTGATAAGCTTAATCAAGGTTTAATCATGGGTTGATCGTAGTCTTTTTATCAAGTTAATTAGAGTTTGATTTGATTTAGGTTATTTAGTTATTGAAGCTTTTAATTTGATTTCTTGTTTGTTTAGATTAATGGTGTAGTTAATGATTTGAATATTTAGGTTTACCAAGTTAAGTTTAATTTAGGATTTAATTAAGTTCAAATTTTTGTTTAATTAAGCTTAGGTTTAGTTAAGTTTCAATAAAAGTTTATGTGATGTTTATTTGGATTAATTTAGAGTGTGGCTAATGTGGGTTTAAATATTATTGTATTTATGATTTTAGCTTGATTATTTTAATTCAATATAGTTTAGCTTTCATAAATTCAATTAATGTTAATTTTAATGATTTATTAAACCCTAATTTTAAATATTATTTTTATGTTTATATAACTTCATAGGATTATATTATTTTCTTAAGGTTATTTGATGTTAAATAGAGTGGTTTAAACCATTTTGATTATTTTTATAATTTGTTAGATTTTTAAATTAATTATTTCATGAAATTAAGAATCTTAATTTTGAAATTCAATACCTCTCAATCCAATCATCATTTTGATTTAAACTTTTTATGTTATGTGTATTTTAACCTCAATTTCAATCCCTAAAAGTTTCAAATCAATTTAATTAATATTTTTAGTTTAATTAAGGTTTTATTATTTTCAATTAAACTCCATTTAACTCAAAAATACTCAATACAATTTGGGGATTGTAGGTTTAATGGATTTGTCTCATAGAAATGAATCCATATAGCTCTCATTTGTACTTTTTTGGTTGAGTATTTTATTTTTTATGATCTTTTGAAGCTTTGGGTAATTTTTAGTATTTTTTAAATGCATAAAATAAGAATTTTTTGTTTAAACCAGTTAGCACCACATAGCGCTGACATGGGCGGCCCTTTCCACGTTTCGCATGGGTATTGGGCCACATGGGATCCACGTGGATCCCATATCACATGGTCACATGGTAGTGGGATGTGGGATAAATTAGAGCCGTCCGATCATGGATAAAATGACTCATATTGAATCCCAATTTTCTTAAGGGATTTAATCAAGTGGTGTTGCTAGATCACGGTTGTTCGTTCCAAATAAAAGGAACAAACGGCCCAAGTTTTGTACCTGTTCCTGCAGATGAGAACTATAGATCGTCTACCTTTAGGAGGCAAATTCAATGATCTAGATAGAATTTTCATGCGATTTCAATTGCAAAATGATGAAAACTCCTATTGGAACAAATCCATATGATTGGATCTTACTAGAGATCAAGTTCGCTTCACAAAAAACCAAATTGAAATTAAGGGTAGTTGAATTTGGTGCATACCTCATCGGCGTTGATCATCATCACCAAAAATGCTTCAAGCACTTCGCCTCATTGATACGAAGCTCTGCGATAAATTTTGTGTCTCACCTCCCCGATAATTTCTGTGGAGACGAAGCTCCGCCCATTCTCCACCAGCCTTGGCCATTCTCCAGTATGCCGACAGTGTGGTCGTCGGGTGTATGCTCTGTTGGGTTCATCTCCACTCATAGAACACATAGGAACGACCAATTGAGGAGAAGCATCACTCTTCCCCAAATTTTCCATTTGTCCATGAGGTTAGCCTCTAGCTAAGGATGAATTTTGGCTTGTCAGTGGTGAGGGATCTGGGAAAAGGGTCGGTCGAGCTCCTCCCTCATTCAAAAGTGTTGGAATGGATACCCTTCTCCCTAGCCTCTCTCCTTCCTTCTTCTTCTTCTTGGCCGAGAGCTCTCATCCTTCTTCTTCTTATTTTTTGTGTGTGTGTGTGCTAAAGTAAAGGATGGATGGCATGGGTGATTCAGAAACTTAGAATGTAGCTAAAGGGGGCCTTCTATTGATTGGAGAAAATCTTCTTTCATTTAATGAGGAATAGAGGAAGAATATGGAGGAGGGAGAAGGGTTTTACTTCATGTGCATAGATTTGTCTTTTTTTTTCTACACATGGCTTCCACCACATCCCTTATGGCCATCTCATCTTTTTATGATGCTGATTGGCTGCCCAAGTCAAGCCCTAAGTGAGCATGAGTTGAACTAAAGTTCACTAGAGTTAAGTTTGGATTTAAATGTTTTGCTTGATTCATTTTAGTTTGTTTTAATTTAGACTAAGTTATGTTAATTTCATTTGATCAATTGGCATTAGATGATGATTGAAATTATTATCCTTTGAGTGATTTAAAGCTTAATTAATCCATATTTTATTTAGGTTTCATGTGATTTTAGACTAGTTCAATCGATTTAACCTAAGTAAGTCAAGGTGATTTTTTTAACTTATTTGATCATCTTTTAAGTTAGGATTTGTGTTTAATTATATTTGAATATTATTTATTTGTTTATTTATTGATTTACTATTATTATTATTATTATTATTATTATTTAATTTTACTATTTGTTTTCATTTGATTTGAATTATATTTTGATTTTCACCTAAATTGACCCATTTTGAATTAGATGAGTTGAGTTGGATTCAATTAAGTCAAATGATCGATCTGACCCAATCAATAAGTGTTTAGGATCCAAACATATTTGATTGAATGTTTAAGATGATTTAGAATAATTGATTTCTCTTGATTTGATGTTATTTTTTATTTTGATCCATTTTGACCTAGACTGAGCTAAATAGGTCTAATTAGGTTCACTCAAGTGAAATGATCAAATTGAAAAATTAAATCTAAATAATTGTTAAATTGTATTCATTTATGATTTTCAATTAATTTTAGATATTTAATCTAAATTAATTTCAATTTACTTCAGATTTTAGTTCAACAAGGTCCATTTGGATTAAATAACCCAATTAACCCATTTAAATCCTAATTAAATTTAGATTATTTATTTTTATAGTTAAGCATGTTCATTTGATGATATTGAGCTTCTGGAGTGATTCAATTTAGCCAAATTATGATTGCTTGATTTTTGACTCTGTGGGCTCATATTGGTTAACTCTAGCTCAAATGACCTATTTTCCACTTTATGTTCCGTCTTGAATTATTTTTTAGTTTTTTTTATTTATGAATTAATTATATGCTTATTATTTAATTTAATTTGATTTAATATTAATTTTATTTAATTTTATTTAAACTTAGGTGAAGTTAGGCTTAATTGGGTTAAGTAACCCAACTATCTCAATCTAAGTTCAATTGGATTTAGGTTTCAGTTGAGATGTAATTGATTTAGATCTCTATTGAGCTCTATCAAATCTAGGTTTGTTTTGAGTTTATCTAATCTAATTAGGTTAGTTCAGTTTCTAGAAGGGTCCACTAGGATGACCTAGGCTTTCATTTTAGAGTATTGAGCTTGACTTGATTTCAAATTTGATTTTAGTTTCAAGTTTAATGTTTGATTTGATGTATTATTTTATTTTGGTTAGTTCACTTTGTCACTAAGTGAAGTGTCTTAACTACCTAATTAGGGAACTCCTAATCTAAGATCAGTGATCTTAGTTACTAAGATTAGGTATGATATTAACTTCACCCAAAAATGATGTCAACAAAGGTTATTTATAATTATATTTGTAATATGCTTCAGGGAAATACTACAATAGGCTTTGATCATCCTTCTCTTATTTATGCTTTGTGTGATGAGGTGGGTGAAATAGGGAATTCTGATGAGGAGGTCTTTATACAAAAGGCTCCTCCGACCAAAAAGGTCATTGAGGGGTTTGGTTCTATGATTGAAGTGGGGGAAAACTCATGCATCCCTTAGTCTCAGACCAAATCCTCCAAGATCATAAATGAGCAACTCTAAGAAATTGGAGGACAAGTCTTAAACCTAAGAAAAAAGGTCAATGAGATTAGTCAGTGCCAGTAAGAACTGGTGAGAAAATTTGACCATCACATGGCCGAGTTTAATACCTCGCTTGTGCAGATGTTTGAAAACTATGATTTCTATGCAAGTCTTGGTGAGGCTTCTATTCCTGTAGTACCTCAGTATCAACCCTATGTAAGCACCCCACTAGAGTCGGAGGAAGAAGAAGAGGAGGAGGATGACCAAGACTACTAGTATTCCCCTTTTTTTATATTTCTTTTTTTTTTTATAATTCATGCACCACTCCTTATTTTATAGTAATAAATAATTTTTGTATTTATCTTTCTCTATGTGTATTTTTTTTAAGTTGGGAAGTTCCAGAGGGATAACACCGTAGCTCTATTATTACAATGCCTTGGCACCCTCATGATGCAAGTATAAGCTTAAAACCTGAGGATGCAACACCTAAGCACTTGTTATGCAGCACTACTGTGCTCCATAGAGGTTTATTTTATTACTCTACCAGAGTGGGCAGTGCCTCAATATTCATTATGCAACACCGTGACACTATGTAGAGATTAATTTTGTTACCCTACCCGAGCGAGCAGTGTCTTAGCGCTCTTTAACTAGTGTTGTGATGCTCTATAGAAATTCATTTTCTTACTCTACCTAAGCGAGCAGAACCTCAGCACTCATTAGGTAGCAACGTAGTGCTCTGTAGAGATTCATTTTGTTCCCCTACCAGAGTGAGAGGTGCCTCAGCCCTCGTTATGCAGTGCCACTGTGGGTGGCACCTCGGTGCTCATATCTCAGCATCATGATGCTATTATAGGTGAAACTCAAGTGTAAATTTTTTTGCTAAATGTCCTGTGGTGTTTTAATTTGGAGTTGTGGGGACACCATGAAGATCTTAGGGGATACTTATTGAAAAGATCTAGTATGACATCTAAGAGATAATGTACTGTCTCCAAAGATAGAAACACCACCCTACAATGAACTCAATCACCTAATAAGGACTCCTAAGGAAGATGGGTTTAAATATATACTACAGATCTTTCCCCTACTTTACATGGATAAGTAAAGTAGTGTTTATTTTATGTCAAGTTCTTTAATTCCCTATGGAAGCAAGCTTCTGTAGTTAATTATATCCTAAGAAATGAGAATTTCTAAGAATACTATCAATTAAAGTACTCAACTAATGTCTCTAAACAATTCAAAGGTAGATAGCAAATAATTAGTTACTTTGGAAAACAATCGAGAAGAGCTCAAATAGGAAGACTTCTTAACATATTCCAATGGAGAATAAGTAGGAAACTCAGTGAGTGCTTCAATCTGCCCTATTATAAGGTTTTACATTTTTGAAAGAGAGAAGTTATTTTTATTTGAGTTAAAATTTAATTAGAAAGCTAGGACTCAAATTCCAACAACACAAGATTGTGAAAATGCCTAAGATGTGAAGGCTTATACTCATAGTAAGAGAGAAATAAGTTGCCTTAAATCTAGATATAGAGTGCTCCAACCCAAGCTAAGAGCTCAACCTAAATCTATTCGAGGAAAGTAGGATATGATGGTTCACTTCCATAAGAGAGAATGAATTGATCCTGACTCTCCTAGACTTACAACTGCTTGGAGTGACTGCCAGCTAACACCTTCTATGATTTTAAAACCATGTGGGCTAGTCATATGTAAATGCAAGATAGCTAGGTTATTATTAATTAGGAATGAGTCTAAAATTCTAAACTCATCCCCTGAGAGACCAGATCATGATTGATATGAAAACATGACTTAGACTATTGCAAAAATTTTAAATTTTTAAATCATTTTGACACATTAATTTAGATTAGGGCTCAGGGTAATTATGCCTGTATGCATGATGAAATTGAGTTATGGGCTAAATCAGTAGGAAGAGGTGTTCTCCACTACAAGGGACTGCCCTCTAGGTTAAGCCTATCCCCTATCATGCAAGAGTTCAGATCCCCTATTTTCAAGAGTGAAATAATATGATATAGATGATGTGATAACATATAACATCTAGCTAAAGAGTTGTTAAATCTTTTATTTATCTTGATTATAAACCTAAGCTTTTAAAATGAGTTTGAGTTGATTAAATTTTAATTGAAGTTATTAAATTAGAGTAGAAAATATAACATTATCATAAAGAGCCTAATGTATCTAGGCCACACATCAAACATACAAACTTTAAGAAACCTATGAAAATCATGTGATTTTTATTGTGCGATGTAAATACAATAATCAAACATTTGAATTTTGTAAAAGAATAAAAGGTTAGTGCAACCGGGTACCGCCGCACACTTTAGAAAAGAAAAAAAATGGGTTGGCGAGCTCTAGCATTATACAACCTGGATTACAATCAAAATTACAGTAAAAGAAAAAGCTATGGGGGTCTTCAATTCTTATTCATCTTCACGTCTTGAATTAGCTTGCTTTAAGTTTCACAGGGCCTCCCAAGTCTATGCTTTCTAGCCACTGCTCACCCTAAACCCCATAGCACTAATCGTAATCCTACTACAAAATTTCATTTTTTTTAAAAAAGAAAGTAACTCTAACAATACTTACAAAACAAATGTTAGCTAAATAAATACACAAGCCAAATAATTGTATTTTACATATTTGGACTTAGCACCCTGCACTTGAGTAATCAAGCCTACCTATCCTAATTAGATCATGCTTGGTGACTTAAGCAGCACCTACAAGCAAAAGAAATTTTATGTTCTATTTTTACGGTGGTCCCTTAAGCACAATATCTTATAGAAAACACCATTAGGCTAATAACAGCCTAATATCCAATCTATGCACAAGCAATTCTAATATCCAGTCTAATAACATTACATCACAAAATAAAATATAGCACCACAATAATCACTAGACTAACCTAATACTAAGATCAATGACTTAGTATTCTAATATATGTGTAATAGCCAAAGTGTGGTATGTCTTGCTTAGGCATTAAGATTAAGATTTTTTAATATTTGAATGTTTAAAACCCTTATTACAGGTGGCTATACTTTAATTAGTTTAAGATTTTAATTGAGTTTTAAATCACATATTTCCTTTTATCTTTTACTTATAATTTATCATTGTAAAGGGAAGAAAGATAGTTGAATCCCTTTAATCCCTACCTTAAATTGATTCTAAGAGATGAATTTTATGACTTTTAAACTTTCTTAATGAATCATGAATTTCAATTAATCCTATTGGATTTAACTTAATAAATTTTATTTAAACATGAAAGCATCTTAAGGTTAATGAATCCAAGTCATCATCAAATGTATAATGCCTTATCATTTTAGTCTCATTATCAATAATATTATAATCTCATTTCATTTTACATCACTTTAATTTAATACATGGGTATGCATAAATTTTGTAATAAAGGAATCTCACTTTATGCATACAAGTATATAAGAAAGCTACGCAAGTATGTGTCTTTGTTAAACCAGGGAAGTGAGATTATCTAAGACCTCTTTGGGGCTACTTAAAGCCTCATATTCTCAGGATGTCTAGACTATATACTTGCAAGTTCAAATACACATATACTTTATATATTCATTTTGATACACGTAAATACCAATATGCATGAATTTTGTAACAAAGGAAATCTCACCTTGTATCTAATCATATGCATACAAGTGTATAAGAAAGTTATGCTAGTACATGCCTTTTTTAAACCAGGGAAGTGAGATTATCTAAGACATCCTTACGGCTACTTAAAGCCTCATGTTCTGGGATGTCCAGACTATATACTTGCATGTTCAAATACACATGCATACATATATGGATATAAAATAAAATCATGAAAAGTCGTAAGTTATTATCTATTAACAAATGAACTTTAATTTGAGTTTTATTACTTACAATAAGACTTCCAAACATAAGGATTTGCTTTCTAATTATTTAATTAATAGTTAGCAACTAATTCATACCTAAGGGAGAAAAACAACTTAAGATTTACATATTGATAATAGCCACACCATATAGTTTCTTTCCAACATCATGAAATTAGATGCAACCCTTTCTTTTAAATTTAAAACATGAATATATGAAACACATGGCATGCAAACTTATGATAATTGAAATAAGAAAATTAAACATCATCAAATGACATACTTAGCTTCATTAGAACCCAAGGACAATCATATTAAATAAACACACCTTAAGCTTAATTAAATTTTTTTTAAGGTTTAAATGTTGTGTTTTGAATTATTTAATCTTGAGAGAAAGGTCAATTTACTTAACCCATACCCATGTTGGTTAATTAATGAATTGAAAGATAAAAAAATATTTAAGTAAATTTTATGACTGAATTTGATTTAGCTCATTAGCAAGTCCATTAATTACCTTCCCAAAGAATCTTTAATTTAATTAACCATTAAGCAAGAGCCTATGAACATGATAATGCATTTGAAAATAAAATTAGTAATGTCCTAAATATTCTAATGCAATTAGACCAATATTTAAATAATTATTTGAATTAAGAGGATTAAGCTAATTACTTTTATAATTTCCCAAGCCTATGAAAAATCATAATTTCATTACCCTTATGTTAACAAAGCACATAAGGAGGATTAATTAAATCAATATTGTTGGTTGTACTAATTATGATGATATAATTTTTATTTATTTCAATTTATCTCTCTTTTATTTCACTTAATTGTTTAATCATTTAATTAAAAGGCTTAAGAATGATTTTGAGGAAATAATTAGAAGGGAGAGTCCTAATTAATTCTCTTGATCATCTTTACTGTTATGGTGATTAAATAACCTTCCCTAATCAATTTCATAAATTTCTCAATTTTAATAATTATTAAATTACTCAAAGTATGTAATTAGAGCTTAAAATTAGGTTTTTTCAATCTACTTAGCAAATTAATTTAAGAAAATTATGGGAAGCAGAGGTCATCCCATGTATCCAACATGGTAATTTTCAAATTAATTAACCCAGTGAGTAGGGCTTAATTAAAGTAATTAGTTGAAATTTTAAACCCTAATTAGTCATTATTCATTGGATTAAACCTATGATATTCTTTTTCTTGGATTCTATTATATCTAAGCTTTTCATAGAGGGTTTATTTGTATTTTTTCAATTTTTTATAATTATTTATGAATTTTTAAAGTTTTAACTAATCAATCACATTTTTAACCCTAATTAAATGATTTACACAATTGGCATCACATAGACATTCACACATCATCACTTTCCACGTGGCACCATGGGATTGGCTATTTAAAACATCCGACGTTATAGCTGACTCAACATCAACAGATGTAGTTTCATCTCAACCGTTTGATCTCAGATCAAATGGTTGAAATTAATCCCATGATTCCAAAGAAAATAAATTGAGAATTCTAACATGATCAATCATGACCGTCCATTCTAATCACACAAAATGGATGATTGATGATCTATCATCCCATGAGCACGCCAGAAGATGGACACCGTTTGCCTTTATTGCTCGATTTAAGCTCGTCAAAGCTCATTCAATGGCAAAAAATGATCCCAAAATGATCAAGGACAAAATCAAAAAAGATCCTATAGCGGGATTCACACGAAATCAAGATTTATTTCAAAAAAAAAGATCAACAATCCTAGGGATTTCTATGGTTTGTCGGATTTCACCTCACTAGAGCTCAAGACTAGTGGTTCATCAACTGTTATAGCTGACTAGTGGTTCATCAACTGTTGAGAAGCCATAAATTGCCTCCCCGTTGGTTTCTCTGTGGACCAAATGCCACCATGAAACTCACTGAAGTTAGTCTTGAGATGGTTTTCAGTGCTCGAATCGACCAGGAAACAATTTATTTTGGCTTGTCAAGTCTAGAGGAAGGTGTGGGAAGAATTATTTTAGGTTTTGTGACTTTGGATGGAGAGACATCTTAGGTTCAAGTGGAGCTTGGTTTCGCTGGCAACCAAAGGCTTGAGGGAGCTCGGAGATGCTTAGGGATTACTTGGGGTCGTCCGAGGAGTGTGTGTGTATTGAGTTAGAATGGGAGAGGAGCAGCATACTTCCCTCGCTAAGTGAACCAATCCCAACCAATCCATGGGATTGGTTCAGCTTTTGTCAATCGTCCAACTGACGTGGGTGATTGGAGGTGTCAAGGGACTGGTGATGTGGAGGTGTTTGAGACATTGAGAGAGTTTAGTGGCCTGCCATGGGGTGTACACCTCTTTTGGGATGGACCAATGGTTGGCCAAGGGGAGGAGGACCTCTCTTTGGTTAAGGGCTGCACCCAATAGCTTTGGGTGAGGTTGGGTCAGTGGGTCTATGTCCAAAGAAGGTTAAAGTTGGCTATCATGGGCAGAGGAATTGGGTAAAACTTCAAAATTGAGATTTTTTTTTTGGTTCACTTAATTAGACCTAAATCAGGTTCATCATGGGTTTTGTTTAGTTGGGAAGGTCAATAAGGACCTGAGGATGAGTCATACCAAGTTTGGTTGGGTTTGGACTTGGTTTGGTTGGGTTTGGCTAAAGTTGACTCATATAGGTCAATTTGAGTTTACTTGGGCTAGGTTGACCAATTGACCAAATTAGGTCAAGAGAGCGATAAGATTATGTTTGATTGCACATTTGGAATGCATTGGTGCAATTGGTTTGATCCAATTTAAAGTAGATTTGAGTTTGGCTCATTTCGGTTCATTTCGACCAAATGGGTTAAGTTGACCAATTTGGTCAATTTGGCCAAATAGGTTTGAGTGAAAGGTCGATTCATCTTTGAATGATCATTTCAGATTGACTGTAAATGTTGATTTGAATTAATGTGAGATTTGGTTCAATTTGACCTTTTAAGTCAAATTAGGTCAAATGGGCTAATTGGGTTCATTTGATCAAATTGGCTTCAATTGATGGTTTAATTATGTTGAATACTAAATTCATGGTTGATTGAGTTCATTGGTTATAATTATTTTGAATTAGAATAGGATTCAATTCGATTTTACCATTTAGGTCAAGTTAGGTCAAATAGGTCAAATAACCAAATTGGTTTTGCTAAGCTTAATTTGATGTAATTGAATGATCAATGGTGATCAACAATAATTTTAGAAGATATTGGGTGAGTTGGTTTGGTTCAATTTAGGTTTGATTGAAGCTTAACTCAATTTGGTCATTTAGGTTATTTTGGGATGGATGGATCAATGGCCTTGATTGTCTTGATTGAGTGGATTGGGATAGTTTAAAATACCTGGTAGGATGTTTGGAATAACCAATGAATTTGGATTGGGTTGGATCAACTTAATTCAAATTGAATTGGGTTTTGATCTTTAAGGAATTCACATGGGTCGACTTATGCCAAGACCCAAATTGAGCTGGCTTGATTCAATTGGATTACAATCAAGGTTTAATCATGTTAAGTTGGAGTTCAAAGGAGTTGAGTTTCAATCAAGTCAGTTTCATTTTGAAGAATCTAAATTGGTTAGGTTGAGTTGAGTCAACTTAGCCTGTCTAGCCCAGTAGAGCCTATGAAATATCAAATTAAGCCTAAATTGATTTGGCATTTAGCTTGGAGCTTGGATTGTATTCATTTGATTTAGATTTAGTAGGTTGATTGATCATGTACTTTGGTTGAGTCTTAGGATGGGTGGGGCTTTACTTCTCTTAAGGCAGGCTCTAGTCTTAAGGTTGCACCTTATGAGTCTCTAAGTTTGAGTTTGGTGTTCCTTTAATCACTAGAAGTGTCCTAGCAATAAGAAACTCTTAATGTTTAAAAGAGTCCTAAATCTAGGGTAACTGTAGTTTACCTTACTCCAAAAGTGAGGTCAAACTGTGCCAAAAAGCATTAAAATGTTACAACATCACGATGTTTACTATACGGTGTCAAGGTGCCAATGGTACTTTTTAATATGGACAGAACCATAATGCTCATGATACAACATCGAGACGCTGTTCATTTAGTTCCTATAATTAAAAATTTTAGTGGCGTAACTCCTTAGCAATGCTAGACTTTTTTACATGTTTAGTGCAGGGCACTCTTCTACCTTATTTTGGATCTAAGATCAATGGAGAGAGAGTTTTATTACATGCTAGAACTAAGTTTGATGGTGGAACATGTTCTTAGGTGTGGTTCCTTGGTGCTTAAGGAATGGCTCTATAACATTGAAAAAAGTGTGGGAGACTAGATGAGTTAACACCATGTTGTTTGTGCTGCAGGGCCAATAGGCAGAGCGATAGGGCTATATTTCTAGAGAGCTTGGTGCCTTGGCATTGGCATTTAGCAATTTCTATGAAAATTTTGACAGAGTGAAGTTTCAGCAATCCAAAATTCTCGTATTTCAATGTCATTCTCTTTTATTTTAGATCTAAGATCAACAGAGGGAGATTTTTTTTCTTCTTCTTATGTCAGAAATGAGTTCAACGGTGAAGGTTCTATTATAAAAACCAGAGTTGAAAAAGAAAGATTGGGTAAAAGAATTCAAGAAATATTATTACAATGAATTATTTACTTGGAGTGAACAAGAGATGGATTTCATAAGGGCGAGACTCAATCTTGCAGCAAACACTAGTTCATGGAAGAAAGAATCTACCAGAAAAAAATAGAGAATAGAAGTATAACTGGAGAGTGGAAGGAACAAGAAGGGGGGAGGAGTTTTCCTCCCCTTTTTATAGAGTTTTTTTTCTCAAATGGGGCAGTTATCTGCCCCATAATCATTCCATCCATTCCCCTAGGCAATTAAAGTTCTTAGGGGTAGGAAGGATAGTTTTTCTTGCTTATTTGTATGGTAGATCATGTTCACAGTGCCTTGACACTTTCATGATCGAGCCGCAGTGCTAGGACATTAACTTGTCAACTAAATCAATAATGAACAGTTATAGTGTCGTGACATAATAAGAAAATTTTAACATTTTGCATTTTCGATGCAAACAATCTTCCAAAGTAAGATCTCCCATCAAAAGAAAATGATGTCCAATCAAGTAAATTTAAATTATATTCTAAATCAAGATCTATCATACCCAAAGGGGCCAAGTCAGATTCACCATGTCCAAAGGGGCTAGATCCAAAACCATACTCAAAAGGGTCGGATCTAAATTAAACTAAAATCCTTCATGCCCAGAAGGATTGGATAAGATCCATCATGGCCAAAGAGGTCAGATCTAAAACCTAAATTTAGATTCCATCATACCCAAAGGGGTCAGATCTAAATTAAACAAAGATCCATCATGCTCAAAAGAGCCAAATCTGATCCACCATGCCTAAAGGGACAAGATCCAAACATAAAATTTAGATTTCATCATACCCAAAGAACTCAGATCTAAATTAAATTAAGATCCATCATGCCCAAAGAGGCCTGATCAGATCCACCATATCCAAAAGGACCAGATCTAAATTTAAACTAAGATCCATCATGCCCAAAGGGCCAAGATCAAATCTGCCTTGCCAAAAGGGGCTAGATTAGATATAACATACCTAAAAGGGGTTGGATCTAAATTTAAACCAAGATTCATCATGCTCAAAGGGATTAGATCTAAGTTCAAAATACGTCCAATATGCCCTAAATTCCATATCTAAATATAAGTAAAAGAAAGAAGAAAATTGATTGCATCATGTCCAATTGACATGATATATTCATTGGGGGGGGGGGCAATTTTGTTCACATCAAAAATAAACAACAACAAAAAATTTGTGTCATAGTGCTACAGTGATGTAATCTTGGCACCTAGGCACAACCATGACCTTTTACAAAAGTAACTACCAGTCTAACTATCAAAACTACGGTACAACACTGATACACTATAATCCCAAAGTTGAGGCACTATAATGATGATCTGAAGTTTAAAGAAGCAAGAAAACTATTGTTCCAGGCCCAATGGAAACTAACCATGGGAGTGGGGAAGGACATAAAAAAACTCTTATAAAAGGGAAAGTTGCCCAAGCCTCTTTTAGGATGGAGGGCACCTATTTTTCTTTCCCTATCTTCTCTCTGGCCCTTGATCATTGAAAAAGAAATTTAGAATTTTGAAGCCCGAAGACCTTTGCTATTAAACGTAAATCTGGGGTGAGAAAAAAAGAAATCTCCCTCTGTTGATCTTAAATTCAGAACATGGAAGGATTGCACTAAAAACATAAAAATCTAGCATTGCTAAAGTGATACTCTACCAAAATTTTCATAAAAAGTATTATAATATATAAGAGTTTAGTTAAATATGTGCATTTTTGTCCTGCAGTGCCATGACACCAGCGCTAAGGTTCCATGTTCTCAAAAATGAAATCTGTAGGGATCTGACCCATAACATCGAGGTGCCATGCTCTCGAAAATGAAATCCTCGAGAATCTACCCCGCAACATCGAGGTGCCAAGGCACAACATCGAGGCGCCATGTTCTTAGAAATAAAATCTTCAAAGATTTGCCCCCACAACACCATGTCTCAAGGGTACAACACCGAGGCACCATGCTCTCAAAAATTAAATCTTTGGGGATCTACCTGACAGTGCCAACGTGCCAAAGGCACAGCACCGTAGCACCGTGTTCTTAGTAATTAAATCTATGGGGATCTTCTCCATAGTGCCGAGGCACCATGGTATAGCACCAAGGCCCCATAGCTCTGAGGTTCCAAGGTACTATGCCGAGGTACCATGATCTCAAAAATAAAATCTTTGTGGATCTACCCCATAGCACCGAGGTGTCATTCTCTCAGAAATAAAATATTTAGGGATCTGCCCCACAGCACTAAGGCACCAAGATCCAGAGCTGAGGTGCTAAGGTATAGCACCGAGGCACCAAGCTTTAGGGTTTTATTCTCTTAACGCAATGCCTAGGTGCTATACCTCCAATGCCTAGGTTCCATTTAACAAACTGACTAATAATTAAAGAGCAGAAATATACAAGTGGCTCTGAGACGCAGTACTCTACAATGCAATACATAGACATCCTATCAAAATGCCACCTTAGCAGCACCAAGACACCATTATGATAGTGCTGAGGTTCTACCCTCTTTGCATCGAGGCGCTGATTCTTTATACTTTTAAACAAAACCTATAACTAGTTCATCTATGAACACCATATACCCTGGCATTCCAAAGGTATATAAGTCCAGTCTCATATCTATTCATCATGCACACCTCTTATAACTCGTTTGTCATATATTCACCTTTAACTAGTTCATCATGTGAACACTCTATATCCTAGCATTCCAAAGGGATGTAATCTCAACTTTCCATCATTCACCATGAGAACAAACTATATAAATTTTGCATTTTTAAAGAATTGTAAGGCCAGTCGCTATGCAAAATCTATATGATAGTCATCTATATTGCCCATACCTCTAAGACACCAATGCATATAAGATAGATATGTTTGTTTCCAATCTTAATCGAGAGTGCTCTCTTGTTGTGGTAAGAGAGGTAATTAACTATGGAGGCTTGTGTCTATAGGAAGTATAACCTATATCTAAATAAACTCAAACATATTGTAAGGGGAAATCTGATAGAATATATGCCAATCTTCCTCATAAAATAACATACTCCTACCCATCTCAATAAAGATGACGGAATGCATCCCCGGATGTGTTTTTTCTTAGCAGTCAATTAGGCTACTATCTTGCATGGTTACAGTAAATCAACTTCTATCTTGGGGATTGATACCTACTACATAGACCATTATATTGTAATAATCATGATTATTATAATTCCTTCATAGAAAATCTAGAAAAGTCAAAATGAAGATATATTTTTGTTTATCAAGAGTTCTCTTGATGGTGTTCTTGAGTGTAATTAATTAAAGGGAGTCTAATCATATTGATTGATCAAGTAACCCACAATCTCCTAATTATTTTTTATTAACTTGATTATATATTTACAAATAAAATTTTATCATAAGTTTAGATGAGGAGTAGTGACTTTACTTTGATCATCTTTTCATTTTCTCTTGTGAGATATTTTATATGAAATCTATATCATCATGTTAATATGCTTTTTTCAACACTAGAGACTTCATAAAATATTTGGTGATGGTGATGAAAAGTTTGTTGGCATTACATAGATCCAATAATTTTGTATGTGTTTATATAATTATATTTGAGAGAATTTTATTTTGAACATCACGCAGATCTCGAGGGTACTTATTTAGGTAATCAAATACATCATTAAGGGGATACATATATTATTTTGAAAGGTAAATATATTACTCTATAATGAATTTAATTAATTAATAAAGACTCCTAAGGTTGATGGGTCTTCGATGTACCTGAGATTTTTTTCTCTGAACTACATGAAAAAGTAGAACATGGTATATTTTAGTTTAGGGTTTGTAGTTCCCAATAAGTGCAAGCCCTTATATTTAATTACATCTTAAAAGAAATAAATTTCTTTTAAGAATATTCTCAATTAAAGAAATTGATTTTCATCTTTATAGATTTCAAAGCTTATTTTAAAAGGATTGTGGACCTCACTTTTGGAGTAAGGTTGACCATCCCACCCTTATACCAAGGATCCATCTTGGCACTAAGGTCTTCTTAGAGCTAAGACACTTCTAGTGGTTAGAAGAACACCAATCCTAAGCCTAGAAGACTCATAAGACCTGATCCTAGGGTTAGACCTGGCTTATGTTGAGTAGGGCCTACCTACCCTAAACCTAATTAAATCCCAAAGCAAATCAATCTCTCAAACCCATATTAATTGATCACAAACCAAACCCCAACAAAAATTACTTGATTTTGAACTTAATTTGATCTATTAGGATTAAATTTGGCTTAATGACTAAGTTGACCCAACTTAACCTATTTGGACTTAAAAGGGTTAAATTCAAAATTAATCTAAGCAAGTTAAAATTAAGCTCACATAAACCAATTTCAACTTGGATTGAACTTGATTGAATCGTGGTTGCTATTCAATTGAACCAAATTGAACCATTTGATCCCTATAAGGCTAAAATTCAATTCAAGATGATTTAAGCCAAATTGCATCAATCAAGCTTCATGTTCATTCTAAACATTCAAAGCCACCTATCAACTCTAAATTCATTATTGAACTTGTTTCAACACTCAATTGATCCCAATTGAACCCAATCAAGCTAATTGACTCACTTGACCTAATTTGGCCTAAAAGACCAAATTAAGTCAAATCCTACTTCAACTCAAATTAGATCAAACCAACTCTTCCAATTTCTTTCTAAATGATTATTGATCATGATTAATTAGCTATTGAACCAATTTGGTCATTTGACCCAAGTTGATCTAATTTGACCTAAAAGGCCAAATTGGGCCAAAACTCATTCAAACCAAATTTATTGCAATCAATGCCTCCAATCAACAATAAATTAATTATTAAACACTCCTTAATCACCAATTTAAGCCAATTTGATCATGCTAATCTAGTTGATCCATTTAGCCCAATTTATCCTAAAGGACCAAATTAAACCAAAACTAAATCTAAACTAATTTAATCGAAATCAAAGCCTCCAATCTATGTCAAATGATCAATCAAACATAACTTAACCCCTCATCCAACCCAATTTGATCAATTTGGCCATATTGATCAACTTAGCTTATTTGACCCAATGAGTCAAATTCAAATTCACTTCAAATTGAACAAATTGATTGCACCAATATATTTCAAATGATCATTTGAACATGATCCAATAGCTCTCTTGACCAAATTTTGTCAATTGGTCAACCTAATCCAATTAGACCCAAATTGGCCTATATGAGTAAAATTGTACCAATCCCAACCAAATTTGGCATGACTCATCCTTAGGTCCCCATTGACTTGGCCAAGTGGACCCAACCTAAGGTGAACCCAGCTCCGCCCAAACTAAGTGAACTAAGGGTTCCAAATAAGACAAAAATCCAAAATATGAAGGAAAAACCCCTCCATTTACCTTGGGAAACCACCTTAACATTCTTTGACCTCCACCCCCCACCCCATGACAATTGGACCTAACCCAAAGCTTTTAGGCTCATCCATTGACCAAGGTGAAGTCCCTCTCACTTTGGCTAGCCATTGGTCCACTTCTAATGGGATATCAACTTCATGGCAGGCCACCAAACTCTATATTCCATTAAAGGACCTCCACCTCATTAGTCCCTTACCGTTTCCATCCCCCACACTGACCAGCCGACTACCATGTCATGAACTAATTATTTTGATTGGTTCACATGAGGACGAAAGCAAACACCTCCTCCCCCACTATTGACCTCACTTTTGGAGTGAAGATTCAATCTTCCCATCTTAGACTTAGGAGTCTTCTAGACACTAAGACTTCTCTGGTCATAAGACACTTCTAATAATTAGGTAAACACTTAACCTAAGTCTAGAGACTTAAAAGAGTTAACTATAGGATTAAGTTATGCCTTAGGGATTAGGATGATCCACCTACCCTACAACCCAAATACAATCCATGCTCACCTTCTCAAACCAAACCTCAAGTACAATCTAAACATGAAATTCAAATCCAAATCCAAACCCAAATTACAAACCCAAATGAAGGAAGCCCATGATCAAATCCAAACTTGAAATCCTTCCTAAGTCTTTTGAATTAATTTATGAACTTAGCCAAAATACCATCCAAATCAAGTCAAACTCAATTGATTTTCTCATAAATCAATCATATCTTCAATCATCTTCACAAATATAAATGAAATATACATTTAAATCATCAAAACTAAATCAAACTAAATCAAACCCTTCTCTAAGTCCTACAACCTACCTTCATGAGCTTAGTCAAATTTGCCTTCAAATCACTTCAAACTCAATTGACTTTCTTATAAATCAATCATATCTTCAATCATCTTCATAAACATAAATCAAATATATGTTTAAATCATCAAAACTAAATCAAACTAAATCAAGATCTTTCTTAAGCCACATGATTCAACTCCATGGACTTAGCCAAATTCCTTCACTCCTAACCCCAAATTCAATTAATTTTCTCATGAATCAATCATACCTTCAATCTTGTTCACAAATATAAATGAAATCTACAATCATCAAACCAAACCTAAATCAACCACAGTCAAACCTACCTAACCCATTTGATTTGAAATATTCAAATGAACCAAAACTCATCCAAACCCAAATCAATTGTAATTGAATTTAGATATCAATTCCAAATCCATATATAAACTCAACTAAATCAAACTCAGCCTAAAACCAAGCCAACTAAACCCAATTGGTCCACTTGACCCAAAGTGGCCAATTTGACCTATTTGAGCCAAGTACTAATCCTACCCAAATTGGATTGAACCAAGCCTACCTAAACCTCCTATCATGATTGTTAATCACCCTAGGTTGATCAATTATCACAAATTAGGTCAAACCAAGTCAACTTGGTCCTTTTACCAAGTCAACCTTCTTAACCCATATGAACCCAAACTAGCCAAGTTGCAACCTAAGTTAAATCTATTAAAACCAATGATTCATACCAACTCAAAATCAATATTTGAACATTACTTGACCTTCAATTGAGCTAATCCAAACCTAATTGGCCCTCATTATCCAAGTTGACCCAAATTGACCTAAAAAGACCAAATTGGGTCAAATCATAATATAAACCAAATTGATTGCAACTAATAGCTCAAGTTCATTCCAATTTGATTGTTGAACTTGATCAAAGCCATGATTAGACCCAATTGACCTACTTAGCCCAAATTGACCTAAAGGGTCAAGTTGGCCTAAATCAAAACCAAATCTAAATTAATTGAAACCAAAGCCTACAATCATCTTTAATTGGTCAACTAAACCCAAACCAACACCTAACCCAAGCCAATTTGGCCAATTTGGTCAAATTAGTAAACTTAACTCATTTGACCCAAATGAACTCAAGTGAGCCAAAATCAAATCTAAGTCAAATTAAACCAAACCCATTAAATCAAAACATCCCAAATGATCATAGGAACCTGACCCAATTGGTCAACTTCACTCAACCTAACCCAATTTAACTTATTTGAGCCAAATTTAGCCAAACCTAACTAAATCAACTCCAATAGACTTGAAGTTTGGGTTAACCCACTTTTGAATAATCTCAAATCTTTCTAAATTAATTCCAATGCCAAATGACCATTCTACCCTTGGGTCAAGGTATCACATGAGACAAATCACCCATGTAAGTGGTCATTTTCATTCTTTGGCCACTTGGCACCCTCCCAATGGTCTACCTAGGCACCTAGGACACTGTCTAACATGACCCAAGGGGTGGTTGGGTCAGCCATGACCCATGGGAGGTGATCTCACCTCACCTTCCCCATTGGAGCCCTTGGCTTGCAAAGGATAGTGACTATCTCTCTTGGTAGCCATCTCCACACATTCACCCACTCAAATCGAGCCAACTCATCCACTCCCTGTCACGACCCTCAAGTGGTGAAAGTGACTACAAGCCACGTCGGACCATCATCAAGAGGAGAGGGTATACCCCTCCCTCCCCAAATTCCAACTCAAAATGAGCATTAAACCTCGGTGAGAACCTTAGCACCCCAAAACGAGCATCCTTGAGCTTTTTCAAAGTTCCCTAAGCTCCCCATTGCCCAAATTTCCTTCAAGCCAAAATAGAGCGTCCACCTCTCCGACCCAAAGCACTCATTTCTCCACCAAACTCAAACTAAGCTTACACACACCTTCCTTAGGGCTCATCAAGCAAGAACGACTCTTCTCTTGAGCTTCCCAACCACCAGAGGGTGAACTTCGATCAACACCAACCTCTCAAGCTTCCGGTGTTGGTCTTCCAAATAAACAGAAAGAAATCAAAGCTTGTGTCGATAAGTAGGGCTTCATCTCCACTAGACGAATCACTAGTCTTGAGCTCTGATGAGGTATTCCATTAAAACTGACCTTTGGTGAAAATTTGTTAGAGATTTTCGAAGGAAATGTGCATCGCATGTAATTTTGACTAATGGATCCCCTCCAATCGACGTCAAGAAGATGTGAGATCCTTTTGGAGTTCATCTAAACTCGGGTAAGCTCGGATCAAGCGAATAATGGTGGGCAGACTCCGTCTCTCATCGCTCACAGGATTGTAGATCACGCACCATTTGTTTCATGTGATTGGAATGGACGATCATGATTAGATTTGTTAGTTTAATCTGATTTTATCCTAATGTGTCATGAGATTAATTGTAGTCATCTGATCTTAGATCTAACGGCATATGAGAAAGCACGTCCGTCGCTGCCACATAAGCACTAAGTTAGATAAGTTTTAAATAGCCAATCTTGCGGTGCCACATGGAAAGTGCGCCACATGGCACCAACATGATTAGGCTTTGATTAAGCTTAATTAATCATTTTTTTAATGGCTAAAACTTCTAAAAATCATAACAAATCATAGAAAATTTAGAGAAATGCAAATAAATACTCATTTTAAAGATATTTCATATGAGATTTAATTTAAGATGATTTTAATTAATTTTAAATAGTAATTAAGGTTTAATTAGGTTTAATTATAAAATTAATTAGCTTAATTACTTCTTAATTACTTGAGCAATTAATCCCAAATTTTGTGGGTTAATTTAATGGGCTGACCTCTGCCTCCTATGATTTTCTTGGGATTTATTGCTCACTTAGTTAGGAAAATTAACTAACTAACTAAACTGTAATTACTCTTTCATGCTAATTAATGATTAATTAATCCCATGAATAATAATAAATTTATTACCTAAGTTTATTAATCATTGTTCAACAGTGAATTGACTATAGGAATAGAGTTAAGACCACTTTCTTAACCTATTCCCCTAAGTTCATTTTGCTTTTTCAAAATGAAATTAATTAAGATTTAACTAATTAATTAAATTGGAATCATAATCAGATCAAATCTTAATTAATTAAATCATGGGTAGATCTTTAGGTGTTTAATAACCTAAAGGAAGTTAATGAAACTATGGTTTACCCACATGTATGGGGAAATCATAAGATTAATTAGTTAAGTTCCTTAACCTAATTAACCATTAATTATGAGCCAATTGCAATAGGCCCCTCTTATTTCTTAGGATCATTGCTAATTTAATTTTACAACTCATGTGCATAACATGTTGGCTCATAATTATTTGGATAATTATATTAAGGTAATATAAGAAATAGTTAATCAATGTATTTAATGCATGCTACAACTTAATTAACTCATAAAATTAACTTAATTATTATTCATCAAACAAAATTAATTAGCAAACATGAGGATGGACTATGATCAGCAAACCTCTTCTCACATCCTTAAATCAAATCAAAATATGAAATTAAAAATGATATTAAGAAAGCTTTGGTTTACTTCAAATGGCTTTATTTAATATGATTATCCTTAGTAATTAATTTGATTAAACAAAATCATGTGTTTATGTTTATTTATTCCTTTCCAATCATGTTAAATGTTGTATGTCATTTGAAATCATACATTCATCTTTTCAAAATTAATAAAATCAAATGATTTTCTTTTATGTAAGCTTGCTTGTGTTGGGCCAATTTATAATATGTGTGGCTATTATCACTAATAAATTTAAATTATTTTTCCAAAGTTTATAAATTAATTACATTGATTAGAGTGATAATAGTTATGGATATATATAAGCTTTGCATGTACTTATCGCTTAGGTATGTGAAGTAAAGATTTATTCTTCTTAATTCATATGTGGTTTTACATGTATTTGAATGTTAATAAGTATATAGTCTGGACATCCCAGGAATATGAGGCTTTAGCTAGCCCCAAGGAGGTCATTTGATTATCTCACTTTCCTGGTTAACAATGATGCATACTTATTTAATTTCATTCATATGTGTTTCTACATTAGAATTTGGATGAAACTTTATTTCACATACATAAATGTTATAATCAAATAAAAATGTAATTTTTCATGATTTTCTTCCTCTTATTTACATATACATTCATGTGTAATGAGATAGCAAAGTATATAGTCTGGATATTTCGAGAATATGAGGCTTTAGCTAGCCCCAAGGAGGTCATTTGATTACCTCACTTCCCTAGTTAACAAAGGCACATACTTGCTCATTTCTCTTTACATGTGTATGTATGTGTGGCTAAATAATGGAAATCCACCTTTTCTACCAAAAAAACATGCATCCATAATTGACTAAGTGATTAAATTAATTAGCCATGTGACTTAGAGTTATCTTTCTTATGTTCATATGTACAAACTTACATTTTTTTGAATTCAAATGGGTATATAGTCTGGACATCCTGGGAATACGAGATATTAGCTAGCCCCAAGGAGGTCATTTGACTACCTTACTTCCCTGGTTTAATAATGGCACGTACCTATTTAACTTCATCCCTATGTATTTTTGTATAAGAATTTGGATAGAGTTTTAAATTAATATGATTAAATAATTCAATCAAATGAAAGAGGATAAACATTAAATATGCACATCTATATTCATCATTTAAGTGTGCTAAAATATGTTGCATGTATAAATACACTTAGGACTGAATCATGTGTGTGTTATATGTGATGGAAAAGAATGATTTGATATATGTCATGAAATAGTAATTCAATAAAATTAATCTTAAGATACCTTTCAAATAGAATAAAGTTATTTAAACTGAACCTAAACTAGGATTAATTTAAAATGTATAATAATTCATTCCCTAAAGAGAACTAAATTGAATTAATATGCTATAGAAAGTGGCTTAAAGTAGGGATGGAAGAGGGTAACCCTCTTCCTTCTCTTCATAACACTTAGTTGCTAAGTGTAAATCAAATGAAACTAAGCAACATACAAATTAAAGTTTACAAATCAATTAAAGAACTTCGAATGAAACCCACCATCATGTTAAACTTGAATAGTTTCCAAACATAGAAAAATATAACTCTAACGCTTAGTCAAGACATACCACACAAGACCTTAACACACACATTAGAATTAAGTCACCACTTCTAGCTCCATCTTAGGATGGTATATGATGTGATGTATATTTTATTTTGTGATATATTATTTTATACTGGATAATAGGGTGTATTTTTCATAGACTCAATGGTAGGTCGATATTAGCCTAACCATATTTTCTACAGGAGATTATACTTAAGGGATGTTAAAAATAAATGTGAATGCTCTTTTTGTAGGTTTCTTAAACCCTTAAGCATAATCCAAGTTAGGACAGGTGGGCTTGGTTACCCATATGTAGGGTGCTAAGTCCAAATTATACATATAACTACTTGGGATTGTATGTGTTTTAGCAAACCTCTATTTTTCAAATGTAGTTAGATTTACTTTTCCTATTTTCAATGTAATTTTGCATTAGAAATTAGGTTTAGTGCTATGGGGGAATAATATGGGCATTAGCTAGAAGGCTTTGTCCTAGAGTGCCAAGTGATGCCTTGAAGTTCACAAAATTTAAGGGGAAGGAGGATACATGAAGACATGAAGAATGAAGAAATGAAGATAGCCTCCCACCTCACCCCCTGCACCACCCCCCATAGCATTTATTTATTATAAATTATAATTATTCTTTCATATATTGGGTTGTATAAGAGTATAGCTCGGATACCCATAATTTCTTTTTTTAGGTTGTACGGCGGCCGCACCGGCCTCTTATTCTTTTGCGCTAGATTTATAAAATTATTTGATATTGTGATTATTTTGTGCATTAAAAATGGCATGTCTTTTCATATTTTTTTTCAATGATTGATGCTTTAATGTATGGCCTAGATATGGTTAGGCTCTTAGGATAAAATAAATTTTTTACCCAATTAATCACTCATAACTAAAATTTTCTACAACTCATAACCTCACCATAAAGCCTAGGTCTTTAATAAGATAATTAAAAGATTTAGAAATCTCTTAGATGAATAGTTGAATGTTTTACATCATGCATGTATATTATTTCACTTTTGAAAATAGGGGATTTTCATCCTTGCACGATAATGGAATGCTTGACCTGTGAGGGCATCCCTTGTGTTAGAAAACACCCTTTTCTTGCTGATTTAGCCAACAACTTTATTTCATCATCCATTTAGGCATATAAAATCCCAAAGCCTTTGTCAAAATAAAAGAAATAAATTTTGAAAAGGTTTTGCATTTATAGATTAAGTCATATGCTCATACCACTCATGCTCTAGTCTCTTAGGGAGTGGGTTCAGGACTTAGTTTCTTTCTAACTAAACAACTATCCTAGTCATCTTATAATTCATAAGACTGGACTACATGATTTTAAAATCATAGGAGGAGTTAGATGGTAGCCACTCCAGGCAGTTATAAGTCTAGAAGTCAAACGGTTCAACCTCTCTAGTGGAGGTGAACCTTTATGTCCACCTGTCTATTAGATTTAGGTCATGCTTTGGCTCATACTAAAGCTTTCTAGACTTATGATCTATGGTAGCTATTTCCCTCGGGCTACAAGCATAAATCCTTACCTCTTAGGCTTTTCTATAACCTTGTGTTGGTGAATTATAAGTCTTAGCAATCTAATAAAATTCAACTCTATCAAATAAATCATTTCATTTTTAAATATATAAAGCTCAATCATAAGATAGATTAGAATGCTCACTAGGCTTCCTATTATCATGAACATTAACTACTTTCTCCATTTGGAATTCAAAAATAAGTCTTCTCCTTAAACTTTCCCAGTTGATTTTCTAAATACAACCGATCCTTTGATAGTCTAACCTTAAAATATTTGGAGATGATAATTGTCTACTTTAATCGAGAGTATTCTTTAAAAATTTTATTTCTTAAGATGCAATTAACTATGGAGGCTTGCCTCCATAAGGGACTTTAGAATCTAGCTTAATATAAACTCTATTTTATTCATCCATGTAAACCAAGAAAAATTTCTGGTACATTCAAAGACCCATCATATCTTAGGAGACCTTTTTAGGTGATTAGGTCCATTGAAGGGTGATGCCTCTATCTTTTGAGATAGTGTATCATACCTCAATATTGTACCCAATCACTTCAGTAAGAACCCCCTAAATGTGTGGTGTCCACCCCATATCTAAAAATAAACTCAAATTGAGCAAACACCTTACACACGAGCTAGTTTTAGTCTCTCAAGATTCTTATGCACCACATTGCCAATAAGACTAAACCTCACCTCAACCTGAGTACCCCTTACGTCCAACTCCACTCAAACTTCACCAAATCCAAATTAAACTCACCCACACCTTCCCCTACCTTCGCAAAACCAAAAGGAATTGAAAATCACATGATTTGAGCACTATAAGGCACTCCAAAATCAACTCCGATGAACTTTATAGCATTGTTTGATTTAGATGATGATTGATGGGGAGGCAGATTGTGATCTTCACAATAGGGCTTCATCTCTTCAAGAGAAGCTACCTCGATCATTGGGCTGCCGATCTATAGCAACGGAGAGGTAAATTTTGGAAAATTGTAGAAATCTTCTAGGATTTAGACTTTTATGAAGGATATTTGCATGTGGTGTTAATCAAATCATAGGATCCTTTTTAGATCATTTGCTTCATTATTCTGCATTCGATTCTGCCAGCAAATGACCTCTGATGAGCTCGAATTGAGTGGTGAAAGATGAAAGGTGTTCGTCTCTCATAGAAGGTCGATGATGGATCATCCACCGTCCGCTCCACATGATTAGAATGAATGACTATGATTAATCACATTAAAATTTTATTTTATTTCAATTTAATTCATGTGATTATTCTCTATCATTCGATCTATGATAGGGTGGCTAAGAAGAAAGCAGGTCTGTTTTCATTGAGTCAACACTTGTGCATGACATTTTAAATAACAAATCCCACGACACCACTTAGAAAGCACTAACACATTGCCAACTATGTAAATAGATTAATTAAGGTTTAAAATGAGTTTTAATTAGCAAGAACTTAAAAAAAATTATAACTAATTGTAGAAAAATGTAAAACTAATAAAAATAAACCCATTTTGGTATTAGGTTAATAATGATTAATTAGAGTTTGAAGTTCTACTTAATTACCTTAATTAAGCCTTAATTACTTGGCTAATAAACCTGAAATTTGGTGTGAATGTTCTTTGGGATGACCTCTTCCTCCCATAATTTTCTCAAAGTAATTTGTAAGTAATTTTGAACTTTTAAAATTTCAAATCATAATTAACTATTTTGTGCATTTAATAATTATATAAAATCAAAAAATTATTAAATTAATTATGGAAGATTAATTTTTCATTAAAATAGTAAGGATGCCTAGAGAAAGTAATTAGCACCCTTTGTTCTAATTGTTTCTCAAAATCACACTAAACAGCTTCTATTTAATTAATTAAATTATCAATTAACCTAGAACTTAGAAAAGTCATAATAATTAGTGTAAAACATTTAAAATTTTGATCAAACCGTCTTTGTGATCAGTAAAAAAAAGAGGTTTCTAATAAAATTAAAATTTCTAATTGGTTTGGACCATTTTGAGTGTAATGAATGATTTTGAGTTTCCCCATTTATTTAATTAATCTTTCATTATAAGTCTAATTGCATTAGAATTTTTTAGGGCATGTTTATTTCATATTTATGCATCTCTAATATTTTTCTCATAATTTGTGAGTTTATACCTAATTGAATTTATGGGCTCTTTTGAGCTTAATTGATTAAATAATTAATTAACCCTAATTAATTTATAAAAACCATCCAAATCACTTTTAAACCACTTAATGTACAGAGATGTATCAAGGGATAACTTTAATGATTTTCTCTCCTTTTTAGGATTAAATAACCCAAATTCTAAAAATTAACCCTTAATGAACTTGATTAGGCTCAATGGTATTAATCTTAGTTTGAATGTCCTTAGGAATTAATGAATCTAAATAGGTTATTTGTTAGTATTTGATTGCTTTGCATCAATTGTTCATAAAGTTGTGTTCATATGCTCATGCATTCATATTTTCAAAATAAAATAAAAGATATCGTTTAATTTCATGACTTTAAATTAAATAATGTGACTTTTATCATTAGTAAATCTCAAATTATTTTCTTAATTAGTTAAAAGTTATCTACTAATTTAAAGATAAACTAATATAAATAATTAAAATATGAATTTAATTCTTTTGTGTATGAACTACTATATTGAAATGTATATAGTATGTAAACCCAGGAGGGCGAGACATTAAGTTGTCTCAAGGGGATCTTTAACAACCTCACTTCTTTGGTCTAATAAAGTCAAGTACATTAAAATTTATAGTGAATTACATATTAAGGATAAATTAGTTTACTTATGCATTTATAACTCTTAAAAGTTTTATAATTTCACCCTTATGTCCATATATGTATGCATATGTATATGAAGTAATAATTATATAGTCCGAACATCCTACAGTGTGAGACTTTAAGTAGTTCCAAGGGGATCTTTGATTACCTCACTTTCATTGTTTAACAATGGCACATACTTATACAAATTCAATATACTAATGGATATTTATATGTATACAGTATGATCACATTAATTTCTTTAGTTAGGCATCACATCCCGCAAGCAAATTAATATAAACTATTCATATTAATTCATTCATGCATTAAGTATGAAATAATCAAAAGACATATGTATATTAATTAAATTTAGTTGCTTAATTAAGCAATAGATAGTCGATAGCCAGCATAAAACTTGTCAAAATAACCATGACATGAATCATTTAAATCATTGTGTTAATGTTAGGGCGTCCCCTGGGAGCGACGCACTCTATAGATTAAATATAGTGAAAAATATGCAAGGGCTGCTACATCGATGCCCGGGTGTAGTGTTAAATAAGCAAGGATTCCAAAATTTTGGACGGATGCGGGCAAAGAAGTTAGTCCATGAAACTAGAATTAAGTTAGGAACTTGGAATATAGGTGAGATTGATAGTTTAGGTTTTAAACTTTGGTATTCATGTAGAATTTGAACTAGAAATGGCGTAGGTGTGATTATAGATAAAAGTTTGAAGGATAATGTTATAAATATTAATAGATGTGGAGATATAATTATAGCTTTAAAAATTATTGTTGATACTAGGATTATCAATGTTATAAGTATTTATGCTCCTCAAGTAGGTTTGGATGTAAGCTCAAAAGAAAAATTTTAGAATGAATTAGAAGAATTAATACAAAAGATACCTCTTGTAGAAAAAGTATTTATTTGAGGAGATTTAATTGAACATGTTGGTAAAGTGGGAGAAGATTTTAGAAGTATTCATGGTGGTTATGGATTTGGAGTGATTAATGAAGAAGGTAGGGCTATACTAGATTTTGCTTTAGGCTATGATTTTGTAGTTGCTAATATTTTATTTAAAAAAAGAGATGAACATATTATTACTTATAAAAATGGATCTAGTAAAACACAGATTGATTATTTTCTGATAAAAAAAATAGATCATTTAGATTGTAAAGATTGTTAGGTCATTCCAAGTGAAAGTTTAAGTGCCCACTATTTATTGTTAGTTTTAGATTTTAAAATGAAAGATTGTAAGAGGAAAAATAAATCAAATTATTATCCTTGGATTAGATGGGGGAACTTAAAGAACATAAATAAAAATATTTTTAATAGCAAGCTACAAGAGCTTAGAATTTGGGATGTTTATAAGGAAGCTAATGTTATGTGGGAAAAAGTAGCAAGTGAAATTAAGCAAGTTGCTAAAAATGTGCTTGGAGAATCAAAGGGAAAAGCTTCTTTTAATAAAAATAGTTGGTCGTGGAGTCAGAGTGTGCACAAAAAGATAAGAAATAAGAAGTATTGTTATAAAACTTGGTTTAGATGTAAAAACATGGAGAATTTAGAAAGATATAAAGTGGCCTGTAAAGATTCTAAGAAATTAATATATGATGCAAAAAATTTAGCTTTTAGTGATTTATACAATAGATTAGATACCAATGAAGATAAAAGATGTATGAATAAGTTAGCCAACTAAAGAGATATAAGAAGTAAAGATCTAGTTCAAGTGAGGTGTATTAAGGATGAAAATAATAAAGTGTTTTTCTTAGAAAAGGATACTGAAAAGGGGTGGATGAAGTATTTTGATAAACTTTTCAATGAAGGATCAGAAAGTATTATTGATTTTAGCAGCCTTAATACCCTAAACAAAAATACAAAATTTTATTTATATCATCGTATTAGTAAATCTGAAGTTAGAGAAGCTTTAAAGAAAATGAAATGTGGAAAAATAGTAGGACCTAATGATATTCCAATAGAAGTGTGGAAATGTTTAGGAGATCAAGGAATTTCTTGGCTTATAAATATTTTTAATGTTATTTTAAAGACTAAAAAAATGTTTGATGAGTGGAGAATGAGTTTTTTGGTTTCTATATTTAAGAATAAAGGTGATGCATTAGAGTGTGCAAATTATAGAGGAATTAAGTTAATGTGTCATAAATTAAAATTATGGGAAAGAGTAATTGAGCATAGGTTACAATGTGATACAAAAGTTTCTCACAATCAGTTTGGTTTCATGTCAAGTAGATCTACTATGGAAGATATACATTTGTTAAGAGCTTTGATGGAGAAGTATATAGAAAATAAGAAGAATCTACATATAATATTTATTGATTTAGAGAAAGCTTATGATAAAGTTTCAAGAGATGTTCTTTGGAGAGTTCTAGAAAAGAAAATAGTTAATATTGGTTATATTCAAGTCATTAAGGATATGTATACTAGAGTTGTTACTTGAGTTCAAACACAAAGAGGATTGACAAAATATTTTCTTATTTCAATTGGATTACATCAAGGATCATCTTTAAGCCCTTATCTTTTTTTCTTTAGTTATGGATGTTCTTACTAGGCATTTACAGGAAGATGCACCTTGGTGTATGCTTTTTGCTGATATGTCCTTCTTGTTGATAAGACTAGAGAGGGAGTCCAAGAGAAACTTGAATTATGGAGTTCAACCTTAAAGTTTGTAGGTTTTTGTTTAAGTAGATCTAAAACTGAAAATATGGGGTGTAATTTTAGTTGTAGAAATTCTAGTGGCAGTGTTGTGACATCAGGTGAACAAGTCATTAATAAGAGTGAGCGATTCAAAAATTTAGGCTCTATTGTTCAAAAAGATGGTGAAATAGATGGAGATGTTATTAGTAGAATTCAAGTTGGATTCTTGAAGTGGAGGAATGCATTTGGCTTGTTGTGTGATAGAAAAGTTCCGCTTAAACTTTAGGGAAAATTTTATAAGATGGTGGTAAGACCTGCAATGACTTATGGTGCAGAATGTTGGCCAATAAAACAGAAGCATAAGACTAAGTTATGTGTTACAGAGATGAGGATGCTCATGTAGATGAGTGGATTTACCCTTAGAGATAAAATGTGAAATGAGTATGTTCGGGAAAAAGTTGGAGTAGCTATAATGATAGATAAGATTAGAGAGAGTCACCTTAGATGGTTTGACCACATAAAGCGTCGGCCGTCCGATGACCCGGTTAGGAGAGTAGATGCATTAGATTTGCCTTATATTAAGAAAGGTAGAGGTAGACCTAAAAAGGCTTGGTTAATATGTATAAAAAATGACCTTAGTATACTTGAATTAAATGAGAATTTGACACATAATAAGGCACAATAGAGATGAAGGATTCATGTAGCTGACCCCACTTAGTGGGATAAAGGCTTGTAGTTGTGTTGTTATTGTACTTAATTAAGCATATCATTTAGTCAAATGGATATTCAAAAATAATAAAGTAAAATCAAGAAAATATTATTAATTTAACTATGGTTTGATTTTTATTAATATTAAGATGCCTTTCATATTTAGATAAAATATCTTAAGTCAAATACAAACAAATAGTTTAATAAAAGTTATAATCTTTCACTAAGATGATTAAATATCATAAGAATTCATCTCTTAGATTCAACCTAAAGTTAGGTATTAAGGTGGATTTTATTTCTCATTCCTCTCTATACAATCCTAAATCAAAAATAAAATTGAAAATAAAATTAAGAGTCCAAGTTAAAATCCATTATAAATTAATAATCACATAAAATAAAATCACCCATAATAAGGAATTTAAACATTCATCACTAAATAAGTTCAAATATTTAACTTAATTATAACATACCATGCCAAACTTAGCACACACATTGGAATGCTAAGTTACTAATCTTAGTCTTAGGTTAGGCCAACATTTGTTGTGATGATATGGTTTTTTTCTATGATGTATTATTTTAGACTATATATTAGGATTATGTGTACATAGTGTGGATGTTGGAGAGACAATAGATTAATAATATTGTCTGCATGAGATTGTGTTTAAGGGACCGTTGTAATAAAAGAAATATATAAATACTTATTTCTTGCTTGTGTTGCTTAAGTCCTTAATCATAATCCATTAGGATAGGTGGGCTTAGTTTCCCAAGGCAGGGTTCTAAGTCCAAATGTATGAAATAACTGCTTGGTTTGAATGTATGTTAAGCTAACCTCTATTTTGTTAGTGTAATTATATCTTTATTTTATAAAATATAATCTTAGCAAAAGGATTAGGATTAGAGCTATGGGGGTGATGAGCAGTGGTTAGAAGGCATAGACTAGGGAGGTCCTTGTGATGCTTGGAAGACAAATCTATGAAATCAAGGTGAAGATTAAGATTGAAGACCCGCATAGCTTTATTTTTATTATAATTTAATTATAATTTGGGTTGTAGAGCTCGACTATCCATCATTTTTTTCATTTCAGAGGTGTGCAACAGTACTTGACCATGCCAACTTTTTATTCTTTAAATCTATAATATTTGGTTGGTTTGTTTATTTTGATTGTGTAGTAGAAATGTTATGCTTTTCATAGGTTTATTAAAGCTTGAATGTTTACTGTGTGTCCTGGATGCGGTAAGCTCTTTAGGAAACTTAATTTTTTTAATTTAATTAAAACTTAATCAACTTATAACCTCACCTTAAATCTTATGATTTTAATCATGAAAATAAAGGATTTAGCAACCCCTTAGCTACATGGTTGTATATCCTAACAATATGGATGCTTATTCTCCTCTTCCTTGAATCAACAGGATCTCTACTCTTGCACATCAAGATATAGTGCTTGGCCTGTGAGAGCAATCCCTTGTAGTAGAGAACACCTCTTACCATTGATTTAGCTAATAACTTATCTTTATCATGCATTTAAGCATAAATTCTTCTAAGCTTAAGTCCAAAATAATGAGTTAAAAATAAAATAAAATATATAAATTTTTATTGCATTAGTCTAAGTAATAATCTTTGCATTAGACATAATCTAGCCTTTTAAAGAGTGATTTTAGGATTATAGATTCTTTTCTAATAAATAACACACTAGCTATCTTGCATTTATATATGACCAACCCACATAATTTTCAATTGTATGAGGTGTTAGCAAGAAGCCACTTCAGGCTATTGTAAGTCCAAAAGAGTCGAGATTGGTCCACTCACTATAGTGGAAGTGAACCAACATATCCTACCTACCTCAAGTAAACTTAGGTCGAGATCTTAGCTTACGCTAAAGCACTTTAGAAATAGTATTTTTTTTCTTTCTATAAGCATAAGCTCTCACCTCTTAGGCATTTTCACAATCTTGTGTTGTAGTAATCTATGTCCTAGCTTTCTAATAAAATATCAACTCAAACAAAATATAATTTCTCCCTTTCAAAAACATTAAGTCTCATTATAGGATAGATTAAGGCATTTAATAGGCTTCGTAGTATTATGTGTGCTTCTTACATATCCTCTTTTGAAAGTTGCAAAGAAATCTCTCCACTTGAGTCTTCCCATTTATTTCTTAATAATTACCAATTATTTGATCATCAATTTTTGAAATCTTTGAGTACATTAATTGACTACTTTAATTGAAAGTATTCTTATAAAATTCTCATTTTTCTAATATGTAATTAACCATGGAGGCTTTCCCCCATAGGGAGCTAAAGAACTTAGCTTAAAATAAACCCTACTTTACTTTATCCATATAAAGTAGGAGAAAGATCTCTAGTATATGTACACCCATCTATTTTAGGAGTGCTTATAAGATGGTTGAGTTCATTGTTGGGTGGTGTTTCTATCTTTCAAGATAGTACATCATTCCTTAATGTCATACTCAATCATTTTAATATATTTCTCTTAAGATCTGTGTGGTGTCCCTACAACTCTAAATAAAAAAACCACAAATTTTTCTAGTGACTTTACTGAGGTGTGATGTTCTCTCCATATTTGGTAGTCAATCAATGTCTCCAAATATTGGAAGTACACCTATATTTTCCATTAAGGCTACCTTTCTTTCTGTTGGATTCTTTGCCCATTTCATCCTTGGACAAGTGTTGCCAACATCTTTTTTGGTTCTAGAACCTCTCTCCAGTAGGTTCTAGAACCTCTATTGGATTCTTAATAGGTGGAGAAAAATAATAAATAAATTAATCATGTAATTCTCAAAATAAGAATCATCAAGTCATTGAACTTATTATCATACCCAAATTTGACAAATTAAGCTCATTAATTGCTCTAAAATTCATTGAATCTGCTTTGAAGTGAGGTTCAAAGCTAAAGTCTCTCTTTCAAATTAAATCTCACCAAATTATGAACCTCACCCAACACAATCAAATTTGTTGGGTAGAGGTTCAAATTCAAATTTAATCAAAGAAACCAAGCCCACTATAAGTTAACCCTTTCTCCTCTCTTCCAACAGAGATAAAGCCAATAACTCTTCCATCACAAATCAACAACAGCATGTCATTGTGGGGAAAATTTATGGCACCACATAGAGTTTAGGAATTTCTTATTTGGATGATCAAATGCATCATTAAGGAATAAACATATTATCTTGAAAGATAAATATGTTTTCTTATAATGAATTTGACCATTTAATAAAAGACTCGTAAGGTTAATGGGTCTTTTGTATACCGGAGATTTTTCTCTTGAACTACATGGAAGGTAGAATAGGGTTTAATTTTAAAATGGGTTCATGGTTCCTTATAGAGGCAAGCCCCTATAGTTAATTACATCTTAAGAATGGTCTCTTCCTAAGAATACTCTCGATTAAAGAAATTAATTATTATTTCTAAAGATTTCAAAGTTAGTTTTCAAAGGATTGAATTTTAGAATTTCAGTTAGGATTGATGCAAAGGGGGGAGAGTTCTTTTGGAGGCCAAATGGGATGAAGTAGACAATTCCTATTGATATTGGGATGCCTAGTAGGCATTTCAACTATCCTATAATTAGGCTTTAAGTTTTGGAATTTAATTTAGATTTTGAGTTAAAATTTTCTTAGAAGTCTAGGACTTAGATTCTGGCAGCACAAGACTGTAGAAATGCCTAGGGTTAAAGACTTATTCCTAAAAAGGATGCATCAGAACTAAGTCTACAAATGCTTCTAACACATATCAGATACTCGACCTAGTTCTCTTTTAGGAATTATCAACTATTTCTCTCACTTGAGAGAACTAACATATCTCTGACTCTTATGGACTTACGACCCACCTAAAGAGGGTTGTCAGCTAACACCACATAAGCACATTTTAAATTCATGATGCTAAGTCTCATGAATGCAAGATGGTTGGGCTGTTGCATTTTCAAGAAAGGAAACTATGAACCTAGACTCACTCCTTAATCCCTAGAATCATGTAGGGTATGAAATGTATCCAACTAACACACATTTTTTAGATTTTTAAATATTTTGATTCAATATTTATTTAAGGTCTTGGGTATGCATTTTTATGCCTAATTCCATGCAATCAGAAATGGTTATGGGCCAAATCAATATAGAAGGCAGGCTTCTCTAAGAAGGTGGTCATCCTCATAGGTCAAATGCCCCTTATGTGTAATAGGAAAAGTTGCCCAATTCAAGGATTGGAGCAATATGATTTCATGGTTTCAAAACTATATTATTTTTAATTGGTTTTTTGTTCTACCTAAGGCTTTAGTTTATGTGAGGTTTCAAGTTTTCTTTAGTTTAGTTTTAGTTGTTTAAATTTAAGTTGGATATAAAATTTAGTTTTTTTTTTCTTATGAGCCTGATCGTCCAGGCATTCATTCACAGGAAAGCACAACATAGAAAAAAAAAATCTAGAAAAATAGGTTGACTCTATTACTCACCCAAAATAAATCAAGCCAATTTGATTTTATAGAAAAGGCCAATACGGTCGGGTTCCGCTGTACACCTAGAAGAAAAGGAAAATGGGCGACCGAGCTGTACCCTTATACAGTCCAGACTAGAATTACAAGTCTATATCTATGGGTCTTCCTTCCAGGATAGTCTCCTTCTTCAGGGACATCTATTGGGCTTAACAGGAGACCACTACACCTATCTTCAAGTACGATCAACTCCTGCTAATCCTAGAACCTAAAGATCCTAACATAATTCTAAGCTTAATTTAAATTTTAAATTTAAAATTAATTCCTAAGCCTTGCAAAATAAATTTTGAAAAAATTCAAACAGCACACAGCAGTTATATTTTGCAAACATACAAGCTTAGCATTAGTTCCACCTATTTTATGGGCTCTGCCTAAGGATTTAAGCATATATGCAAGACATAACATTTTTAATTTTATTTATGATAGCAAACCTTTCTAGCATAGCCCCCTATAGAAGACAATATTAGATATTAAAAGAATGTCCTTCCATCTAGTCTAACGGGCAAATAATCTTAGTCATGCAGCCTAAAATAATACACCATAAAGACATGTGAAGCACATCATATCAAAACACATCATAAGAAATCATAAAGGAATCACAAAATGGCCTAACCTAAGTCTAGGGTTTGTGCCATAATGATAGTGTGTAAAGAGAATAGGCTTGTGTAGCAAGACTTTGCTAGACCACTTTAGTTTAAGTTTTAATTTTGAGTTTGAATTTATTTGAAATTTACCTTTGGATGATTTCAATTCAAATGATTTAGTGATTTATTTTCATATTTTTTTTTATTTCCACTTTATCTGGTTTAAGTGAAGTTTAGGTTTTCAAAAATGAAGAGTAGAATGGATTCCATTTTTAGATGAAACTCACCCTATTCCACAACCTAACTCCTAATGAAATGAAATATTTATCCTGAGATGAAATTCCATCCCAAAGGACACCTTCTTGCTTGTTTTAGATGTTTTCTCGAGCCTCTTCCTTCTTCTTCCTTCTTCTTTTTTTTTCTTGCACTTGGCTTCTTCCCTTGGAGAAGAAGAAAGAAAAAAATTCTTTGCTTTAGTTTTATGACCTTCAATTGATGGAATCCATCATCTCTTAAGAGGTGGTCAAAGATCCAAGCTTATTTGGATAAAGCCAATCCATTTTCATGATGGAAGGAGGAGGAATTTACCAAAAATGTTTCCATTTGGTCCATGATCTCCATTTATTTCCTTTGTATTTTTGGCTCTAAGCATCACTATCAAAGTTATTTAAACTAACAAGTGGCTGCCTACATCAAACTCAAATGAATTTGAGTTCAAATTTAAACCCAATTTAACTTGGATTGGAAAATTAAATCCAAATCAAGTTCTTTGATTCAAAGTGTTTGATTTTAATTTAATCATTTTTAATTTTGGATTCAGTCATCTTTAATTGATGATTGATTGAGTTCTGATTTAATTAATTCATTTAATTTTGAATTGATTTTGAATTTCATTTCATTTTAACCCATTTAGCCTAAATGGGTTAAGTTTAGTTCCAATTAAGTTCAAATGACCAATTTGACTCAATTGGATTGGGTTTGGACTCTAATCATGCTTAATCACATGTGTGATATCATTTGGAGTAATTGATTTCATTTAATTTTAATTGGATTTCAATTTGAACCCATTTAACCCAAAGTGGGCTTAATGGGTTAAGCTTAGGTTTCCATTTGGTCAAATGACCAATTTGACCAAATTAGATTAAATGGTGGATTGGATTATATTTGGTTATCATTTTTAAATAATTTTGAGTAATCAAATTGAGTTGATTTCAATTTGATTTGGGTTTGAACCTAATAGGACCTATTTAGGGTTCATTTAGACTAAGCAGTCTAATTAACCCAATTAAGGCATAAATGAATTTGAATTTCTTTAGATTCATGATTAGATATATTTATTTGATCATTTGAGACATTTGGAATGATTTAGTTTGGTCAAATTCTTGCTGGGTTGACCTTTGACTTGGTGGGACCCACCTAACACAAACCTATGTCAAATGAGTTGACTAGATTTGACTTTGGATTTGGTTTATTTATTTTAATTTGATTTCATTTTGATTTATTTGGATTTTATTTGATTTAATCCAAATTTGACATTTTGGTTGATTCCACCTAATCTAATTAAGTTAGCTCAAACCCAAAATGATGCCCTATGTCACTAAGTATAGTGTCCTAAACACTGAATTAAGAGATTCCTATTTGATATTAAGATATCCTAATTACTAATTTTAGAGTTCAAATTAATCTCATCTAGAAATGAGGTCAACAAATGGACCCCCAATATGTGTACTGGATTGGCCAGAGTACATTATACATATAGGAGTTGACCAAAATGATCAACATTACAAGCATAAGCTTGGGGTTCAAATTCAAAATTTTGATTTTTTTATTTTGATTTTGATTTCAATTTATGTTTTGATTGGATTTGATTGTGAAAGATAGGCATATGTATGACTATACTTGTTTCAAACTTAACTTAACTAAGTTCTAAGATGAATAGGGATGTCATTAGGAATGGACCCAAAGGATGGTCAAATGCTAATGCAAATATTGTGTTCAAAGAAGATGCCTTTAAGGGACTTACTCTTATCTGAGAATAGTAGTTGGAAAGGATGCCAATGTTGACCCTTTCTCTTATTCCAAACTATAAGATAAATTAACCAGGGAAAGATACCACTAGGGGAATTACTCTTATCTGGGTAGCTATTAAGAAGGGTCTTTGGAGACTTGATTCTAAACCAAATAGCTAAGCTGGGGAGAAGGGGCTTGAATAGCTTAATTCTAATCCTCACCATTTTGACTATTAAGTAGGGATCACATGGACTTAATTCCTGTTTGAGTAGTTCAAAGAAATAGGGCCATCAATGGCTTAATTCTATTTCTTAGTTTCTTTTGTTTAATTAAAAAATAAATCACAAAAATAAGGATTCTATTCTAATGAAGTAGGCTAATAGAAAGGGGTCTTCAATGGCTTAATTCAAACCTTGGCAGCTTTAGAACGGAAAGGGGTCGTACTGACTTTAACCTATCCATAGAAGGATGCCCACTAAGGGTCTTACTCCTTTATGATTGGCTAATAAGAGGGGGTCTTCATTCTTCAATAATCATAATGAGGAAGAGGAGCCTTAATAACTTATTCCTAGACCTCAGATTTTGGCTAATACAAAAGGGATCTTCATGACTTGTTCCTAACCTAGGTAGCCGATTTGACAAGAAAGGGGTCTTCATGACTTATTCCTATTCTTGTCTTTTAGAAATAATGCCTACTATGTGACTTATTTCTTTCTAGCTAGCTATTAGGAAGGGGATTTCAACGACTTAATCCAACCTAAATAGCTTGGATGGAGGAAAGGAGTCTTTGATGACTTGATCCTAAAACACACATTTTTGTTTTAACTTAAGGATAGGGGTCTTAATGACTTTATCCAAACCTTAGTCATTTTAATAAGATGCCTACTGAGGAACTCACTCCTATGTCATTAGTTATTAAGATGAGGCCTTCAATGTCTTAATCCATTTTAAATAACTAAAGAGAGGAAAGGGGTATTTGATTACTTGATCTTAAACCTCACATTTTTGTTTTAACTTAAGGATAGGGGTCTTAATGACCTTATCCTAACCTTAGTCATTTTAATAGGATGCCTGGTATGGGGCTTACACATATGTGAATAGCTATTAAGATGAGACCTTTAATGGCTTAATCCAACTTAAATAGCTAAGGAGAGGAAAGGGGTCTTCTTGACTTTATTAATCCTCAAAAGTTTGGCTAATAGGAAAGGGGTCTTAATGAATTGTTTATATCTAATTTAGCCTATGTGACATGAAAGGGGTCTTAGTGACTTAATCTTATCATATAAACAATAGGAATGGTTCCATGAAAGGCTTGCTCCATACTTATGAGAAGTTATAAGAAGGGTTCCACAAATGGGCTTACTCCCATCTTAATGAAAGAAAGAGTTATGCCATAAAAGGCTTATTCTAAAATTATGAGAATGGTACACAAAAGCTTACTCCAAAGTCATAAAGAAAGACATGAGAAAGGAAGCACAAAGAACTTGCTCCCAACTCAAGAAATGTATAGGAAAGATGCCACAAAGGGCTTGCTCCTATCTTATGGATGATATGAGTAATGCCATAAAAGGCTTACTCTAAGTTTATGAGAATGGTGCACAAAGGCTTAGTCCAAACTCAAAAAGAAAAGCTCAAGGTATATATATATATATATATATATATATATATGAAAGGTGTCACAAAGGGCTTGCTCCTAACCTATAGCTAATATGAGTGAGGAGAGGGGTCAAAGTGACTTAATTCCTAATCCTCAACTCTTTTGACTGATAAGCAAGAATCTCATGGACTTAATCTTTACTTGATTAGTCTAACTAGTTAAAGGTGTTGGAAGGATTGCTTCTATTTCTTGGTCTCACTAATGCTTCTTACACATGAAGAAATTTAGTGAAGAAGGTTTAAAGGTTTAAAATTTATTTTTGAAGGAGAATTTGGATATATTTTCAACCCAATGCTTTACTATGCCATAAGCATAGAAGTTCATCATTTTTTTTCTTTTATTTTATATTTTTATCTAAAGTTACATATAACCATGCTAGATGTCTGATTCACTCTAGGCAAGACATCATAGGGTACTAACATGAGAATTTTTACCTTTTTGAGCTTGCAAGTGACTGTATAGTCCTTTAGCCTGTGAGAAGTGAAAAGCAAAGTCAACCAGTGCTTCTCAAATGAAATTTCTTTTTCTTTTTGTTTGGACATGTATTTCATTTTTGTTTTACTGATATGAATCAACAGATTATAAGGCCTTCTCTTGGATTCAATAAAGATCAAGAGATTTCTTTGAAGCTTTCCAAAGTGAATGTGAATCAAGATAAACAAACTCTTAGATTCTCATGGATACAATTTTTTTATTTTAATCTTTTGTCCCTAATCAATAAGGGGATTTAAAAGGATTAACTTTTTAAAGAAATCAAGATTCTCCTGGTAAGTTAGAAATTGAATTTCTTAAGTTGATTTATTATTCTTTTAAAGGATTTATGAAATGATATTTCATAAATGGTTTTGATTAATTTCTTATTTTTGTATTTTTGATTCTTCCAAATCTTACTACAAGGTCCTTGAAATTACTTTAATGGTATATTTCAAGATTTTATATATAGTGATATGAATGTTTTTCACGTCATATTGAAATTTCTTTTATTTTATTTTCTTCTTTCCATTTATTCATTTTTTTTATTTGCAAGATTTTCAATATAACTCTCCACTTAGGGGTTGTTTGGTTGCCTACATTTGGAATGCAGTGTAAAATGAATTCAGTGTAAAAGGATTACTTTATAATTATTTGGTTGACAATTTTACAAATTCATGACTTTACTTTTTCTGTTTGGTTGAAAAAATGTAATGTAAAGTAATCTGAAGATTTTGATGTTTAGTGATGGCGACCGTGTGCTGGGCGAGGGCGGTCCGAGAGGTCGGCTGAGCAAGGCTCAAGGACGGTGGCTCACTGGCGGCGGGGGTGATGGTCACGATCACTTATATTGACTGTATTTGAATTCACCCAAATCGAGTGAATTCTAAATACACCGAAAATGACCTTTCTAATGTATTTGGAATACATTACATTACATTGAAATTTACTTTACTTGCAACCAAACACCCAAAAAGTTAAAATGCGTGTATTTGAAATGCAGTGCACTCCAAATGCACACAAAATTGAATGTGATATTATAAGAAATCTTGATCATGACCTTTTAATAAATTATCTTAATCTTTTAAGATTGAATGATACGACTATGTAACAGAACATTTTTGTAAGGATTTTGAATGTCATATAATATGCTTTCAATTATCTTTTTTGTAGAATTATTTTGATTTGATAATTTTCAGATAAGTTATCCTTAAGAAGGATAATCTTATGCATGAAAGCTTTTTTATTATTTTGAAATAAAGTATGGGTAATATGAACCCATTTTCAAGGTAAAGATTTTATCCTAGTCCCAAGATGTGGGTCACATGGATTTGATCTTTTCCTTTTCTTTTTCTTTTTTCTTTTTCTTTTTTTTCTTTTCCTTTTTCTTTCTCATTTTCTTTTCATATTATCATTCATTTTCATGTTTTTTTGTGATGTTAGCTAACCAAGAAGAATATTTTCTTCTCATGTAAAGCCATCATTTTCTATCTTTTAAGTTAGCAAAATTTTGCTTTTCTTTTGGAGTTTGACTGCATTCATCGAGGGACTTAGTTTATTGAAATGGCATCAAGCTTAAGTTTATAGACAGCTACATCTCGAGATCATTTCAATTTATTTTTAGATAAAGTAGTCTTTAAACTCAAAGGATACCTTGATCAAGTCATCAATATATGACTCATTAAAGAGTTAAACTATTGATATCAATTGTAGATCAATTTCTCTTATTATTATTATTCTTATTATTATTATTATTATTATTATTATTATTATTATTATTATTTCTTTCTTTCAAATCAATTATGGAATTGGATTCATCTTCAAATTCTATGGGTGTATCTCGAACTTGAATATTATGTAGATCCCCAGACACAACTAAACAACATTCATTCAATATGTTAGAATGCCTTTTGAAGAGAATGTCAAGACCTTGACAACTTAACAATTTTCAACTTGCAATGTCTTTATGGTTCCTAACTTTTCTTGTTTATGGTTATAGGCCACTTGTAATGGAATCAAAATATACTCAATTGAATCTTTGACAAAGGATATGGACCCATGGAAAAAGAATATCCATAATCTCTTTTAACTTGCCATGCAAGCTCACCCAATATGGCAAAGGTCAAGATGACAAAGTATGAGATATCTAATTAATTTTATTTTAGTTAAGGATATTTCTTAACTTCTAACTGTACCACTTTATTTTGATGTGGAGGAGTTTAAAGTTTAAAATATTAACATGCTTAGAAATTTTAGACTTCATCCTTTTGCTCTTGGATATAGTCCTTCCATCCCTTTAATTTGCTTTCTTTTTTTTGTTCTTGCATTATTTCTTTGTTTTATCAATATTTTGATAACATTTCAATTCTTTATGAAATGTTACATCTGACATTTTTTTCTAGTTACAACATTTACTAAGAGATTGGATGTATTCAACTTATTTCCATAACATTTCATTCTTTGTGAAATGTTACATTAAGCATCTTTTCTAGTTACAAGATTTACTAGGAAATTAGGTGTATTTGACATTTTTCCCAAATACAACATTTGATATGATTGATTTTTTGATATGATTCAAATATTTATTTTGACTTATTGATCATATAACTTGATGTGGTCTTTTTTAATTCCTTGATTGAACAAAAGATTAGTGGGGTCATTTAGGATTAGCAGAATGATATTCCTAAAGACTCCACACTTTCAATTTAGGATGAATATGAACATCCTTTCTCAATTATTATTTTTCTTCTTTTTCTTTCATTTATTTTATTATTCGGGCTGAATAGGACCATCCAAGAGTATTAAAGATGTTCCTGAATTCCTAATTTTCTTTTTTATGTTTGAATTTTAATCTTCAACTAACTATGTTATTAAGATTAAGGTTTTCTTTGAAGTTGAATTTTCAAGATTAAATTTTCATGAAACTAATAACTCTTTTCTTTATTTGATTGAATTTACATTTCACCATCTTATCAAAGCTCAATTATAGTTGGACCTATATAAATTCACATTCAAGTTTATAATTGATGTTGATAGATGCACTCAGATCAACAAGTATTTTGGACATTTTTTTCTTTTGAATTTTCCACACCAACCAAGATGTTAATAGGTTCTTAGTAGTCTATCTTCAACATAGAAGATATCCCTAGAACATTTTTATAGTGGAATGCCACATCTCAAAGTTGCTTATAGTTAAAGAAGGAAAATTACAGGATTATGTTCCTTTTCATTTTTTTATCTCTCTTCATTTTTTTTTATTTCTCTTAATTTTTTTATTTCTTTTCATTTTTTTATAAAGCATTATGATGCTTGATTTTGCAAGCAACTTCTTTAAGATGGGCAAGACATCACATTTTGAAGATGACTTATTTACCATTTCTTTTCAATGTCATTTGAAGTGGTATAACTCTACCATTTTGAATTTGATTTCAAGAATTACCTTTTGATATGGAGGGAAGGTAGGTCTAACTCTATCCTCAATAGATCAATAGACATCATGATTTATTCATTTGGAGGATCATCATTCAAAAGAGGACCCTCTAGGGTAGATAATGTGTTATTAGAAAGTCAAGTTTAACTTCTATTATTTTTTTATAGCACATACAAGATTAAAGGTAATCTCAGCTTGCAATACAATCTTTGACCACCATACTAGACATTAAGATAATGTCAAATGGGTCATAAGACATTACGAAGGATTCTCCTTAGATTCACTTTGTATTGAAAGCATATAATGGCTTAGTTTCTGAACGGAGAAAACTAAGGCTTTCTTCATTCATTTGGATTAACAAAGTCCTAAGTGATTTATCTATCAACTTACTAGAGAAAGAAATTTCATATGTTCACTCTGAGAGATAGAAATATCACCCTTAGGACCTAATCTTAAGATCATGATTTTTTTAGAAGGATTAAAATGTTCATTTTTTTCTCTTTAGAATTCATCCTAAAAATTAATTAAGGCCATTAATGAAACATCATTTCATTCAATGGGAGAAAACTCCCACTGAGAAAGTCGATTTAAATTTATTAAGATTAAATTTCATTCATTCAACTTTATCAGGAGAATCAGAATTCTGATTCGCTAACCTCTCTTTTCTTTTATTGATTAAGAGCAAAAGTGAATCCTATCAATTTTATTTTATGTCATGTCATCTTCCCCTTTTGACTCTCTCCTTTACTCTTAAGAATTTAAGGTTTTGGAAGGTCTAAAAGAGTGTTACCTCCAAGTCACTCCCTAAAATTGGCCAATCAGCTTGAGTAATTGATTTTCCAATATTCTAGTGGAGATGAATTAATATTAAAGCTGGCATGCATTTATGTAAAATTTTCTTCTATAAGGATAAATGATTTACATTTAGTTCCTTAATCAACCTCTGCCTAATAAGGCATTCTTTCGAGATGATTTTTTTTGTTTTTGTTTTTATCCCTCTTTTATTTTCTTTTGAGTTGATTCTTCTTTAGATGCAATTTAAACTTTAATCGTAGTGGTAAGGGGCAATAGGCACAACTATGCCTCCTTTTGATTAGATTTTCTCAAGATTTGAAGGAACTTCTTTATTTCAATCTACATCCTTAAGTATTTGTTATCTTTGAATGTACTAGAACAAAGGGTATCAACTTAGGACCCTATCCTCATTCTCTTTAGCTTTAGTACAAAGCAAAAGTAAGATCAAGGACAAATTTAACTTTAAGCTTTTATTCTTGAGATTTACTTTTCAAATTTTAAAGTAATTTTCAAACTTTTTTGAATTTAACATTTCCTTTCCACATTGGAAGGGTTTCAAATCCGTCATGACCAGATTTAGGTCTTAATAAAAATGACTTAATTTTCATTTATTTCTCTCCACTTTTTTATTTCAAGATTTGGTTCTATGACCCAATCATTTAAATGTGGCAAATGAAGAGTTCTAGAACCTTAGTTCAGAATGTTGGATAAGCTCAACCAAAATGAAATTGAGAAGCATCCAATAGAAAGAAGGGCAGCCTTGAACTATGAGTGGCACTAGTACACTAGTGATATAGAAATAACAACTTATTTCTGAAGATGGAGAGATGAACCATTCATCACCGGAGTCGCCAAAAAATATCTCAGTGGGAAAAATTTATGGCACCACATAGAGTTTAGGAATTTTATACATGGATATTTAAATGCATCATTAAGGAATAAACATATTATCTTAGAAGATAAACATGTTTTTCTATAATAAATTCAATCATTTAATAAAAAACTTCTAAGGATAATGGGTCTTTTGTATACCAGAGATTTTTCTCCTGAACCACATGGAAGATAGAACAGGGTTTAATTTTAAACTCAGTTCATGGTTCCCTATAGAGGCAAGCCCTATAATTAATTACATCTTAAGAATGGTCTCTTCCTAAGAATACTCTCGATTAAAGAAATGAGTTGTTATTTCTAAAGATTTCAAAGTTGGTTTTCAAAGGATTGAATTTTAGAATTTCAATTGGGATTGATTCAAAGTGGAGAGAGTTCTTTTAGAGGCAAAATAGAATGAAGTAGGAAATGCCTATTGATATTAGGAGGCCTAGTAGGCATTTCAACAATCATGTAATTGAGCTTTAAGTGTTAGAATTTAATTTATATTTTGAGTTAAAATTTTTTTAGAAGCCTAGGACTTAAAATTCTAGCAACATAAGATTACAGAAATGCCTAGTGTTAAAGACTTATTCCTAAAAAGGATGCTTTAGAACCTAGTCTACAGATGCTTCAGACACATATCAGATGCTCAACATACTTCTATTTTGGGAATTATTGACAATTTCTCTCAATTGAGAGAACTAACCTATCCCTGAATCTTCTAGACTTACAACCCTCCTGGAGAGGGCTACTAGCTAACACCACCTAAGCGCATTCTAAATACATGATGCTAAGTCTCATGAATGCAAGATGGCTAGGTTGTTGCATTTTTAAGAAAGAAATATATGAACCTAGACTCACTCCTTAATCCCTAGAATCATGTAGGGTATGAAATGCATCTAACTAATGCACATTTTTTAGATTTTTAAATATTTTGATTCAAAATTTATTTAAATTCTTGGGAATGTATTTTTATGCCTAATTTCATGCAATTAGAAATGATTATGGGCCTAATCAATATAGAAGCCAAGCTTCCCTAAGAAGGTGGTCATCCTCACAGGTCAGATGCTCCTTATGTGTAATGGGAGAAGTTGCCCAATTCAAGGATTGGAGCAATAAGATTTCATGGTTTCAAAACCTAATTATTTCTAATTGATTTTATGTTCTGCCTAAGGCTTTAGTTTATGTGAGGTTTCAAGTTTTCTTTAGTTTTGTTTCAGTTGTTTAGATTTAAGTTGGGCATAAAATTTAGTTTTTCCTATGAGCCTAGTCATCCAAGCATTCATTCACAGGAAAGCACAACATAAAAACAAACTTTGAAAAGCATGTTGATTCTATTATGCACCCAAAATAAATCAAGCCAATTTAATTTTATAGAAAAGGCCAATGTGGTTGGGTTCCGCTATACACCTCAGAAGAAAAGGAAAATGGGCAGCCAAGCTCTGCTCTTATATAGCCCGGCCTAGAACTACATGTCTAGATCTATGAGTCTTTTTTCCTAGATATTCTCCTTCTTCAGGGACATCTATTAAGCTTCATAGGGGACCACTGCACCTATCCTCTAATAGGATCAGTTCCTGCTAATCCTAGACCCCATAGATCCTAACCTAATTCTAAGCTTAAATTTACATTTTGAATTTAAAATTAATTCCTAAGCCTTGCAAAATAAATGTTAGCAAAATATAAATAGTACAAAATAGTTATATTTCACAAATATACGGGCTTAGCATTAGTTGCTTGCCAAGCCCACCTATCCTATGGGCTATGCTTAAGGATTTAAGTAAACTTACAAGAAATAATATTTTTAATTTTATTTATGATAACAATCCTTTCTAGCATAGCCCCCTGTAAAAGACAATATTAGATCTAGAAAGAACGTCCTACCATCCAATCTAACAGGCAAACAATCTTAGACATGCAGTCTAAAATAGTACACCACAAAGGCATGTGAAGCACACTGTGCTAAAAATTTCTTATATACTTCCATCTTCAATCTATGTAGATAAAATGAAGATAGAAATATACTTTTTATTTGGACGCCAAGTAGATCTGCTAATGTTCCTATTAGGTGATCGGGTATGATATTGAGGAATAGTGTACTATCTCGAAAGATAGAAGTCACCATCCTACAATGGACCTAATCACCTAAGAAAGACTCCTAAGGATAATGGATCTTCGTATGTACCAGATATTCTTCCCCTACTTTACATGAAAAAGTAAAGTAAGATTTATTTTAATCTGGGTTCATTAAGTTCCCTATGTAAGCAAGCCCCCATAGTTAATTATATCTTAAGGAATGATATCCCTTAAGAATACTCTTGATTAAGATAAATAATTATTGTCTCCAAAGATTTCAAAGATAGGACTATCAATCAATTGGTTATTTTTGAAAGATCAAGTGAGATTGATTAAGAGGAGGGAGTTTTTATCGAAACTAAGAGGAGATGAGTGGGTGATGTTTATGATACTAAAAAGCCTAGTAAGCATCCTCAACTATCCTATGGTTGGGCTTTACATTTTTGAAATTGACAAGAATTATTTATTTGAGTTGAATTTTTATTAGAAATTTAAGGCTTACAATTCCACAGCATAAGATCATGGAAATGCCTAAGAGGTGAGAATTTATGCTCATTGCCCGCAAAGGGGAGAAGCAACCTCAGATCTTAAATCTAAGGAGCTTTGGCGAGGGCCAAAGCATGACCTAAATCTAAGGTAGAAATGGGTATATGGTTTACCTCCACAAGAGAGGATAAGCTGCCTGACTGTTTGGACTTACAACCATCTGGGGGTGGCCGCCAACTAACTCCTCCTATGATTTTAAATATATATAGGCAAGTCATATGCTTTTGCAAGATAGCTAGTTTGTTATTTACTTAGAAATGAGGCTAAGTCCTTAAAGTCACTACCTAAAGACTAGATCATGCAGGACATGAACTCATGACTTAGTCTAATGCAAATTTTATTAAGTTTATTTTCATTTTTGGATAATTAATTTGACATAGGCTATAGGATTCATATGTCTAATGCATGAGAAATTGGTTATGGGCCAAAATCAGCAAGAAGGAGGTCTGTTTCCACCATGGCTCTCAAAGATCAAGCCATGTTCTTTGGCAAAAGTGAAAGCCCTCCATAAGCAAGAGTGAAGCAAGATGATTTTATGTGCATGATGTGAAACATACATCCAACTAAGGGGTTGCTAAATCTTTTATCTTGATTTTATGTCCTAAGCGTTAGGTGAGGTTATGAGTTATTTAATTTTAATTTTTGAATTAATTAATTGGATAGAAATTTTATTTTATTTTTTCTATGAGGATAATTGCATCCAGGCTATTCAGTAAAGCAAGGAAGAAACTAGAAAAAAAATGTCATCTTAATGCACAAGCTAAACAAACATCAAACAATTTTATAAAGCTAGCGCAAAAGAATAAGAGACCTTTATGGTCGGCCCCATGGAACAAACCCGAAAAGAAATTTGGGTAGCTGAGTTCTACTCTTATACAACCCAAATTATAAATGAATAATTATAATTTAGAAAGAATTTATAATATGGGGGTCTTCACTCTTCATTCTTCATTCTTCTTTTTTTCATTGTTATTTTGCTTCTTCCTTCCATCATTTTGGCTTGGTTGGGATGTAGTTGCTCCAAGGCTTCACATGGTACATAAGACATAGTCTTATGACCAATGTTCATCCTAATTCTCCCATAACATTCATTCCAAATCATAATTACAAAAATTACATGAAAATGGGAAAAGTAAATTTAACTCAAACCTGCAAAACAGAGATTAGCTAAACATACCACACAACCCAAGCATGTATATGAATAATTTGGACTTAGCACCCCACATATGGGTAACTAAGTCCACCTGGCCTATTTTGGATTATGCTTAGGGGTATAAGCTACCCGCACAGCAAAAGTATTTATATATTTTTTTTTATCACAGCACCCCTTAAGCACAATCCCCTGCAAAAGATAATGATTAGACTAAGATCGTCTTACTATTTAGTCTACTCACATACACCCTAACATCCAGTCTAAAATAATATATTACAAAACAAATTATACATCAAACCATGCACCACCCTAACATAAAACTAAAAGTGGTGACTTAATCTATTGTGTGTGATTTAAAGTTTGTGTGGTATGTCATGACTAGGCTTTAGAGTTGTAATTTACTAAGTGTAAAGGATTCAATTTATAGAAAAGTGGTTTCTCTTCAAGTGAATTAATAGGTTTCAATATTTTACTTGATGTTTTCTTTTATTTCATAAGGCCTACACTTAATAACTAAGTGTTATAAAGAGAAGAAAGAGAGGGAATCTCTCTTCCATCCCTAGCTTAAGTCATTTCTAAAGCAAGTTAATTAGTGAATTTTTTTTAGTGACTCACTTATTATATATTTTAATTAATCCTAAGTCTAGGCTTAGTTTAAATAAACTTATTAAATAAGAGAGACATCTCAAGATTAATTGATATGAATTACTATCACATACACATATTCATTTACTTCTTTCCCTCATGCATATCAAGCACATGGATAAATCCTAAGCATATCTATACATGCAATTTAGATTTCTAACATACTTGAATGATGAATGCAAGAGAGTATAGTTATGGCTTAAATATTCCATTTTGATTGAATCATGAATGCATGTCTTTTGTAGAAAAGGGGGTTTTCATCCATTAATTACATGCACACTTAAATGTATAAAAGTTTTAAGTGAGTATGACGTCATTGTTCTATACTAGGGGTGTAAGGCACAAGTCTTACCTAGGGCTAATTAAAGTCTCGTAGCCTCGGGATGTCCAGACTAATATACCACTTTGCTTAGATACATATGAGTGTAGAAATAATCATAAGGATGGAAAATTCATGCAAAAATTATATTTTTGATTTATTTGATTCATGCTTTCTATTTATCAGTCATATCACACATACACCTATATAAGAGTTATAAGTGAGTACAGTGGCATTGTTCTACACTAGGGGTGTAAGGCACGAGTCCTACATGAGGCAAATTAAAGCCTCGCAACCCTGGGATGTCCAAACTAATATACCACTTTTCTCAAATACAAATGAATGTGCGAAAAGAAACTATAAGAATAGGAAACAATGCAAACAATAATATTGGTTTGATTACATGATTTATATATATGATGTGAAATTCTTCCTAAATCCTAACATAAAGATATATAGGGATATATTTAGACAAATGTTATGTTCTTTTCAAATGAACTATACATTTGTGAATCCTATATGAATCTATATAAGGTGAGGGAAGAGGACTTCACATTGCATTTTCTATATTACCAACACATGCAACTTATAGGTATTTGTAATTAATATCACTCCACATATTGATTCATATATTATTGGAACATAAATTTTGACTTACTAGTTATAATAGCCACATATATTTAATTTAAACCAATACATGCAATTTGACATAGAAATCATTTCAATTTTTTGTTAATTTTAAAAAGAATGCATGCATGATTACGTATGACAAGCAACATTTAGCATGATAGGAAAAGAAGTAAATGAAAATAAGCACACAATTTCATTTATCTCATTTAATTCCTAAGGACAATCATACTAAATAAAGCTATTTAAAACAAACCAAAGTTCTTTTAAGAATATTTTATCTTTATGTTTGATTTGAGTTAAGTGAAATGAGAGAGGTTTGCTGGTCCTAATCCCATTCCTCATGTGTAAGTTAATTTTGGTTTAATGAGAAGGTAATTAAGTTGATTTTATGGTTTAGTTAGGTTAAGGTATGAATTAATTGAATTAATTAAACCTTACCTATATCACCTTAAGTTAATTGATTAAATAATTATGAGCTAATATGATATGCAACCACATGAAAATTAAATTTGCAATGCTCCTAAGAAATGAAAGGGGCCTAATGCAATTAGCTCAAAAATGATTAATTAATTAAGCTTAAGGAGCTCACCTAATTACTCTTATGCTTTTCTCACGCATGCGAGCTAACCATAATTTCATTATCTCTTAGTTTGGGTTATTGAACACCCAAAGAGCTACCCAAGATTAGATTAGATAAATAGATTCAATGGATCAATTAAGTTCATTAATTAGTTGATTAAATTTGAATTATCCTTAGCCAACTAAAGAAAAGATTAGAAGAGGGAGTCCCAATCCATTTCCCTAGACTTCATCATCATTAACAGAGGTTAACAAGCTTGATTGATTGACTAATTTACAGTTCATTTATCTAATTATCAATAATTACATTAAGAAGGTGATTAAAGCTTAATCCATTAATTTATCTAATTAAGCAAATAATAAAATCTCAAAAAAAATAAGGGAGCCAGAAGTCATCCCCATAAACATACATAAAAAGTTTGAGGTTAATTGGAAGGTTAATTATGGAGTAATTAGGCTAATTATATTTCAAAATTATGCCTTAATTAAGCTAAATTTACTGTTCAAAATCAATTAATAATAATTTTACTAGGTTCTACTCTAAAATATCCTTAATATGAACTTGAGTTTGTATTTTTTTTTTATTTTTCTACAATTAGTTATGAATTTAGAAAATTTCAGTCGATTTAAGTGACTTTCAATAAGTCTATTAATTTATTTTATTAAAATAAATTATTTGAAACTCACAATTCAATATCTTTGAATCCAAAGGCCCTTTTAACTTGCAATTTTTATGGTAGGTTTATTTTAACTTCAATTTTAATCTCCGCAAATTTTAACTTAATCTCACATGTATTTTTGGTTTAATTAATAAAATTTTATTTTTACTAAAACTCAAATTAAGCTCAAAATATTTAGTAAAATTTGGGGATTTTGAGTTTGTTAGACTCCACTCGGAAAGAAGAATCCAACGAACCATTTTTGTAATTTTTTGTTAAGTATTTTATTTTCTATGAATTTTTAAAGTTCTAGGTGATTTAAGTAATTTTTAAAGTAAAAAAAATTCAGAATTTCCCACTTAACACAGTCAGCACCACGTGTGTTGCTAACGTGGCAACGTGATGCCATATGTCACCACGTGATTGGATGCCCAATGCCACATTAGCACAAGAGTGGGAAACCACAGGTGCACAGTGACTGCGACGGGTGGTTTGATCCAGACCGTCCGATCACAGATCGGACAGTACAGATCATATCCGTCGATCTAAAGGCTAGGATTGCATGATCAATGTACAATCTGAGCCATCCAATCCCGTCAACTATGGAATCGGACGACTGCTGTTATCTGGACAGCAGGAAAAAGGCTAACCGATGGGTTTAGAAAAAATGAGAAATTCAAAGTGAAAACTTGTCCTAATAGACTCATTTTTATGTCGATTCACACCAAAAAACTTCTATTTTTTAATTGGGATGATATAAAATAAAAATGCAGGATTATATAGGATAAATTTCTAAAATCATGCAAAAAAATCATCATAAATGAAGGATCCTAAGGCCGGCTATAATTTTTTTGAAAAGTTACCTCACTGGGGATGATTTTTGGTGGTGGAGATGATCCAAGCACATTGTTGAGTGGGGGAAGAAACCTTGGAATGAGCACAGATCTTTGCCTTCACATCGTAATAAAGTTTTCATCAATAATCATCATTTCCTAGCCAAAATCCACTTAGTTTTGGTGTATTTCTCTCCAAAATGAAGTGGGGATGATTACAAATAGGTTTTTGGAGCTCTGGGGAGGAAAATGAGGGGAATGTGTTGATTTATTCAGCCTCTAATACTTTTGTTTCAAAAGTGGCTAAAAATTCATCTTTTCTTTAAATTTTTGGCTCCAAAGTATTGTCATTTGGCTTGGGGTGGTTGGGAATGGAAGAGAATCATCCTAGGTGGCTCATTTTAGTTGGCTAAGGCATGGAAAGTGGCTACCATGAAGGACAAATGGGTGTCCTAGCAAAAGGGAGGTGAGAGTCCTTCATGCCAAGTGTTCCAATGGGAGAAGAGAGGTAATTTCACCTCCCCATGCATCATGGCTACCCAACCACTCCTTGGGTCAGAAAATCAATGTCCTTGGTGCCTATATAGACCACTTGATAAGTGCCAAGTGACCCAGGAAGAGAAATGACCACTTGGGCAAGTGTCTTTTCTCGTGGAATGCCCTTGACCTAAGGGAAAAGTGGTCATTTGGCATTGAATTAGATTTGAGCAGATTTGAAATGAGTCAAAAGTAAGTTGGACCAAATGTCATGCCATTTGAAGTTCATTTGGTTTAATTTGACTCAATTTGACCCATTTGGGATAAATTAGGTCAAACCAAGAGTTGGGTCAAGTTCAAATGACCATTTGGATTGCATTGGTTCAATAGTTTCATTCAATTTGGTTTAATTTGGATTTAATTTAGATTTTGGCCAATTTGATCCTTAAGGTTAAATTTGGGCTAAGTTGACCAATTTGACCCAATTGACCTAATTGACTTGAATCATGGCTTGGTGTGAGTTTGGTTGATCATTTGGAATATATTGTAGGCTTTGGTTAAGTTCAATTTGGATTTGATTGAGTTTTAGGTTTATTTGACCCTTAAGATTAAATTGGGCTAAGTTGAGTTAGGTTGACCAATTAGTCAAATTAGATTTAATTGAGGCTTTAGTCAAGTTCAATAATCAATTTGGAGTAAACTTGAGCCGTTGGTTGCAATCAATTTGGCTTAGGTTGCAATTTGGTTAGTTTGGATTCATATGGGTTAAATGTTGACTTGGTCAAAGGCTAAGTTTGACTTGGTTTGACCTGATTTGGGTGATTGATCATCCTAGGATGATTGTTGCTCATAATGTGAAGCTTAGATGGATTTAGTTCAATCCAATTTGGGTTGGATTAGAATTTGGATCAAAAGGGTGCTTTAGCTCACTTTGGGTCAAGTGAGCCTAAGTGGGTCAATCGGCTTGATCAATATTTGATCAAGTTTGTTTGAACTCACATATGGACTTGTGATTGAAATATAAATCCATTTGCAAGTGATTTTGAGTCAAATGGGTTTTGATTCATTTGATAATTTCAAGTCAAAAGGGTGAATATGGGTTTGACTTGGGTTAGCTTGATTTTGATTTGATGATTGAAGTTTGTGTTCATATTTGGTTTGTGATTGAAGGGTTGATTGAATCATGAAGAAAATCCATGGGTTTGGATTGATTTGAGTTTGATTTGGTTAACTTCAAGACTTTAACTTGAAGGCACAAGTTGGATTTTAGTTTGATTTGGATTTGGGTTTTGAAATGGTTTTGATTATTTGAATTTATGTCTGTGAATATAAATGGGTTATGAGAAAGTCTTTTGAATTTGGAGTGATTCAGATTTGGAATTTGGGCTAAGTCCATAAGATCAAATCAAAGAGCTTCGAAAAGATTTTAAGATTTGAATTCAATCATAGGTTTCAATCATTTGATTTGGAATTGATTGATAATTTGGATTTTAAATTGATTTGAATTGGTTTGAATTTAGAATTGAATTGAATTTGGAATTGATTTGAACTTCAAGTTGATTTGAATTTGAGGTTGATTTGAATTTGAAGTTGATTTGAATCTGAAGTTGATTTGAATTTAAAGTTAACTTGAGAGAAGGAAGTAAGGATCTGGTTCAAGCTAAAGGGTAGGCAAATTTTCCTAATAGGGGCTAAGGCATAACCCATTCCTATGGCTAACTCTTCTAAGTCTCTGGGGTTAGGTTAAGTGCTCACCTAATCACTAGAAGTGTCTTACAACTATGGAACTCTTAATGTCTAGAGGAGTCTTTATGCCTTGGATGAAGAAGTTGAAAGCTCACTCCAAAAGTGAGGTCAACACACATCATATCAACACATCATAAGAAATCATAAAGGAATCACAGAACGGCCTAACTTGAGTATGGGGTATGTGACTTAATGATCTAGTGTGTCAAGAGAATATGCTTGTGTACCAAGACTTTGCTATGCCTCTTTAGTTTAAGTTTCAATTTGAGTTTGGCTTTATTTGAATTTTTCCTTTGGATGATTTCAATTCAAATGATTGAATGATTTATTTTCATTTTTTATTTCCACTTTATTTGGTTAAAGTGAAGTTTAGATTTTCAAGAATGAATTAATTAATCTCCAAGATAAAAAAAAAATCATAGCCTAATTAAGTGTTTGAAGTGGCTTAGGGGTTAAGGATTGTGGCCTTGTCCTTAATCCTTTTCCCTAAGTTAATTTCATCATTCTAATCAAAAATATAATCAAAGAATTCAATCAATTAATTAATAAGATTGATTAACTCAATCTAAAATTCACTAGAATGGATTCCATTTTTGGATGAAACTCACCCTATTCAACATCATAACTCCTAATGAACTGAAATCTTCATCTTAAGATGAAAATTCATCCCAAAGATCTAACTAAAATCCTAAAGTATCTTAATTAATTTTTTTGTTCTCATTTATTTTGTTTGAATTTGAATTTTTATTTCATTTCTTTTCTTTGAAATTTAGTTTAATTTTCATTCTTGGTATAGTCTTCAATTCAGTTTGGTTTGAATTATTTCATTTAATTTTATTTGAATTGGTTCATTTGATTTAATGTATTTCATTTGTTTTATTTGATTTAGTTTGATATGGTGTTTTTACTTTGGTTTATTTTATTTGTATTAATGTTTTGGATTAAGTTATGTTGGTTTTATTTAGTTTGACTCAATGTTAACTTAGAGTATTTAGGTTAAGCTTTGATTTCATTGATTCAAGTTGTTTAATCATGAATTTATTAACTTAAGGTTTAATTACTCGTAATATGATTTATTAATTTCATTAATCTTTAAGTATGTAATTGATTAAGTTCTTTGACTTAGGATGTTTGGAGAACCATCCTAAGAGTTTATGTGGTTTGATTGAGATTAGTTCAAGTTGTTTCATGATTTAATGGATAAATGAATTCTCTTTATTCATTATTTGATTAACATTGACCTAGGAATTTGGAAATTCATCAATTCCCAATCCAAAGATTAATTGAGTTTGAAATTTTTATGGCAAGTGGGGTTACATGTTAATTTCATATTTCCAAAGTTTCATCTTGATTAAATTCATAATTTGGGTATAATTAAGGTTTTAATTATTTCATTAAAACTTAAATTAAGCCTAATTTGATGCAAATTATTTGAGGGTTTTATTTTTAGTTGATTTCTTTCTTGAAGATGTTTCCAAAGAGGGTTTATTCATAATTTTTGGACACTTGTTTGATTTATTATAATTTAATTAATTTTTGGTTAATTATTTGAAATATTTAATTCAATTAATTGCTTAATTTAGCCAATTTGTGATTTATTAAGTTTGGATGAGTGTCATTAGTGTTTTAATGTTCATTAAGGTTCATTAAGTTGATTTAAGGTTTTTTGATTCAATTTCATTAATTGATTCATTTTATATTAATTTATTTAATTAAAATGGAGGTTTATGATTTGAAATTTCATTCCTCATGAATTACATTACAATAATTCATGAAAACTTTTCCTATGACATGTTTTAACATCAATTTTAGTTCCCCAAAGTTTCATTTCAATTGGATTAATAGTTTGAGATAAATTAAGGGTTAATTGATTTCAATTAAACCCAAATTAAGACTAACATACCCAAAATTAATTGGGGATTTTAATTTTAATGGATTCCCCTCATCAAGATGAATCTATGATTCCAAGTTTGTATTTTTTGGACTTATATTTTTTCTATGAATTTTTGAATTTTTTGTGATTTTTAATTAAGTTTTAACCAATTTTATAGGGGATTTAGCCGTTTGGTAATGGCGGCCTGACATGGCAGCCATCGTGGCGCCTCTGTCATGTGGCATGGCACGAGTAGGCCACACGGATCCCGCATGGAATTCACGTCAAAAGTGGTGCCACGTGGGATCCTCGATCGTCTGATCGAAGATCAGACAGTCATGATAGATCTACGGCATCCTTAAGGGCTTAAATCGAGCTATCCACCTAAATCAAGGCCGTCCGATCCTAATAGAAGGATCGGACAACGGGAATTTAATCCCTCAATCCACCAGCAAGAGATGGATGTTGTCCGTCTTTTTTTGCTTAATCGCCAGAGAATTGCAATACAATTTCAATTCCAAATTGATCAGTGATCGATTTTGGACCCATCTATATGGTTGGATACAATTGGGGATCAAATTCCTTTCAAAAAGGTCTAAAACTAACGGCCTAGAGGCTTGGTGAGGGAGCATACCTTAATTCTGGAGATCATCGGTGATGGAATCGACTCCATTGGCTTCGTTTCACCTCGACGAAGGTGTGAATGAAGTTTGATAGCTTTCCTCCTCGTGGATTGATCCCTATACCAACATCGGTTCAATTTTTCGGTGGTGTTCATCATTTTTTGGCATGCCGGTGGTGAGAGGTTGGGGTGGCAATTCGTTTGAGGTCACCCCAACCTCTAGAATGTGTTGGAAGCTTCAATTAGATGAAATACCCTCTCCCTTGGATTTCACTATTAGAGGGGCTCAGTTTCCATTCGTTCGTCAGCGTACTGGCTGCGAGAGGCTGGGGGAAGGGATCAGATCTTCATCTCTTTCCTTGGTGGACGTTTTGGATTGAAAAGGGGGAAGGAATAAGCTCCCCCTCTGCTCTTTCTATAGTTGGCTGAAAGCTTGATTTATGGGATTTTTGGTGGCCGAAATCCTACCGTTGGTGGCGGCAAGACTGGCCAAGGGGTGGATTCAATCCCCATTGGCCTTGTGAACATGCTTGGATGAAGATTGGGAAGAAAGGATGCCTTCTTACTTATTTTTCATGTTTTCCCGAGCCTCTTCCTTCTTCTTCCTTCTTTTTTTTTCTTGCCTTCTTCCCTTGGAAAAGAAGAAAGCAAAATTCTTTTTTGCTTTGGCTTAGTGGCCTTCAATTGACAGCAGTCGTCATCTCTTTAGAGGTGGTTAAAGATCCAAGCTTACTTGGATATAGCCAAGCCATTTTCATGATGGAAGGAGGAGGAATTTACCAAAAATGTTTCCATTTGGTCCATGATCTCCATTTATTTCCTTTGTCTTTTAGGCTTTAGGCATCACTATCAAAGTTATTTAAACTAACAAGTAGCTGCCTACATCAAACTCAAATGAATTTGAGTTCAAATTTAAACTCAATTTTACTTGGATTGGAAAATTGAATCCAAATCAAGTGCTTTGATTCAAAGTGTTTTCTTTTAGTTTAATCCTTCTTAGTTTTGGATTTAATCATCTTTAATTGATGATTCATTGAGTTTTGATTTAATTAATTCATTTAATTTTGAATTTATTTTGAATTTCATTTTTATTTTAACTCATTTAGACTAAATGGGTTAATTTTGGTTCCAATTGAGTTCAAATGACCAATTTGACTCAATTGGATTGGGTTTGGAATTCAAGCATGCTTGATCACATGTGTGAGATGATTTGGATTAATTGATTTCATTTAATTTTAATTGGAAATCAATTTGAACCCATTTGACCCAAAGTGGGCATAATGGGTTAAGCTTGGGTGTCCTTTGGGTCAAATGACCAATTTGACCAAATTATACTCAATGGTGGGTTGGATTATGTTTGATTATCATTTTCAAATGATTTTTAGTAATCATATTGAGTTAATTTCAATTTGATTTGGGTTTGAACCCAATATGACCCATTTAGGGTTCATGTAGACTAAGTAGTCTAATTAACCCAATTAAGGCCTAAATGAATTTGAATTTCCTTAGATTCATGATGAAATATGTTTGTTTGATCATTTGAGATATTTGGAATGATTTAGTTTGGTCAAATTCTTGGTGGGTTGACCTTTGACTTAGTGGGACCAACCTAAGTTAAACCAATGTTAAATGAGTTGAGTAGATTTGACTTTGGATTTGGTTTCTTTATTTTAATTTGATTTTACTTTAATTTATTTAGATTTGATTTGATTTAATTCAAATTTGAAATTTTGGTTGATTCCATCTAAGCCAATTAAGTTAGCTTAAACCCAAAGATGATGCCCTAGGTCACTAAGTATAGTGTCCTAAGCACTGAATAAGAAGATTCTTTTTTGAGATTAGGATATCCTAATTACTGATTTCAGAGTTCAAATTAACCTCATTCAAAAATGAGATCAACAATCATCTGGAAGACTTATTTTCTCTTTTTCCTTTAGTGTGGATTTGGCCATGGATCATGTTGTACTTACCACTGCCCTTATTATCAAGTTTGATATGGGCTTTGAGCATTTCGATATCACTTATGATGGCTTTTCCATCAGCGCCATCAATAAAGAGGAGGTGGCTGATAAGAAGCCATTTCTTCAATTTAACTTGCAATCTGAGCACCTATTACAATCCCTACAAGCCCTCCATTCAAAGAAATAATCAAAGTCGAACTCTATAGTGGTGAAATTCTACCACTTAGGTTAGCACCACAAGAAAAGAGTAAACAAGTCATTGGTTCTAGTGAGCAAATAACCCCTCCATAAAATGCTCCACTCTTAGATATACTTGTGGAAGATCAAGTGAAAGTTGACTACAATGTCTTAGCACATCTTAGAAAGTTGTCAGCTAAGCTAAGCATATACGTTATCCTTGTCTCATCTAAAGAAATAAGGGAGTCATTAATCAAAGCACTACTTGATACAAAAATATGCTTAGCTCAATTGGCCGCTATGAGTCAAATTGAAGAAGAGACGTATTTCTCAAAACAAGTCTTAAGAGTTAGCTTCTTAGATGAAGACCTACTACTTGGGATGATAGAGCACAACTGCCCTCTATACATTATAGTAGATGTTGGCAAGTAGACTATCTAGAGTGCTTATTGACCCGGGTACATCGATCAACATTATGAGCTTAAGAACCCTTTCCTTCTTGAGGATTGACATCTCTAAATTCCAATCTAAAAAGATGATGTTGAAAGGATACAATTAACAAGGTGAGAAGGCCTTAGGTTCTATCACACTACCTTTAAAGATAGATGATTGGAAGATTGAGGCCAAGTTTCATATAATAGATTCAGATACATCCTTTAATGCTTTGCTAGGATGGCCTTAGATTCATAAAAATAATATGGTACCATCTTTGCTCCATCAGTGCATCAAATTCATATGAGATGACATAGAGTATTATGTCAAAGGAGATTTGAAACCATTCTGAGTACATGAGGTTAGGATTTATAAAGATGTGGCTTACTATCTCTCCAAGAAACAAACTGTCTATTCTCATGAACTAATTTAAAATGAAAAAGAAAAAGAAGAAAAAGAAAATGAAAAAGAAGGAAAGAAAATAGAGCGAGAAGAAGATCTTTGGGAGGAAGTAGAGCCTCGCATTACATTTCACCACTCCTTTCCAACGAGTGGGTGAGATGTCCTAACCTCCTCCAAGACGAAAAGAGGCAAGCTTAGAGGAAGCTCCAAGGTAGGATGACCTCCATATCTACCACCAACTCAGAGATTTGTCCCAACATCAATGAGTTCACCTATTATCTACATAGACTTAGAATCTAGTTCAAAGGATGAGTCTTATGTAGTGAGCACAACTTCCACCTCCCGACTTCAAAAGACTCAGTTGGAGGTGACACTTGAGCTAGATAGTGATGGGATCAAAGTCCCTAAACAAAACATAAGCGTATATGAATCTTCATTATGTGAAACTATAAGACAACATGTGATCTCTTTAATTCTAACCTCAGTTTATCCATAAAATATTCATGGTTTGGTGGTTAAATATGCTCCTAAATTACATACAAATGTTAAGCCTTTGAGATTTTATCAAGGTGTATCATCCGCAAGCTTGAGAACTAATGTAGAGCTTGAGGACAATTCATATAAAGAATTAATAGAATTACCTATTGATTAGTACTTATATTATATTCTAAATTTAGCACAGAAGGGTTTAATTTTTCATACATGGTCTAAGCACAAATCAGAGTACTTTAAAAAGTTGTGAGCTAATAAATGCAAGAACTCGCAATTAAGACCATGATTGGGATTTGATATAGTAGGTCCAGTGGATGATGATGAATACTGCCTAATCATCACCAACTACTTAGAGTCTGATAGGTTTGTCCTTAAAACACCAAAACATATGATGAGGTGTATTTAAAAATCTTAGAGATTCCAGATAACCTCCAAGTTAGAGATGCACCCTCAAAAGTAGAGGAGGAAATCAAGTCAACAATGGATGAGTTGAAGGAGATCAACTTGGGCATTGAAGATGATCCACGACCAACAAACATCAGTTCCTTGTTGAATTAATCTGAAATCAATGACTTAGTTAGGGTACTCTTAGAGTTTAAAGATTGCTTCGCATGGAGCTATGAAGAAATGTTTGAATTAGCTCATGAAGTTATAATTCATAAACTAGCAATTTAGCTTGAAGTAATCCCTATCAAGCAATATTTCATAAGTCAAGATGTTAATTTATGTTGGTTTCATCTCGAAAGTAGCATCATTCTAGTCAAGTAGTAAAATGGCCAAATTTTCATATTCATTGACTTTAGAGATCTCAATAAAGCATGTCCCAATGATGAGATTTCATTACCTATACTAGAGCTGATGGTGGACATTATCTCATCTCATGAGGTCTTCTCATTCATGATTGGCTAATCTGGTTATAATTAAATTAAGATGTCACTTGAAGATGAAAAAACATTGCATTTAGAATGTTAATCATAATCTATTGCTATTGGGTCATCCCTTTCAGACTCAAAAAGTTGGCACCACATACCAGTGAGCCATGACTCAAATTTTTGATGAACTCATTCATCACTAAGTCAAATGTTATGCCGATGATCTCGTGGTCAAAAGCAAAGAAAGGGAAGACCACCTATTTGACTTGAGAGTAGTTTTTGAGTGATTGAGGTAATACTCAAATCCCATTGTATAATTCTTATAGAGGCAAACTATCCATTCATTGAGAAGCATTGCCTAGTTCCCATCTTTTCCACTTAAAATCTATGGAACTTCATGCTTTCTCACAAAGTCAACCTAATTTCTAAAGTTAATCTACTATAATATCTCATCACAAGGCTGACACTATCCAGACAATTGGCACGATGGTCCATGATCCTATCATAATTTTATTTTAGATTCTTTCCCCTTTGTGTCATGAAAGGCGAGCGCTTGTAAACTTCTTAGCTGTGCATCCCCTCCCTGCTGATTCTCCACTAAATAATGACCTTCTAGATGAGCAAATAAAAAGCGTAGGGGATACAAACAACCACTATAGGAATTTTATTTAGAAAACCATGTAGATCATAGGGGTTCTTATTTAGGTATTTAAATATGTCATTAAGGGATAAATTTATTATCCTAGATAGATTTAATTACTTAATAAGGACTCCTAAGGCTGATGGGTATTTGATGTACCAAAACTTTTTTTTCTAAACTACATGGAGAAGTAGAACGAGATTTATTTTACTGTAAGGTTCACAGTCCCCTATAAGGGTAAGCCCTTATAGTTAATTATATCTAAGGGGAAAAAGAATTCATCATAAGAATACTCTTGATTAAAGAAATTGATCTTTATCTCTATGGATTTCAAAGTTTATCTTAAAAGGATGGTTAATTCATGAATTCAAAATGGAACGCTTCAAAAGGGAAGAGTTCTTTTCAGAAGCTAATCGAGAATAAGTATAACATTATTATTGATACTGGGATGCCTAAAAAGCATTTCAAATATCCTAATGTTGGGCTTTACATTTTCAAAATTAAAGTTATTGAGATTATGAGTTGGCATTTTATTATAAATCTAAGACTTAGACTATTACATCACAAAACTATAGAAATTCCTAGAAGTTGAAGATTTATTTTAATAGGATGCTTTAGAATTTAAGTCTAAGAGTGCTTCTGACATAAGTCAAAAGCTCGATATAGTCTAATCACATGAACTTAGGAATTATCCTTTCTTTCTCTCACTTGAGAAAATAAACCTATCTCTAACTTTTCTTGGACTTACTTCTTGCTTAGAAGGGGTTGCTAACTAACACCATCTAATTAATTTTAAAACCATGATTCAAGTCTTATGTATGCAAGATTGCTGGACTATTGTATTTATAAAAAAAACTTAAAAGCCTAAACTCATTCCCTAACCCTAAGATAATGGCTGGTGTGTTATGCGTCTAACTAATGCAATAATTTTTTATTTTTATGAATTTTGACTCATAATTTTATTTAAAGGTTTTAGGTATGAAAACCATGCCAAAGATGAGATGCAATTAGAAAAAAGTCATGGGCTAAATTAATAATATAAGCCACACTTACTAGAATGGGTGGTCATCCTCACAGGTTAGATGCCCCCTTATATGCAATAGGTGAAGCTCCCAATTCAAGAAGTAAAAAAGAATATGCTTGTATGGTTCACAAAGTCTAATTATTTCTAGGTATTTTAGTTTTCTATACCTTGGGCTTTATTTATAGTGAGGTTATGAGTTATTTATTTATGTTTGATATATTTTAATTTAATGAAGTAGAAAATTAAATTTTCTTAAGAGTCTAATGAATCCAGGTTTCATAACAACACATAGTAATCACAAAAAAAAACCTATGGAAAGTATACAATTTTATTGTGCACCCTAAAATAAATCAAGTAAAATTTAATTAAATAAAATAGGCTAGTGCAGTCGGGTACTATTATACAACTTAGAAAGAAAAAGTGGGCAGTCGAACTCTAGCCTTATACAGCGTGGCATGGAACTAAAAGTTTGATCTATGGAGTCTTCATTTAGATCATCACCTTCTTTAGAGACCTCCTCAAGCTCCACATGGGAATGCCAAATAGGTATAATCAGCTCCTACTAATCTTAAACCCTATAGATCCAAACCTATTTCTATGCTCAAATTATATTTTAAATTCCAAAATAAAATCTTAAATCTTGTAAAACAGACATCAAGAAAATATACAACACACCAACAAATATAATGCAAATATATGGACTTAGAGCTAATGGCTACCATGCCCACCTGTTCTATTTGGTTATACTAAGGGACTTAAGAAGCACCTACAAGTAAACACTATTTATTATATTTTATGATAACGTTCCTTTTAAGTACAACCCCCTACAGAAAATAGCGTTAGCCTAAAAAGAATGCCCTAACATCCAGACCAATGTGCAAACAATCCTAACCATTCAGTCTAAAATAACACACCACAAAATAATAAAAAGTATCAAATCACAATCAACAAATCAATCAACCTAATTTTAGAGTCGGTGACCAAATAATCTAGTGTGTAAAAAGAGGGCTAGTGTGTCAACTCACTCTCTAACCCTAAGATATTGGCTGGTGTGTTATACATCTAACTAATGTAATAATTTTTTTGTTTTTGTGTATTTTTGACTCATAATTTTATTTAAAGGCTTTAGGTATACAAATCATGCCTAAGATGAGATACAGTTAGAAAAAGGTCATGGGCTAAATTAATAATAGAAGGCATACTTCCTTGGAATGGGTGGACATCCTCATAGGTTAGATGCCCCCTTATATGCAAGGTGAAGCGCCAAATTCAAGAAGTGCAAAGAATATGCTCGTATGGTTCACAAAGTCTAATTATTTCAAGTGTTTTAGTTTTCTATACCTAGGGCTTTATTATAGTGATGTTATGAGTTATTTATTTATGTTTGAGATATTTTAATTTAATGAGATAGAAAATTAAATTTTCTTGACATTCTAACACATCTAGATTTCATAACAACACGTAGCAATCACATAAAGAAACCTATGAAAAGCATACAGTTTTATTGTGCACCCCAAAATAAATCAAACAAAATTTAATTAAATAAAATAGACTGGCGTTGCCATGTATTGTTGTACACATTGGAAAGAAAAAGTGTGCAGCTGAGCTCTTTCCTTAAACAACCTGAGCTAGAACTAAAAGTTTGATCTATGGAGTCTTCGTTTAGATCATCGCCTTCTTCAGGGACCTCCTCAGGCTCCACAGGGGAATGTCAAATGGGTACAATCAGCTCCAGCAAATCCTAAACCTCACAGATCCAAACATAATTCTATGCTCAAATTACATTTTAAAATTCCAAAATAAATTCCTGAATCTTATAAAATAGACATCAGGAAAACATTCACCACACCAACAGTTATAATACAAGTATATGAACTTAGTGCCAATGGCTACCAAGACCACCTGATTTATTTGGCTATACTTAGGGACTTAAGCAGCACCTATAAGTAAATAATATTTATAATATTTTATGATAGTGATCTCTTTAAGCACGAACCCATGCAAAAAAATAGCATTAGGCTAAAAAGAATGCCCAAAAATCTAGACTAACGTGTAAACAATCCTAACAATTCAGTCTAAAATAACACATCACAAAATAAGAAAAAGTATCAAATCATAATCAACAAATCAATCAAACCTAGTTTTAGAGTTGGTGGCCAAATAATCTAGTGTGTGAAAAAAGGGCAAGTGTGTCAAACCTATATTAGGGTTCTTTAAGTTGAAGTTTTAATTTAAGTTCAATGTTTATTGAATTACCGTCAGGTGGTTTCACTTTATATGATTTAGTTGATTCCTAATTTTATTTTAAATTTTAGTTCATTTTTATTTTAACGTTGAATTTAGGTTTTAAAGAGTGAAAAAGAGGTTGAACCTTGCTTATGGCAAAGCACAACCTACTTAACACCCTAACGAGTTATTTTAATATGTCTTATTCACATAATTTGCATAGTTTAAGTTAATAATTTGGTTAGTCGATCTAACTAAAGTTTGACTACTTATATTTGGAAAGATGAATTTATATAATTTAGATTTTGCTTTGTTTCATTTCAAACTAGATGATTTAATGATAAGCCTAGTTAAAGTTTAGTTATGTTCTTTTCAATTTTGGTTAACCAAATTAAGTATCCCCTTTAATTAAGAACTTAATTAATTTTAATTGAATTTAAGTGACCAATTCAAATAAGGTTCAATGATTAGTTAAGGTATGTTCCATTGATTATTTACTAAATTCAAATAACCAAATTAATAATTGATCAATATTTAATTAAGTTTGCTTATTTACATAATTCCCTCAGTTGAGATTTGATAAATGTTTGTTGAATGTTCTTAGTTAAATTTTCAATTTATTTGAAGCTTGGTTGATTATGTTGCATGGTTGATTTGATTAATCTATAGTTATTTGAATTTATTACAACTAGCTTGATTAAAGTATGATGAACGATCAATTTGATGTTCATGATTATATTGATTAATTGATCTAAATACTTAGGGTTTGATTATTAGTTAGCTTAGTTTATCTTGTTAAAATTATTTTGTTCAAACTGAGCTTAATTTTTGTTAAGTGTTTGATAGACTTATTTAAAATAATTTAGTTTTGTTAAATAATTAATTAAGTTAATATGATATTTCATTATCAATTTGATTAGAATCTACATTAGTTAAAAGTTGATGGATTAATTAAGTTTAATTTGGTTGGAAGATTAATCCAATTAACATAAGATTGATGATTAATTAAGCCTTTATTTTATTAAGTGATTAATTTGATTAAAAATTTAATTAAGGAGCTTAATTTACTTAGTGATGAATTAAATCAACCCTAATTACATGATTATGCATTAACTTAATTAGATGCTTATCAAGATAAATTAATCAACATAAACAAAACCTAATTGATGATTAGTTATGTTAATCATGATTGATTTGATTAAATGGTTGACTCAATTAAAATTGGCTTAGTGATTGATTAATCTTTAACTTATCCAATGGTTGATTTTAATTAAGATTTTAATTAAATATAAATTTAATTCATTATAATTGATTAAATTAGATGTTTAGCTTAGGTGATTTATCCAAATAAAGATCAATTATGATTAATTTAGTTTAGGTTAAATCAAAAGGGTAATTGAATCTTAATTAAATTTACAAAGGTTTGATTTTTTTTTATTGATTATATTTTTAGATGATTTAAGTCAATTAATTAACTTTAATTGAAACCTAATTTAATTTGATCTCACATGATTAATTTTGACTGATGATTAAATTAATGATTGATGATTTAGGTTGACTTAGTTGAGACCTATTTGAAATTTAATTAATATTTAATTAGGTTTCATATAGTTAATTTAATTAAATTTAGGTCTATGTTTGATTAGATTTAGGTTTGATTTGATTTAAATTGACTATTATGTGATATTTACTTGATTCAATTTAGAGTTTAGTTAATGAGGACTTAAGTATTATTTTATTTATGATTTTAGTCTGATATTTTAATTTATTGGAACTTAGCTTTAATAAATTCAATTATTGTTGATTTTAATATTTTTTTTAAAACCTAATTAGGCGATATTTAGACTTATGTGGTTCCAAGGCATTATATATATATATATATATATATATATATATATATATATATATATATATATATATATATATATATATATATTAAGGTTCTCTGATGCTTTTATTAATTTTTATAATTTTGGTCATTTGTAATTTGTTATTTGATTTAAAATGACTCAGAACTTAGAAATTTAATAACTTTTGATCGAGGAGGCATTTTATTTGAAATGTTTATTGGTAGTGGATTTCATTACTAATTTTATTTTTCCAAGATTTCATCCCAATCATATATGTATTTTGGGCATAATTAAGGTTTGAATGTTTCTAATAAAATTAAAATTAAACCTAAAATATTGAGAATTAAATGAGACTTTTAATTTTTCTTAAATTTTGTTATGAAAGAGAAATCTAAAGAGAGTTTATTTGAATTTCTTAGATTTTCATTTGATTTGTTGTAATTTTTCTAATTTCGGCCTATTTTAGTAGAGTAATTAACTTATTTAATCCCCTAATTAGGTGATTTTAGAGTTTAGTGAATTCCAGGAAATTTTAACATTTTTATGAGGTTCATTGGTGTTCTTTGTAATGGTTTGAACTATTTTTAATTAATTAATTTTTAAAATTAGATATTTGAACTTCAAAATTCAAAACTTTTTTATCCAATTATTATTTTGCCTTGAAACTATTATGGTATGTGTGTCTTAGCCTCAATTTCAATACCTAAAAATTTTAAATTAATTTAATAAATATTTTAGTTTTAATTAAAAAAATTTAATTTTCATTTAAACTCAAATTAATTTTAAAATATTTAAAAAAATATTAGGGCTTTTGTATTTATTGAATTTGTGGTGAAAAAATGAATCCAATAAGCTCTTATTTATGATTTTTCATTAAGTTGTTTATTTTCTAAGATTTTAGAGTTTCAATCATTTTAAAGTAATTTTAAGATTAAAAAGATTCCCTGTTTTTTACTTAACCCAGTCTGGCATGCTTTACATGTTTCAGCCAATGATTGGTCCACGGGTGCTTGCCGTGGTCTTTTGGGTGGGAAATAGGATTCATTTGGATCGTTCGATCGGAGATCAAATGGTCTAGGTGAATCCCATGGATTTAAGGAGGATTTGAATCAGGATTTAGGCTTTTGATCATAGCCATCTGTTCAAATCAAAGAAATGGACGGATAGGGATTTATCTTCCCCATTTTTTGCGAGAGGGTTGGAACCGTCTGCCCCTAAGCTCAATTTTCTGGCGATTCGAGACGGAATCTCCAGCTATTTTACACCAGTGAGCTTCGGCGAGATGAGAGCAAGTGATTTCAATGGTTTTTACTAACATTCCATGGCCTAAGCATATCAAACAATAAGATCTAAGTTTTGGCTAATGGCATAAAAGATTACCTCACTGAAGCCTTAATTTTCGTTTCAGATTTGATGCTCACTTCAAGGTGAAGCTTCCACGTGATTTTTCCCTCTTGCCTCCTCTTGGATCATCCTAGAGGTAGAGCATCACCACCTTCACTAGAGATTGGCCGAATTTGATGGTTTAGAGGCTGGGAGGGTTGGGAAATGGCACGGTTTTACTCCTCTGATAATAATGGAGATGTGGAGAGTGCTGAAAAAGAAATTCAGTTGAAAACACCTCCAATCTTCCAGCTATATTTATTTGATGATTTTGAGCCTTTTAAAATAGCTTAATTTGATCAAATTGAAATTGGTTGATTTTTTTGACATGGTAGAGCCTATATGGGTCAACTAGATCAAATGGCTTGGTTGACGACTTTGAATCTCAATTGGATTTATTTTTGGGTTTATTAGTATGTGTATATTGATTCTACTCTTTTTAATTGATTTAATTTTAATTTTATTTGATTTTTTTGGACTTAGTTGATTTTTCTTGGACTTAGATGCTTCTGAACGTAAATAAGCTAATAGGGTCAATCAACTCAATTAACTCATTTAAGGGTTAATTGAATTTAAAATTTAGTGTAAATATATTTCATTTAGTGTTGGCTCTAGTTTGGTTTAAATCAAAAGTGATTGTACCAATCTAAATAATTTGAGCTAGGTCAGGTCTAAGTGGGATCCCTTGGCTTAATCTAGATTGTCACCCTAAGGTGTTTGGCTTTAAGTTTAATTTTGATTTCATATTTATAATTGATTTAATTTGTTAATTGGTTTTGATTTTATCATGAACCTAGTTACTATATATAGTATTTTAAGTATCTAATTAGGAATCTACTAATCTAAGATTAAAGATCCTAATTTCGAACACTAGAATAATGTCAATCTCATCCAAAAATGAGATCAACAATACTTTTATTTTTTTTTAAAGCCTTTGAATGCATACAATATATTAGTCCAAATTAATTGTTGGAAGTAATGCATAACTTGAACTTATACCCCCTATAAGAGATCATTGAGATTTATAAGTCTCGTTCGAAATCTAATATACTGCAATTAGATCTTTAAGTTATCAAGATAAAGACAACATAATTATTAATGGTTTTTTTTCAATGAAAATTACTTATGATTTCTAAGGCTTATGTCTTTGTAATACACATACAAATGAATTTTCTAAGATATATATATATATATATATATATATATATATATATATATATATATATATATATATATATATATATATATATATATATATATATATATATATATCAATGATCTCAAAATATAAAAGTCCTAAAAAATTTATTTGTATGTGTGCTATGAAGACATAAGCTTCAGAAAGCATAAGTAGAGGGTTTTAACCTTCCAAGTATGCCTTCTAAGTCATTTATTTTTCTAATTATTTTTGAACCTGTATCTTTTGTGTCTTTTAGCTTTTTAAGGTAGTTAAATAAAGTTGTACCTATTGCGTGCTAAAAAAACCGTCAGAATGTGAAAGTTCTGCCTTTTGTCGATTAGTCCACATAGGTAATTAAAGAAGCGAGCAGACACTCATTTTAATGTGGAAAATCTCGAAAGGGGAAAAACGGCTGCCAAAAAGCTTCACTATGTATCTTTTGAGTACAAAGTCTTCGATAACGGGATTACAAAATTGCATATGAGAGAGGAATAACAACTATAATGATCGTTGTAATTATTACGATGGTGGAGATCATCTTTGGTGGGAATCGGTCAATTAGTGACGGCGGTGGCGTGGCGGTGGTTGATGGTCTGAGTGCGATCTTGCTTGGGGTGCGATCTTGCTTGGAGGATCTTCAAGCTTCAGAGCTCTCTCTTCCTCTTCACTTGAGCTTTTCCTCTTCTTCCTCGCTCAGACTCTTTTTTTCTTGCTTGGGTTCCTCCTCTTCTTGTTGACTCTTCCTCTTCTTCTTTCTTCTCTTCTTCTTCCATGCTGCTCTTCCTCTTCTTGCTTGGACTCTTCCTCTTCTTCAGACTCTTCCTCTTCTTCCTTTTGCACCTCTTCTTCTTTACTTGTTTTACTCCTCTTCTTCTTCACTTGCTTGACTCTTCATCTTCACCTCTTCACTTCACTTGGCCTCCCTCATGAGGAATGAAACTGTTATAGATGGGAAGAGGCATTCTGTAAATTCATGTAAAGCCCACCACTCCCCTCGTCGGACTGTCAGGATGATTCCTTTGATCATTTGATGTATTTTGAGCATTTGGATGCCCAAATGAAGTCGAATTATGAGATCTTAGGCTCGTTAGATCCGGCTCGTTGAGACCTCGATTTGACTATAAACACTTCACATTTGACAGCTGTTATAGGATTTAATTGATGTCCCAAAGATTCCAATGATATTTTAAGTGTTTGATCTCGATCGGTTTTGACTCAAAATCATATCGCTTTCGACATCAAGATTTGTGTTTTGACTAGTGGTATTTTGAGAGTCATATCAGTACCTTATGCAAATTTTTGAGTGTATCTAAAACTTCTAAGGTCTACACCTTTTGAAATTTTTACCCTTTAATATTTTTGAATGTATATATATCGTTTAAGACTTTTAGATTTCTAATATTTTTAAGTACATATGTAGCTTATGTGGGTTTTATTATAGGATTTTTTTAATGCACATATATCTTCTAAAAATTGTAGCCTTCTAAGCTTTTTGAATGTGCATGTACCTTCTAAGATTTTTAGCCTTTTGAGATTATGAATGTACTTATACTTATAAGCCTTTCAACCTTCTATAATTTTTGATATACCTATACATTTTGAGGTTTTTAGTATTTTAATATTTTCTGATGAGTAGAGATCTTTTCAAGTACTTTTACTCTTATAAAGTCTTTTTATTGAGGACCTTATCCACTATTAGCTTCCTATCAAGGCTACCTCAAGGGCATGCCTTCTAGTGGTTGTGAGTGGAGACTCCGTCTACCACTTACCCTTATAAGATCATTCTAGTAAGTACCTTGTCTATTATTAGCTTTCCATCAAGGCTTCCTCGCAAGTATATCTTATAGGAGTTTTATAACATGCAATGTCATTTATAAAATAAAACTTCATTGATAATAAAAACTTGCTTGAAAAATATTAAATTTTATATTCAAATAAACTCTATTATACTTTTTAACAAAGTGAGAAACTCAACTTTTTTGTGTTAAAAAGCTCAAGCTTTTTGTGTTTCTTCTATGATGAGATTGGTCTTCATCATTTGTTTAATGGTTTGACAATTTAGATATTCAAAATTCTACATTTTCATTATAATGTCAGCCCAAGGTATGCTTAATACCAAATAATCAAAAGGGTTATGCTGGAATTTATATGGAAGATGTTCTTGATCTTTTATATATTTGTCATTCTTTTGTTAAAATAATAGTATAACACCTTTAGGGGTATGCTTGCATTTATTCAATGCATTTTCAAACTATTTTTATGTGTACTAATGGCCTTATCTATAGTAGTTTATGTGTATATTTGATGAACAAGGTTAATATAAGAAGAGACTATTTGTTGCTTTAAGGAGTAAAAAGGTCTGGGTCAAAGTCTTCAAAGAAAAATGTTTCACATTAACTTTGGATCTACTCTAGATGTTTGATGAGCATTCACAAAAAATTATTAAGACTTTCTTCCTCATTTTGCCAAATTCAGAAAAAAAAAAAAAAAAAAAAACTTAGCTAGTTTGGCAAAATTATGAATGTGTTCACTATAAAGATAACACAACCTGCTATGAGTTCATCCCATAAGAGTTCTAGCAAAGGCCAAACAATGGCTTGATTTAAAGCTTTGAATATGTATTATTGTCTTATAGTGATCGATATTTTGTAAGTGTTTGCCTCTTCTGTGCATTTATCGCATTTTATTTTAAATATTCACTCTTCTCACATAGCATCTTCACTAAGATCATCGCATCATCCATGTCTAATGACAAAAGAGTGAGGATGAGAATGAAAACAGTAAAAAAAAGATACAATAAAGAGAGAGAAATAAACAAAAGGAGTGTTTAAGGTATTCATATGACAAATTTTGTGAGAATAATTAAGGAACTAAAATCTGAAAAAAAAAAAACATAATTGCCCGACCTAAATTTATCTATAAAAAAACCTATGGAGACTCCTCACATATAACCATATAATCAAATTTTTTTAGGGTTAAGATAAACTCCTAGGAGGATGTGTCCTACCTAATTAATTACATCTTTGGAGATACCTAAGAATATTCTTGATTAAAGAAAATTTGCTTATATTTTATATATCATCATAGGAATAGACAAAAAGATTATTGTCATTTTAATAAGGAATATCTCATATTTGCAAAGTTAAATAGAGCCACTAGACAAGTAAAAGGTGAATCATCATGACCCAGTGGCTGGTCATCTCTCAATAATGAGGGTCTATAAAATGACATCAACAAATATATCAATGGATAGAATGGACTCAAGAGGGAGTCAAAATTATGCATAAAAATTTTTCAAGACATAAATTTAAACTAATCAAGATTTTATTGATCCATCTTTCTCAGTTATCCAACCTTAAGCTATCATGAAAATAATAATAATAATAATAATAATAATAATAATAATAATAATAATAATAATAATAATAATAATAATAATAATAATAATAATTGTATAAGTATTGTTGCGTGCTAAAACCGATTTGGTAGAGTAAAGTTTACTTAGCCTGTTGTGAAATCCAACACACACACGGGTATTTAAAGAGTGAACAAGAAAACTCCAAAATTTTTATGTGAAAAATCTCAAAAAGATGGAAAAAACCATGGGGCCTAGCCCAGTAAAAAGCTTCCACTATGGATCTATTTCAGAGTACAAAATCTTCCGATAAGGATTACGTATATGAGAAAGGAACGATATGTAGTCCGCGTTGGTGGTAATTCAGTGGTAGCGAGATGATGCGAGCAATGAGGACATCGGCCAGCGATGAAGGTTGTCATGATGGAGACCGGCGAGAGGTTGGCGGCGGTGAGGATCGGTGGCACGGCGGCGGCGACGGCGGTGGTTGACGGCCGTCAGTGGTAACGCGGTTGTCTTGGAGGATCTTCAAGCTTTAGGGCTCTTCTCTCTCTTGCTTGGGCTCCCTTATGAGAATGATGGGATATTTATAGGTGGAGGAGTGGCATCTGTAAATACATGCAAAACCGCACTCCACTTCATGGATGACCATGATCCTTTGATCATTTGATGTATTTTAAATATTAGAATGCTCACATGAAGTCGAAATTTTAAGATCTTGGGCTTGTTAGATTCGGCTCGTCGAGACGCTCGATTTGACTATAAACACTCCATATTTTAAGAGCTTTTTAGAGATTTAACTGATATCCCAAAGTTTCTAATGATATTTTAAGTGCTCGATCGAGGTTTCAACTTGGATCAGGTTGCTTTTAGCATCAAGATTCGTGCTTTAAAGTATTTTAAGTATCATATCGTTGCCCCTATTTTGGATATCATTATTTCAATTATCCAAATATATTATATATATATATATATATATATATATATATATATATATATATATATATATATATATATATTCAAATATTTGAAGATTAAATTCTTGATGAAATTTGCGTCATTAACATATTTTTAGAAACAAATCTTCTGGGAGAACAATATTGTATAAAGCGAATGTAGGGCGTGGATGAGTGTAAGTATGAGCGCGAATTTAGATTCGCTATCCGGGCCCTTACAAGAGCTTGTGGGTGCAGCCACGCTCAGGGCTTCATTGTGGCACATGGCGTGAGCGTCTGCAGCGCCGTCGGGCCCTCAATTGGTCGTAAAGCAGCCTTGCAGTGTGGGTCGAGCGTGAGTGGAGCGATGTCTGAATCGAGCGCCCTTAGTCTGGCGTGCGATAATGCGCGAGTTAAGCGCAGTGCGGCAGCTGGTGTGATTGGCATGTCGCGGCAGGGCCGCGGTTTTGATTGTTTGGTTTGGTTTGGTTTTGATGATTTGTATTTAGAGGTTAATTAAAACCCACAGGGCTAAGGAAAACCTCTTGATACTGGTGCTTCTCTTCTTCTTGAGTGAGGGGTGGTCGATTTTGTCGTTGTTTCGGTTTTCTGGTTTGAGGCGATCAAGGTTCGCGGTTCCAACTTTTTTTGGTAGGAAATTGGATTTCTTACGACTTTAATGGATGATTCAGCAGTTGATAACCACCAAGATAGCGAGGGAGCGTTAGCCAGGAACTATCGTTCAAACGACTCAGAAAGTTTGGTTGGTAATTTATAAGCATCATCAGAGGGAAATATCTTCCCTCTCCTCTCTTTTTTTTATCTTTTTCTCATATGTATGTTTATCCTTTTTGTCAGATCGTAGGCAAAAAATTTTATAACAAGCTATCCGTGAGCGAGAGAGTTAAAAAAGGAGGCGCCTAAGCATTGGGGTGAGTGAGTTGCTTTTACAAAATTCAAAATTCTCGCATTTTGTCATTTCCCTCTTTATTTATTATGTATATTCAGGTGATTTAAGAAAACCCATAGTGACATAGATGATATACCATCCTGTCACATCGATAGTTTAATGGTGTTCAGAAAGTTTTTCTTCCCTAATGAGTTGGTGGCCATTATTGCCAAAAGATCGAGCCGCTCACCTGGGTACTTTACTTTCAGATGATTCTTCATGGGATTGCGATTCCCTTTGCTCGAGTTGATTGAGATATTCAAAATATGTGGTGTAGCTTTGTCAATTTTCATTTCGAGCTTTAATGGTCATCCATTTGGTGTTTCTTGAGAGCGTGGTGTTACTTTGAACATCAAATACTTGTGTCGAATGTGCGATTTACATGTGATACCAGGACGTGTTTCTTATCGACTATAAAGAATTGGATAGAATTTTCAGACGGATCAATCTAGAAATTGGTCTAATGGATTCTTTTTTGTGAAAATGAGTGGGGCCTTCCGAGATGGGGAAGATTGAATGACCTTCCGATCCATTGGATGTCGGAGAATGAGATCGCAACTCTTAATATCTCGATGTAGGAAGCTTGCAACATGAGTTACGCCACATTGGCAAATATATAGTTGAAGATAGAATGTTCAAGGTTGGCCTTTCTATCCGGCGGAGATCTCATTCTTTCCACTAAAGAGGTCAAGTAAAGGTGATGAAAGGTCTCCTCATATTCATAGGGTTCTTTCAAGAAGCCCGCCATGAAATCGGTGGTCAATGTTTCTTCCCTAAAGAAAAAAGAATACGCCGATATTCAAGGAAGAAGATGTTCACCCCGCCGACCTCGAGAGTTTAGCTTTCAACTCATGATGGGGAGTTCATTTCTCAAAGCACATTCTCAAGAGGTGTTAAATCACATATGACGGGCCAACGAGTGATGAATTGGTATGTTGTCTTTCTTTCTTCTTCTTCTTTTCTTTCTTTTCTTTTGTGTAATATTTATGATGGTTTTTTTTTTTATAGGTAACTCAAACATTAGGGGATGGCTCATTTGGTGTCGCTTTAGAAAGTGGAATACTGAATTTGTGAAGATAAAATATCTGCAAGAGTATGAGAAAGATGAGTATTAAAGCCAAAGAAGTGGCGACTTTGGAGGATCACCGACTGGCGTAATCGAAGCAGAACATGTCGACTTCTTTCTCTCGCGAGGTGGAGCGCACTCGTGATGAGTCGATTGAGGTGAGGATGAGACTCGTCGAAAGAGAAAAGACTCAAGGCACTGGCACGAAAAGAGAGAGCTCAACTGAGAAGAAAGCATTACGATCTTCTGAAGGAGCATATAATGTCGGCAAGCAAATGAAATCTCCTTGAAGGCGTGGAAGACTTTAAGAACTCTGGCTTATCTCGGTACACAAAGACCATGTTCGTGGAAGCTCGTAATCATATACTTGATGTTGAAGTGAAGGACTTAGAGCATCAATGTTTAGAGGAGGGCTTCATCCGAAGGTTCCTAAAAGGAATCCGCTTAGTACATCGCAAGATCGGAGCTAGTATTGAGGATCTATCTCCTAGCCAAGTATCCGAAGACTCTTTCTCCGATTCAGGAGATAAAAGAGTTGAGAGTAAGTCCAAGGGAGTATCTCCTAGTGGTGAGGAGGATGTTGATATCACCAACTGATATGATGTAGCATCTGAGGTTGCATTTTTTTTTTATTATTAGTGTGTATCAGAATCTTGATTCTTTCTTATATCATCATGTTAATGCTATCAAAAAAAATTTTTCATGATACGCTTTTGTTTTGTTTTTACCTATCCGGGGTAATTGGTCGGAATATTATTCAACGATGTTAACCTGATGAGGTCAATTGAAAATCCTTTTGACCTATCCGAGGTTGTTTGTCAAGCCGCCGATGACGCGTTAACTCGGTGGAAGAGGTCGAGAAGTCCACCAAGGACCTTTTGACCTATCCTAGGTTGTTTGTTAGAGTCTTTACCATGAAATTAATCTTCTGGAAGAGGTGGTGGAAAGTCCCTTGGGATTGATCATGCTCGATTGAGATATAATGTGAGTTGTATATTTCAAGTGAGGATTAAATGAAGAAGAAACAAGTTTGTAAGAAGAAAGCTATAAATTTATTACTCTGATAAGTTCAGTGATACAATCATAAGACGATTTTAACACGGATATGAATTTTAAGAGAAAATGATAACAACAACAACAACAAGTCTGTATCCCACTAAGTGGGGTTGGCTACATGAAGAGGAAATGATAAACGAGACAAAATAAAAGTGATAATTATGCGAGGAATTACCGATAATATATTTTGGAGATTCTGTTCCAAGTTCGAGGTAAAGTTTTTCCTCTGATCCTTGAGCTTGAATGTTCCCGGCTTTACCATACTATAACCACATATGGGCCATCCCAAAGAGGTGAGAGTTTATTGTTGAGGGGCTTTCCTGCACTGAGACTTCATGGACCAAGTCACCGGCATATGGACGAGGTTTTACTCTTTTGGAAGTGATGAGCTACCCGGATAGGAAGCACCAAAGTAGCCATGTCACGAAGTTTGGAGTAGTCCGGTGTCGGAGTTTTTCTTCATTACCATCATGATCGAATAATTGAACTCTTGGACTTGGAACCCCGATATCTACTGGTATAATAGCTTTTATGCTGAAACACAAGTTATATGGTGTCTCACCAGTCGGGGTTTGCGATGTAGTGCAGTAAGCCCAAAGAACATTAGAAAGCTCATCAACCCATTGCCCCTTCTCGAGATGTGTTTTTAGTCCTTTGAGTATAGTCCTATTGGTAGCTTTAGTCTGCCCGTTAGTTTGAGGATGTGCTACAGCCGTATGCAACAGCTGAATGTGAAGATCTTTGCAAAAGGATGTAAAGACTTTTCCAATAAATTATTGTTGTCGTGATGATCTTTGCAGAAGATCGAATCGACATACTATATTTTCCAAATAAATTGTTTTGCCTCCATAATTTTAGTGGTTCGGCTTCCACCCATTTAGTGACGTAGTCGACGGCTAAAATGATGAACTTTCTCGATGCTATCTAAAAGGTCCCATGATATCAATCCCCACCGAGCAAAAGGCCACGGCTTTGAATGGATGAGAGCTCGTATGCATGTGAGGGAGGTTAGAGTGCAACAAACTTGCACATTTTTTTGTGAACCCAAGGCGTCTTGTTTCATCAGGCCAATAGAACCTTGCTTATAATTTTAAGGGCTAGCCCTTCCTAGGTGTTCTCCACATATCCCCGAGTGACCTCTCTTAATGCTAATCGCCTCAAGGTGAGAGGCATTTGAGGTATCCAGAAAGCTCTTTGTATAGTTCACCTCAATAGTAAAGTTTGAAGCTTCTGAGATGAATTGCGAAGTTGGGTCTTCGTGAAGGGTTCCTTCTTGTAGAAAAGACAGGATTCCATCCAGAATGTTCCTTTATCTCATTAATTGCTTGAATTACCCATGACCCTTGGATACTAGAAAATGTATTTCTTCAACATGCTTCTCTTAAAGATCCCCAAGTAGCGATGAAGCAAGCTTAGAGAGCTGTCACCAGTATTCTTCTCTGTGAATGATTTGATGTGTCTTGAAATGGGCAAGAAGAGACTTCACCAAGTGGAGGTATTATGTCCGAGGATTATGAGTAAAGTTTCCCTCAACTTGGGAGGACAAGTTGAGAGTCACTAAGTCTTGAGCTTCACTCAATGGCGAGTCTCAACCGCATGAGCCTCATATTCACCATATTATTAGAGAAATTTTAGTAAGTCCATACTCTAAGGTATTCACTGGGGAAATAAGTAAGATTCTCGCATCACAAGATTTCAAGCTCCATCAACATAGGTCCATTGAGGAGATGAAAGGCATGTAAGATAGCTCTGGAGTTGGGTGCATTCCACTATAAAGTCATGAGTACTTGAGACTTTATAGCGGTAGTAGAAAATTTATATCAAACTCTCCCAATTCTACTACCATTTGATTAACCTCCCGGATGCTTCGGTTCGTAGGATGGCCCTTAATGGTAAATGAGTGTAAATGCCGAGAGTGAGCAAAGCATGGACGCAATTTTTTTAGAGAAAACTAAAGCCAGAGCCACCTTATCTGCAAGGGGATAATGCCTTTCTATATTAGAGAGAATTTTGCTGACATAGTAAATTAGTCGTTGTATCCCATTTTCTTCTCGCACTAAAATTGAGCTTATCGCATGAGAAGAGACTGTGAGATATAAGTATAGCATCTCTCCTTGAATAGGCTTGGATAGTAGGGGTGGAGATGCTAAATACTCCCTTAGTTGTTCAAAAGCGATCGACATTCATCGGCCCACTAAAAAAATTATTATTTTTTAGCTCCTTTAATATTTTAAAGAATGGCAAGTATATATCCCAATGGGCTGGAAGGATAACGCAGCAAAGATTCATCCATTCAAACGTTGAACTTTGATATTCTTCTGGAGGAGTCATATCTTGAGAGCTTTGATTTTCTGGTTGGCCTCTATCCCATGGGTTACCATAAATCCAAGAAATTTTCGACGTAACCCAAAAGCACACTTGGTTGGATTAAGTCGCATGTTATAACGTCAAGAAGTTAAAGCATATTTCTAAGTCAAAATATGTTGTGATTCTTCAAGCTTTTCAAACATGTCATCCACATATACCTCCATTGCGGCCTAATAGTCTTTAAAAACCTTATTCATAAGTTGATAGGTAGCACCGTTTTTAATCCAAACGGCATAACTTGAACAAAGATAAACCTTTATATGTTTGAAATGCTATAGCTTCTTCATCCGGGGTTCATTTTATTTGGTTGTAACCGAGTAAGCATCCAAAAAAGAGCATTTGATGTCCGTGACGTAGCATCAACCAATTGATCAATTCGAGGAAGAGGAAAACTATCTCGGGCAAGCCTTATTGGTCAGTGTAATCAATACACATTCTCCATGTTCCATTTGTTTTCTTAACCATGATAACATTTGCTAGCCATGTAGGTAATGTACCTCTCGTATGAATCCCGCTTCTATGAGCTTGTTAACTTCTTGTTTCAATATGAGATGATTAGTGCAAAACTCGCTTCTTTTGGATGATTGATTTGAATGTTGATCAATCTTGAGGGAGTGCATGATCGTCACGCATATATATATCGGACTCCAAGCAAAGATGTCTTGATTTCTCGTGCAAGAAGTCTGTATTTTTCTTTGTTCATCCGAGAAAAAGATCCACTTGCACGCTCGTAGTGGTCATCATCTAATGCAACAGAGCAAGTCTTCTACAGGAAGCTTGGGTACTTCTTCATCTCAAAATTAAAATCTTTGATGTCAAGGTCACGAAGTGGGTGAGCTTGTCCGAGATAGCATGATTGCTTATCTGTGATTTCCAGACCACTCAACCAACGGGTTGAAAATTTCATCTTAAGATGAGATATCAAGTGACGACCAAAAAATTGATTGAGGGGCCTTCCAAAGATAGCGTTATATGCTAAAATTGACCACCATGAATTGGATTAAATGAGCCACTTGTCGAGAATTCACCAAGGACAACAGAAGGGTGATTGTCCCCTCGTATACATCAAACCCAGATAATGGTCCTACAACGGGTTGGAGCGTTTCCCTAACCAGGCCCATGTTAAGAAATATGGAGTAAAATAAGACATCAATAGAACTCCCATTGTCAATCAAAATTCTCTTAACATTATAGCATGGGTCACCGATCCTACGCGATGACAAGTGGATCTTGATGAGAACATGTACTCCTTCTAAGTCGAAATTAAAAGTGATGAAATGATCAAGACTTCTTTAACTCACTCTTGAGGTAATGAGAACTTGATTAGATAGTATTCCTCCCGCGATTGTTTCAATTTCTCCAACCGTTTGATGATTGTTGTTGTTTCTATGATGATTGTCCCGGTTGTCCCCAGTTGGAAGTATGTTTGTTTGATTCGATTGATTCTTCACAAATTGACGTAGATATCCTTGTTGAATGAGCCTCAATTTCTTCTTTGAGTTGTTTGCATGCCTCAAGAAGTATGTCCACTTCGATGGAAGTGACAATTGCTCCCGATTTCGAATTTGGTTTCGTGGATGCTACCACTTGATATTTTCTTCATCTCGAATAGCCAAGAGGTTAACACGAGATATGTTCATGTATTCCTTTTCAGATTGGTTCACGCCATTGATATTGGAGGAAGATCACGACTACCTTGTTGCTTCTTTTGATAGGATTCATCAGCATTCCCCGGGTGCTTTTTTTTCTAGACACTCAAATTATTTATGATGGGCACAATACATTAGAGATTTGTGCTTCCACACAATGAACCAAGTCGATACGAAATGGACCGTATCTCGCATTAGTGATGAGTAAAAGTCCTGACGAGTCCTCCAAGGAAAACTCCTCTTAATAGTTCAGGGTCTACTCCAGGTATTTGACGAGCTTCTAAGGAGAACCTCTGGAAGTATTCCTTAAGTGATTCACCCTCATTTTGATGAATGCCGGAGAGGTGGGAGAAATCTTTAATGATCCTCTAGTTTGCAATGAACTATTTTACAAAAAATCTTGGCGAGTTCGTCGAAGGTATGGATGGATCCCCTTGGAAGGGAGTAGAACCAAGTGCGAGCTTGCCCCTTAAGGGTAACGGGAAGACGACAAAGCAAAGGTGGAGCTCGTTGGATATACATGATGTCTGTAATGGTCGATGTGTTCATATGGGTCACGCCCCATCATAGAATCAATGCTCGAAGCTTGAAACCCACGAATGGATGTTGAAGAATAGCTTCATAAAGGTGAGATCCTCATAGAGGGGAAGATGATTTATCTCTTGAAGGTGAAATTCATCTGCATTAAGCCATAATTTTGCACATATCATGACGAGTGGGATCAAGTGACGAGAATGTAAAGCTACCAAAATTGGTGGATTAGCGGTTGAGCGCATCGTGATGGATGAGTAGAACAAAGGTCGGGAGATCAAGATCACTCACTGCGAGGAACTTCATTGTTAAGGAGATTAGCATTTTGACCTCCTGCTAACGATCGATCTTGGGGAGATGTGTTTTCCGTAGTGGTGTTCCTCAAAAAAGTCGGATCATCTCATTTTGAGACTTTCCATTCGACACGATCTTCTAAAGAGATCCCTATCTCGTCTTCACCGAGTGGTCACGCCTATCAGGGGAGTGAGGTGAATCGCCCTGTTCAAGGATTGATTCAGAGTGAGAGTTGGAGCGAGGCTTTGTGACAGTATTGCGCCATTGGCCATAAGGTGTTCACATAAATTGTGATTGAGAGGTTCTTCCCATCGGTGTAAAGCTATCAAAAAACCGGGTAGAGTAAAAGTTTACTTTAGCCTAGAAATCCAAAGACACACACACGTGTATTTAAAGAGTGAACAAGAAAACCTAAAATTTTACGAAAATCTCAAAAAGAGGGAAAACCACTGCCTAGCCCAAGAAAAGCTTCCACTATGTATCTATTTGAGTACAAAATCTTCCATAACGGATTAGAATTATATGAGAAAGGAATAACCACTATTCACCACGCTCGTGGTAATAATGCTGTAAGAGCAGATAATGGCGAGAAAAAACATATGAAGGCGTCGATGAGATCGAGAGTTGACACGAGGGATCTGGTGATCGGCGGCTGCGTGGTTGACGATCGTCGTGATTACGTTTGGAGGATCTTCAAGCTTGGGCTCTCTCTCTCTTGCTTGCCCTCATGGAATGACTATTTATAGAGAAATGGTGTCTACATGCAAAACCCGTACCACTCCACTTCATCGACGACAATGATCCCTTTGATCATTTGATGTATTTTAAATATTTGAATGCTCAAATGAAGTCAATTGAGATCTTGGCTTGTGATCCGCTCGAAGACGCCGATTTGACTATAAACACTCCATATTTTAAGAGCTTTTAGATTTAACGATATCCCAAAGTTTTCAATGATATTTTGCTTGATCCAGTTCAACTTGATCAATTGCTTAGATCAAGATTTGTGCTTCACTAAGATTAAGTGTCATATCTATATATATATATATATATATATATATATATATATATATATATATATATATATATATATATATATATATATATATATATATATATATCAAATCATAAAATAATGCATTTTAATTTAATTTTCAATGAAAAATAGAGAAATTATGCTCTAATTAGCTACAAATTCGATTGATGATATTTATAAATAAGGCATGCAGGCCGCGACCTCGCTTGAGGGAAAGAAGGAGATAGCGAGACACCCGGCGAACATCGAAACTAGGCCGATGAGCATGCGACCGTCAATTGTGATATTGGGAAGCCTAGCTTAAAGGCTCGCTCTAAAAATAAGCACTCGAAACTAGGCCGATGAGCATGCGACCGTCAATTGTGATATTGGGAAGCCTAGCTTAAAGGCTCGCTCTAAAAATAAGCAAACACCTTATTCCTAATCCTCTTTAGCAGACTGAGGTCTCTAATAGAATTTCGAGATGGAAAGCTGGTGGGAGGCGAGGACTTTTACCTGTGAGGTTTGATGTCACACTTTGGCTTGCTTGAGTTCGCAGCGATTCGACTAAGTTGCTCTGCTGCCCAAGTCTCGATGATGTTTGGTGCGATGAAGGACTACCGGCTAAAGGCGTACGAATGGCGAGCATATAGGAGGGGTTGCTGCTTTGATGATGCCGAACCAAAGAAAGAACAGACGTAAAACACGGGAAACAGGAACGAGGCTCACGGGCTTGAAAAATGGGAGAAGCCTGAAAAGTTCCAAGAAATTGTGTGCCAAAAAACAGTAGACCAATGGTGCCAGGGGCGTGAACCACGAAGGCCTTGGAAGGTCTCTCGTCTCCTCGTGAATGACTATCACAGGAGAAAAAGAATCCATCGCGTGAATGGAGAAAGAAACTTCTATTTTTTATTATTTTTTTGACATGAATCACTAGAGAAACAGGGAGATGATCTTAAGTGCCCGTTAAAATGTAAAGTTTATTATCTCTTTTACATTACAACAAGATAAATCTGCTTTAGAAAGATAATTTTGACGATGCTCAGATTAGTAAATAGATAGAATATTAACTTTTTTATTCTTCCCTTATTATTAAAAGATATTTAAATAAAATATTTAAAATCATATATTATAAACATATATTAATATACATAAATTGTCAATTATATATATATATATAAGCAAAATTTTTAAACTAAACCTCATTAGTGATTTAATTAGCTAATTAGGCAGATAAAAAAATTATTGTTTAGCTAATATGAATAGCCTCATGGATCAGATCTACCGTTTTCCTCTATTTAGATAAAGCAGCTTTCTGTTTCCTTTTGTTTTTCTTCGCTACTCGTTTCTCAGATCCACGCGATCCAAATTGTTGTACGGATCCACTCACCGCCAGTAAGTCGCCGCCAGTAAGTCCACGCCAGAAAATAGCTTGGAAGGTTTATTTTCACGATTTAGGTATTTTAACCCTAAACCAAAAGAAATGTTTTGTATGAGTTTATTTAATTTTAATTGTTATGATATTCATAAGAGATGATCATCAAGGAAGCTTTGATTTAGGAAAGTTTCATTTTGTCTCAATTTTTTTTTTATTTAGAAAGTGTATGTGTAGTTAATTTTAGGGTTTATGAGATCCAGGATCGATCCAAACGCGTAATTTTATTTAGCTTCATTTTTGCGCAAAGTTATTTTTCTTATTTAGGAAATGTGTTAATTTAGGGAGATCTCAGATCGATCCAAATGCCAATTTTATATAAAAAACTTCATTTTGCAATATTTTATTTTTTTTATTTAGGAAATGTGTATGAGTTTAATTTATAGGAGAAGATCGATAGAAATATGCACAATTTTTATGTGAGTTTAATTTTGTGCAATGTTCTATTTTTTATTTAGAAGTATGTATGTGTAGTTTAGGGATGTTTTATTTTTGCTTTCAAAAGAGAATGATTGATTTGGATTTTATTTGTCATATCATAGAGTTGGATTGTTTGTTATCTCAAATATTGATCATGGCTTGAATGCTCTACCATTGTCATATTAATGATTTTGTGCATAATAGCTCAATAAGGTTTTGTATTACAAGGTGATGAGATAGTGTATTCATTGTTCTTTATGATGGTGAAAAGTGATGAGTTCATTCCAACATATATTGGTGAGAAATCGCCCAATCCAAATTTCCTTGAAAATTTGAGGAATTACAGAGAAGAGTTATGAGGTCGCTGAAGTTAGATCCATCATCTTTAATCGGGTCGCTTATTGAAGGATTTATGCAATACACATTAATGATGATGAAGTTTGTGAGACTATTAATGCAGATGTTCAGCCTATTGTGACTTGAATTTGAAACTCACAGAATTTGGTTAGCAACGAGACCATCGGTGGTGGAAAACACCGATTACATAACCACCTCATAAGTACCAAGGGGAGATATGAGGCGCTGAGAGAAAATGAATATTTTATTAGCACAAGCTCTGCTCAAATGGGTGACTCAGATGACTCACAAGATAATGATGTGAACCCACCATCTGATGTAAATGTTGAATATGAAACTATGCCTAGTGGAGGTAGTAGTGATGAGGATGATGACGATTATATTGACTCTGAGCGAGATGATTTAAGGGCAGCAGAACCATCCCATACGGTCAGAGATTTGATTGTCGACCACCATCTCATTACACTCATAGCGATTCACATATCCATTACGATAGTTGTATTTTTTTTTTTAGCACTGTCATGTAGTCGATTCGCTTTTATTTATATGTCCACTTATTCAGATTGATATACTTTTGTTATCAATTTAGTTTTATTTGGTTAACTCACAATTATTTAGACTCATACAAAAAATTAATACAATTACAATGTTTAATATCAAAAATCATGTATTCAACAAGATTGTAAGATCACACAAACGAGTGTTATCGTAATATTTTAAATTTTGCAACGCCAAATTTTACACATCCAAATATTTTAAAAAAATACATTTGAGATCCGTCAAAAGTTATCAACATAAAAGTTGTAAAATTTGTTATTATCTTTCCAATGCTAAGCACGCCAAATCACAACTGATGAGCTGATATAAAAAACGAGATAATATATTGTTATTTTTCAACTTCACATACATTTGCAAAACTGCTCTCTAGATTCTTAAAGATGTCAACATAAAGTTGAATTTTCATTAGCTTTCAACCACACCAACTACGCTAAATTTTGACAACAATGAACTGATATAAATTAAAACTGGGACTTTAATTATTTTTTTTAAAAAAATTAATTAGCTTCAAATTATCGCCCGATCTTAGCCTATTTGTTAATTTTTTTATCTGCCTAATTAGCTAATTAAATCAATAATGATGTTTAGTTTAAAAATTATGCCTATATATATATATATATATAGTTAATCATAACAACTAAATATATATATATATATTTATCAAAATCATTTAAAATAATTTATTCAATCTCTCGATATGCATTAAATGTTACATACCTTGATGATTCGAATGCAATAAGTGCAATCTATTTCGAGAAATGATGCTTCAAATAATAAAATTTTATGTAGATAAATATTTCATGCATGAAAAGCTTGGCTCGCATAAATTTCACGTAAAATTATCACTAGTTAAACATTGCGTTCATTGCATGTATAATTATAATTAATAGAGAAGATTGTGCAACTCACAAAATTTAAATCTGATATTTGAAAGCAATGTGAAGCTATGCATAATTGTGCAATAATACACATCGTATGACTTGATATCACGACTAAGTAGTCGACAATGGCCAAGCCAACATCCTCAAAATTTGTCACACCAAAAATGATAGTAACAATAAAGATATAAGGTCCCATCATGATGGTTGATTGCAAGCAATTTGAACTTCGCTAAAATGAGATGCTGGAGAATTGCATTAATTAATGGTGATGACTCCTTAGTGCTACAATGAGGGGTAATTTGTATCCGTTATTTTGAGAAAATTCTTCATGAATAAGACATCAAAGTTCATATCTCATAATATTGTAAGGGATGTCAATAGAATATAGTTGAACAAAGTATTTGCTACAGAATTGTGGGTCTATTGAGTAGTTTAAAGAGGATAGGTTAAATCAGTGTTATTTAAAAAATTCTCTTGATCATTTTGTTAAGGGGCACAACATAGATAGTTTCAAATAGATTACCTCTAGACTGTTGTTGATTTGGTTGAAGCTAATTTCTCTGATATTATGGTAGTACTCTTTATTTCCCAATTCCCAGTGGAATTCTTCACCATTCTCATATATGCTCTTCCAAGATTAAAATTTGATTACCTCTATAAGATGTTGTTTTGGATTGAGAGGCTGATTATCAACAATTGGAGAAATGTCTTAAAAATATTACTTATAGATGGTGTCAAACAATTGTAAGCTAAAAAATTATAACAATAAATATAAATCATGGTTTTGCTCAGTAAGAATATCTAGCACAAACACAGCTAAAAGTGATGAAAGATAAGAAGATTTATTTGTAAAAAAAGAAAAAAAAAGAAAAAAAAATCATAAGACCTAATCCAAGCAAAAGAATCTGCTATGTATTTGAAGCTATAAAGTTTTACTCTTCTGCCTAATTAGAGAAGATAAGGTTACAAAATTTAAGAGACTAATTTATCTTTTATTGTACAAAAGTTAGGTAATAGCAATCTAAAAATAAGACTATAATAGATATAACTATAACAACCACTAGCAGTAGTCGGTAACAACTGCTTATGGTGGTTAATAATAGCTACTAATGGTGCCAATTTTAAGCTTCAAGGCTTAGCTCTCGGCTCCTCCTCTTTCATGTTGAAAATGAGATATTATATATGAAGTTTTAGAGAGGCAATTTGGTAAATTTACCAAAAAAATCTAAATACTCCACCAAATGATTTGTATTGAATTATTTAATTATAAATAATAATATTTAATTGCATTAATGATCTCAAAAAATAGTGATATTAGGTTTGTTTGACTCCTCTCATCGAATTACTTAGTTTGATTATAAGCACACAAAATTTGAAGATTATTTAGCCCATCAATTAATGCTTCCAAATTTTTAATTAAACTTCAAGGGCATGATTTGGGCTCATTTAGACTTCAATCGAGATTCACGCATTATTAAATAGATAAATTTTCATGATATATCAAAGATTTCTAAAGCTACTAGAGTCAAATCATAAATATAAAACAGATATGTTAAGCTTAGTTATTAAAATTAGTACAAAGTCATGATACAAAATTAACATATTAAAGAATCTAAGCAAGAATTATCATCATGAGAGTTACCAAGATTGAGATTCTAGTGGGATGGGAGTAAGATGATGATGGAGGAGATAAGCATCATAGAAATCATAAATTGTGATAGTGGGATTTAATAAGTCTCAAAATTAAGCATAGTGATGTTAGTCGAACCAACACATACTTTAAAAATTTTGCTTAATTGTCTTTATATGGGTATTGAATACTTTTAGTTGATCTAAAGACTTTATCAACTATTTATGACTTGTCATCAAATGCCTCTACTTAACTGTGAGAGACATATGTTATATGTTATTGCACATTAATATAGGACACCTCGTGTTGCAACTAATCTAGGAATCTACATTCATGATTTGCATCATGTTCGGCATTGGAGTGGGGAAAAGAGTATTAATAAGATCACATACTCTTTTAATGAAATATTTTACAAGAAAAAATAAGAAGAGGATTCATGTACAATTTTCATCTTTCATCTGAACTCATAATAAATATTTATTCATAAACATATCATTAAGTCGATGGAAGTAATCAAAACAATGTGGATTATCTAAATTCTTAGTGGGACTATGCTTCTTTTGTTTAATTACACTAGAGGAAACTTTTGAGAGAAACTCTTGATAAGCATAAATGTGTCTCTATTCTAATTATATGTTCTGAGTTTAATAAGGAAGACTAATGATACAATAATTATCATCCCAATAGCAATATATATATATTGAGTGTTAGTCCATAAAGTAGAGTGTGAATCATTATAACTAAGCAGGATAGCAAACCAATATATACAAAGGCCGCATGAAAACAATCACCAAACCACCAAAGACTCAATAAGGAGTACGATGGGATCAAAAGGTAAATGAGTAAAAAAGTGATAAAGGAAAAGGTAAAATTAACTTTAGTTGAATATTATGGACATGTCATCCTAGGATACAAGCTTAAAATGATTTAGCTTGAGAAGGTAGTTTACCCAACCCTGCCATGAGATGCCCTATCAAGAACCATAACTTAAATCATTTAAAGTTGGCCTCATGACCTCAAACCAGGGAAAGAATATAAAGATTTTCTAGGAAAATAATTTCTAAGAAAAAGGTTGGAAAAGATGGCACCTACCAAAAAATAGAGAGAGAGAGAGAGAGATTACCCAGCTATGTGTAACCATTAGCTTGTTACTACTTGAAGTACTAAGACTCCCTAAGTGTAATTAAAATATTGGCTACCAATGGCTCTACCCTAAGGGATGTGGCATGCAATCTAGGTTATTTTTTCTTGGGTAAAGACCTCTAATACATGCTTGACTTGGTCATATAATGCATGTGCACTTGAGCTTTTAATCAATGGCCAACTCTATCTTACTCCTCCTTTAAAAGATACACAAGAGCAAAAGTAATTTTTAATATTTATCCAGAAAGAGCTTTAATTTTAAAATTTTAAAGTATTTTCTAATCAAGTTTAAGGTTATTTTATCATTTTATTAAAGTTGATATAAAATATTTTATCCTACATGCCTAACATAAAATCATTTATAGCTTAGATAATCAATATTTTATAAAAATATTAGTAATAAATAATCAAATCAAAAGCAAACAATCATTATGTTGTAGTGGATAAAAAAGAATAAGTAATAGACTGGTGTAGTTGGGCAATCTAGTTATAAATATACATACTAAAAAAAAGAAAAGATGTAGTTGGGAAAATCTGCTTATACATATACATACTATAAAAAAAAAGTTGTTGAGTACTACCCAATAAACTCATACAATTTTAAATAATAACATCTATGTTTTCTTTTCCTTTGCTTCTAGTTCTTTCTCTTGGTTCAAGCTATACATGTGTTCACTGGGTATTGAATTGGTTAGTACAATGTCGAGAAACTTAGCTTATATGTAATTTAATATATATATATATAATGAAATAAGAAAGGTATCCTACCTTAAATGTTTCCATGAAAACACAATAAGAACATCAAAGAGCAAAAATAAAATATTCTAGATTAGTAACTAATCATGTAGCATGTGATTATGATTAAGAGATCTTTATTATTAGATGAGCCATCACTTAATAATAATAGTTAATTAATCATAATCAAATTAGGCCTTAGTTCTATGGAATGTATCTAACCTAAAGAGATGATGCTATCTGCACACATGTAAATGCATTAATTTGATAAAATTAGTTGAAGTCATATATTAAAAGGTACAAGATAACAAGTGTTTGAGCAAAGTATGAATGCTTGAGGATATATGAGTTATGGATAAGTTTAAAATTATTCTGATTGTGAAAGTATAGATAGCACTAAATAGAAACTATCTACCCAAAAAAGGAATGAAACCAAGTACAAGCGTTTACTTGAAAATTAATGTTCTTCAATTATTTTGTGTGATTGAACTATAGAATGTCTCCCTCAATCTGGTGAGATTTAGTCAAAAGAGAGTCTAAAAATTTGTAGTATTGGCTAAACATAATTTGAACCTAATTTAAAAGACAATCTGGTTCATAAAAAAAGATAGTTCATCCATAGGGCATAATTATACTGTGAATAAACTAGATCGTTGTGTGCATGACTAGTCCATGATATTTTTCCAATCAAATAGACATGGTTGAAAAAAATAAATATGACTGATCAAGAGAAATATACTAACATGAATAGGAATACTTACTTAAAGGGACTAATCAAGTATTAGAAACTTGGTACAAAATGTAATACTAAGCTCTAAGTTTAACTCAAGGAGGAAAGATGATATGTATATTATTGATTATTTAAGCAACCAAAATGATCCAAAAGTTAACCAAACCCCTGGTATACTATGTGAGGCGATATTAAATGTGTGTTCCCCGCTAAGCTAACTTATTAAATTAGTTTGGCAATTGATGTGTGCAGATACAAGAGTAAATGGAACTAATTGATGTAATCAACTCCTAAATAAGATTGAAATTGAGATTATAATATAATTTAGAACTATAATGTTAGTGAATTGAATACATATTTTGTTGACCTCTTTTTTGGATGAGGTTGGCATCCAACCCAATCTTAGTAATGAGGATCCCTAATTTTAGATTAGGAGCTTCCTATTTAGGTACTGATCATTCAGAAAAAAATGTCTTTTTGGAAACTCTCCACCATTTTTATTGGGATGGGAAAGAATATGTTTTTCATAAGGCAGATTGATATATATTCAACCAGATTTTTCCAAAAAAATTATTAGGATTTATTTAGATTTGAGTTTTACTTCATTAAACACAAGCATTCATAGTTGATTTCCCCTCTTACCGTAGTAAGAGAGAACTCTCAATTAAGGTTGGAAATAAATATATCTCTGATATGAATCAGTGTCTAATGGTGTGTGTGGTGTGGCATAGATGATTGTCTAAGAGAAATAGAAGAATAGACCCGATCAAGATCCCATGGTTCTGTCATCTCACGCCTACATTAGTTTAGTCTACTAACATCGAAGGGCTAGTCGTAATGTCCAAAAAGTCTGATTAGCAGTCATGGGCTGCCTTGTCTTGATATCCCAAGTAGACTAGTGTTTTAGTGTAGGTGTTGTTTAGGGAATTAAAGGTAAGCTAAATTTATTAGTTTACCCAATAGTTCAATGAAGTCTGCGTTGCAGACATATGTAGGGCTTACATCTATTTAAATGTCATTAGGGTGCTCACATGGTGAACATATGGGTTGGACTTATATCCCTCAAGAATGACAGATTTGTAGAGAAGTTCACATGGCAAACATAGGAATGGGCTTACACCCATTGAAAAGCTAGTTATATTTTAGAAGTTCGTATGGAAATCATATAGATTAGGCTTACATCCCTAAAAATGCCAACAAGTTGTAGAAGTTCGCATTGCAAAATATATGAATTGGACTTACATCCCTTTGAAAGGCCAGTATAATTTAGAAGTTCATCTAGCAAACTATATGGACTAAACTTACATCCCTTGGAATGCCATTTGGATATAGATTGTTCTCATGGGAGAATGTATATATTAGAATTACATTCCTTAGGAATGACAAATTTATTTAGATATATGGAAAATATTAATTTATGGTTTTGAGGAGCAGCACTTCGGCAGTAGAAGCAAAGCACTTAGGCACTATGATGGTAGCACCTCGGCAATATTAAAATGGTGTCTTGGTATTATGTAATTAGCACTGTAGCATAATAAGGCAAGATTTTGTGTCTTTAAAACCTGAGGATTTGGCACTTTCGCATTATAAGGCCAACATTGTAATACTTAAGATGGCATGCGATTGGAATTATTTGATCAGGTTGACTAGTTGGCTGGCACCTAGGAACTAACAATAGGGCATCACAACAACAGTCAGAGGTCAGTTTAGAAAGGGTGACAGACAGACAAGCACTTTTAATAAAAAAGGTCAAAATTTTTCACCAGTGAAGTGGTACAGTGTTGGAGCACCATGGTGCTACATCAATGTCCAGCCTTAGTTTCTCTTTAGAGTTCTCTTTCCATTTTCTCTCTTACCTTTTAGTATATTTTAGGAAAGCTAACATGCTGGTAAAGTATGTCAACAAGGACAAGAAGAGGGCATCTTTCCATGATACTAATAGGTTCATTAGTGTAAAGGCAATGGAACGATACCACCATGCTCTCTCTCACAAACATCTTATCCCGGATAAGAGTTTCATCAATTCGAGTGCAAGCATAGAGAGAATTATCAATGAATAAGGTGGACAGAAGCTGGCTTACGACAATAACCCTGACATCGTTCCCATCGTCTAAGAATTCTTTGACAACACGAAGGAGCATCAGAATAATAGAGTTTTCGCCTGAGGAGAACTAGTAAGATTTGATAGCAGTACTATTAACGCAAATTATAATTTACAAAATATTGTGTACGATCAATATCTTTTCTATTATAATAATCATCTTGATTTTGACAAAAATCTTGATTTTTTTCACTGTTAAAAATTCTAATGTTCAGTGGAAAAGGTATAAAGATAAAATTAATAATTTTCCTACCATCGGCCTCACTGCTAAGGCTAAGGCTTGGCATAATTTTATTTTTGTGAAGTTAATGACAACTAGCAATATCAGTGAGGTGACTAGGGATAGAGCCATTTTGAATTTTGTAATTCAAAAGGGCTTAACTATGAATGTAAAAAAGGATTATTTATAATTCTATTTGCAATATGCTTAGATGTAGTACTACTGTTGGGTATGATCATTCTTCTTTAATTTATTTTTTATGTGTTGCGATGGGTGCACAAGGGGAGTCAGATGAAAAAGTCTTTATACAAAAGGCTCCCCTGACTAAAAGAGTAATTGAAAGATTTAGCTCTAGAATTGAGGTGGGAGAAAGCTCTTGCTCTTCTCAGTCTAGACTCAAATCCTCCAAGACTTAAATGAGCAACTCCAAGAAATTGAAGGACAAGTCTTGGACTTAAGGAAAAAGGTTGGTGAAATTAGTAGGCAGTAACATAAACTAGGGAGAAAATTTTATCATCATATGACAGCAACAACAGCAGTCTACATACATGACTGAGTTTAACACAACACTTATTCATATGTTCAAAAATTGTGGCGTTCATGCTGGCCCAGGTCAGGCCTCATTTTCTATGGTGCCTTAATATCACCCTTATGTAAGCACCCCATCGGAGCCAAAAGAAGAAAAGGAGGAGGAGGATGTGATGACAACCACGACTGTTAGTTTTCCCCCCTTTCTCTCTTTATCTTTTGTATATTTTCTCTTCTTATCTTTTATTTATTTTTTGTAAAAAATTTGTAACAAATGTTATTATTAATAAAGACGTCTTCATTTTAATGCTTTGTGTTTGTCTCTATTATGTGGAATGCTCCTAGATCTAAAAGCTTAATGATAAAATTTTTCATTCAAAATGAACAATATTAGGAGCTCAATGTCTCGACACTACCAAACCAGCGCCTCAGTGCCATTAAATTGAAAGATGTAAGTTCATAACTCGAGAACTCAGTACCTCGGTGCTACATTAGTAGCATTGCGGTGCCATAGATATGACTTGGGCTTAATGTTAGAAAGATCAACACCTCGACACTATCATATAAGCACCTAGGCGCTATTAGCTAGGTGCCTAAGGTATATATTCCCAAGAGTGTAGCACCTCGGCGACGTGGAATGCACTTCTAAGATTCTAGATTCTTGAGAGCTCAACATTGTGACGTTGCATCATCAGTGCCTAAGATTCAATAGTTTTGAAAACATTTTATATTTTCATAGCATAACGCCTTACCAATGCTAGGTTCCACGAATTTTAGTTCATAACACTCTTCTCCTTTATTCCAAATCCAAGATCAATAGAGGAAAGATTTTATTTCACACCAAAACCAACTTCGATGGTGGAATAGACTTCAAGATGTAGCACCTCGGCACTGGAAAAATAGCACTACAGTGCTATTCTAGAGAGGTTTAACCCGAGAGTGTAATGTTGTAGAGCTGCAAGTATGATATTAACCCGAGAGCTTCACGCCACGAAGTCAAATATTTGGCACCTAGGTGCTACAAGGCATAGTGTCAAAGACTTCCTTCCCGAGAGCTTAGTGTTACGGTGATGGGACTTGGTGCCTCAGTGCTGTGGAGTAAGAACTCTATTTTTGAACCAGATTCTTGAATATTTTAATAATTTAGTGGCATAATACTTTAGCAGTGTTAGTTTTTATAGTAATTTAGTGCAAGAAGCACTCCTCTCCCTTATTTTAGATATAAGATCGATGAAGGGAGGATTTTTATCTCGAGCTAGAACCAAGTTCAACGGCAGAGGTCTTTTGAACTTAAAATTCTTGAGATTCTTACACCTAAAATAATTTTTCACAAAATTGAATTTTATCCCTTACTCTGGATCCAATATCAACAGAGGAAGGATTTTCATTCTCACCGAATCCAAGATCGGTCGTGAAAAACTTCATAATATTCATTGAACTTTTTTTTGAGAGAGAGAAATTACAGTAAAAAAACTTTTTCAAAAACTTTTATCTGAAATTAGTGACAACCAGCTTCAATTATATCTCATGTGAGAAGAAGACACCCTCGTACAACATCAAAGAACATGTTGCAGAAGGAAGAGATACTGGAGAATAATCTGGGAGCAACAAAGAGAGTCGTAGAGGAGAGAAAAAGAAGAAGACACTGAGTGGGCATTTCTCTCTCTTTTATAAAGGTTATTTAGGCAACTGTTCCCACCTCTTGGGCAATTTTTCCTCTTCCCAACCATTCCCCTGCTCCCCGCTAGACAATTATTATTGCTGGAGAAGCAATTCGCGGGAAGGATTAATTTTCCTACTTGTTAAAATTGAAGGTCATCATGATAGTGCCTAGGCGTTGGGATTGTAACGTTGTGGCATCATGTTCTTTAAGGATACAACCATTATGGGTGGTTTGTGTTTCTAGATTCTGTAAGGTGGCGATAGCACCGCAGCGCCTTAAGCTGGATTGTTCCACATAATTTTCTTTTCTTTCTTAGATGCAAATAGGCATTTAGGACACTACACTTGGTGACTAATTGTGTAACCAAAACTAAAATCACAATCAAATAACAAAATCAAAAGTCAACATCTTAAGATGAGACCTAAGTCAGGCTAGTGTACCCCAATTAGACCTAAGTTAGCTCAAGTGGGCTAGATGAGTCCAACTTCTAAATTCAATCAAACTAAGCCCAACACTAAATGAAACATATTTAAACTAAAATCGAAATTCAATTGACCTTTAAATGGGTTAATTAGGTTGATTAACTCAATTAATCCATTTCAGCTCAATTTAACCCAAATTTAAGTCAAAATTAAATCAAATTAAATCATTTCAAAGGCCCAAGATCATTCTTAAAACTTAATTAAACACAAAATTGAATCTAATTGGGGTTTAAAGTGTTTAATCAATTCATTTGATTTAAGTTGACGTATGTGGGCCCCACTAAATCAAACTTATATGTAATCAAAATTAAATCAAATTGAGCTCTCCCAATGACTTAAAATCATTATATTCACTCAATTAAACATAAAACTAAATTCAATTGAAGCTCAAATTAGCTAATTAGACCACTTAACCCAAGTAAGACTAAATGGACCCTATTAAGCTAAATTCAAATTAAATTAAAATTAATCAAATTAACCACTTCAAATCACACCAAACACATAATTGAACATAATCTAACTCTTCCTTTGGGTTCAATTTATATAATTTGGTCCACCAACCCAAGTAATCTTAAATAAGCCCAATTTGGTCAATTTTAGCCAAAATCTAAAATTGAATCCAAATTAATTTCAAAAGATCCACCTAAATTATTCTAAATAATTCATCAAACACAATTGAAGCTTAATCCAAATTCAAAATGTCTGACTAAATCTCTTGACCCATTTTAACCCATTTAGGTCAAGTTTAGTCAACATGGACTTAGGGCAAATTAAGCTCAAATTAATTGATCCTAAAACTTTTAAATGACCAAGTAAATATAATTAAGCCTAACATCAACTCAATCACATCAATGAATGATGATTGACCCAACCCTATTTATTTTGAATCAAATTAATCCAACCCAAGTTCAACTTAAAGTCAACTCAAATAAAGTCATGCAAGCCAAGGAGCCTCTCAAATGGATCTAGTGGAATCTCAGTCCAAATGCAAAAGGGAGGAGCCAACTAATTAAGAGAGATTAAATGCAAGGAAGAAAAACTTGTAAAAAATGCCAAAGCTTCCAATCCCCTCAAACCTCCTTCTATATCCCTACTTGATTGACTTAAGGATGATCATCAGTCAATTAACCTTCTCCCACAATCATTTATAGGCTTCAAATCCCTATGGTCGACCACCTCTAATCTCTTCCAATAAAGGGGAGGTCAGCCATCAATAAAATGGCACCCCCCAAGCCATTTCAACCACTTTGAACACCCCCTACACATTCCTGAGCACTCAAGCAATCAATCCTAGCCTTCCCCATACATTCCCAACCACCATAACCCCAAAAAACACGAAGCTTTGGTGAACAATGTCAGAGCTCAACATCCCTAACAATTGGCAAGGAGGCAAAGGAGTGTATTCATCTAGTAACTTTGTTTCACGTCCTAGAATATTTTTGAATTTATCTTACTATTGGACATCAACCCCAACAAGATAATTCCATTAAACCATAGCTGACCATTAGGCTTTGGGTGTTTGTGAAGTTGAATCGCACAAAATTAGGATTTAACAATAAAAGCTAGTTGCTTGTATCATTTCCAACTTTTTTCAACATGATGAGATTTGCCAAAAATCATGCTTAAACGGATGACCCTTATTCGTTCACCGACTAGGAGGAAGGAGAAGCAGCAGCCATATATCCTCTTTAAATATGATGGATAGCTGAGATTAAAATGTTAAAGGGAATTGATTTGAGCTCTTAGATTAACGGGATCAATCTGACCCATCTAATCTTTGATCAAACGGTCTAATCTAAAACCATATTTTTTGTTCATAAGCCATGCAGGTGACTGTGTGGACCAATCTATGATCAACACACATAAAGCAGCACCAAGTCAATGCACATTGAGTTACATAGAAAAATACGCATTTTTTGGTTTTAAAAATTGCTTAAAAACACCTAAAATTTTTATAAAAAAATTATTGAAAATAAAATACTTAACAATTATTACAAATAAGTCGTTGGATTTCTCTTTCACTTGAAAGAGAAATCCAATGAACCCAAAATTCTCAATTTTTGTTGGATATTTTGTGATTAATTTAAGTTTAAATCAAATCAAATTTTCTTAATTAATTTTAAAATAATAATTAAATTAGCATAAAATTCTTAGGTGTTAAAATTAATGGTAAGATGTACCTTCCATAAAATTTTCAAGTCAAACTGATGAATGAATTGAAAGTTATGAATTTTTGAAGTTCAAATAAATAAATTTAAGAAAATAAATAATTAAAAATAAAACTTATAAAAAATCACCAAAATACCTCAAACCACTTTAATTAATATCATATCACTTAATAAAAAATTTTAAGCCTCTAAATTGCATTAAACCTCAAAATCACCTAATTATTAATTAATTAACCTGAATTAATTCATTTAATTAGGATCAAATTTAAAAATTTGTAATAAATCAATAATTCATTCAAAAAATATGAATAACCTCTCTATGGATTAGAATTTTAGAAATGAATCCACTAAAAATAAAAGCCCCAACCTCTATTGAGTAATTTTGGATTAATTTAGATTTTAATGAAAATAATTCATTCTTAATTACACTTAAATTAATGATCCAATTAACTTAAAATTTTCAGAGATTGAAAATAATGTTAAGACCCATTTAACATGAAAATCTCAAGATCATTTCAAAGTGGATTGAAAGTTACAAAATTTTCAAGTTCAAACCCCTAATTTAATGAAATTAGTATTTGAACCAAAATTGGGAAAATTTTGGGGAAAAGTTAAACTCTCATTAACTAAACCCTAAATTAAATTAAACAAACCTAACTTAATCTTAATTTAAATCAAACTGAACCTAATAAACCTAATTAATCAATAATTAGAACTTAATTAAAGTAATTATGTGGAATGAGATTAAATATTAACTTTCAAACTAAACTTAACCAAGCCATCTTAAATCATCAATCTTTAATTAAAATATTAATTAAACTAGAACTATTTTGTTAAGCTTTGATTAAATATAATTAATCAACATAATTCAACATAAATAAATTGATTTACTAAATCAAACCTTAATTAATTTAAGTAAAGATCAATCTTAACTAATAAATATTTAAGTCTTGATTAAACTAGTTATAGTTGATTTAGTTAATCCATGATTGACCCTTGGTTAAATGAATCACTTATTTAATCTTAGTTAAGTTTAATACCAAATTAAGATATTTATGATAAATTCAATTAATAGTTAAATCAAATTCTATTCATTTGGTTAGGTTCACCATTCAAATAAATCAAAGCTTAATTAACTATTAATTTAACCTTAATCAAAAAATATTTAACCAAATCAACTATAATCAATTCAACCAATAATAAATTAACTTTTAATTCAGTTAGTTAGCATTGATTCAACAAAATAATCTCCTTAATTAAGCTCTTAATCAAACCAGACATTTAATAAAATTAAGATTTTATTAATACTAATCTAATGTTAATTGAATTAATTACTTAAATAGGTTATGCATGATTAATTGATCAACTTTTATCAAAAACAACCACTTAAATCAATCCTTAACCAAGTTATGAATAAAACCTCAAAACAAGTTAACTAATCATCTACATTAAACCAAATTAAACTAAATAAGTCGCTTAAATAAATCCTATTAAAAATAATTCCTAAGTCAAATTAACTTGAATTAAACACTTAATTAAGAGCATCATAAACATTCATCAAAGATTAATCAAATCAATCATTGTTAATCAAATCATTAATTAGTTTTAAATTAAACATTTTAATTAAGCTAATCACATAATTACATTTTGTTGATCATAAGTAATCTTTAATTAAATTAATCAAACACTTAACCATATTAAAACCAATTTGAACAAATGAACTTGAATGGAAGAAATTAAGTTAACCATTAATCAAACATTAGCTATATAAGTGAATTACTCAAGTTAATCATGAATATTTAATGGTCATTAACGTAATCTTAGGTAAGGTAATAACATGCATCAAGCCAACCTAATTGAATTTTGATTAATCATTAAGTCCTAATTAAATTAGCCACTTAAACTCAATAAGAAATAAACTAAACCTACATTGATTAATCACTAAACCTTATTGAAATTTATCACTTAAAATTAGTTGAAAATTAACTAAATCTATAATCAAAATAAATATTTAATTTGGTTAATCAAATAAACTTAATTAATTGATTAAGCCATATATGCCAAAATTGAAAAAAATATAACCAAATTAAACTAGATTGATCATTAATCAGCTAACTTGGAATTATATTAATCAAATCTTAATTATTCACCTTTTCAACTACAAATAATTAAACTTTAGTTGAATTAACCAACCATTTGATTAAGTTAAACTAAGCAAGCCATGTAAATATGACATACCAAAATAACATTTCATCAAATCATTAAGTCAATCATTCAATCAAATTTTTAATTGAATTAAACATCCAATTGAATTAATCTTATTAAATTTAAATAATCTTTAAATAAAATAAAATCAAATCAAACATTAACTAAACCTAATCAAGTCACTTAACGAGTTAAATTAAATAAACTTTAACTATATCAATCAACCAAATTAAACATAAATATTCAAGTAATCATTCAACAAATTAAATCAAATTAATCAAATCAAACTAAATTATAACCAATTCAATTACATAATTGGATCAAACATATCAAATTCATGAAAGCAAATTTTAGGTTTACTTAATCAAACAAAATGAATCACCTAACCAAAGTAAATGAATCATCTTGATAAAATTCAATTAAGTAATAAACTCCAAACTCACTAAAATGCCCTTGGTTAAATTAAAAATAATCAAAAAAAATCAAAAAAATAAAACCACTAAATTCAAATAACAATAAAACTAATTTAATCAACATAAATTACATAAGTTAATGAAATGTGATAAAATTAACCAATCAAACCTTAAATTGAAATAAAATTAATTAAAGTAAAATATAATAACCAACTAAAAATGAACATTTAATCACTCTTAACATACCCTTAAGGAATTTAGAAATGATTAAGTTAGACTTCTATTTGGGACATTTGCAGCTATTTGAAAAAGTTCCAGTAAAGGTGCTATAGAAGAATCTAATATTGAGGAAGCTGAGATGGGCCTACAATTATTTTTTTATTTTCAAAACGTCAAACCATAGCTCTCTGGCCACCACCACGAAGGTCAGATCAAGTTGAAAAATGCAGCTTCCTTACCAAAGACTCTTCAAAATACAGGCAGAATGCAATGCCCCTGATCGTTAAAAAAAATATTTTTGAGGATGCTCTCCGGCATCTTTATTGAGATGGGTAGAGGTATATTTTGTATGAGGTGGATTGCTATATATATTCAACCAAATTTTCCCTAACATTATATTAGGATTTATTTAGATCCGGGTTCCACTTCCTATGAATGCAAGCCTTCATAGTTAATTACCCCTCTTATCGCAGTAAGAAAGCACTCTCGATTAAGGTTGAAAATAACCATATCTTTCTAATATGAGTCAGTATCTAATAATGTGTGAAATATGGAATAAATGATTGTAATTTAACTTAAAGTGCATGTGGGGGGATGATGACACACCCAATCAAGATTTCATGTTTCGTCATCTTGGGCTATCAAGGTCCCTAGTCTACTTAGCTAGGGAAAATAATTCCTGACCGAAGAATCCTTATCAGCAGCTATAGGTTACGTCGTCGAAGGTGTTCTTATAAACTTGGAATGATATTTATCTAAGGTGAAAATTTTAAGTCAACATTAGTTAATAGAAGGCTTTTTTCCAATTAAACATATTTTATGATTCAAGGCTCTAAAAGCAGTCATGAATGAAATATAGTGGAGCCATATAGAAGCTAAGCTATTGGGTCAGAGGATATGGTCATATTCACATTTCATGTGGTGTCGTTTGGCAAAGCCATGCAAATAGAGGATATAGGCTACATTCTTATTAAAATGAGATTATTTGAGTTGAATATATATATATATATATATATATATATATATATATATATATATATATATATAATTTGATATTAGCAATTTATGGGCAAGGTTTTTTTAGCTTATCATCTTTGACAAATATTGATGGATGGATGGGTGAATGATTATTTACTTTAAGCCATTTTGAATGATGAACTTCATTCAATTTGAATATATCCCCTCCAGATGAATTTTACAATTAACACAACCATCATCGGAGAATGGCTGACGAGGTTTTGTTGACCCAGACCTTTTCATGAGATCTAACCAAAAAATTAACCCGTGCAGGATCCTCAAACTTCTAACTTAGATTTGTATAATTGTATCGTGGCACATGCAGGTATTTTTATAATTTTCTATTGAAATTAGAAGATTGATTTTGCAGTAATTCAAATTTTTTTTATGTTAACATGTGAAGTATCTTTAGACACTAAACTTAGGCAATGTTTACTATGTTAGGGCCCATGTGGATAATTCAGATCTATTTTTATTAAGCGCTATAACACAGAAAATAACGCCTCAGAGTTGGGAACATAGCGTCGTGGTGATGTCAGATTGGCACTTTAGTGTCGAGTGTTTAGTACTGTAGCATTCTAGAGTAGGTATGCTTGTCTCCTAAAAAGGTAAAGGATCAGTGACTCGGTGCTACAAATACAACCCTACAATGCTTAATGTTAGATTTATTTAGCTTAATTTATTCATGTTAACTAGCGCCTTAGCGCTAACCATATGACATCACGGCGCCAATCAAAGGTCGGTTTAAAACTAGTAGTTGGACGGGTGCTTTAAATGAGAAAAGATAAACCTTCTGACCGGTACTCTACGTTAAAGCACCATGACACCACATCAATGCCCAATGTATTTTACGGTCCGGTCGGTTAGAAAATTAATGGTAATGAATACTCTTTTCAACCAGCACAGTAACCGACTTGACCAGCTGATCAGCTCTTAAGCACTGCATATGTGTTTTGCAATGCTAGTTCCTGTTCAAGAACCAAAGAGCTTAGCACCTTGGTGCTGCTATTGTGGTGTCGTGGCGCTAAGCTTGGTTCATAAATAGACCCTTGGGAAGTAGAATTTTCCATTATGCATTCTCCATTCTTTAGAGCTCTCTCTCATTCTCTCAATCTTCTCCCATACTAAGAAAGTAATCATGTCGCATAAGAGACTTGGTAGCAAGAAGAAGGCTGCTTCAAGTGAGGCTAATAGATTTATTAGCGCAAAAGCTGAAGAGACATGTCAACATGCCATCACCCATAAGCATCTCATCCTAAAAAGGAGCTTCAACAACTTGGGTGAAAGAGTAGAAGGTTGATCAATGAACGTGATTAGGTGAAGCTAGCCTATGAGAGAAGCTCCTACATCATTCTTGTGGTACGAGAATTCTTCACCAATGCGAAGGAGCACCAAAATGATAAAGTTTTCATTCAGGGGAAACTAGTAAGTTTCGATAGCATTGCCATCAATGCATATTATGAATTTCCAAATGTGGCTTAAAATCAATATCTTCCCTATTATAATGAGCATCAAGATTTTGATGAAATTCTTGATTTTCTTACTAGTAGAAATGTTAACGTCTAGTGGAAACAATGAAGGAAAGAATTATTAACTTTTCTACCACCAGCCTAATGGCAGAATCTAATGCTTGGCACTATTTCATTTCTGCCAAGCTGATGCCTACTAGTAATATCAGTGAGATAACTAAAGAAAAAGTCATTTTGAATTTTGCAATTCAAAAGAATTTTACAATTGATATAGGAAAGATTATTTATAATTCTATTTGTAATATGCTTAGGGGAAATACTCCTATAGGATATGGTCATCCCTCTCTTATCTATGATTTGTGTACTACAACGGATGTATTAAGGGAGCTCGATAAAGAAGTTCTTATTCAAAAGACTCCTCTAATAAAAAAGCTTATTGAGGGGTTTGGTTTGAGGTATGAAGAGGGAAAAATCTCACATGCCCCACGACCTTGACCCCAATCCTCTAAACCATTAAATGAGCAAATATCGGATTTATGGAGAGAGATGGGTGAGAGTAGCCAAGGCAGCGGGATTTTAAAAAAAAGTTTGATTATCACATGGATTATCAATAAAAATAGCTTTCTTAAATGGCTCATTTTAATATAGCACTGATCCATATGTTTGAAATTTGTCGTCTTGCAGATCTAGGTCAAACTTATTTTCTTGTGGCGCCTCAATATCCCCTTTTTGTTACTACCTCATCGGAGCCAAACACAGACGAGGAGGATGATTATGACTATTAGTTTCTATTTTTTCTTTTTCTTTTTTTTTGTACTTTCACTTCTTTTATTTTTTGTAATAATTTTTATAATAGATTTATCTTTATTTAAACAAGATGTGTTTTTTTTTTCCATTAATGCTCCCTTGTGTTTGTTATTGTGTAATGCTCCAAGATTTATTTATTTTTTCAGTATAAATTTTTTTTGCTCAACATTGGGGACTCAACGCCTTCAGCACCTCAGCGCTAGTAAACTAGCATCTCAGTGTTGTTAAGCTAAAGTAATTTATTTAGAAACCCGAGAGCTCAGTACTTCGGCACTGTATTTGTAGCGTCACAATGTTGTGAGGTATTATTTTGATTATGCCGTGAATGTCTCAATATTATCTTTTGTGTGCGGAAACACAGCGCGTCGACATTAGGATACTAGCACAATGGCACTACGAGATGCCCACCAAAGTTTAATTTTCCTAAGGACTTAGTGCCTCAGTGCAATACTTCTAGCGCCATGACACTATGGGTATAATTTGAATTATGATATAAATGCCTTAACATTATCACTTGGGAACAGCACCTTGTTTCACTCATGTCTAAGATTTAAAATTTTGCCGGCATAACACCTTAGTAGTGCTAGTTTTCACAAATTTCTTAATGCATTAGCATTCTTCTTTCTTGTTCTAGATCTAAGATCGATAGAGGGAAAGTTTCATTTCACACCATAACCAAGTTCAACGGTGGAGGATATAGCATCTTGGCATTGAAAGGATGGTGTTATGGCACTGCATTAGAGGTGAGGGACCCAAAAACTTAGCACAGCGACGCTCAATGACAGCACCTCGACATTAATAAAATTGCATCTAAGCTCAAGAGCTTAGCACCGAAGCACCTGATTTTCAAAGCCTTGCGCTATAGACAAAGCATTCAAGATTTTCATTCATGAGAACATGGCGCCTCAGTGCTAGGACTCGGCGCTGCGAGACGGAATGCCAATATTGAACCAAATTCTTGAAGATTTTAACAGACTTTTTATGAAAATTTGGCGGCATAATTCTTTAGCAGTGCTAGATTTTCACATATTTTAGTGCAAACACACTCTTCTTCTTATTTTGGATTCAAGATCGATGGAGGGAGGGTGTTCTTCTTGCATCGAAACCAAGTTTAATGGCGCAGGTCTTCAACATTCAGGATTCTAGATTTCTTTAATTCTTAGGGAGCATTCATTTTAGTTCGAATCCAAGATTGACGGAGATGTGCTCTTCTATTTCTCACTGGATCCAAGATCAATGTTGAAAATTTGACCAAACTTAATTTTTAGAGAGAAGATTGCATAAAAAAGATATTATTCCATAATTTTTTACTTGGAGTAGATGGGAGATCATTCTTGTAGTAGTGGAAAGCATGCCAATAAAAAAACACAAATCACCTCGAGCAAGAACACAACCAACAAACTAGAGAGAGTAAGTTGAAGAAGAAGAGAAGTCGTTGGGGAGGGGGGAGCTGTTCTCCCCTTTTTATAGTGAATTTCCCTCTATTGGAGCAATTTTTGTTATTGTAATTGTTCTCCCTCACTCCCCTAGACAGTTATTATTGTTGGGGCCATAATGGTAGCTTTCTTGATTTTAAAAATCTGAAGATTCGCGACAGCGCCTCGACACTGATATCACAGCGTCACGGTGTTGTACTATTTAATTGGGCACCGTCAGGGGCAATTCAAGCTTCTAGATTTTCTTAGGTGGTAATAGTGTCTAGGCACTACGATTGCAGCGCCACGGTGCTCTAGGCCAGGATATGTAATTTTCATCAATTTTTATTCATTTCATCATTTTGTTTTAGATGCAAATTCCCCAAACAACACTGCGGTGAGGTGTGGCACCGCACCGTATTGCCATCACTGCGCCAACGCACCCTTAGTGCCTTAAGTAACTCATTCCTATAAAATCTCTAAGGCAAAAGTTGGTCATTAAATTAAAAAAGCAATCCTCATAATCATTATAAGAATATTTAATTAAAGTAAAATTATAAAAAGTGCTATTATAAATTACAGAGAATTGAATTGAAACACATTGAACAAATCAAATAAATAAAATTAAATATAATCTAAATCAAATAATAAACTCAAAGATTATAAGAAAACATCCTTAATTAACATAATACATAAGCTAAGGAATTAAATTTAATCAAAACATAATATCATTAAATTTAAATAGAAATTAAACTAAAAAGAGTTTAATAAAGAAAGTAATAAAAAATTAAGAGTTTAATAATTCTCTAAATGAAACTTAGGTAAATGGATAAAATATTAATTTTAATTGAAATAAATTTAATTAAATTAAAGAAGGTAATAATCGAACTTAAATTAAAGGGGGATTTACATACTTCCATATTTACATATCTAACACCTAAACTTCAATTTTTACATATATAACACTCTAATCTTCAATATCACATCAAAAATATCACTTTATTCACTTTTTAAAAGTGAAATGCACCTTTTTAAGCATAGAAAAGTGTTAGATAAGTAAATATCTAACTTTAGGTGTTATATATGTAAATATGGAAGTTTGACGTGGTATGTATGTAAATCCTCATAAATTAAAATATTAATAAATGAACCTTAAAAAATATAATGATCATTAAATTCAAATAAAAACAGAACCTATTTAATCAACCTAAAACTAAATATTAATAATTAAATTTTTAATGTAGTTATAACAAACTTAAGTGAAATTATAAACAAATCAACATAAATGCAATTAAATCTAAAAAATTTTAAATATAGAATTAAATTTATTAGTCTAAAAAATTAATTGAAAAAGTCTTAATTGAAATTCAAACAAAATCAAAATATTTCATGATAAGCGTTCGCAGTAGTCTATACACCTGAGGTTGTAGGCCAATTGGTCCGAAGATGATCTTGATACCTCAAACCACTAGTTTAACAATGACTCATATTTGTGGAAGGAGAACTATGAAAAGTATTCTAAATAAAGGAAATCAAATTAAATTAAATCAAAATATAATCAAAATTCATTAGTTTTAGAATATTTAGCTTTTAGGGTAACTCTTTATCCTTTGATGAGAAGCTCGCTCTTTTAGGATTAGAGTGTTAACTGAAATAGGTTTTGTCTCATGCAAGACACCCATTTTCTTCTTCACTCTTTAAAACCTTAAAATGAACTTCAACATAAATAAATTAAATTTAAAACACATTTTTTAAATAATCTAAACCACTTAAAGTGGAACAATATTAGATTAAACAAAATATTGGACTTACATCAAAACCTGAACTTAATAAACCATAATATAGTCTTACCATGATAGTCCCATTTCACACAGTAGATTACTAAGCCACAAACACTAAATTTAGGTTAGACCGATGCATTGACTTTGATGTATTATTTTCTGATTTTATTGTGTATTATTTTAAATTAGATGTTAGTATTGTTTGTTCGTAAACTAGATGTTAACACTATTTTCTGCAAGGAGTTGTGTTAAAGTGACTACTATAATAACAAAGAAAATTATTATAAACGTTATTTACTTGCAAGTGCTCTTGTTTAAGTCTCTAAGTATATCCCATTATGACAAGTGAGCTTGGTAATCACTAGTGCTAAGGCCGTGTGGTTGATATATAACTATTAGTGTGTTTCCTTCTCCTAACATTTGTTTTACAATGCTTAGAATTTTATTTTGAAATTTTAAAATATAATTTGATCTTAAAATTAGGTTAGGATCTATGAGATTTAGAATTAGTAAGAGCTGACTGCATAAGTTAGTGGTCCCCTTTGAATCCTAAAGACACTATAGAAAAAATAGCTATTACCAGTGGAATTTCTGGCAGCAGTAAAAAATTATTGGGGGAATTTTCAATGGATTTTCAATTGAAATTTTTTTTGACAGAAATTTCTATAAAAACAAAATGACGTGCTGACTCCCAACTTAAACTCGGCCACTTTTCCGATGAAATTTTCATCCAAAAATTTTTCAGCGTAATTTTCGCTGAAAAATTCACCTAAAACTACTATTATTTGGGGCCGATGAATTCTATTTTTTTCCCGTTTGAGTTCAGCTCTATTCTTTCTAGCAGGGCTGAAGGACACTTAGGGAACACTAGATCTCCATGAAAATATATCACTTTCATCTAGCTTTTTCATAAAATCAAAGATAAGTCACTTCCTCTAGCTTCTAGGATTGTTTATTTGTGTCAATCAAGTGGTATATGAATTTGAAGTTTTTGAAAAAAATTAGCAATTTATAACTTATATTTTTTTCAAATTTATATAAAACCCAAGTATCTCATAGTTATTTTCCTATTTAAAATTAGATCTATGATTGTTTAGCTTATGATTTAGATTTTCTTCAAATTTGTATAAAACTCAAATATATTCTTATAAAAGTTTCAAATAAATTATTTTATGGAGAATTTGTGGATCTCATTTATGTTACCTCTCTCACTGCATTTCATTATCTATTTTTTAGTAATTTAAGTGCATAGAAAGAAGGTGCGAGCAACTTGTTATGTAATCAGTTGTTCTAAGATAAATTTTGCAAGAGTCTTGTAGATAGTTTTTGGAGTAGAAAAAGCAACAGTATTATAATATTTTGCTAAATATTAAAGAGTGAAGGAGAACTATGGAGATTTAAAGAAACTTGTAAATGTATTATTTGTTTTCTTATGGAAGGAGATATTTTTGACACCATAGATTGATCATTGGAAAATTCAATTATAATTTGAAGTACCTAATATTTGGGGTTGCAAACGATTTCAATAATGGACAAGCTACTCGTGGCTCGATTAGATTACCAATCATTTACGATCGTTCGATTAATTAATTGAACAAGCTTGAGCGCTTTTATAAATACTCGATCATTAAATGAACAAGCTTGAATAGTTCCATTCTCGATTCAATTATAATCATGAACATTATTTAAGGCTCATTTAGAGAAAATTAAGGGTTAGTAGCTTATCTTATTTGATTGAATAGTAAATTTTAATATTTTGAGATGAAGAAAATTTCTTTGAAACTTTTATATGTGTTATGTTTTGCATGGCATGAAAGGGATGAAGAAAAAAAATTTTCCTTGAAATATTATGACTTCAATCATTAAAACTTTTCTAAATTTATTTTAAGTTGGTGTACTATCATTATGTCTATTGCGAACATTTTATAATGTGACCTTGGTTACATAATTGTTAAATTTTTGTAGTTGGTTTGTTGTTGTAATCTATAAGTTTAATTATCATGTCGTAGATATGCATTCTCAAAATATGAAGCAAATAGTCAGAAATTAGCGATGAAGACAATGATGATTAAATATATTATTTTTATAAAGGATCTAAATTTTAATTAACACTACAATAATTAATAATTTATTGTTCGGATATGTTAAATTTTATTTATTTTTATTTTTTTCTATTTTTGAATATTAACATTACAATAATTAATAATTTATTTGTACATCCTATTCATTTAACTACTCGATAAGGCTCATTTTATATTTTTTTTATATTTTTTTTATTTTTTTTATTTTTGTTTTTTTTAAGGCTCATTTTATATTGATGCTAAAAAATAGTATGTATAATGGACTTCTAAAACTCCTCTTCACTAGCTTTATCACAAGTCTAGAATTAAAAATATCTTATCAAAAACTAATTTAAAGAACATTTCAAGTTATTTTACAATAATAATTAGCATAAATTAATTATAGTTCACCTTCTCTTATTACTGATCTCATTTTTAATTAGTAATATATCTTAAAGTTTTTGACAAAATTTAATCATATAAATTAATATTTAATTATATTTTTGTTAGTTAATTAAAACTTAATAAATTGAGATTGTTATTAGAGCAAATTTTATGCCTCTCTTTTTAATAGACTTTATGTTATTTTTTAATATATTATAATTACTATTATGTTTGTACTTGTACTTTTTTATTTGTAGTTATTATATAATTTTTTTGCAAGTGTAAAAATTAGAATAAATGTGAAGCTCTTTTAAATTTTTTTCAAATCTATATAGATTTTTGAGGAATTACGATGGATTTTTCACTGCTAGTGACTAGTTACGACTATCGCACGTCTTTTGACGGACGAGAAATTTCCAACAGTAGAAGTTTTTATGGATTTTCAATAGAACTTGCCATTAGAAATTTTCAATGGAATTTTTGCCAGAAATTCCTTCTGGCGGGATACTCCATGGTTCTTCGGGTAAAACTTTCAGACGAATTTTCTGCCGAAAATTAGCTAGAAATTATTTTTGACGGATAATTAACCATCGGATTGCATTTCCAATCAAAGTTTTATCGGCCAGAGTGAATCTGTCGGAAACCTACATTTTCGACATATTTGGCTTGATTTTCGATGAAATTTTTCATCGAAAATTCACATTTTTTCTATAGTGAGAGGTCCAAGAAGAAGGAGATGATTTAGAAAAAAGAAAAGTCAAGTGAAGACCCTCATAGATAAAAATTTTTAGTTTTATGTCTAGTTGCATAAGAGAAAAGCTCAACTATTAATTTTTCTCTTCTTTCGAGGTGTATAGCGGAACTCGACTGCACCATCCTTTCTTTTAATTAACTTGCATTGTTTGGTGTGTTTATATTGGGTGTGCAATAGACCAGCTGCTTTGTATAAGTTTTTCTCTCCGACTTAGTGATGTGATTTAAAAGCTTGGTTTATTTAGTATGCTGTTAGGATAAAATTAAATCTTTTACCTAATTTAATTAAATAACTTAAATATAAAAATAATTAACTCATAACTTCATTTAATTAAAATCTTAGGGACAAATACTAAAAATAATTAGAAATCATTAGAAATTGTGAACCATGCTTGTATATTTTTTCGTTCTTCTCGAATTAGGCATTTCTCTCATTGCACACAAAGAAGCATCTGACCTGTGAGGATGGCTACCTTTCTCGAAGAAGTTTGCTTTGTAATCTAATTTAACCCATAATTGATTTCTAACTATATATCATCTTAGGCATAATTTGTATACCCAATGTCTTAAAATAAAATTAGTTGTATTAAAATATATAAAAATTAAAAATTACTATATCAGCTAGAAGCATAACATATCAATCATAATCATAGAGTTAGGGAGTGAGTTTAGATTCTTTGCTTCTTTTTATAAAATACAATAGTCTAACTGACTTGCATTCATAGAACTGGACTCATGATTTTAAATCGTAGGAGGTGTTAAATGGCAATCCTGCAAGGCGAGAAACAAGTCCATAATAGTTGGGATAGGTTTGTATTCTCATGTGAGAAGAAACCAATTCATTATAATTTTTCTATCATATTAGGTTGGCAATCTAACTTATGTTAAAAGCACTTTTAGATATAAGGTCTGAAACATCTTATTTCTCTTTTGTCATAAGACAAAGTCTTCACATATTAGGCTTTTCTATAGTCTTGTGTTATTAGAATATAAGCCCTAATATTCTAATAAAATGTCAACTTAAAACAAAAATAAATCACTCTTTAAATTCTATAAAGTCCAATCATAAAATAGGTTGAAGTGCTTATTGGGCTTTCTTGTATCAAAGCACTTCTTACTTCTTCTTATTTGGAATCTGAAAAGAACTGTTCTTATTAATATATCATGTTTGAATTTCATATTTAGTAGTTTTGATTTAAACTTTGAATCTATAAATATAAGAGCTAATTTCTTTAATCGAGAGTATTCTTAGGAGAGTTTTCCTCTCCAAAGATGTAATTAACTATAAGGGGTTGCCCTTAAAGGGAACTATGAACCTAGCATTAAAATAAACTATGTTCTACTTTCTCATATAGTTCAGGAGAAAATTTTCTAGTATATTATAGACTCATCAATCTTAAGAGTTCTTATTAAATAATAAAATCCATTATAGAGTAATAATTTCATCTCTTGAGATAGTATATTCATCCCTTAATTATGTATTTCATTACCTAAATAAGAATCTCCAAGATCTACATGGTGTTTCAAATAAAAACACCACATAATCTAATGTATAAATATATTCAAGAAATGTGCATATATTCAATGTTTTACTATTTTTACTCTTGATAATCCTTATTACATTAATCTAAAATCGAATGTTATATAAATGATGAGATGAAAGAGGTGTTATTCGAATTTCAAATTATGAGGTCATTTTCATAATCAAAAGTTAGAGCAATAATTAAATTAATTAATTAACTTTTTTATTTTCCCATTTTATTTATATATTTTAATAATTATGAAAAAGGGTGATTTTCTAATTAAGGTTTTCTATATTAAAATTTTATTTTATAAAAAGTATGGAAAAAAATTTCTAGTAAGCTCATTGAGTTACTAAAAACTTAATAGAATTTTTTTAGAATTATTAAATAATATTAAATAATTTAAAATTTTAAAATTAAATAAATTTCTCTTTTTTAAATTGGTTTGATTAACCTAGATGCATTAGGTTACAATGTGATACAAAAGTTTTTCAAAATCAATTTGGTTTCATGGCGAGTAGATCTACAATGGATGTTATACATTTGTTGAGAGGTTCGATGGAAAAGTATAGAGAAAGTAAAGAGGATCTATATATGATATTTGTTGATTTAGATAAAGCATATGATAAAGTTCAAAGAGAAATCCTTTAGAGAGTTCTAGAAAAAAAGGAGTTAATATTAGTTATATTCAAGTCATTAATGATATATATAATAGAGTTGTTACTTGTGTCCAAACACAAGGAGGATTGAGAAAATATTTTCCTATTTCAATTGGATTACATTAAAAATCAACTTTAAGCCCATATCTTTATGCTTTAGTTTTGGATGTACTTATTAGGCATTTATAGGAGGATGTACCTTGGTGTATGCTTTTTGCTGATGACATTCTTCTTATTAATAAAATCGGAGAGGGAGTTGAAGAGAAACTTGAATTATAGAGGTCAACCTTAGAGTCTAAAGGTTTTCATTTGAGTTTACCAAAAATTGAATATAAAAGTGTAGTTTCAGTTGTAGAAATTCTAGTGGTGGTGTTGTGGCATTAGGTGATCAAGTCATTAAAAAGAGTGAGCATTTTAGATATCTTGGGTTTATTGTTAAAAATGATGGTGAAATAGATGGGTATGTTATTAGTAAAATTCAAGTTGGATGGTTGAAGTGGAGGAATGTATCTGGCCTATTGTGTGACAAGAAAGTACAGCTTAAACTTAAGAGAAAATTTTATAAGATGGTGGTAAGGCCTATAATGATTTATGATGTAGAATGTTGGCCAGTAAAACATAAGCATAAAACTAGGTTAAGTGTTGCAAAGATGAGGATGCTCAAGTGAATAAGTGGTTTTACTCTTAAAGATAAAACGTGAAATGAATATGTTCAGGAAAAGGTTGGAATCTCTCCGGTGGCATATAAGATTAAAGAGAGTCACCTTAAATGGTTTGGCTACATAAAGCGTTGGTCATCCAATGACTCGGTTAAGAGAGTAGATGTATTAGATTTGCCTTATGTTAAGAAAGATAGAGGTAGGCCTAAAAAGATTTGGTTATGATGTATAAAAAAATGACCTTAATTTATTAGAATTAAATGAGAATTTGACACATAATAGGACACAATGAAGAAGAAGGATTCATGTAGCCAACCCCATATAATGGAATAAGGCTTGTTGTTATTGTTATTTCTACTGCTACTACTGCTATTGTTATTGATTAACCTAGAATCATTAAAAATTTTACAAAAATTTTTATAATGACTTGCATTTATATCAGAAGTATTTCAAAAATTTCTCATAAATTTTATAGGTTATTAAATAACTTTATAGAAGCTAAAGTGATTATAATTTCTATTTTGCATTAGCTTCGCAGACCAAAAAAGCTCATAAAATTAAGATATTTTTTATAATGACATGTATTTACATTAAATACACTTAGAATTTTTAAAATTATGGCTTAGTTATTGTAATGTTTGGACAATGAAGAATAATAACTTACACCATACGATTCAAATAGTCCCCAAATTTTTATAGATTGATCTTAATACTAGTTAAGATCTCCTTAAAAAAATGAAAGCTTTTTAAATCTAGTTGATAATTTATCTAATTTAAAAAAAAAGAAAAAATTAATTTTTAAAACTATAATTTATATGAATATTCATGATTTAATATTATTTTCTAAAATTTCTCATGTTAAACAACAACTACAATAAAAGTTTTAGTTCAACTAGTTTAATGGATTATCTAGTGCAAGAAATAAGAATAAAATCTTTAAAATATTTTAGGGTTGGGCCGGCACATGGTCTAACATGATCTAGACCATTGGATTATATTTAAAATAGATTCAATAGTCATAAGATCATCTTCTACCTCTCATCCAGCCACACAATAAAATTGAAGTTAAAATCATGCCCCTGTGCTCAAATGAAATCTTTCATTGGGAAGCTTTAAGGATGATAGGGGAGTTGAATGCATGGTTAAACAAGCCATGCTATTGCATAGATCATTGGGAACATCAAAGGCGTAAATAAAATGGGAAGGATTTGGTGGTGTTACCACAGAAGTGCAAGGATTATAGATTGGTTGATTTGGGAAGTCTCTTATGGTAAAATGTGTGTGAACCTTCAATAAAATTGAACTGGAGTGCAGTGGATCAATATCTTGATTATAATCTAAGTTTTGTGGTTGAGTTGATTCAATGATCTATGGTGGTTGGGGAATTTCTAGGAAAGCTTCTTTAAGCTCAAGAAGCTATTTGAATTTTCTTCTACCCATGAGTAGGCTTCTCCTATGCAATGCCATTAAAATTACGATTATCCATGGATAACCATGTTTATGTTTGGATTATCTTATTGTTAAATTCCATGTGTGCCACAAAGAGTGTAGTAAGGAGATAAGCAGTACTCTTAGGGTTTAGAATAAGTTTAAAATGTCTAAATTGCATTGGAGAAAATACTTTTCAATTAATTTTCAATAAATAATATCATGCCATGTTAACCTATTTATAAACCTAGAAAATTAGGATATAGCACTGTTCATTGATGTGGATAATCACGAGTTATTTGAATTTTTAAAAATTCAAAGAGGCTTAATTTCATTAACTAACTCATATGGCACATAATAGGTCAATGGGTTAATTTGATGCACTTAGAGTGGTCAAACCTATTTTGGTTGAACTAGAAAAATGCACATAAGTTTGATTGTTGAGATCACACTCATGAATTTTATGTGATTCATCTATTTGATGGGCTTCCTGTTTGACCCTAATAATTGATCCATTGACCCATTTTATCAAATTGACTGCATTGGAAAGTAAATATGGGTTGAACTAAGCATATTTTTATGACATCCTTGGCTATAATCATTTCAAATATTTGACTAGTTATGATGATTAGCTTGGTTCAATCAACCATCAAAGATGGGTGCTAACCTTATTGGGTGTAAACATCTTATTTAACTAGTTGAGCTTGGTCCATAGGGTGGTTAGACCAATTAATGTTTGGAATATGTTTAGAACACTCATGAGAGTCCACATATCTGATTAGTTCAATCAATTTGAAGGTTGGGGCTGATTGAATCATATTAGGCTAATTGGGTCAATTTGGGTTAATTAGTTTAACTTATTTTCAATTAACCTAATTAATGGGCCTGATATTTATATTAGAATATTTTTACATGGATGTATACATTGATTGATTTTGAGTGGTGAATGAGAAGTGCGTGTAATTTTATTTTCAATTTGTGCTTAACGTTAACCTATATTAACCATAATTTGATTCCTAGTCTTTAGTCAATTATGCATATGTCTAAGGATATAGTAGTTATTTTATTCATAACCATGTTAGGAAACATCTCAATGTTGAGTATTTAAGGTAATTGACCAATTGGGTTGATTAAGGTAATCATTTATTTTAGGACATAAATTAGGTAAGGATAGATGGGTACCTTTGACTCAGTCATGTGTAAAATGTCTTAGTTTGATTTCAAGGATGGACAAGCCATTCCTTAAAATCTCATGATAAATTCTATAAATAATTAAATCAATGAGATGGATTGATTGCTTAAAGTCTAATACTTATGTCTACTAAGAAATGGTTGCACCCAAATAATGGAAGTGGTCCACCATACGACTAGCTAAAGTCAAACATATAATGTGGGAAATATTTTTCAAGTAACCCTTCTACATGGGTACCACTTAAGGGTTTATGAAGGTCAACCCAATTGGTTACGTTAGGCTGAGGCATTTAGTACTCAAAGAGGATAAGAAGTTAGGTCTTATGAACAATTTTGATGTCAACAGTCTACGCAATGATCAAAATGACAAAATCATACAGATCTTTAGTGAATCAAGGCATACTAACTTTTCATACATGATAGCTTCGTTCATGTAATAATTATTTATCGGATCTTCATTCATAGAAATTAATTGTATCATACCATTCAATTTGTCAAAATAATTTGAGCAAGCTCATTTGCATCCAACTTAAACATCATTTGACATGTGCCAAGATGTTGAATAATTTATTATAAAAAATGATCTTATTCATGGTTTCCATATAATGTTAAATGATACTAATTTTTCTCATGCTATTTTTATCTCTCATTATTTAAAATTAAAGAGAGAGAGAGAGAGAGAGAGATAGGTATTATTTTCATTAATGGTGGCCAATTATTTTTAAACGTTGAATGATAAATTGTTAAGTGTATGGATTAAATCTATAATCTTAAAGATACAAAGGGTTGCAAGTCTTTTCAAGATTTAATCTTCTCGAAGACATGTCCACTTTATTTTCTTTTTATATATTTTTATTTATCCAACTTAAATGCAATAGGACAAAGACATTTAATGGCTCTTAATTTGCAAAGTAAGATGTGAAAAAAAAATTATTTCTTTTTAGGGATTGATGCACATATATGCTCTCTCCTGATTATAGGGGGTGTAAGTGAGTCAAGTCAACACATCTAGCTCAGGCTCATTTCAAGAAATATCTCATAAGCCGAGTTTGATGACCTAAGAAGCCAAACTTGTGCTAGCTCCAACTTGACTTTAGGTCACAAGCTAATTCCCTTAAAAAATATTAATATAAATATACTTAAAATATATTAAAATTTAATATTATAAATATAAAGTTATTAAAAAAATTTAAATTTTATATTTATATTTTTTATATCAAATAATTTCTTATTATTTTTCTAATTTGACATTCTTTCTATCATTCTATTATAATAATTACTTAAATCAAAATTATTTTATCTTTTTCATACTAAATGAGTCAACTCATGAGTTTATTCAAACTCAAAAAAAAAAAAACTTGAGCTCAAGCTCGAGCTAGAGGTGACAAGCTTGGCTTAACTCATTTACATCTGTATTTTAGTTTGCACAACCAAAGCATCAAGTCATAATTTTTTATGTCATATAAGTTAAGCTTGTCCCCAAAGACTCTTAATCAAGCTCATCAGTCAAACTACTAAGGAGTGGTGCTACTACACCATACTTTTAAGCCTACCCACTCAAACCACTGTAACGCCTGACTAGATGAGCCTAATGTGCCCCATTTCCACTCAACCACCTAGCTCTGCTACCACTTATGTGCAAAATGCCACCACTAGCCATTATGTTACTTCTTTTGCATGTAACCACAAGCATATAAGTTAGCAAAGCTCTTCCCCATTCAAAAATATCTACCTATTATAGGATGCCACTAACCACCTTATGTGAGAGTAGAAATAAAAAATGGCATTTGGAGATTACTTTCGATATCAAGATTTGTGCTTAAACTAGTAGAGTTTTCAGTGGTATATCACTTGTAAAGAAAGAAACGATTTATTTCCTCACAATCATTGAAGGAGGAGAAGTTTTTCTTTGAAATAAAAGATTAAATATCTTGATATCTCCATGAAGAAAAAATGATCTTCCGGTGATAACATTCTTTCAAATAACCGATAGATTTTAACCGAGGAGCACAATAAAAATATTGAGTATTTTTATGCTCCTATGAAAGATTAACTTGAAGAATTCGCCGTCCGTCGCTGACCACCGCTGTCGACCACCATCGCCGGTCACCGCTACCGACCACTAGCGGCCGCCACCATCGGCCACCACCATCGATCATCGTCGTCATCAACCACCGCCGCTAGTAATCACCCACCACCATCATCGTCGCTGCGACCGCCGGTGACCTCAACTGACCACTGTCTCCTTAGGTGCTTGAGTTGCTAACCTCTCACATGATTTTGATTTACTGGTTCTAATGTTAAAGCAAAAAAAATTTTAATATAGAAATACCCACCTTAGTCTACCAATTGTAAGTTTAGGCTTCTAGCCAAATGGTATTGAATTCGAGGTCTTACATAAGTAATGATTTTGCAAAAAAAAAAAATGTCCTCAAGTCCTAAAAAATTTGATCGGAATAGGATTTTGTTATACTTGATATGGCTCTCAAAATACCACTAGTCAAAGCACAAATCTTGATGTCGAAAGCGATATGATTTTGAGTCAAAACCGATCGAGATCAAGCACTTAAAATATCATTGGAATCTTTGGGATATCAATCAAGCTCAAATAGAAATCATCATCAGGCGATCGAGGAGTGTCTGAGGCTTTACATGAATTTACAAGAATGTCCATCCTCCCATCTATAAATAGGCCTCCATTCCTCACATGAGGGGGGGCCAAGTGAAGAAGAAGAGGAGCTAAAACAAGTGAAGAAGAAGAAGAGCTGAAACAAGAAAGAAGAAGAGGAGCTGAAACAAGTAAAGAAGAGGAGGTGCCCAAGAAAGGAAGAAGAGGAAGAGTCCAAGCAAGGAAGAAGAGGAAGAGTCCAAGCAAGGAAGAAGAGGAGGAACCCAAGCGAGGAAGAAGAGGAAGAGACCAAGCGAGGAAGAAGAGGAAAAGCCCAAGTGAGGAGGAAGAGAGAGCTCTGAAGCTTGAAGATCCTCCTAGCAAGATCCCACCCCAAGTGATCGCACTCAGCTCATCATCAACCACCGCCACGTCGTCACTAATTATACCCTGCATTCCCACCAGAAGTTATCCCGCATCTCCACCATCAGTAACAATTATAACCTGATCATTGTTACACAGTTGTTATTCCTCTCTCATATGCAATTTTGTAATCCCGTTATCAGGAAGACTTTGTACTCAAATAGATACATAAGCTTTCTGGCTAGGTGATTTTCCCCTCTTTTCGAGGTTTTCACGTTAAAATTCGAGTGTCTCTTGTTCTCTTTAATTACCTGTGTGTGATGGACTTCACAACAAGGCTAAAGGCGTAAACTTTTACTCTGGTTTTTACGCTTTTTGGCACCGTCGTGGGAAGAAAAATCCTTCAACCATAATTTCCGTGAACATCTACGTTATGGCCAATAGGCACAACACTCGTTACAACAAAGCCTCCCGCTCCAACTCCCGTCATTCTCAAAACCCATCCCTGAACCAAGGACGCCAAGTTTTTGCCTCACTCCCCCTGATAGGCATGACCTTGTTGAGGCGGAATCTCTTTGGAAGATCGTGTCCGTCGAATGGAGGAGTCTCAAAATAAGATGATCTAGCTTTTGCAAGGACTACAACAGCCTCTACTACGGCAAACATATCTCCCCCAAGATCGGTCGTTGCCCGGAGGAGGTCAAAACGCTAATCCTCCCGACACTGGAGTTCCTCCGCATGGAGGCGTAGCGATCTCTGACACGCTAGTTCTACTCATCCATCGCGTGCAGCTCAACCGGTTACTAATCCACCGATCATTGTTGATAGCTTCACACATGCTCATCGTGTTAATCCCGCTCGTCATGACATTCACGCAGAAGTATGACGCTTAATACAAGATGAATTTCACCTTCAAGACAGAAATCATCTTCACCCACACCGCGGTTATGAGGAGTCCTCACCTTTAGCTGAAGCCATTCTTCAACATCCAATTCCCATAGGTTTCAAGTTTCCGAGCATTGATTCCTATGATGGGGCAACTGACCCACACGAACACATCACCCATTAGGACTATCATGCATATATCCAACGAGCTCGACACTGCTTTGTCAGGTCTTTCGCTACCCTCAAAGGGCAAGCTCGCACTTGGTTCTACTCTCTTCCAAGGGGATCCATCCATACCTTTAACGAACTCGCCAGGTTCTTTATGGAACAGTTCATTGCAAACCGGAGAATCATTAAAGATTCCTCCCATCATTCCGGTATTCGACAGAACGAAGGTGAATCACTCAAAGAATACTTCCAGAGGTTCTCCTTAGAAGCTCGCCAAATACCTAGGGTAGACCCTGAACTATTAAGAGGAGCTTTTCTTGGAGGACTCCGTCCTGGACCTTTCTACTAATCACTAATGTGAGATACGGTCCGCTCATATGCTGACTTAGTTCACCGTGTGGAAGCACAGATTTCTGCTGATGAGGCTATTAATGTCCATCGAAAATAATTTGAACAATCCACAGAAAAATGTAAGAGTGCTCTAGGAAACACAGATCAACAATCTCATCAGAAGAAGCAACAAGGCAGTCATGATTTTCTCCACAGCCCCCGCATCAACGACACGAACCACGACTAAAATACACGCCGCTGAACACATCTCGTGTTAACCTCCTAATGGCTATTTGAGATGAAGAAAATATCAAGTGGCCACATCCACTGAAACCAAATTCAGAAAATCAGGAGTAATATTGTCACTTCCATCGAAGTCATGGACATACTACTGAGGCATGCAAACAACTCAAAGAGGAAATTGAGAGGCTCATTTAGCAAGGATATCTATGTCAATTTGTGCAAAACCAACCAACTCAAACAAACATAGCTCCAACCGGACAATCATCAACAACATAATAGTCGCCAAATAATTGGAGAAATTGAAACAATTGCAAGTGGGCCACTACTATCTAATCAAATCTTCATCGCAGCCTTTGAAGAACCAGAGTTAAAAAAATCTAGTATTAATCATCCCATCACTTTTAATAACTCAGACTTGGAAGGAGTCCAAGTTCCACATCAAGATCCTCTTGTCATCAGTGTAGGGATTGGTGACCCCTGTTATGTTGTTAAGAGAATTTTAATTGATAATGGGAGTTCCGTTGATGTTTTATTTTACTCCACCTTTCTTAGCATGGGTCTGGTTAAGAAAAAACTTCAACCCGCTGCAAGACCGTTATATGGGTTTGATAATAATCGCATGCAGTGGAGGGGACAATCACCCTTCCCGTTGTTCTCAGAGAATTTCCTCAATAAGTCACTCACTCTTCAATTCATAGTGGTCAAGTCAAATTCACGCTATATTTGGAAGACCCCTCCAATCAATCTTCGGTGTCGTCACTTCGGTACCTCATCTTAAGATAAAATTTCAAACTCCCAATGGGGTTGGATTGGTCTGTGGAAATCAACAAATAGCACAATCATGTTACCTCAAACAAGCTCAACCACGCCCTTCGGTGACTTTCAACATTGAGAATTTTAATCTTCAAGATAAAGAAGTACCTCAGAGGGTTTTGCCTATAAAGACACGCTCCCCACTTCGTTATCGATGACCGCCAATCAATATGACCCATCAGAGGAAAAACATTCCTTAAAACTTGGAACATGGAGGGTCTCTAAAAGTGTTATATGTAATCATTGGTGTATAAATATTGTAATCTTTAATTTATCCTGTTTATCCTTTCCTCTCCACCTCTTGTCCTTTGTTAACTCTCTCTAAAAATGTATCTCGTCCCTTTTGTCAAGTTATCTTGTGACAATATTGTATCACCAACATTATTAAAGTAATGAGTTTATGGTTTTTTCTCACAAAGTTTGTTTCTTCTTCATTTAATCCTCCCACTTGAGAAATATACAACTCACATTGTATCTCAATCGGGCATGATCAATCCCAAGGGGACTTGATCGGACCTCTTCCATATAGGTTAACGTCATCGGGTAATGACAAATAAATAACCTGATAGGTCAAAATCCTTGGATTCAATTCCTCTTCCATAGTTAACGTCATCGAGCAAAGACCGACAAACAACCTAGGATAGGTCAAAAGGTCCTTGGTGGACTTCCCACGACCTCTTCCATACAGGTTAACGTCATCGGGTAACACTCTGACAAACAACCTCGGATAGGTCAAAAATCCTTAGCGGATTCAATTCGACCTCTTCCATACAGGTTAACGTCATCGAGTCACACTCTGACAAATAACCTCGGATAGGTCAAAATCCTCGGCTTTCAACCTCTTCCATACAGTTAACGTCGTAACACTTAAAAAACAACCTGGATAGGTCAAAATCCTTAGCGGATTTAATTGACCTCTTCCAGTTAACGCCATCGAAGTCACACTCGACAAATAACCTCGATAGTCAAAATTCTCGGATTCATTCAATCTTCCAATGCGTCATCGAGCCACACTCGACAAACAACCTGATAGGTCAAAATCACCACCATCGCCGCGAACGCCATGATCACGGCCCGCGCCGGTATTGCCATCCATTATGCCATATCGACTACCGGTTCATTGCGCCGACCACCCTTCGGCCCTTAACTGCGGTCCGCTGGACTACATAGCCGGTCTGCCGCCGACCATCGCTGACAATCTCCGGCGGTCATCTCCGGCAACCTTCGCCGGTCACCACCATCGTCGTCGATCATCCCGATTCTGACGCTTAGCGCCCGTTACCGATTCGCCTGTTGTTCGATCACCGTCGACCGCTAAGCCGTATGGCGGTCCCGCCGTCATTCGCTGCCATCACTGCCGCCGACCATCCGCCGGCAATCTCGTAGGTCACCATCGTCGCTGGTTATCCTCGCCGACCACCCTCGCAGGTCACCATCGCCAACCAATGTCGTCAGCCCCCATCGTCGAACATCTTCGTCAACCCCCGTCTCCGGTGATCGCCTCCAAACTCGGTCGGTCCGACGAGGTCAGTTAACACCTCTTTCGAGGGAAAACTGGAGCCTTGCCGTATGAACTACGGGTCTTGATCGCCTCAACGGACGGCCGACGGCGAGCGATGCATCGGACGGCCGGAAAATCGGAACCACGGTATGTGCAGGTGGGCCTTGATCACCTCTAACCCGGACGGTCCGACGAGGCCGAAACGAGGCGAACCGGAACCACGGCGTATGCGGTGGGCCTTGATCACCTCTAACCTAAACCGTCCGATGAGAGGTAAACCGGACGAGGCCGAAAACCGGAACCACGTATGTGCGTGGCCTTGATCGCCTCTAACCCGGACGGTCGATGAGAACGGATGAGGTGGCCGGAAACCGATGTATATCGTGGGCGCGATCGCCTCAACCGTGTCGACGAGGCCAATAAACCGGTCGGCCGATCGGAACCACGACATGTATGTGCGTGGGCGATCGTCTAACGACGGTCCGATGAGGCCGATGCGACGGTAGGAAAATCGGAACCACGACGTATGCCGTGCGCTTTCGCTCAACCCGGACGGTCGGCGAGGCCGATTCGGACGAGGCCGGTGGAACCACGACGTATATGCGTGGACGCGATCGCCTCCGCTAACCAATCAAGCGAGGCCGGTTGGCCGGGCGGTGAAACCGCACGTATGTGCAGGGCCTTGATCACCTCCTTGATCACCTCACGACGCCTCTTGATCACCTTCTTGATCGCTTCCAAAGGACCCACTCGAGAAAGGGAAAGGTGTGCCTCTCTCTCTAGGGGTATTTATAGCCCCACAGAGAAAAGGGTAAAACCCCTCAAAAATGGCTCAAAACCCTTCAAATTCTCGGCCGGGCCAGACTCAGCAGTAGCAAGAGCCCTGGAGCGCCTCGCCTGCCTCAACCCATTCAACCAGCATTCAGGGGCCGTCGACCGACCGTCAGCGACCGGCAGTCGCTGAGCAAATCTGCAGGACGACCTGACCAGACCGTCGCGAACTGCCCGGTAGCGACGTGCAGCGACCCGCGGCGCGTAGCAACCCTGCCTCGTTCATTGACCGTATACGGTCCCACGGCCAGCGCATCGACATGTACCGCGCCAGATCCGCAGCGGCTCGCCGTTCATCGCTCGCAGACTTGACGATGGGCCCGCCCATCGCCCGTGCAAGACCCAGCAGCAGACGCTCAAGCGGACGCATGGCCCTACGCCAACGGAGCCCACGTCCCGATGCTGAAAACTTTCGTGAGTATCCAAATAGATCCGTAACCTCAAAATCTCTCATGCCTACATATCTGCATAAATCATAATTTTATATTTTATGATGATTTATTCTCTCAAAATGTATGATTCACATGGCGTTTGTTGAAGAATTCGTTATTTTCGAGCATTTGGCATATATTTTTGGATGATTAAGCTAATGTCATCCAAAAAAATAGCGATATGACTCTCAAAATACCACTAGTCAAAGCACAAATCTTGATGTAAAGCGATATGATTTTGAGTCAAAACCGATCGCGATCAAGCACTTAAAATATCATTGGAATCTTTGAGACATCAATTAAATCCTAAAACAGCTATCAAATATAGAGTGTTTATAGTCAAATCGAGCGTCTCGACGAGCCGGATCTAACGAGCCTAAGATTTCATAATTCCGACTTTATTTGGGCATCCAAATACTCAAAATACATCAAATGATCAAAGGAATCATCCTGAGCCGTCGGTCGAGGAGTGTACATGAATTTACAAGAATGCCCCTCCTCCCATCTATAAATAGGCCTCCATTCCTCACATGAGGGGGGGCCAAGTGAAGAAGAAGAGGAGTTGAAACAAGTGAAGAAGAAGAGGAGCTGAAATAAGAAAGAAGAAGAGGAGCTGAAAGTAAAGAAGAGGAGGTGCCCAAGCAAGGAAGAAGAGGAAGAGTCCAAGCAAGGAAGAAGAGGAAGAGTCCAAGCAAGGAAGAAGAGGAGGAACCCAAGCGAGGAAGAAGAGGAAGAGACTGAGCGAGGAAGAAGAGAAAAAGCCCAAGTGATGAGGAAGAGAGAGCTCTGAAGCTTGAAGATCCTCCAAGCAAGATCCCACCCCAAGCAAGATCGCACTCCCGCTCGGCGGTCATCAACCACCGCCACCGGCCATCGTCGTCACTAATTGTACCATGCATTCTCACCAGAAGTTACCCCGCATCTCCACCATCGAATATTACAACCGATCATTGTTACAGTTATTCCTCTCTCATATCTGATTGTAATTCCGTTATCAGGAAGACTTTGTACTCTGAAACAGATACATAGTGCAAGCTTTTTATTGGCTAGGCCCCGTGATTTTTCCCCTCTTTTCGAGGTTTTTCACGTTAAAATTCTGGAGTGTCTCTTGTTCTTAATTACATGTGTGTGTCTTTGGACTTCACAAAGACTAAAGTAACTTTCACTCTTTCTATTGATTTTCAACAATACTAAATCTTACTTATAAGCTTATAAGAAGTAAAGAGAAAGAGAGGCAAAAAGAGAGAGAATGAAGTGTTTGAAAAGAGGAATAGAGTCTAAACAGATAGAGAGAGAGTTTAGAGAGAGGGGCAAATAGAATCTAGAGAGAAGTTCTTGGACTTTACTAAAATAGCTAAGAGTGCAAGCTCAAGCATAAAAAATAAAAAATAAAAACATTGCATTTATATGTACATTCCATCATAGTTCATGTGAATTCGTTATCTTCATTCTCTTATTATACCAATTCATCTTAAACTAGATTGAACATTAGAGGCATTTATATGTACATTTCATTTCATGATTCAATTGTATCTTTAAAAGATAATTTGCAAAAAAAGATATTTCTTCTTATCAACTCAATGTGTTGACCTAAATTGTACATTAAATTCATTGTTATCATTTTATTCTTTAATCTAGAGAATTTGTCCATCATAGAAGTGAAGAAAAAAAGAGATAATGAATATCTCTATAAAATATATTCATAAATAGTATCATTTATATTTCTCAATATGTTGCTCTCGAACAAGCTCGATTTTAAGGCTCGTTTATTTCTTTAAACGAGTTGCTTGTTAATAGGCTCGATAAGCCCAATTTGAACCGAGCACACGAATAAGCATGAGCCTAGCTCAAATAATTTTTTTTTTAAACGAGCTCGAGCTTGAACGCCATCCTAAAAGCTCGAATCGAGCTCGAGCTCAAGAATGACAAGAATGATAAACGAACTTGAACTCAAACAAGCCTTGGCTCATTTGCAACCCTATGTGGAAGATTACAATGAAAATAGAAACAGCACACTATCTCCGTGAGACAACTTTTGCTCATTGGCTTTTGCATCAAACTTGTGTTTCCTTAGCCAGTAGCCATGAGAGATATGCTTTTATATCCAATATTAAACATAATATTATTTTTATTTTTATTTATATTTTTTGGACATTTGAGCACATTTAATTATAAACTCGCACATACGATGCATAAACACGGACCTGAACCCCAAGACCTTTTAGTTGAAAGCCTAAGCTCTGAACCATTAAATTAAGATGTCTTGCACTAAACATAATATTATCATTAATCCACTTTTCCATAACACACATTTATATACTTAAAAACTCAAACAAATTAAGTCTAAAATAGATAAAAGAATAAAAAAGTAAATTTTAATTATGCTTATACTATTTTATTTAAAAAAGTTAAGACTAAAATTTAGTTCACAAACTTGCTCAATTAATAAATATTAGGAGGATTTACATACATACCACACAATTTTTATATATTTACATATCTAATTTTAATTTTTACATATATAACATCATAATCTTCAATATCACATCAAAAATACCACTTTATTCACTTTTTAAAAGTGAAATGTACCTTTTTAAGCATAGAAAAGTGTTAGATAAGTAAATATCTAATTTTATGTGTTAGATATATAAATACATAAGAATTATCTCATATGTATGTAAATCTCCCTAAATTTTAATATAAAATATACTAAAATTTAATAATTTAAGTATAAAACTGTCTAAAATATTTAAAATTTCATCTCATTATCTTCATCAAATTATTTTTTGATATTTTTCTTCTACTCTTATTTTTTATTATTTTAAAAATTATTTGAATTAGATAAATTTTATCTTTTTTTTATATTAAATGAGCCGGAGCTAACACAAATTCATAAAATAAAAAATAAAGCTCAAATAAGGTCTCCTCGGCTCGACTGATTTATACCCCTAACTGTCATTAGTAAAAAGGATTATGATAATAGTATAAGTCCAGAATTTTGAGCCAAAAATTATCTGATTATTACAAAATTATAAAATATATATATATATATATATATATATATATATATATATATCTTTAGATATTAATAAATCTTACGAAATTAAATTGCAATCATATTTCTCTCATATGAAAACTCAACACCAACTTTACGTAGAAATAAAACTATTTATTTATTGAAAATTTGCATACAAAGTAGACAATTTTTATGCATTTACATATCTAATATTTAAATTTTAATATTTATAAATATAGCATCTTTTTTATGCTTCAAAAGATAAATTTTACTTCAAAAATTAAGAAAAGTACTATTGCGTGCTAGAAAATCAGTTACGTTTGAGTGAAAGTTTACGCCTTAGCTTTGTTGTGAAATCCAGCACACACACATGTATTTAAAGAGTGAACAAAAAAATTCCATGATTTTTATGTGGAAAACTTCGAAAAGAGAGAAAAATCACTGCAGAAAATCTTCCACTATATATCTGTTTTAGTACAAAATCTTCTCGATAACGGATTCTGAGATTGCGATGAGAAGAACAATAACTATGTAGTCAGTTAGTGATAACATTCTTAGTAGAGATAGTAATGGCGACATTGGATTAAAGATGCGTCATGATGGAACCGTGAAGAGACCAACGGCGAAGATCACGGTGGTAGGACGAGGCGGCCCGGCGGTGGTTGACAACGTCAGTGTGCGAGTGTCTTGGAGGATCTTGCTTTTTTAGAGCTCTCTCCTTTCTCTACTTGACCTCCCCATATGAGAATGAGTATCTAGATTAGAGAAGATCTCGTAAATAAATGAAAAATCAACAACTCCATTTGGATGACTCAAAATGATTCCTTTAATCATTTGATATATTTTAAGTATTTGAATGCTCAAAATGAAGTCAATTATAAGATCTTGGGCATAGATCAGAACGTGAGATCGATTTGATTGTAAACACCCATATTTGAGGAAATTTAAGGGTTTAACTGATATCCCAAAGTTTCCAATGATATCTTAAGTGCTTGATCTCGACTAGTTTCAATTGAGGATTATCTTATTTTTGATATCAAGATTCGTGCTTCAATTAGTAGAATTTTCAGTGTCATATCAAATAATATCTAATAAAAATTTAAATATTATATATATAAATATTTATATTTAAGTGTTAGATATATAAATATATATGAATTATGTGTTATCTATATAAATGCCTCTTCATTTATTTTATATCAAAATGCTTCAAGTATGAAAAATCATAAATAAATAAATAAAATAAGAAAAGGTCCCACCGGGATTCGAACCCAGGTCGCCAGATTCAAAGTCTGGAGTGCTAACCACTACACTATGGAACCGCTTTCAAGGCGTGCTGACGTCGAAATATCTTTTATTAAATTCATACAACTTTCTCCTTGGGAGAATTTACGTATATACCACACAATTTTTATATATTTATAAATTTAACATTTTAATTTTAATTTTTACATATATATATATATATATATATATATATAACACCCTAAAATTTAACATCACATCAAAAATATCATCGTCATTCACTTTTTAAAAGTGAAATACATATTTTTAATCATAGAAAAGTATTAGATAATTAAATATTTAACTTTAGATATTATATATATAAATACATAAGAATTATGTGATATGTATATAAATCTCTCAAAAAATTATAAATACAATATCAAATTTTTATTAATTTATAAAATTAGCAACTAAATATTTATAAATGAGCAACATGAACTAACATTTTTATTTGATACAATTATATCATTAAAAAAGAATTTATAATTTTATTTTATTTAAAAATTTGAATGATAGCACGTTAATATAAACACTTTTTATTAGTTCTACAAATAATCTAAAATTTTCAAATACATAAATAAAAAGGGGCATTTATATACATGACACATAATTCTTAAATATTTACATATTTAACATTAAAATTTAAATTTTTACATAAATAATATGTAAACCTTTAATATTATATCAAAAATATCACTATAATCATTTTTTTTTAAATAAAATGTACATTTTCATATATAAAAAAGTGTTATATTAATAAATATTAGATTTTAGGTGTAGATATGCAATTGCAAAAAAAATATTATGCTATATATGTAAATCTTTCTTAAAACCTTATAATTTTCTAAATTAAATAAATAATAATTAAAATTAATAATAATAACTAAAATGAAACTAAAAACTAAACTAAACTAACTAAACTAACAAAAACTAAACAAATAAACTAACTAAACTAATAAAATTAATGAAAAAACTAAACTAAACTGAAAAAACTAACCAACTAATAAAAACTAATAAAACTTAATAACCCAAATATTATTCTAATTTCTTTATATCATATGTATAAAAAAATGGCATTAGTGCTAATTGTGTATTTATGTTATTATTTTCAAAAGTTATTAGCTACACTAACTTTCTATCTTCTTAGTCTTACTGCTAAATTTTGAACAAAGAATTTTATGAAGCGCTACTTATCTACTTTCTCTTATGACATTATTGTCAAATGAAAAAGGAATTATAAATAAAATAAAGCTATAAATAAAAAGACTTCATAATACAAAATATAAAAGAAATAAGATAATATTATCACTTTCTTTTTACAAGAAAGTTAGTTATGGAAAGAAGTATTATCTTGAGAATGTTAATTGACTTACCAAAAAAGGTGAAATTATCACTTTTATTTATTTTCAAATTAATTTAGCATCAGCATCAAATCATATTTAGTGGATGAATACAAAATGCAATTATTTATGTAAGTGTGATATGCATCCAACTGTGAGAGAGACTACTCAAAATAAGTCCTTTTACAATTCCTCCTTCTCATCCAATGGCCTCTAAACAATTCTCCAAAGCCTAGTTTGCTTCTTTTTTTGGCCTTATTTATAAATTTAACCTAATGAGTTATCTCCTTAATAAACCAATCAACATTCAAAGCCTTCTCCCCCTCTACTCTATTTATAGCCTTCTCATTCATCAACTAAATATTAAGACAGTAATCATTTATGTTTTCTTTTGTGATATTTCATTCTTGTTCCCCTGTATCTCTAAAAATTATTTTCCAACCCACTTACAAACATCCAAAACCTCTTTAGAAGTGATCAACCACAAGTAGGTCAATTATATCTAGTCTTGTTCTAATTGGTGCTTGGTTTGTTTAAACTCCTCAAAATGTAGTGAAAAACTCTTGAATTGTAGTAGGCAACCTATAATTTTATTTAAAAGTGTTTATTTGAGTTTAACTTTACTATAATGTCAGGTCTAGCAACCTTAAGTGAACAATCAGACAGTTAACTAGAGAAAGTTTTACATGATTAGTTATGAGAGAAAAATCCAAAGCAAATACCTAGACTTCATAATATTTTGTGAAATTTTCTAGATTACAACTAAACTTCAATCTCTATAATTTTTATTTCATTTCAAGCCATTTTGAGTTCTATAGAGAGACTTCTAAATCTGGGAAATTAGTATTCTAGAATGTGAGCTATTTTTGGTTTGGTGTTGGTCGACCACTCTTGCCTTCATATTCTAAACCCCACTCCTAAATTAATAAAACCGCAACTTTTCTCATTTTTGTAGGCATCTTAGAAAAGCCTATATCCACCAAATTGATCACCCCAAGTGACTCATTCATAGGCCACACTATCATTTGGTATCATAGCTTATGTTTGGAGGACAACATTAGAAAGTGATCACCAAAGAGAGTAGGAAACTTGGCAAAGTACTTGCAAATAATGGAGTTAACATCTTATGAGTTTCTTCTTCGTATTTTTAGACTTGTTAATTTTCCTTATGATAGTTTATCCTCTATTGAAAAATTTATGATAAATTGCAAGTTCTAGCCAATTTATGAACCATTGTACTCGTGCTAATTAATTAGCTCCACTTTCATTAACATAGCCCAATCCAATTGACTTACGAGGTTCCAAATTAATGAAAGAATATTCTACAAAACTATTTAAACCCTCACCTTGATTCAAATTAGCATAAGAGAACTTATATTAAAGTTTTTAGGGTTTTGTTTAAAATCCAATCAAGTTATTTTATATTAGTTTTTTTTCTTAATTTATATTGGGAGACCAAGTTAAAAATCCCCTTGAAATATTTTAAAAGGGTTTGAGGATGCAATAATCACAAGTATAGTTTTATTTTATTAATTTTTATGATAGCCTTAGATGGTTATTTACTTGGAATTTAAGTTTATATATGTGTGTTTAATTAATATGGCGCTTTAATACATCTATCCAAATGATTTCAAGCTTCAAATAATCATATAAAAGTATTTTATAAGGAAAGTGATTGTTCACCTCATTTTTGGATGAGGTTAATATTATTTTTGAAATTAGTAATTAGGATACCTGATATTAGCATTAGTAGCCTTCTAATTAAGTGCTTAGGATGCTACACTTAGTGACTAGTACATCTTCTATGGATTTGTTCTAACCTAATGAGTTTAAAGACTCAACCCAAATTCCAAACTTGAATTAAATCAAAACAAATCTAAATAAATCAAAATAAATTCAAATTAAATCAAATGAATGAATCCAAATCCAAATCAAAGTCATATATGATAAACCCAATTGACATGGGTTTGACTTATGTGAGTCCCACCAAGTCAAAGGTCAACCCACCAAAATTTTACTAAATAAAATCATTCCAAATGATCCAAATGATAAAATAAACTTTTTTAATCATGAATCCAAAGAAATTTAATTTTGTTTTGGCCTTACTTAGGCTAATTAGACTACTTGGTCAGGGGTAAAACTAGCCTCAATTCTTAGGAGGGGCAAATTTATATGTTATGACTAAAGTAAAGGGTAAAAGTAATCTTTTAAGGGAGGTAAATGACTAATTTGATATCTCATATAAGAGAAATTATAATTTCAGTCGACGAAGAAGGGCATTTAAACAAAGTTAAAGCACTTTGAATCCAAATGGCATGAATTGGGTTCAAACCTCCAACCCAATTCAAATGGATTTGAATACAACCTTAAACTCACATTGAGTTTGATTTGGGCATCCAAACACTAGCCTAAGGGTAGTGGTGGTGATACCAAAAGTCATAAGTGAAGTCAAAGGGAGATGAGTTGAAGTTTCACCAAGTAAAGATGCCTTTGTGATTCTTCTTCCTCCCATTGGAATTTATCTAATCTTTGACCACCTCTTGGAAGATGAATCCAAAGACTAGAATCAAGTGGCCAGCCCATTAGCAAAGGAGGACTTAGCCATCAGGGATAGTAAGAGTGAGCAAGAGGTGATCTCCGAAGGCCAAGCTCTCGTCCAAGGAAGAAAAGGGGAGGAAATGACATTCTCCCCTCAAATTTCTTATCCCAACACACTCACAAGGCCAAGATGGATAAAGCTCATCCTCTGGCTGAGCCTTTCTCTGCCGGTGGCTGGAATCTAACCATCTAGAAGCCTTCATACATGGCTCTCGACCATGTATGGAAACAGAGGAGAGAGACCCTTATGGAAAAATTTTGTGACACCATAGAATTTAGAAAATTTATTATCTGGATGATCAAATGCAACATTAAAGAATAAATAAATTATCTCAAAAAATAAACATATTTTCTATAATGGATTCGATTATTTAATAAAAGACTCCTGAAGCTAATGGGTCTTTTATGTACCAGAGACTTTTCCCCTAAACTATATGGAAGGTATAACATGGTTTATTTTAAACTCGGTTCATGGTTCCCTATAGAGGTAAGCTCCTATAGTTAATTACATCTCAAGAAGGGTCTCTTCCTAAAAATACTCTCGATTAAAGAAATAAATTATTATTCCTAAAGATTTCTAAGGTTGTTTTCAAATGATTGGTTTTTAGAATTTTCGATTGGGAGCAGTTCAAACTGGAGAGAGTTATTTTATAATCCAAATGGGATGAAGTAGGAAATGTCTATTAATACTAGAATGCCTAGTAGACACTTCAACTATCCTATAATTGGGCTTTAACTTTGGGGATTTAGTTTAGATTTTGAGTTGATATTTTCTTAGAAGTTTAGGACTTAGATTCTAACAGCAGAAGACTGTAGAAATGCCTAGTGTTGAAGACTTAATCCTGAAAAAGATGCATCAGAACCTAATCTATAGATGTTTTTGACACATATCATATGCTCGACCTAATTTCATTTTGGAAGTTATCAGTCCTTTTCTCTCACTTGAGGGAACTAACATATCCCTAACTCTTCTAGACTTATAACTCGCTTGGAGAGGGCTGTCAGCTAACACCAACTAAGCATAATTTAAATTCATAATGCTAAATCTTATAAATGCAAGATGATTAGGTTGTTGTATTTTAAAGAAAGGAAACTATAATGCTAAACTCACTCCCTAATCCTTAAGATAATATGGGGTATGAAATGCATCTAACTAATGCACATTTTTTAAGTTTTTTTAAATTTTGACTCGATAATCATTTTAGGCCACAGGTATGCAATTTGTGTCTATATGGCTTGTAAATAGAAGAAAGTCATGGGTCAAATCAATAGTAAAAGGCAGGCTTCCCCAAGAAGGCAGTCATCTTCACAAGTCAGATGCCCCTTATGGGCAATTAAAGAAGTTGCCCCTTATTTTGTGTCTATATGATTGTATGATTTTCAAGAGCTAATTAATTTCTAATTAATTTTAGATTATTCTCTAGGGCTTTATTTACATTTGGTTTTGAATTGCATTATTTTTATGTTTGAATTGATTAAACTTAATTGGATAGAAAATTTAGTTTTTTCTATGAGCCTATGTCCAAGCATTCATTACAGAAAAGCACAACACAGAAAGACAACTAGAAAAGCAGGTTAAGCCTATTATGCACTCAAAATAAATCAAGCTAATTTAAATTTATAAAACAGGCCAATGCGGCCAGGTATTGATGTAAACCCTGGAAGAAAAGAAAATGGGCAGCCGAGCTTTACCCTTATACTGTCTGACCTAGAACTACAAGTCTAGATCTATGGGACTTCTTTTTAGGATCTTCTCCTTCTTCAGGGACACCCGTTAGGCATCACAGGGGACCTCTGCACCATCTCCTGGTATGGTCAACTCCTGCCAATCCAAGATCCCATAGATCCTAACCGAATTTTAAACTTAAATTTACATTTTTTAAATTTAAAAATAGATCCTAAGCCCTACAAAATAAATGTCAGAAAATACAAACAACATACAACAGTTATATTTTTCAAATATGCGGGCTTAACATTAGTTGCTTGCTAAGCCCACATGTCCTATGGACTATACTAAGGGCTTTTCAACACTTGCAAGCACACAATATTTCAATAATTTTTATTTAGGGTAGCAGTCCCTTAAACACAGTCCCCTACAGAAGACAATGTTAGTTCTAGAAATAACATCATGCCATCCAGACTATCAACAATCAATCCTAGCCACCAATGTAAAACAGTACATCACAAAACAATAAAAATAATTCTCATCACATAATCACAGAACATCCTAACCTAAGTCTCGCATCCGTGAGCTATAATTCTAGTGTGTGAAGAAAAGGATTTGTGTGGCAAGACATTACTAAGCTTTATGATTTTAATTTTTATTTCTTTAGTTTTGAATGTTAGTTTATTTACCTTTGAATGATTTCAATTCAAATTATTTGATCATTTTATCTTCATTTTAGGTACATTTTATTATGTTAAAAGTAAATAAAGTTTTCAAGAATGAAAAATACAATAGATTCCATTCTAAATGGAGTCCATTCCATTTTATTATGTTAATCCATTTATCATTATGATTTGAGGTTCTTCTATTTTTTTATTTAATATTATGATATTGATATTTATCATTTATTCCTTTAGTTTGATTTGTTTTACATGTTTACTTAGTTGATTATGATGACCTATATTTTGTATTCAATTCATCTTTGATTTAATGTTTATATTTGTTAATTGACTTTACCATATTAGATTCAAGGTAAAACTTAAATGTAGGTACTTCCTCTATTCAAGTTAAGTTAATTTCATTTTCATTAATGTGAAACTTTGGAGTTAATTTCATTTGTTTGTTTTCATTAATGTTCATTAACCTAAATAAAGTTATATTCAATTTATTGTATCTAAGATTATTCAATTTATTATATTCCACTTATATAACTTATTTATATTAATGATTCTTTCATTATGGAATAGTTTTGAATTATTATATTTAATGATTCCAAATTGTACATTATGAAAGGATTCCATTTATCTTAATTACTTTAGAACAAAAGAATGATCTTTATGTCTTGCGAAAAGAACATTTATCTTAATGTAAATTTATTCTATGACTTAAATGATTAAAAGAAAGGTTATTTCTTTTTTTATTAAATATGCTTTGTTACTTTGTCATTTTAAAATTTTAATTCATTCCAACTTATGGTTCTACTTACATTTAACCTTCTTTTTTCACATTTCATTATCTTATGTTTACATATTTATCTTTTTATATTCACATTTATACCATTTTATTTCTTTATGTAAATGATATTAATGTATTTATGTATTACACATTATATATTTTAGAAATCAATGATCTATCTATATTTCAATTTATAAAATGAAATTATTATGATTTAAGTTTCATATTTCCTTTAGTTATGATCTTTTACATAGAGTTATTTGAATCCTATTATTTTTAGTAGACTATATATTTTATTTAAATGTTTTGATATTAACTATAATGTTTTCAATTTCTATTATAAATTTTATAATTTCTGTAAATTTTTTTGATTTAATATTTTCTTTTAAATTGACCTAGAGGCTTGGAAATTCAAATACTCCAAACGCCAAATGAATCTTAACTTTTTATGGCAAGTGGGGTTCCTTGCCTATTTAATTTTCCTAAAGTTTCACTTTGATCAAATATGTGATTAAGGTGTAATTAAGGTTTTAATTATTTCATTAAAATCTAAATTAGGCTTAATTTAATAAAAATTATTTAAAGTTTTATTTTTCCTTGAAACCCCTCTAAAATATACATCCAATGAGGGTTTATTCATAATTTTTGGTGCTCTCATTGATTTATTACATTTTATTTAAGTTTAGGTTGATTAATTGAATTAATTAATTCAATTAATCACCTAATTAAGCCATTTTATGAATTATTATGTTCTCATGAGTTTTAATTATTTATTTATAATCATTATAGTATATTAAGATGTTTTAAATCATTTTGGTCAATTTCCATCATTTATTTTATTTATTAATAATTAATTTCTTGAAAATTAAGATTTAAGGTTTAAAATTTCAAATATTAAGATTCATTACTCAATAAATTATGAAATATATACATGATGTGTGTCTTATTATCAATTTTAATCCCTCAAAGTTTCATTCAGATTGGATCATTAATTTGGGAGTAATCAAGGTTTGGAAATTTTTATTCGAACCTAAATTAATGTTAAAATACTCAAAAATAATTTGAGAATTTTAATTTTAATGGATTTCACTCATTAAGTTGAATCCATAGAGCCCAAGTTTATAATTTTTGGATTTATATTTATCTATTTATAATTTATTGAAGTTTTATGTATTTTTCTTTAATTTTTAATTAAAGAAAACCCGATTTTCTCGTTTTGGCGCGACGAATCCACATGGATCTGATATGGTTCCTCTTTACATGTAGCGTTGCATCATTGTGCCATGTAGGATCTGACGTGGACCCACGTATAAAAGGTGTTGCACGCGGTTTAATCACGGACCGTCCGATCGAAGATTAGATGGTCGTAATTCGAGCCACGATTTCCGTTATAAGATTTAATCAAAGATTCAGCTAGATCTCGACCATTTATTTCTTTTGAAAGAAAGCGGGCGGGAGATTACGTCTATCTCGGAAAAGAAGTCATCATTGTTTATTGATTTCTAACCATCTGATCATTGAAATCACATGATTTCGATTGCAAATCCATCAATGAATGAAAATGTAAGGATTTAAATGGTTTGATCTCACTTGAGATCAAATTCTCTTAGAAAAGCACCAAAGCCAAAAGCTTAAAAGGGGTTGTTAATGGCATACCTCGGTCCCGGCAATCTCCGGTGGTGGGGTTGACTCCTATAGCTACAGAACGACGTGGGAAGCTCATGTGCCAACAGAATTGGATTGCCTCTTTCTGGAATGCCTCTTTATGGATTTCTCCCTAGACCAACATCGATTTGAATGCTGGTGGTGTTGGACGTTCTCCAGCCTTCTGACGGAGAGGGAAGTTGGGGAAAGTTCCCTTAAACTTCGTGTGAGGTGAAGAAGGTGATGGGAATGTTATTTTCGGTTAGGAAATGCTCTCCCTATGTATTTACTCTTAGCTTATTTCTTTTCCTCCCTTGGTCGGCTAAGCTAACACAACCTTTGAGAGTTAGCTACCATGCCTCTCAACCATCTAACACATATCTAGGATGAAGAGGTGGAGAGGGAATTGGGTTATGCAAATGGATTTGGTTTGACTTTTCATGGTATTCTTTTCTTTGGACTTATGTAAAGGGTGCTTAAGTGACTTAATTAGGGCCGAGAACCATCATTAATTAAGTATAGGAATAATTTATTAACATCCTAAATGAATTAGTAGAAGATGAGATTGAAATCTTTTCGGGTTAATGCACTTAACTATTCTTTGCATTAGTTTAATTTAGGTCACCCCACTTAATGGATTAGCTTTGGTTTAATGCTTAGTATATGTTTATTTAATCACTAATGAACCTTTTGATAAAAAGGCTTCAAGGATTTTAAGATTTTTAGAGTTTTTGTTTTAGGTTTAGCCCATTTAAGGTATTTGAGTTTAGATTACTTTTTAATTAAGTCAAATAATTCATTTGGCTTAATCATAATGTGTTTAAGTTTCCATTGGGTTAATTTGAAAAGTATTAAATCAAACAATCCCAATTTTATTTTATTTAATGGATTAAGTTTGGGCTCATTTGAGTCAAATAACCAAATTGGTCAATTTAGACCCAATAATGGATTTGTTTATAGTCAACATTCATATTCAAATGAATTTGGATATTTAAGTGGAGTTTATTTGAATTTAATTTGGGTTTGAGTCCAATAAGAACCATTTAGGTCTTTTTAGGTTAAATAACTTAATTAGTCTAATCAAGACCACATTGGACTTATTTTTTTTTTTTAATTCATGCTTAAGTATGCTCATATTATTATTCCAATCATTTGGAATGATTTTATTTGGCAAATTTTGGTGGGTTGACCTTTGACTTGGTGGGACCCACATAAAGTCAAACCCATGTAAAAGGGTTGGCCAACCTTTGACCTTTGGATTGGATTTAGATTCATTTAATTTTATGTTATGATTTTATGTTTCTGATTTCATTTAATTTAGATTTGTGTTGTATTTAATTTTAATTTATTTTTAGGTTTATGTGGCAATAAGTTTAACTAAGGAAATTAGTTTTTGTTCCCTAAATAATCCCCAACTTAGGATTAATTAATTTTACATTTAGAGTGGTGTATGTTTAGGTTGAAGATTTGGATTGAATCTAACTAAACCCATTAAGTTAGATTAATCCAAGGAAAGTGTACTATATCACTAAGTGTGATGACCAAGGTACTTAGTTAGAAGGCTTCTAACTTAAGATTAGGAGTCCTAATGAATGCCTTTGGAAGAAATATTAACCTTGTCTAAAAATGAGGTCAACAATCCTCTCCTTCTCTATCTTTTCATCCCAAAACATTCATAAGGTGGAGAGAAGAAGAAAGGGAGCATTCCCCCGATCTCCCGCCGTCAGCAAGCTGGAATTCGATCAAAGTTGGCGCCAATCTCTCGATCTCCAATGAAAAAGTGAGAGGGAGAGTATTTCACTTCAAAATTGAACGTCTCAACATGTTTTAGAGGTTGAGGCGACCTCAATCGAATCTTCACCAAGGCTTGTCGTTGCCGACAAGATGAAGAACAATCAAACCCGATGGGAAATGACCACGAGTTGGTCTCCAAGGTATTTGGCGGGAGGCAAGCCACCAAATCACGTCCACGGCCTCGTCCCATCGAGGCGAAGGTGTTCAGAGCACGGCGACCACTGGGGATCGCCGTCAACAAGGTATGCTTTAAAATCAACGCCTCTAGTAAAATTATTTGATCCTTTGTGAAGAGAATTCAATCCCCAAGAGGATCAAGCCATATAGATCGATTCTAAAATGATCCTTGATCATTTTACAATTAAAATCATGTTGAAATTCACCTCATATCATTAGAAATCCATCGAATTCAATGGTTGGTATCCATCTATCACCAGAGATGAACGGGAAGCAATCCTCGCCATCCGTTCCTTCTATTTGGAATGGATGGCCAAGATCGAGCAGGACGATTTGATTAAATCCCTATAGGAAACTGCAGGCGAAATAAGGACTCAGGATCAATCCTGCGTGGTCACTGCTTTTAACGTGGGATCCGCCTGGATCCCACATGACCCAATGGCGCCACACCACGTGACAATGGCTCCATGTCGACGTCGCCATTTAAAATTGTATTTCCCTTTTTAAATTATTTAAAAATCATTAAACAAATATCAAAAAATTCAAAAATTTATAATAAATAAAATATAAATCCAAAAAAATATAAATGAGGGCTCAATGGATTCATCTCAATGAGTAGAATACATTAAACCTAAAATCAACAATTAATTTTGGATAATTTTTTATTAATTTTACTTTAAATGAAATTAATCAAACTTAAATTAATCACAAACCAATTATTCAATTGAAATAAAATTTTAGGGAACTGAAATTGAGGTTAAAATGCACCTTAGAAAAACTTTTCATGATTTATCTCAAACTAAATCAAAAGATATTAAATTTCAAACTCTAAACTTTAATTTTAATGAATTAAATTAATATTAAATTAAAATCATGAAAATTGATCAAATCACTTTAAATCGCCATAATAAATCCTAATAAACTTAAACATACCATGAAACTCACTAAAACTTAATAAATCAAAAATGGCCTAATTTGGTAATTAATTGAATTAATTAATTTAATTAATTAACTAGAACTTAGAAAAATCATAATAAATCAACAAAATTTCTAATAATTATGAACAAATACTCTATGCAAGCATCTTTCGAAGAGGAACCAATAAAAAATAAAACCCCTAAGTAATTCCTCATAACTTAAGCTTAATTTACGCTTTAATAAAATAATTAAAACCTAAATTACACCTTAATTATGCATTTGATTAAATTGAAATTTTAAAAATATGAAATTGGAATGGAACCCCACTTTCCATAAAAATTTCAAACCAACCAATTGACCTTTGGATTGGGAATTATTAAATTTCCAAATCTCTAGGTCAATATAAATCAAATAATAATTAAAAATTTCACAAAATCACAAAATTCATAAAAATAACTTGAAACATCTTCACCAACATGAGAACAATTAAGGATAATTCTCAAACATTCTAAATCAAATAATTTGATCATTTGCATACTTAAGGTTTAATGAAAATGATTATGAATCTTAAGTTTAATTAAACCTTAAGGCTAATAAATTCATAATCAACCAATTAAGAAAATCTTAATCCATATAATCAATGCAAACTAAGAATGGATTAAAATATTAACTTAAATGTGTTAGGTTAATATAATTCATACTAAATGAACATGAATTCAGTAAACATAAACATAATTCAATGAATATAAATATTAATGAAAACAGATGTTAAATTAATTCAAATTAAATAAAACAAATCAAATTAAAAGTCAATTAAACCAAGAAGAAATACATAATCAAATCAAAAGAAATTAAAAGAAGAATCAAATTTTAAAAGAATTAAAATTATAAACTTAATTTAAATCAAATCATCTAAATGAATTAAAGAAAAGTTAATTAAGATACTTAAAGATCTTAATTAGGCCTTTAGAATGAATCTTCATCTTAGGATGAAGACTTCATTCTATTAGGATTTAGGATGTTGAATATAATGGTTCCACCCAAGAGTTGAATATATTTTACTCTTCATTCTTGAAAACTTAAACTTCACTTTAACATAAAAACAAAATTTGAAAATGAAAGTAAAATCATAAATCATTATATTATTTGAATTGAAATCATGTAAAGGTAAAAATTAACAAACTTCAAAATTCATATTGAAACTTGAACTAAAAAGGCCTAGCAAAGTCTTGTCACATTATCCTATTTCTTTCACGCACTAGATCATTAGGTCATGGACCCTAGATTTAGGTTAGGTCAATCTTAGAATGGATAGTAGGACCTTCCTTTTAGAACTAATGTTATTTTCTATAGAGCGATATGCTAAAAAAGGACTCTCATCATAAATAAATTAAAAATCCTATTTTCATGCATGTATGCTTACGCCCTTAAGCATAGCTTAACAGGATAGGCGGACTTGGCAAGCAGATGATGCTAAGTCTATATGTTCATAAAATATAACTGTTATATGATATTTGTATTTTTTTGATATCTATTTTGAAGAGCTTAAGATTTATTTTTGAATTTAAAATATAAAATTTGAGCTTAGAACTATGTTAGAATTTATGCAGTCTAGGAATAGCATGAGCTGACCCTACCAGCAGATGGGTGTAGAGGTCCCCTATGAAGCCCAATGGAGATCTCTAAAGAAAGAGATGATCCTTGAAAGAAGACTCATAGATCTAAATTATAGTTAGGCGGTATGAGCGGGAGCTTCTTTATTTTATCTTTCTTACGGGTGTACAACAGTACCATGGCACATTGGCCTTTTTCTAAAATTAAATTGGCTTGATTTATTTTAGGTGCGCAATAGAATCAACCTATTTTTTATGTTTCTTCCTGTATTGTGTTCTCTGTGTTAATGCCTACATTATTAGGCCCTTAGAAAAAAATTAAATTTTCTTTTTAATTTAAATCTAATCAACTCAAACACAAAAATAAAGAAACTTGAAATTTTATATAAATTTAAGCCCTAGGAATAACTTAAAATCAACTATAAATAATTAGCTCTTGGAAATCATGCTATCATATTGCTCTCAACTCTTGAATTGAACACTTCACTCATTACACATAAGGGGCATCTGACCTGTGAGGATGACTGACTTCTTTTATTGATTTGACTCTTAACCAATTTAACTGCATGGCATTTAGGCATAAAAATGCATACGAAAGACCTTAAATGAATCATGAGTTAAAATACTAAAAAGTTGAAAATGTGCATTAGTTAGGTGCATTTCATACTCTACATGATCTTAGGGACTAGAGAGTGAGCCTTGGTTCTTAGATTCTTTTCTTAAGAATGCAACACCCTAGCCATCTTGCATACATGAGACTTACTATCATGAATTTTAAATGTGCTTAGGTGGTGTTAGCTGATAGCCCTTCCAAGAGGGTTATAAGTCTAGAAGAGTCAGTGATAGGTCTGTCCCCTCATGTGAGAGGAATGGACGATAATTTCCAAAAAAAAAAATAATTAGGTTAAGCATCTGACTTGTATCAGAAGCACTTATAGACTTATGTTCTGAAGCATCCTCCTTGGAGTAAGTCTTCAACCATATGAATTTTTGTAGTCTTGTGCTACTAGAATCTAAGTCTTAGATTTCTAAGAAAATATTAACTCAAAATTTAAATTAAATTCTAAAATTTAAAGCCCAATGATAGGATAGTTAAAATTCCTACTAGGCATCCCAATATCAATAGACATTTCTTACTTAATCCCAATTGGCTTCAAAAAATAAGTCTTTCACTTTGAATCATTCCCAATTGAAATTTCAAATTATCATTCCTATGGAAACCATTTTAGAACTCCTTAAAAATAACAGCTTATTTTTTTAATCGAGAGTATTCTTAATAAGAGACTCTTCATTCATAAGATATAGTTAACTATAAGGGCTTATCCTTATAGAGAATCATGAACCTAGTTTAAAATAAATCATGTTCTACTTCCCATATAGTTCAAGAGAAAACTCTCAGATATATGAAAGACTCATTAATCTTAGGAATCTTTTATTAATTAATCGAATCAATTATAGGATAACATGTTTATTTTTCAAGATAATATGTTTACTCATTAATGATGCATTTGATCATCCAAATAAAAAATTCTTAAATCCTATGTCGTATCATAAATTTTTCCCATAGCGATATTTTCTAAGCAACTAGTACCTAACTTTTTGAAGTGTTGTCTAGAGTATAGCATATGATTGTATATAATAATTGATGGTAGAGTATAACATTGCATTAAAGTTTTAGTCAACTAGTAGCCAAGGGGTAAAGAGATGATCGGGGGTCAACTAACTTGCAATATCAATGATTATTTTGACTAGGCTAGATATAAAACCATCAAAAAGCCTCTAAAAAAATCTTGATAAGTTGAGATCATTATAAAATATAGTTGTCAATGTTAAGTTGAATGTCAACAATGATTATGAAATTAAACATTAGAATTTGAGAGAGGAAGGAATTGTGGTGGTGAAAGGAGGTGGGTTCTTCATTAAGAGAAGAGGTGAATTGATCCATATTAAAGGGGATGAATATGACTAATAATAAATTTCTCTAATATCTTAAAAAAATAAAAGATGCAATAAAATAAAAATAAATATAATATTGAAGACTAGGAAATAAATCGAATATTTATATTCTCATTCATTTTGAATTTCTAAATGAATTTCATGATATGTGATATTAGTAATGTGGTGCGTGTTATATATATATATATAATTTTTCGTTTGAGACTCCAAGCATATATATGTATAAAATGCAAGTTCGTTCTGAAGAAGTCAGACACAAAATAGTATTCGAGGGAAAGAAAAATAAGTGGAAAAGAAAATCAAGATATCGTAGTTTAGGAGTTGAGAGTTTTAACTTTCAACTAAGAAATCTTAGATTTAAATATATATATATATATATATATATATATATATATATATATATATATATTTATTTATATAAATTTATGATTAAATTTATTCTAATATTAAATAAATAATAATAATAATATTTGCAAACTGGCGGATAAGAAATCATATCGACTCAATCAATCCACGCTGGCGCCAGCGGGAAGCCCGAAGGCCCCGAACAGACGAAATTGCTTGATATATCCTGGCACGCCATGACCCCACTGAATTTTGTGGCCAATGAAAGATCCACGTCATCCATATGAATTACAGAATGCCACGTGTCAGTTCACTGGAGGCCGCTCGAGATCGCGGGCGACTGTCGCCTCTTATCGCTAACGGAGCTCTGACCAAAGGAAAAGAAAATTACCGAAAATAAGAGAAATTTTTTCTTTTATATTTCTCTCATTTTTCTCTCGCGCCGCCTTCCGTCGCCGAATCCGCCATGACGGCAGCGGTGGCGGTTTCTCTGCTTCCAATCTCTATTCGCCGGCCCTCATCGACATTTAACTCCAAAAAGGTAAGCAGATCCTTAGCCCTAGCCAGAAATAGCAAAGTTCCTTTCGTATAGTGTAACAAGCTGTACTCCTGAAGGAGAAACTTAGGTTTTTGTTGTTATTCAGAACTCAACAGTATTTTTGAAACATTTTGACATTTTAGGTTCTGAAGCATTTAATGGATTTATTTTTACTGTTTTTGATGGTTTCTTTGACTCTCTACGAGAACAAACGGTGCTTCTGTGAACTAGATTCCTTTGTGATTTTTATTCCCATTGAAATATTTGTTTGATAGTGATGCGAAGGTTTAAGTTATTTGGTGCATGTGTAATGCTGTGATGATTTTAGATGTAATTACTGGTCAGAGCACTTGGAAACTCTTAATAGAAGTTTTTTTTTTAATGGAGAGAAAATAACAATTTCTGTTTTAGAAGACTATTTAGCCTGACTATTTGTGTAGGGACATCTTTTCAAGCTTCTAAAATGAAAGCTTTTGATTCTTTTATTTTCATTAAAATGTCCATTAAAAACTGTTGACCTCTGTCACTTGTAAGTATTCATCTCAACATTTGTGGCATCTGGAGGTCCATTTCGTGCAGATTTAAATGAATTAATCATCAATTATGCTTGAAAGCTTGATGTCTTATTTTGGTTTCTTGTAATATAAAAATCAAAATTTCATGGAATGAACACCTTTTTTTCTATAATGCTTTAGAGACCTATGAAAAATGTAGATGTTTCTTTTTTATATCTTTAAATAGGTATCTCAGAATTGAAAACCTAGATATTTTTTCAAGCAGGGTGGCTTTATTAGAGATGAATTCAGAATATTTGCTGTTTATGGAGAAGAAGAGGAAGGTAGTTTGCAGAAAAGGAGTAGTTGGGGTGCCATATTTGATGTTCAGGATCCCAGACCTAGAATGGTACCTTCCAAAGGGAAGTACTTGGATGCACATCAAGCTTTGGAAGTTGCTAGGTTTGATATACAATATTGTGATTGGAGGGCCCGTAATGATTTGCTAACAATCGTGCTCCTCCATGATAAGGTACTGATGAAGTTTATCTATCTTGCATGATAATGATTGATGTTGCTTTTTATAATTTTATAATATCTTAGTTCTGGAGAGTATTGATGCATCCTTTCTCCTTGAAATTTGAACTGGTTTGATGCTTTTAGTGTGTTTTCTTTTGAGGCGTGAATTTTAATTTTGATACCCGTTTGAATAGTGTCTTTTGAAACTGCGTTTTAGCATTTCATTGAAAGTTTTAGCTCCTTTTCAAAAGCAGAATAACTTTTCGCGAAATCTTTTAAAGCGACTTTCGGGAATCAGAAAGGCCGTTTAAGTTGAAATCTCATCTGCGTGATTGTTAATAGCCAATTATATTCTGTGCTAACATTGGTCTCCATTTTAACTTCTAATACGTAAGTGCACTATTTCCAAAAGGTCATTGATGCTGTGTCAAGGAAGAAAGATGACATTCTTGCAGCTTCTAAGAAAAAAAGTGAAGTTTTTAAGCTTCTTTGCACCAGCAGCAGTTTTCCTATGAACATCCAATTTCAACAGAAAAATTATCCTGTGCTCAAATAAACAAAAAACATGTCATTCAAATCATCCTGTGCTCATCATATGATCAGAAACACACTTCGCTTCATATTTATTGTGATTGATTTGCAGAGTTGTTGCAACATCTAATGAAGCAAATTATGCAGGTTGTTGACGTTCTGAACCCTTTAGCACGTGAGTTCAAATCTATTGGAACCATGAAGAAAGAGCTTGCAGATTTACAGAAAGAATTAGCAAAGGCTCACAAAGAGGTATATTTGAATTGTTGCAATTAATCAGATGATCTAGTCTAATCTGATCATTTAATATTGAGGAAGAAAGTAATTATTTTTTGTTCTCTTTCTACAATATTTGGATCAGGTTCACATATCAGAAGCTAGAGTAGCTACTGCGTTGGATAAACTTGCATATATGGAAACCTTAGTGAATGACAGACTTCTGCAAGAAAGGAATCCGAAAGAATCCAGCCTTGATCCTGTGCCACTTGTTGCAAGCACTTCATCTTCTCCAGTAGCTGTTAACACAGAGTCTCCTAGAAGAAGCCTTGTTGTTTCTGGACCTGTGGAACCTTATCACCCCAACCTTAAAAACTTCTGGTACCCAGTTGCTTTTTCTACCGATCTGAAAGATGATACAATGGTGAGTAAGTAATTCGTTTTCCATTCTATGATCAAAAAGTTTTCCAAATAACTGCTGCTTCTTTGATTTGTTGAATTATCCTCTTTCAGATCCCTTTTGATTGTTTTGAAGAACCATGGGTGATATTTCGAGGCAAGGATGGGAATCCTGGATGTGTTCAGAATACATGTGCCCACAGGGCCTGCCCTCTTCACCTTGGATCTGTGAATGAGGGACGGATTCAATGTCCCTATCACGGTAAGTTTTTGGCATCGACTAATATAATTTTCAATTGATTTTAGCAACACTTATTATTTAATGGCTCTCAAAAAAGATTGAATAAAAGACATGCATATAGCGTCTTTAATTTGCTTCAATATTTCTATTGACTTGCTGATAGAATCAGGTTATTTAGCTTTAATTACTTGATTTCATTTAAATTTTATGAAACAAACAGCTTACTTGTTCGTTGGTCTATGTATTTTGACCTTTTTTTTTTCTGTGAGGGGCGAGGGGAAGAGGTGGAGTGGGCAGGGGGGTATTTGATGGTTATGATATAATAAGGCTTGGGGGACATTTGGATGATGTAGGGTGGAGGGAGGGAGGATTTTGGGAATTAAATGGGGGTTTTCAATAATAAGGATTTTTATTACTTCTACAATTACCCAAGAGTAGATTAGTTAAGTATATAATTGTTTTTTGAGTTAAAGATCAAATTAGTTTCCAACTATTTATGGAGGATCAAAATAGTCTCAAACTAAATAAATGAACTAATTTATCTCCTAACTATTTGAAAAAAAGATCAATTTGATCCTATCATCTAAACTAATTATTTGAGGTGTTAAAAGCATTAGCATTTTTGGAATTTTAATTTTTTTAGATTTACGAAATATCTCATTTTTTTATTAATTTTTTTTTTCTTGTGTGCAATTGATACAATCATATTCAAGGAGATTAGATTGATATATCATGCAAATTTTTGAGAAAATAAAGTTTTTGGCATAAATTTTATGTAATTTTATTATATTAATGTCATTGTAATGTTAACTTATTTTGTAATTTCGATATCACCCCCTTCTTCATTATATGTCTATTTATTTCAATCTAAATCCAAACGGCAAAACTAAATTAGTCTTTTTTCAAATAATCCAGGGACTAAATTTATCCTTTTATTTAGTCTGGGACTATTTTAGTCCCCATAAATAATTGGAGGATCAATTTGGTCCTTCACTCAATTTTTACTTATAACACAGTGTGTAGTGGAAAGCAAGCACGAATAAAACTTATTGATGATGCTCAAGATTTAGATACAGCTAGTAGCGGTTTTTTAAAAGCATTTTTTTTTTCATTGAGAATTTACAGCTACCACCATTCATTTTAGAGATATTCCAATAAATTTTAAGATTTATGGTGTAATATGCCTTCCCTTTTTTCAGGTTGGGAATACTCGACTAATGGAAAATGTGAGAAGATGCCATCAACACGCATGCTCAATGTGAGTATTAGATCGTTATCGTGTTTTGAGCAAGAAGGGATGATCTGGATTTGGCCAGGTGATGAACCTCCTACGGCTACTCTTCCCTGCTTGCAACCTCCTCCAGAATTTCATGTTCATGCAGAGGTAATAAAGTTGTAAGATAATGTAAAGAGAAGTATGATAATTTCTCTGGCTAAGCAAAGAAAATCAGAATAGATGTGTTTGAATATATTTTAGTACACGGCAATTTGATAGGCTAAAATTTCTGAATTATGGCATTTTACTGAAGTTAAATTTATATTGGTGATATTATATAATTCCATGTTTACAGATCGTTATGGAGCTCCCAGTGGAACATGGACTTCTCTTGGACAATCTTTTAGACCTGGCTCATGCTCCTTTCACTCACACTTCAACCTTTGCTAAGGGATGGAGTGTTCCAAGGTATGTTTCCTTAACAATATTCATAATATTCACATGGACCACACTACTTCGAGTACAATAGTTTTCTTATCCACATTAAATCATCCCAATCTAGGTAGCTTAATATGAAGTAGAAGAAAATTTTCACTTCCAGAAAATTGGGAACGAAGAACCCAAAAAAAAAAATACTTGTAATAGCTTCAAGCATATTTGAGATCAATTTTATTTTGTTTTTTTATTATTTTTTTGTTTTTTTTCCTTATTTTCAAAAACATATTTGTTTAGTGTATTTTTAAATGTTTATTTTCTTAAAAAAATCATGTTGTGTTTAAAAACACTCAAAATAATTTTAGGTTGTTTTGAGTTTTTTAAAAATAACTATCACTATTAAACATATTTTATTTCAAATAAAAATATAAATAAAATAAAATAAAAATAAAAGTGATTCCAAACAGCCTTCAGCCTTTTACTATTATGTTGTGGAGCTTTATTTTTTGTCTCACAAAGAAAATAAACTATGTGAATTTAGTCACGCTTCGGACATTATGCAATATCAATCGAGCACCATCTTTATATTGTATCAGAGAAAGTAGGACAGCAATTGTCCACAATCACACTATAGTGAATTTACAACAACAACAATATGACGTAGCTATTAATTGAGTGATCCTTATAAAATTCATCTATAATTTTGTACATTTTTTCTATTTTTCTACTCTTTCTTCTATCTATTTGAAATCAATTTCACCTATTTCTTAATACTCCCATCTTAATTCTACTAAAAAAACTTGATTAGATGTCATGGCTTCTGTCCTTCCACAGTATAAAATAATTCTTAATATACGTTGTTTCATGGCATCCTCTCCTATCTAAGTAGTCCATATTGGCATTTTTAAAATCAACCAGGCCTAAAGTCTCATTTGGCATAGATCGTGATTTTTTTCATTGCCTTCTCACAATACAAAATGATCATTAATAGACCTTTTTTTCATGGAATCCTCCCGTATTTTAGTAGTTTTCCACATTAGCTTCTTTGCAATCAATCATCCCTAAGAAATTTCGTTTGGTATGGGTTAAGTGTACATTTCTTATCATATAATTATACCAAAGAATATAACTTATGTGAGAGCTTACCTTTTTATGTTTTTGGTCCTTTTTTGAATACATCTGGTAACTAAACTAGTATTAATTTTGCTCTTCTTTTTCCCTCAGCTTGGTCAAGTTCCTTACACCAGCATCAGGACTCGAAGGATATTGGGATCCTTACCCAATCGACATGGAATTCCGCCCTCCTTGCATGGTGCTTTCGACAATAGGTATCTCAAAGCCTGGAAAACTGGAGGGACAAACAACAAGACAGTGCTCAACACATCTGCATCAGCTTCATGTGTGCTTGCCTTCCTCGAGACAGAAGACAAGGTTGTTATATAGAATGTCGCTTGATTTTGCCCCCATACTAAAGCACGTCCCCTTTATGCATGTCCTGTGGAGGCACTTTGCTGAGAAGGTGAGTTTTTTTTTTCTATTGATGCCATAGTCTCATTTCTTCATTTGTCTTTCATATAATGATATGCATCTCATGCATTTTGCTTCCAATTACTGTGAAAGTAATCTCTTGTAATGCAAATACCTGTTTAGCTGCTGATTCACTTCTGCAAAGCAACTAGTTAGCTGCTTTGCAGGGACTTCTTTGTGTGGAGCAGTATGGAATGCGTACAAATAGCACTTCGAATGCTGGAGGATTGATTCATGCAGCGATCAATCAAGGCTTAAAGGAATAAAGTTGTAGTGGCTTCTCTCTGGAAAATTGCACAGTTTGTGCAATTAAGCAAGATCATCTATTGTAGATTCAAATATTGGCAATCATTAACTACAGTTAAATATAGCACAAATGGAATGTTAAGCTTGTGAAAAATAAGAGGAATAATAATTAATCATTCTTATTTCAAGACTAACCTATTCACCGGCCTAATTAGGTGGTTTGAGCTTGTTTGTTACAAGGCAAAAGACATATAATGTGCCATGTAGATATAATTAATGAGAAGCATTAGACAGTAGAAATATAAATTAGACAAATTAAAGAAATAGCATGGCTAGAGACTGTGTAAACATTTGCGCAATTATAATTTAAATGTCATGTTACACTAATCAGAATGAATGGAGAATGTTGATTCATAAAGACAATTCTAAATAGTTGGGATAAGGCTATTGATGATTAGGCTTCTTTTTCCCATTCTACATAATCTGTTTTATTAGAAATCAATATCAAAATATATACTTTCTTTTAAAATTGTCTTGTTCCAGGTCTTAAATGAGGACTTGAGGCTTGTAGTGGGGCAGCAAGAGCGAATGATAAATGGAGCAAATATCTGGAACTTGCCTGTAACATATGACAAGCTTGGCATAAGGTACAGATTTTGGAGAGATGCAGTTGAGAGTGGAGTCAAGGAATTGCCATTCACTTAACAAGAAATATGAGAATGATACAATAAAGTTCTGCTGATCAGACTTCTCCCATCGTCATCATTCTTTGGAGAAATAATAAAGGGCTCCACGAGCATTCCATTGGCCTAAAAGAGCAAAGGTTTGAAATCTTCCTTTTTGTATAATCTGTAAATTAGATGTAGCACAAAGGCGTGGAGTATAAACTCTGCCTCATTGCGTTTTTTAGCGTTCAAAGCTAATTTTGATTCTATTTTTTTGGCCTGTGTAACTACATTTTCCTATCAATAAAGGAATCTTGTTCCAAGTTCAGTTTTTTTTTTTTTTTTAATTTTTCTACTGGCATTCAACTCAAAATACCATGAAATAAGAAGGTAACCACTATTTATAACTTTGAATATTCTTTCCCTTGCTGGCCTAATCACGACCTGATATTGTTTCTGATGAGCCGTATGATTTTTCTCACGATCAAATATGGCTTGATTCTCATGTAACATGCCAAGTTTTCAGTCGTGACATTTTGACTTAAATATATAGCTGGTTTTGATATAAAAACTTGAAAAATTGGAAAAGATATAAAATAGTCTATAGAGATTCTAAGAAAATAATATATTATATAAAAAAATTAGCTTTAAGTGATTTATACAATAGATTTGAAAACAAAGGTGAAAGATGTATGTATAAGCCAACCAAAGAGATAGGAAAAGTAAAGATTTAGTTCAAGTGAGGTGTATTAAGGATGAAAATCATAAAGTATTTTTTTAAGAAAAGAATATTAAAAATAGGTGGATGAGGCATTTTGATAAACTTTTTAATAAAAGATCTGAAAATACGATTGATTTTAGCAACCTTAATATCCTAAGAAAAAATAAAGAATTTTATTTTTATCGTTGTATTAGTAATTTGAAGTTGGAGAATCTTTAAAAAAAATGAAATGTGAAAAAACAGTATGATCTAATGATATTCCAATAGAAGTGTGAAAATATTTAGGAGATCAATGAATTTTTTAGCTTATAAATATTTTTAATGTTATTTTAAAGACTAGAAAGATGTTAGAGGAGTGGAGAAAGAGTTTGTTGATTCTTATATTTAAGAATAAATGTGATGCACAAGAGTGCAAATTATAGGGGAATTAAATTAATGTGTCATACATTAAAATTATGAGAGAGAGTGATTGAGCATAGGTTACAATGTGATACAAAAGTTTCTCAAAATCAGTTTGGTTTCATGCCAGGTAGATTTACTATGGATGTTATACATTTGTTAAGAGGTTTGATGGAGAAGTATAGAGAAAGTAAGGAGGATTTATATATGATATTTGTTGATTTAGAGAAAGCTTATGGTAAAGTTTCAAGAGATGTTCTTTGAAGAGTTTTAGAAAAGAAAGGAGTTAATATTGGTTATATTCAAGTCATTACGGATATGTATGCTAGAGCTATTACTTGTTTACAAGGAAGAGTGACAAAATATTTTTCAATTTCAGTTGGATTACATAAATGATCAGCTTTAAGCCCTTATCTTTTTGCTTTAGTTATGGATGTTCTTACTAGACATTGACAAGAAGATGAACCATGGTGTATGCTTTTTGCTAATGATATTTTTCTTGTTGATAAGGCTAGAGAGGAAGTCCAAGAGAAATTTGAATTATGGAGGTCAACCTTAGAGGCTAAAGGTTTTTGTTTGAGTACATCTAAAACTAAATATATGGAGTGTAATTTTAGTTTTAGAAGTTCTAGTGGTGATGTTGTGACATTGGGTGACCAAGTCATTAAAAAGAGTGAACGATTCAGATATCTAGGCTTTATTGTTCAAAATGATGGTGAAATAGATGGAGATGTTATTAGTAGAATTCAAGTTGGATGGTTGAAGTGGAGGAATGCATCGGCCTATTGTGATAGAAAAATGCAACAGACATAAGGAAAAATTTTATAAGATGGCGGTAAGACCGATGATTTATGGTAAAATATTGGCTAATAAAAGAGAAGCATAAGACTAAGTTAAGTGTTGCAGAGATGAGGATGCTTAGGTGGATGAGTGGCTTTACTCTCAGAGATAAAATGCGAAATGAGTATGTTCGGGAAAAAGTTGGAGTAGCTCCAGTGGCAGATAAAATTAGAGAGAGTCGACTTAGATGGTTTGGCCACATAAAGCGTCTGCCGTCTGATGACTCGGTTAGGAGAATAGATATATTAGATTTGTCTTATGTTAAGAAATGTAGAGGTAGACCTAAAAAGATTTAGTTAAGATGTATAAAAATTGACTTTAGTTTACTTGAATTAAATGAGAAATTGACACATAATAGGACATAATAGAGAAAAAAGATTCATATAACCGACCTCACATAGTCAGATTAAGACTTATTGTTGTATATATCTTATCATATCACTTGGTTCTAACTTCTTCTATTGATAAATGCTTGAGAATATGTAATAATATATGATATATGTATTTATCAATGACACTCAAGATTTTTCAAATCCAAATGAACATTTATCATTTGATACTCAATAGTATTAATAATAAATCATATGTTTAATGTGCAGTATGTGTGTTGGAGCTCCAGAAAACTTTTCTAGATAAATATTTCTTTAAGTTGCCGTTTGAAATGAATATTTCTTACTATGATATTTAATTATGGATAGACTACTGAGATTATGCAACAAAATGAACTTCCAACATTTATCTCAAATTTTGGAATGTTAAGGGCATGTTTGAGATTAATTATATTTTATATTTTATTTATTTTTGTTTTTATGTAATTTTTAAACTAGGTTTGTTTAGTATATTTTTAATATATTTTTATTTTTTATTTTAAAAAATAAATATTATTGCTTTTACAAATACTCAAAATAATTTTTAGATATTTTGAATATTTTTATTATTATCATTAAACATATTTTATATAAATAATATATATATATAATTCTATGACATACCAAATTAACTATATATTTCTCAAAAAATCATAATTTAATGATATATATGTTGGAATGATGTAATATTAATTTTATAAACTCATCCTTAACAAATTATTCACATTTTAAAAATAAATTATTATTATTATTATTGGTAAACTTAATATTTAAAAAAAAAAAATTTACCAAATTAGTTAAATATCTACTATTAAATTAACCAAAATTATTCTATCATTGTAAAAGTATCTATTAAACAAAATTTTTATTATCAAATGAAATTAACAACTAGTTAATTTTATTAAACGATATTTTAAATATTGCTGGTTAACGGATAACTATTAAATTAACGTTTAAGCACCTTCCATGTTAAAAACCAAAATATACACACGATCTAATTATATTAATTAACTACAATAATGATGGCAAAGATTTTAATCATTATAAAGATCTCAATAAACAATACAGTTTAATCAGATTATCATTTTTAAAAAATTTATAGTCATCACCTAAACTGCTAAACATAAATACATCAAAACTAACTTTAAAATTATTGAATCTAAAAATATTAATTAAATGCATTAATGATGACATCAAGAACCACAAAAAGAATAAAAACTTGTAAAACAAAATTAAAGACTATTTGGGAATTGGGATCATTTTTTATTTTTATTTTATATTTTATTTTATTTTGTTTAAAAATAAAACATATTTAATGATTATTATTTTTAAAAAATATTCAATATCTTTAAAAAATGTTTTGAATATTTTAAAAAAATATATTATTTATTTTTAGAAATAAAAAATAAAAATACAAAAATACATCAAATAAATATATTTTTAAAAATAACATAAAAATAAAAACACAAAACACAAAATAAAATTAATCCAAAAACTGCACCTAAAATAATTAACATAGCTTCAATAAAAAAAATAGAAAATTTACATACATTCTACACAATTCTTATGCATCTATATATCTAATATCTAAAATTTATTATTTATATTTATCTTACTTTTTAAATACATAAAAATACATTTTACTTAAAAAGAGGTAACATTAGTATTTTTATATAATATTAAATATTTAAATATTATTTATATAAATATTAAATTTTAAGTATTAGAAATATAAATATATAAGAATTGTGGGGTATGTAAAAATTTTGTCAACAGAAAATATTCTAAATTTAAAACCAAAAATTTCATCTTTAAAATAAGAAGATAAACATATATATCAAATAATTTTTACATAAATATTATAAATATTATGTATATAAATATATATAAATTATAATGATATATATGTTTGAAATATTAAGTTCGACCAAAATTGTAGCAGGCATAAAATGAACATTAAAAAATCTAAAGATAAAATTAGCGAAGAGAGAGAGAGAGAGAGAGAGAGAGGAAAATATGGAATTTAAATAGACATGATACATCAAAATAAACAATTTTGCTTCGAGCAATTGCCCGTTGGTTGAGGCGTTATTTGGGTATAAATGAGCTGAGAGCCTGAGATTGAGATAGCTAAAATCTTATTTGAATTTAGGAAATTGACACATATTCGAATTAGGCTATTAGAAGATTTGTTTGTGTTCGTCTCGGTATCATTTGATTTGTTTGAATCCGTTCATATTTGTTTCGATTTGTTGAATAAAATTAATCAAAATGAGCTATAAAATATTTATAGCAAAATTCAAATCTACGCAGAATTACTATATTACATTTACCACGATGAATATATTATATATAATATATATAATTTTTTAATTCAAATTAAAATAAATTAAACATAATCCAATGAAGAGTTATTCCTGTTAAACTCATCTATAAATTGAACTTAAAATATATATTCTTATTTGACTTATTTATCACAAGATGAAAGGGTTCCGGAAAAAATTGGAGTAGCTCCAGTTGTAGATAAAATTAGGGAGAGTCGTCTTAGATGGTTTGACAAAAAAAGTGTCGACCGTCCGATGACCCGATTAGAAGAGTAGATGCATTAGATTTGCCTTATGTTAAGAAAGGTAGAGGTAGACCTAAAAAGACTTGGTTAAGATGTATAAAAAATGATCTTAGTATACTTGATTTAAATGAGAATTTGACACATAATAGGACACAATGGAGATGAAGGATTCATGTAGCCGACGCCACCTAGTGGGATTAGGGCTATTTATTATTGTTGTTGTTATTGTTGTATCACAAGATGGAAGGAAACGACAGAGATCACAAATCTAGATCAATAGTTCAACACCTGCTAGCTTATTCCTCATTTCATACTATCATATAGGAGCAACCGCACAATTTTTTACAAGCTCACAAACAGACTGAAAGAGCACTTCCATTTTCTCAAAATTAAAACTTCAATATTTCTTCATCACATTACAACGAATCCTTATTTCATCGCATAACTGTTCACAGCTGCAACAGATGTCGATCCAACCCTAAAAGCCTAATCTCCACCGTTTTTAGAGGGCGAAACCGCAGTAGGGGCAGAAGCGGAATTGGGGATCGACGACGCGGGAGCATGAGTAACAGCGGAGATTAACTGGAAGCGATGGGAATGAGCGGCCACCACCGGCGATTTCGTTGTCGAAGGCATCGCCGTTGATTGGGAGCGATTGAGGGAAGAGGAAGGAACAATTGCGGCAATAGAAGGCTGGTTGCTTACCCGGCCATCGCCACACAGGGACGAAGAAGAGCTTAAGTACCTTCTCGTAATCCACCAGATCGGCTATTCCGCCGCATCTGATGCATCGCCCCGCCGCTTCCCTCAGCACCTGCCCAGCTTGCTGCTCTAACCCTCCCACGAAGAAGAAAAACATCCTGTATTTTGTCTCTCCTCTGATCGGTAAGACAAGAACGAAAAGGAGAGAAAGGATGGAATCGACTGGGAGTTTCGAGGAGCTTCTTCACCAAATTCTATTTGAGGAAGAAATCAGAGCCCTCCGTTCCACCTCTCTATAGGGCTATTAAAAAATAAAAAAAATAAAAAAAAGGCTTATATTGTAATTTATGTTCGGCTCATTCGTTAACTCAACAAATTAAATACGAATAAATATTTCAAGCACAATTTATAAACGAGCCGAACATGAACAATCTTTTGTTCGATCATGTTCATCTCGATTTATCATAATTATAAATATGACTTAGTGGTTAAAGTTTTTGTTATCTGAAAATTGGCCAGTTGAATCCTCTCTTATAGATTTTTGGGATTATTATTTAGTCATTTTGAATAATTTAGAACATATGAATAATAAAATTTAGTCGTTTAAGAATACAAACAAAATAATTTTCAAACAACGTAAAACTGAGAGTTAGTTCCTTCATTTCACTTACTTTTCTATATAATTTTAGCCTTTGTTAAAAATGAAAGGGATTTTATAAGTTAGATAGGAAATTAAACTTTATATATTTATGACAGAATTTACATACATATCACTTAATTCTTATATATTTATATATCTAATATATAAATTTTAATATTATATAGATAATATTTAAAATTTTTATATCACATAAAAAATACAATTATTATTATACATAAAGCATAAGAAGAATTATGTAAGAATCATGTAGTATATATATAAATCTTTCTAGATTTATTTGATCAAATAATTTAAATATTTAATATATTTAATTGATCAAATAACTCTAATACTTGATGATAAAATATTAGATGTTACATAAAATATATTTAATATTTATGTATAATCTCATATTCAAACTTCCCAAATAATCACTCACTTGGACTACATATTATTAATATATGAATTATTAAATAAATTTAAGAGCTTAATATTTGCTATCTTCAGGAGTTATAACTTTAGACAATTTGATTCATTGATAATATCATTATAGGATCAAAATAATCTCTCATAAATTTTAAAAATAAGATTCATTAATGATTATTATATTGATATGATTAATAATATAAATCAGGTAAGGATGTGTAGCATAAAAATTTCATGAAATGTTAGCTCATCTCATGTAAATTTCTAATTAGTCCCATATTATAACAAAAAAGTAAACAATATAAATTAAATACTTTATACTCAATAGGAATCAAATATAATTGAAATAATAAAACTTTATTTTAGATAATATTTATATTTTATTATGTTTAGAAATATACGCCTATAATAATTGAACATCAATAAATAAACTCCCATCATATAGGTATATCATTACATAAATCGCACTCACGTGAGTCGCATGTTCGTGAAATACTATAAGCAGTAAATCTTTAGTGACCAATTCATAATCATAAAATTTGTACTAATATATTTGTTGAGAATTTTATATGAATTCATTTGTTCAAAATTTCTTAATTTGGCCTTCATCTTACAAATTTCATTATATAGGGTATATTGAGGAGAGAGAATTTTAATAAATTTTCAATGGATTTAATAACGATTTAAAAAAAATAGTGAAGAGATTAAAATGCTAAAAATAATAAATGATAAAAAGTCATAATTTTGAGATATAAAATACCAAAACAAATACAAAAATGTTGTTAGAATAATTTCCAAAAAAAAATAAAGAGAAGAGAATAAACACATGATATCATCATAAAATTAATTAAACTTATTTAAAATGCATAAAATTATAAATAATTAAAATATTTGATGTAATTTCATTCTCTCCCCTTCTCTCCCCATAATAAATATTTTTTTAAGGATTTGCATTGATAGCAATATAATCAAAATCTGAAGTTTTTTTCTTAAGCTTTTAAAAATTAAAATCATTGAAATAGAATTACAAAATGTTTAGGTAAACAATACTATATGAACACATATATAGTATAGTCACACAAAAAAATAATTTCCATGATCAATTTGATTGCTCTAATATAAGATTGTTTAGGTAAACAATAACATAACAACATAGAATTATTTTAAAGATATCAAAGATCATGTCATTATTGTTGATGCAATCGACAATGTGTGATGTTTACTTCCTGCAAAGGCCAGAATCAGGGAAGACAATTTTACAGATGTTCGAGAAATCGATCAGAAGAGGATTGTAATTATTTTTAATGAATTGATGATGCATCATCTAGCTCATAGTATAAAAGAAGAGTAGAATTCGATAACATGGTTAGGAGAAATTTAAGTCCCTATGATTTTAGAATAAGGTTATGTTTATAGTAGTTGCAATTGTAGTCATAAAGTTAGTTTTCTTTTAAGTATTTCATAACATTGAGTGGTTGCAACTCCATGCTTAGTAGCCTCTAGTTGTTATGTTACTTAATATTTTGATGTTAATTGTAATCACAACTCTTTTTGATGAATTATAACTTTTTTTCATTCTAAGGCAAAATATCACTCCTTGATCACTTATATGATGATAAAATGATAAACTTAATAAGTAAGAATTAACATGTGGGAACAAATTATATATGTTGGCCTCATTTGTGAATAAGATTGACACTCTTCTTAATCTTAAATTAAGTGCTTCCTAATTAGATGCTTAGAACATTATATTTAGTAGCTAGGTATGTAATAAAATTGAAAATAAATAATTAATTAAATTTAATATAAAATTTAAAGTTAAAACTAAATTAAAATCAATACCTTAAGATAAAACTTCAAGTCAATCAAGTGGGCACCATTAGGACATGACCAGATCCAATTGAATTATACTAAGTGAGTCAAATCAAATCCTAACATAATAAAAATCAACAAAAATTAAACTAAATGGAACTAAATCTAAATCTAAATTTAAATGAGTTTTGATTGATCAGTTGATTGGGTTGATTAGCACAAATAGCCTAACACCTAGGTCCAATAAAATTAAATTAAATCAAAATCAAATCAAACCAAAGCACCTAACCAATATACAAACATAAATGAACATAAAATTGAATCCAGATGTGGTGTAAAGTTGTTGAGCAAGTCATTTAACTTGAGTTAACCCATGTGAGTCCCATTAAGTCAAATCAATTAAAAGTTAAACAAATTGAGCCATACCAAATTATTCAAGTCATCAAAAAAATCATGTTTAAATATGAATCTGAAAAATCTAAATCTAATGAGAGCTCAAATAGGTTAATTAGATCACTTGATCCAAGTAGACCCAATGAACCCTATTGATATCCAAACTCAAATTAAACTGAAAATAATTATAATCAAACAATCCAAATCATTTCAAATTCATATTTAAACATACATCAACCCTTTTTTGGGAATTTATTTGATCAATTTGGACATTTGACCCAAGTGAATCTAATTTGACGTATTATACTCAATTTAGGTCAAGATGGCTTAAAATAAAAATTAACTTCAAATCAATTGCTCCAAATCTTCTTAAACATTTAATTAAATATGGTTGGAGCCTAAGCACACATTGATTGAGTTAAATTGTTCATTTGATTCAAATAAGCTTAATTTAATCCATTTTAAGTCAAAATGGTAAATTTAGGTCAAACTTTAAATCTAATTGAAATTAAATAAAATTAATTAATCATAATCATCGCAAATGATCAATTGAACATAATTGAAACCAAATATAAATCCTAAAGTGGTAAAATAGCCTAATAGAGTATTAGCCCATTTGACCCATTTGGCATAAATAAGTCAAACTTAGCTTAAACCCCTTGAACATTGGATCAATTAATCCTTAAATGACTTAATAGACGGTCAATAATAATTGTAATTTAAACTTAAAAGCTAATTAAAGCAAACCAATTAACTAAAATCAACCTAAATCTAAATGAATTAAATCCAAACCCAAACTTTTAAATTAATCTAAATGAACTTAATCAAATTAAAACTTAATAATCAATCTAAAATTGAATACCAACAATCAAAATATAAGAAATTAAACAAACACAACAAACTTAATTTGAATTCTTAATTAAATCAAATAAACATTAATTAAATTAATCCATTAAACTAAATCAATTAAATAAAGAATTGAAAAGTATTGATTAAAATGCACAAGCCTTTAGCATGACTCTTAAAGTGAATTTTCACACATTGGTAATAATTTCACTATATTACGATTAGAGCGTAAAGTAGATCGAGTCTTGCCATAAACAAAGCTTAATCTCATTTACACTCTTTAAAATCTAAATTCAACTTCTTACTAAAACAATCTATCTAAATAAACCATATAAAAATAATCCTTAAATCAAGCTTAATTTAAATTAAAAATCTAATCAAATTCGTTATAAATATTCATCAAAGTTTAATAAAATCAATAAATTATTTAATTTAAGTTAAGTTGAATTAAATTATTATAAATAAAATATAAATATACCAAAATAATCTTTAACTAAATTAGATGAAATTAAAGTAAATCATAACTAATTTAAATTAGTTTAACTAAATCATAACTAGGTTAAGACGGTGCAATATTATTATGTGATATTTTTCTTATTTTGTGGTGTACAATTTTAGTCTGAATGACTATGATTATTTACTCGCTAGTTTTATTAGGATGTCTTTTTAGACTAATATTTTTTTCCATTGGAGGTTGTGCTTAAGAGACATCTGCAATAATAAAAAAAATTATTAATGATATTTTGCTTGTAAGTGTTGATTTGTTTGAAGTCTTTAAGCACAACTAATTATGATAGGTAAGCTTGGTAACCATTGGTGTTAAGCCCGAGTGTTTAATATATAATTACTAGTGTGTTATGTGCTTTAATAACCTTTATTTTACAGGGACTATAATTTTTTATAATTTAAAATATAATTTGATCTTAGAATTAGGTTATGATCTATTAAGCTTTGGATTAAAAGAGTAGACTGATCAGTTAGTGATCCCTTATGGAACCTAAAGAGGAGGTCCTTGAAGAAGATGATGATCATGAATAAAAGATGTTAAATGAAGACCCTCATAAATCAAACATGTAATTCTAAGCCAAACTATTTAATGGCAGAGCTCGATTGTTCTTTTTTTTTTCAAGGTGTACAATGGTACTCAGTCGCACCGACTTTTTATTATTTAATTTTTTATGCTTGATGTAATTTATTTTGGGGTGTGTAATATAACTGTATGATTTTTATAAGTTTCTTTCTGTGATTGTTATGTTGTGATGAAAGCTTGGATTTGCATTAGGTTCATAAGATAAAATTAAATTTTCTACCTCATTAAATTAAGATCAACTTAAATAAAAAATAACACAACTTATAATCTCAGATAATTAATGCCTTAGGTATAAATTCTAAAAGCAATTAAAAACTTCTAAAACTTAAAATTATTATTGCACATTTCTTCTTCATTTCTTAAATTGAGCCCTTCTCCCACTACACATAGGGAGGCATCTGACTTGTGAGGATGACCACCATTAATAGGAAAGTTTTCCTTCTCTTTTGATTTATCACATAATCTATTTCTAATTATGTCTCATTGCGGGCATAATTTGCATAGCTAAAGACTTCAAATTATGAGTATGGAAATATATATGAAAATTAAAATTTTTATTAAATTACTTAGATACATAACATGTCAATCATGATCTTAAGGTTAGGGAGTGAGTTTAGGCTCTTAGCTTCCTTTTCTAATTAATAAAAGCTTAAACTATCTTACATTTGTAAGATCAAACTCATAGATTTAAAATCATTAGGAGGTGTTAGCTAACAATCATTTCAGGTGGGATAAAACTCTAGAAGAGTCAAGATAGGGTCATTTTCTCAAGTGAGAATAAACTAATAAATTTTAAATTCCCGTGATTTAATTAAGATGAGCTTTTAACTTATGTTTGAAGCACTTTTAGAATTAGGATTTGAAGCATCATATTGAAATAAGTATTTATCTCTTAGGCATTTCTATAGTCTTGTGCTGTTAAAATCTAAGTATTAAATTTCTAATAAAATATCAATTTAATTTTTTTTTAAAAAACCTTTAATTTCAAAGTTATAAATCTCAATAATAGAATAGTTTGAAATGCTTATTGGGCTTCTCAGTATCTAAAACATTTCCTACTTATTCCCATTTAACCTCTAAAAAGATCTTCTTCCTTTTGAATCAATCCCATTTGATTTTTCAATTTAACCCATTCTTGAATACAAACTTTAAAGGATCATAGATATGAAGGTTGGTTTCTTTAATTGAGAGTATTCTTAGAATAATTTTCACTCTTCTAATATATAATTAACTATAGGGACATGCCCTTGTATGGAACTACAAGTCCTGCACTAAATAAACTATGTTCTACCTCTCTATGTAGTTCAAAGAAAAAATCTCTAGTACATTAATGACCCATTAATCTTAGCAGTTTTTATTAAGTAATCAAAATTATTATAGGGTAATATTTACTATCTATTGAAATAATATATTTATTTTTAATGACACATTTGATTATTGAAATAAGAACTATCACGATCTACATAGTGTTCTAAATAAAAACTCCACAATATAACTCAGTCATCGTACAATCAAATTCACGCTTGATGTATGCATTAATTGCTGATCACATAAGGTTTTGAACCTTGCGAATATCATTATAATGAAAGAACTTTTTCAAGTTCTTCCATAAGTGGCATACATAAACCTTATGCTCTACATCTAGAAAAATTAATTTGATTACATCTTCAATATACTTCTCCATGTCTACTACAAATGCTAAATGATGCACCCTAAAGCTAATTGATTTTTCTAAAATTTTCAAAAACAATTTCCAAGATTTCTTTTACTCATATTCAAAAATTACAAATGCTAATGTGAATAATTCATTGTTACACCATCAAATGAATTTATAGATAATAAAACACCCAATCATTTTGACTCCAAACGATGAAGCATCAAGGCCAATTAAATGTCTACAACTTGTTAGGAAGTCATTAATGGAAAACTTGAAGCAAACATAAACTGCTTTGAAGTAATGTCATGATTCCTTTTACAATTTCTTCAATCTATTAAGCTACTCATAAAAAAGTTGCTTGTTTGTTACATGCTCTATTTACACCTGGGCATAAATGTGTAGATTCTAATTTACACACTTCAAAAGATTCAGCATCCGCACATAATATTTCTTGTGCTCTCCATGGGCATTCTCGATATGAACAAATAACAATAACTCGAGATTTATTATTGGCTTGAATCTTCACACCAGGGTTTTTTTATAATAACATTTGATCTAAGAGCTCGTTTGAAGCTTTGAGCGTCACGAAAACATGCACCTACTACTAGATATTTAATATCCCTAACTTGGGTGAGTAAAAATCCCTCATTCATAATCATCACAAATGTAACTAGATTTTGAATGATAACTATCTATCATATTGCTATAATCCCTAACTTCTCGACTTTATGAACATATAATAGCTTCTTTGTCATCTTTATGATTCACCCCAGCACGCCAGTTTCATTGGATTGTGTAATCATTTGCATTACTACAACATCATTACTTATAAGCATATAATCCTTTGGTGATGTTTCACATATGTGATAATATAAATAAAATTTATGCCCCATCCAAATTATTTCAACCTCTTTCCTCAATACATCTAAAAGTATAATATCTTTCTAAAACTAAATAGTTCTTTGTTTCCTAGCATAACAATTTTTACTTGATACTTAGCTTGAGTCTAATATCCTCCATATTTAAATGTACAAACAATTATTCATCCTTATTAGTCATTAAATCCATTCCAAAAGTTGAATCTTCCAATCAACTTGAAATTCGAATTTTGCAACTTTGAAACTATGATGATTAATGGAATAGTAGCAGACACTTCTTCTTATAGCTTTAAAATCCACTCATTCTTACATAAATTAACATAAATGATGATCAAATGCACTTTTGCACTTTATGTATAGTTACTCATAAAAAAGAAAAAACACTATGAAGGATCAAACTATGTATTTAAGCTACAATGGGATACTGTGACTACAACAAATTGTTACCAAATATCTATCCCACCAAAAGTGTTTATGAACATACTATTCAATCTCTAATCCGTTAAAACAAAGAATGGTTAAAAAAGAGAAAGAAAATCTATAAGGATGTTATATTTTATATCAATTTCTCTATTTAAGTTACAATGGTGTAGGAGAATTACTCAAAATGGTCAACCTAATATAAATTTCAACCAACATTTGTAAGTGGAACGATGAGAGTTCTGCGACGGGAGATGATGCCAAGGGTGAGGTGTGAGATTTAGGATTGAATGGAGCACCTCCATGGTTTATAGGTAATGGAGTAGTCTCACACGTGAGCGGGAAGAGAATGCGACTCCGGTTAAGTACGCAAATTGATCCGGAGCTTTTTGTGTATACTTAGCTGGTAGGTGCGTACTTAGAACAATATGAAGATCTTCGAAATACCTTTGAATCTTTCCAAGGAAAACTACGACTAATCTCTAATTCTAAACGTATGAAAGTTAAAAATGCCCGTCAAATGACTTTGCATGATACGTTTCTTCAATAAAAATTGATCCAGGTTTTTTCACAAAATTTTTGCGTACTTATCCGGGATGCGCACTTAAACGGGTGCGTACTTAAGCGAGAGGTTACTGTAATTCACACATTTAATAAACTGAGAGGTAAACAATATTAATAGTAGTCTATTTCTAGGCATTTCAAAGAATAAAGATGATATACATAGATAATAAGAATAAGAATATGATATCAGATGTGTATATTGCTAGGTTTTAAGTGCTACAAATTAAAAAAAATGTTCAAAAGTATATACAGTGTTCATAAATTTTAAATCAAATCAAATGCGCCAGCCCAACTATCTCATCGATCACGCCCAGGGATCTTGAGCGTTTGGAGCTTTTTTAGTCGATTTGCTTTTGAGGCGTGAATTTTAATTTTGATATCCAGTTTGAATAGTGTCTTTTGAAATTGCGTTTTATTTAGAATTTTCTGTTTTTCTTTTTTTCAAAAGTAAAAGGAAATAAACTTTTGAAATAATTTTAAAGTAGTTTTTTAGGAATCTGAAAAGCTTAGCCAAATGAAATCTTAGGGCTCATTTGAATAAACTTTTTAAGTGCTTTTACGTTTCGGAAAGTGAAAACATGTTTACTTGAATAGGCAACTTTATTAAAATGAGTTTTAACACAATTCCATTTTAACCCAATTTTTCAAAAGCTATGTGATGACAACTTTCTCACTGCGGTCCGTAGTTTTGATGAACAAAAAGTCATAAATGCCCCTCACATGTTCCCACGATTTCTACTCTCGATGCCCTATCTGCCCCACTATTCCCTCTCGTCCGCCCCAACTTCCGTCAATCTCGAAGATCCAGCTACTGCGATAGTGGCCAAATCACGCACAGCCCGCGCAACTCGATCCCACAGCAGCTCTCATCTGCCAGGTTCTATTTATAGGCCGTGGTCAACTTCTCACAAATCCTCATTCTGCCGTGAAGCACAACTCGATCTAAAAAAGCAGCCTTACTTCTATTAGTTTATAATTTCTCGTTTAGGGCTTCCTCTAGTCAACTTCCTCACAGCAGGTAAACAAATTTATATTTATTTCTTCATTATATTCAAACAATCAGCCTTTGTTGACAGCCAATATTGCTTCTCTTTATGAATTTCATGCATCTAGCTTCCTCCACAGCATCAACTTCGTCATAATCTTCTTGCAAAGCACCATTAGATTGTGAAATACAAGTTGAGTTGAAAGAGCAACCTACACAATCATTCTCTAATACAACTCTTCACCGACAGCAGGTAATAAAAATTTATTTTATTTTTTCCATTAAGCTAACATAGTATAACAAGCTATTTTCTTTTCTTGATTTCAATTTTGATTTTTAGACAAACTAGAGTATTTGGAAAGCTGAATTTATAGATTGAATCATAAAAGTATCGATTGTGTTTGTGAATTGAAATGTTCTCTTTTCAGATTGATGGTTTTATGTGTTTTTTATTAGCTCGTATTTGGTTTAGTTTGCTATTTGGGATTATTTTTAGTCTACTCTAGTTCATTTAAATTTAGGGTAGTGCAGTTTAGTGACTTACGAAGAATTTTTCTATACATTGTAAATCCTAGTTTCAATTAAATTTAGGTTATCTAATTAAATGCTCAATTTAAATTGTTAAGATAAGATATTTTCAATCCTATTAAATATTAGATTTGACTTAATTTGATTCTATATTATATTTAATCCAAGTGATCCCTAAAATGAACCTCTATAAGTCTAGGTGACTAATGATTTTATTAGATTGAAGTTTCTCAAACTTGACTCTAGTTTAGATAGCAAAGTCAAAATTGAGTCGAATAAAGCTTCCAATGAATGTTATTGTTTTAATGTCCATTTAAATGAGTTTTGACTCACTTAAATTTATTTAAAAAAAAGTTTACCTAATGTTAGGTATAAATCACTAAGAAAATGATCGTAATTGTTTTAATTGCCATTTAAGTGAGTTTCAACTCATTTGAATTGTTCTAAACAAGGTTTACCTAGTTAAACTTATCTTGATTTTTGACTTCCATGGAATTTTATCAATTGTTTGACTTTATATGCATATATTTTCTTGAAATATCAAACAATACATCCTTTAGGTATTTCTATTAACTTTATGAAAGAAACTCAAAAAACTGTCATATAATCTACGATTATATTATTTTAATTGTAATTGCGTTTATGATTGATTTTTCATTATGATGTATCATATAGTTCAAATTTTATATTCCTTTCTTTAGTGACTAATAATTGTGATTTCAAATAATACCATAGGTAGTATCAAGAAAACTGTTTATAGAAAAAAAAATCTCTCTTGCAATTAATGTAGCATGCTAAACATAATTTTAAATATATAATATCACTAACTTAGAATCTTAATTTACCCTTATTATGACTTAGTAACAGTTCAATACGAATTTTCATCATCATTTTTCTCAGTGCTTCATGTTGAATCATGTATAAGAAAATTTTATTTTAATTTATTTACTTTTTCTTACTTAGTAGATGTGAAAGCAGAAAGAAGGTGGTGCACCAATAATATGAGAATCGAAAACTACTTTAATTTACTATGACTTATGCATAAGAGAAATAAAGTTGGGAATAGGCCAACTTCTCGTTTCAACAAAGATGGATGGAAAAATATTATGAATAATTGTAACAAGCGAACGGGGAGAATATATAATCGTACACAACTAAAAAAATGAAATCAGTTAAAGAGTGAGTAGAAGTTATGGAAAGAGTTACTATGTGGTGAAATTAGAATTGGATGGAATCTGATATAAAAAACTAAATATGCATCACCTGAATAGTGGAATGAAAAAATTCATGTCAGTTTTCTTATTTCACAAATTTCATAACAAATTTCTAAAAAATAAAATAACTTCATATTTTTGTTCTTCATTTTATGTAGACAATACTTGCTTGATACTTAGCTTGAGTCTAATATCCTCCATATTTAAATGTACAAACAATTATTCATCCTTATTAGTCATTAAATCCATTATAAAAGTTGAATCTTCCAATCAACTTGAAATTCGAATTTTGCAACTTTGAAACTATGATGATTAATGGAATAGTAGCAGACACTTCTTCTTACAGCTTTAAAATCCACTCATTCTTACATAAATTAACATATATGATGATCAAATGCACTTTTGCACTTTATGTATAGTTACTCATATAAAAGAAAAAAACACTATGAAGGATCAAACTATGTATTTAAGCTACAATGGGATACTGTGACTACAGCAAATTGTTACCAAATATCTATCCCACCAAAAGTGTTTCTGAACATACTATTCAATCTCTAATCCGTTAAAACAAAGAATGGTTAAAAAAGAGAAAGAAAATCTATAAGGATGTTATATTTTATATCAATTTCTCTATTTAAGTTACAATGGTGTAGGAGAATTACTCAGAATGGTCAATCTAATATAAATTTCAACCAACATTTGTAAGTGGAACGATGAGAGTTCTGCGACGGGAGATGATGCCAAGGGTGAGGTGTGAGATTTAGCATTGAATGGAGCACCTCCATGGTTTATAGGTAATGGAGTAGTCTCACACGTGAACTGGGAAGAGGAGTACAGTCGACTCCCGGTTAAGTATGCAAATTGATCCGGAGCTTTTTGTGCGTACTTAGCTAGTAGGTGCGTACTTAGAACAATATGATGATCTTCGAAATATCTTTGAATCTTTCCAAAGAAAACTACGACGAATCTCGGCTAATTCTAAACGTATGAAAGTTAAAAATGTCCATCAAATGACTTTGCATGATACGTTTCTTCAATAAAAATTGATCCAGGTTTTTTTCCAAATTTTTTGCGTACTCATCCGGGATGCGTACTTAAACGGGTGCGTACTTAAGCGGGAGGTTACTGTAATTCACACATTTAATAAACTGAGAGGTAAACAATATTAATAGTAGTCTATTTCTAGGCATTTCAAAGAATAAAGATGATATATATATATATATATATATATATAGATAATAAGAATAAGAATATGATATGAGATGTGTATATTGCTAGGTTTTAAGTGCTACAAATTTTTAAAAAAAAAAGTTCAAAAGTATATACAGTGTTCATAAATTTTAAATCAGATCAAATACGCCCGCCCAACTATCTCATCGATCACGCCAACACCGAGGATACTTAGGGCTCATTTGAATAAATTTTTTAAGTGCGTTTTACGTTTCAGAAAGTGAAAACATATTTACTTGAATAGGTAGCTTTATAAAATGAGTTTTAACACAACTCCATTTTAACCCAATTTTTCAAAAGCTATGTGATGACAACTTTCTCACTGCGGTCCGTAGTTTTGATGAACAAAAAGTCATAAATGCCCCTCACATGTTCCCATGATCTTACTCACGATGCCCTATTTGCCCCACTATTCCCTCTCATCCGCCCCAACTTCCGTCAAGCTCGAAGATCCAGCTACTGCGATAGTGGCCAAATCACGCACCGCCCGCGCAACTCGATCCCATAGCAGCCCTCATCTGCCAGGTTCTATTTATAGGCCGTGGTCAACTTCTCACAAATCCTCATTCTGCCGTGAAGCACAACTCGATCTAAAAAAGCAGCCTTACTTCTATTAGTTTATAATTTCTCGTTTAGGGCTTCCTCTAGTCAACTTCCTCACAGCAGGTAAACAAATTTATATTTATTTCTTCATTATATTCAAACAATCAGCCTTTGTTGACAGCCAATATTGCTTCTCTTTATGAATTTCATGCATCTAGCTTCCTCCACAGCATCAACTTCGTCATAATCTTCTTGCAAAGCACCATTAGATTGTGAAATACAAGTTGAGTTGAAAGAGCAACCTACACAATTATTCTCTAATACACCTCTTCACCGACAGCAGGTAATAAAAATTTATTTTATTTTTTCCATTAAGCTAACATAGCATAACAAGCTATTTTCTTTTCTTGATTTCAATTTTGATTTTTAGACAAACTAGAGTATTTGGAAAGCTGAATTTATAGATTGAATCATAAAAGTATCGATTGTGTTTGTGAATTGAAATGTTCTCTTTTCAGATTGATGGTTTTATGTGTTTTTTATCAGCTCGGATTTGGTTTAGTTTGCTATTTGGGATTATTTTTAGTCTACTCTAGTTCATTTAAATTTAGGGTAGTGCAGTTTAGTGACTTACGAAGAATTTTTCTATACATTGTAAATCCTAGTTTCAATTAAATTTAGGTTATCTAATTAAATGCTCAATTTAAATTGTTAAGATAAGATATTTTCAATCCTATTAAATATTAGATTTGACTTAATTTGATTCTATATTATATTTAATCCAAGTGATCCCTAAAATGAACCTCTATAAGTCTAGGTGACTAATGATTTTATTAGATTGAAGTTTCTCAAACTTGACTCTAGTTTAGATAGCAAACTAAAAATTGAGTCGAATAAAGCTTCCAATGAATGTTATTGTTTTAATGTCCATTTAAATGAGTTTTGACTCACTTAAATTTATTTAAAAAAAGTTTACCTAATGTTAGGTATAAATCACTAAGAAAATGATCGTAATTATTTTAATTGCCATTTAAGTGAGTTTCAATTCATTTGAATTGTTCTAAACAAGGTTTACCTAGTTAAATTTATCTTGATTTTCGACTTCCATGAAATTTTATCGATTGTTTGACTTTATATGCATATATTTTCTTGAAATATCAAACAATACATCCTTTAGGTATTTCTATTAACTTTATGAAAGAACTATGCGCCACAAAACCTGTCATATAATCTACGATTATATTATTTTAATTGTAATTGCAGTTTATGATTGATTTTTCATTATGATGTATCGTATAGTTCAAATTTTATATTCCTTTCTTTAGTGACTAATAATTGTGATTTCAAATAATACCATTGGTAGTATCAAGAAAATTGTTTATAAAAAAAAAATCTCTCTTGTAATTAATGTAGCATGCTAAACATAATTCTAAATGTATAATATCACTAACTTAGAATCTTAATTTACCCTTATTATGACTTAGTAACAGTTCAATATGAATTTTCATCATCATTTTTCTCAGTGCTTCATGTTGAATCATGTATAAGAAAATTTTATTTTAATTTATTTACTTTTTATTACTGAGTAGATGTGAAAGCAGAAAGAAGGTGGTGCACCAATAATATGGGAATTGAAAATTATTTTAATTTACTGTGACTTATGCATAAGAGAAATATAGTTGGGAAATAGGCCAACTTCTCATTTCAACAAAGATGGATGGAAAAATATTATGAAAAATTTTAACAAACGAACTGGGAGAACATATAATCGTACACAACTAAAAAATAAATGAAATCAGTTAAAGAATGAATAGAAGTTATGGAAAAAGTTACTATGTGGTGAAACTAGAATTGGATGGAATCCGATATAAAAAACTAAATATGCATCACCTGAATGGTGGAATGAAAAAATTTATGTCAGTTTTCTTATTTCACAAATTTCATAACAAATTTCTAAAAAATAAAATAACTTCATATTTTTATTCTTCATTTTATGTAGGCAATACTTGCTGCAAAAAAGTTTTGATATAATAGAATATTACCAGAGCTAAAAGAAAAATTGGATAGGATGTTTTGTCATATAGTTGCAACTGGGGATAATGTATGGATTCCAAACTCTAGAGTATTACCTATAGAATTAAGAAATAAAGACTTAGACACATTCAATGATGATGAGAGTCAAGAAGATGAACCAAATTTAATAATTGTAATGAAATTTAAAGTACAAGCAATAATAACTCTTTAAAATATCATACATCCGTTCCAATGAATAGTAGAAAGAAGAAAACTAAAATGTGTAAATTAGGTGGTAGATAATTTCTTATAAATCATATTGATGATCATGTAAATGCAATGAGATCTATCAGTTCTATTATAGCTATATCAAATGTAGATCGCAAAACTTTTACAATACCCGAGATATTAAATGAAGTTGCTTAGATTTCAGAGATATTTAATGATGAGGAGCTCTATAACTTCACTACAGATTTTATGCATGATAAAAGCCAAAGAGAGACTTTCATGAGTGCCTTCTGATCTAAAAGTTTGGTGGTTAAGGAGATGTTTCTTGAGGAGTGTTATTTAATTCAAAAAAAAATTTTAATACTTAGTTCTTAGTGGTAAATATTTTAGTGAAGTTAGAACTTCATGAATAATGGTACATTATATTTTTTTCGAACATTCATCTATTTCAGACATTGATATTTATCTTATAATTGTTTATGTATGTGTGAGATTAATTATTGTACACAGGGTTTAATGATTCTTAATTTGATATATCTATTAAATTTGAAATGTCAAAAAATACTTAACATTTTAGCTAAGTGTAGTTTATTATCAATTGCTAGTTAACAATGCCTTTTGCTAAATCTCCTTCTGAAGGACTTATTAATCTTGGAGTCAAGTATTTTTTTATCTAGATATTTCATTTGAATTGGGTATTTTAGAATATTATCAATTTCTTATAATCCTTTAACACCCGCTTTGGATTTTTTACTTATTTTTTGTCTTATCATTTTTCTTACACTTAGCAGTTTCAGCTGAATTTAATTATAATGTATTTTTTTAATATTTCAGACTTGACCTTTTCGATTAGCAAAACACGAACATTGAAATGTTTACATTTCATGTCTCTTCCGAATAATCTCTTCCCTTCTTATATCAACTTTTACTTAGCTTTGAATGATAATACAATCTTCTATTATTTTAAGGTGCTTACAATTTGAGTTACTATCTATTATGGCTTGTTGTCTTAACTTATTGAAAGTTGTATTTTATAATTATAATTATTGAAATTTTAAATTAAAATTTTATGTTTTACTTTCATTGCATATTATATTCACCTTTGAAATGTTAGTTATTTTATTATATATTATGTTATTATTAGACAAATCATATTGTTGACCAAAAGTTAATGATTTCATAATTCTTATTGTAGGTATTTCATAAAGTTCGTTAAAGGAACATATTTTCTTGAAGATGAATCTGAGAATAGTGTTGCAGAAAGTCTTGAGCAGGTCGCTCTAATTTAATTTAATAATATATTAATAACATAAAATTGTTTGATTCATGATTATTACATCCTATATTTGCACATGAAATCATGCATGACATCTGGTCATACTGGTGATAAATGGGTATTGGAGTTATTACATGGTCATCCTCTCAGATTCCACAATATGTTTAGAATGTCACATGAAATTTTTAAAGATTTGCTAAGTTTACTTGAAACATCTTATGATTACGTGGTGCACAAAGAACAACAACTAGAGAAGTTATTGCTATAACTTTATATATTTTAGCATATAACAAGTCTATTAGAGAGACATGTGAACGCTTCCAACACTCAACTGATACAATAAGTGGATATTTTTCCACTAGTCTTCATCTGTTAGTTCAGTTAGGAATGTATATTATTACCCAATAGATAAATATTTTGTTGAAATCCCATCACACATTCTCAATGACATACATTATATGCCATATTTTAATAATTATATTGGAGCAACTGACGACACTCATGTTGATGCTCGCATATCTGTTGAAGAACAAGTTACATATATAGGAAAACATCATTCATCAACATAGAATATTATGACTGTATATGATTTCAATATGTGTTTCACATTTGTTGCATCGGAATGGAAGGACTCTGCTCATGATGCTCGTATATTTCAACGTGTTGTAACGGATCCTAAATACAATTTTTCGACCCCACCACCAGGTTTTTTTCTATATGAATGTTAGTTTTAATTTTTTTATTTTTTTACATCATACATAACTAATTAGTTATTTTGTTTAATAGGAAAATATTATTTAGTAGATGCTGGTTACCCTTTACAAAATGATTTTTTAAAACCATATCCAAAAAACAGATATCACATACCAGATTTTATGTGTGGTACACGTTCAGTTAGAGGTCATTGTGAGAACTTCAACAAAGCACATATATCACTTAGAAATATAATTGAACATACATTTGGCGTATGAAAAAAAATGAAAAATTCTTAGAGATATGTCAAATTTTTCTTTCAAAAAATAACGACTTAAAGTTGTGGCTATTATATCAATATATAATTTTATAAGAAGACATCATTCAGATATTGATCCGGAGTTTGAGAAATGTGATGTTGATGAAAGTTTTATTCATCCAAAAATATATCAGTACATATCAATTGAACATATTAGTGAATGTTCAGGTAATAATATTGATGTTGAATTAGTTAATGGAGAAGGTGTTGAAGAGATGACATAATTTCAAGAAAATATTACAATGTAATTATTCTACTCTAATAAGTAATATGTATTTTTCATTATTTTTTAATGATAAAAATTTGTTTGCTAAAAAAAAATACTATTTCCATTCACCGGTATTTATTAAATTTTATTTTCAATTTAATTTATGTTGACTATATTTCAAGTTTATCAATGCAAATTAAGGATGAACTTATACAAGTTTATTATTTATTAACATTTTATGGTTTGATATTTGGTGTCATTATTTTTGTAGTGTATTTGCTTGGTATTTAATATCTTATTTATTACTGTAACAATTGAGATCTAATTATTCTTTGTTATATTTCTCAGAAATCATTTTTCTCCTGTTGGCCTCATTTTTGAATAAGGTTAACATCATCCCAAATCTTAATAATTATGTCCCCTAATCTAGATTAGGAGTTCCCTAATTAGGCACTTAGGACACTATGCTTAATAGCTAGGCAAATAAATCGAAATAAAATAACAAATTAAATCAATCTATGTCAAACTTAAAATATAATTCAAATTAAATAAAATTAATCAAATCTAAATATCATAAATGATCTATCAAACATAAATGAAACCTAAAATAAATTCAAAATAGCTAATTAAGCTAAGGGTTTCAATTTGACCCATTTTGAAGTCAAACACTTAAAACACATCAAACCTAAGTAATTATGTATCATTGATCCATAAAGTTTTCTATGAATAATCAACAATAACTAAAATCTAAATCTAAATCCAATCAATCACAATCATTATTAATAATCAATTGAACATAAACAAATCAAAGTTTAAATCCTTAAATGGCTAATTGTACATCACTATTACTGGTTGAACATTCACTAAAATGTACCCCTGCTCTGTACTCATCTGCTTCTGGATGAATAAAAAATTCATCAATATCACATTTCTCGAACTCTGGATCAATATGTGAATGATGTCTTCTTATGAAATTATGTATTCGCTTTAACTATAAGACGTTATTTTTTGAAAGAATAATTTGACATATCTCTAAGAATTCCATTTTTTCCATACATCAAATGTACTCAATAACACTTCTAAGTGATGAATGCTCATTGAATATTTCACGATGCCTCATTGGTACCACAATAAAATCTCGGTAAGTGATATCTTGTTTACGGATATGGTTTTAAGAAACCCTTTTAAAAGAAAGATCTACTAAGTAATATTTCTGGTTAACACATATTAGTTATGCATGGTGTGAAATAAAAAGACAAAAGTAATAAATATGCAAACAAGAAAAAAAACGATGGTGGGCTGGAAATTATCTGGATCGTACGCATCTGAGTCATCGCGAGCCCTCCCATCCCGATGCAAAAGTGAAACACATATGAAATCATCTGATCATAATATTTTGTTTTGAATGATGTCTTCCTATAAATGCAACTTGTTCTTCAACAGTATGAAGCGTAACACGTGAGCCATCAATCATGCAATACAATTCTTAAAATATGACATATAACGAACATCATTTAGAATATGTGACGGGATTTTAGCAAACAATTTATTTGTTGGGATAATTATATCCATTCCTAACATAATTAATAGATAAAGGCCACGAGAAAAATATCTAATTGTCTCATGGGTGTTGAAAGCGTTCACGCTTTATACAATACTCGTTATGTGCTAAAATATAAAGTTATAGCAGAATTTCTAGTTGTTGTTCTTCTGAACCTCCAACCCATAAGACATTTCAAGTAACCTTACAAGTCCTTAAAAATTTCTTGTACATTCAACATATTATAGAATCGGATGGATGATCGTGTAATAATTCTAATACCCACTTATCACCGATGTCGTACATGATTTCTGTGCGGTATAAACTGTGATAATCATGGATCAAACAACTTGATGTTGCCAAAATATTACAAAATTGAGTTAGAGTTGCTTGTTCAAGATAATGTTCAACAGAATTCTCATAGTCATCTTCAAGCGAATTGTTTCCTTCATCGGACATTACTGATAACTACAATAAGAATTATGAAAAGCATTACATGTAGCGCAACAGTATGATATGAAATTACAAGATTTCATCATGGAATAATAATTCATATAATGATAGCCATACCGCATGAATTTGAGCAACCTTGATATTTTTGTCAGCAGCATCTATGCCTGTCAGGCAAGCCCCTATCTAGCAAAAGGCTGTAGAATGAATTACATATATTAATGAAAATTTCATTACCACTATATGCATTTTCATGAGATTTGCACAAAACTTTTATGTTATATATACGCACACATACATATACGCCTAACTTGGCTGCACATAGCATGAGAAAGTAACAATACAGTGCTCGTTTTGCAATAATCTAGCAAAGCAAAGGGTGCAGGGCAAGGCAGACTTTCAGTTTTATATTAATAATTAATAAATAACTAATCCACAATGACACATTCTTGTAATTTCTGGCTATTAGAGCCATATGGTAAGTACACATGTACACATGGTTGAAACAAGACATTGGAGGTGGTTATAAAAGTTAAAATGGGAAATTAAAGCGGGTTAGTGGATTGGTAGAACTTAACTTGCAAGCTAAGCCCAATTAGGACTATTTCATTGACCAAGAGCTCAATTAACATCTGAATCTCTTACGGTACTTGACAGAGATATAAGAAAATATTAAATATATGGCATGAGCAAAACCAAAAGAGATATAATAAATATTCAAGTCCTTATTCTCTTAGTCATATATCCCATCCTCTATAGTTAGAGCAAACAACACGTTCAGAAAGACATTACATCCAAATGCCAACTTTATTTCATGATTTGAGTTACAACATTAGCTCATAATTACAAGATAGGCAAACTATATGATCTTCCTAAACCATTAGAATTAAACTCGTCTTAATGTAATTAAGAAGATCGAGTGGCACAAACTGAAGATATTTTGGTCACTTGACGGAGCATTAATTCAAACAAAATATAAGGAAATTCTTAGGAAGATAACCTTGAATCTTCTCCCATTTTGGTTAAAATCCCTGCCTAAAATCACGAGTTAAATATCATTACATAGATTAGAAAAGTGAAAATTTCAAGCCTTTAAGTGCTTATATATATATATATATTGATGTCATATAATCTATGAAAAAGATAGCAGAAAATCAACCCCAATGGTTTGATTTCATCAAGTAGATGGATGATGGATGGATGTACAACATTGCACTCGAATGACACAAAGCAGAGGACTTATTGCCTGATTGGAAGTGCATTTAAGGTGTATACTAACCATATGGCTCTAATAGCAAGAAATAACAAGAATGTGTCATTGTGCAGGGCAACAAATTACAAGAATGTGTCATTACGTACCTCATAAATGATACCACCTTCGCATCCAACATCAATTATTTTTATTCCTTCCAAAGGGCTGATACTAAATGGATCTTTTCTAGAAGCATTACCAAAAAATTGTAAGAAAAGATGAAATTTGTGCAAGCATTCACACGTTACTTTCAAAGTTAAGTACCAAAAAAAAAAAAAAAAACACTTAAAAAGTATGACTAATACAAAATCCAACAAAAGATGTCCACAAAAATAAAACCAGCCCTTAAATTAACATTAGAAATGTTATGCCTGTAGTCATGTTATATGCAAATAACTCACGAATATAATGGGACGTGTAATCATCATTGATTTAGTTCGAGAAATGTTACAGTGAAAAATTGGTATAATCATGGGCCGTGTAATAACCAAAATTGCTAAAAAAAGTTTCTGCTTACATAGAACTCCTCATCATTAACTATATCTGAAAAAATAACTGAGTTTTACATAACAATGGGTATTCTCACACACATATAAACAATTTGAAAACATAAAGAAAAAGGTTTAGAGTACATGAATAGTGAAGGCAAATATATTTCAGAAATTGCAATGAAAAAAACTAACGAAGTTTTTACATCGACTTAAAGAGTACTCCTGAAGAAACGTCTCCTTAACTACCAAACTTTTCGTTCAGAAGGTATACTCATAAAAGTCTCCCTACAATTTTTATCTTGCAGAAAATCTATAGCGAAATTATAGAACTCCTCATCATTAAATATATCCAAATCATGCAACTTCATGTAATCTGAATTGTAAAAGTTTCTGATCAGATTCGTAGTATAGAAATGATAGATCTCGCTGCATTTATAAGCTTAATATGATTTATAAGAAGTTGCCTTCCACCAGACTTACAACTTTTAGTTTTTCGCTTTGTGCTAGTGATTGGAATGGATGTTTGAGATTTTTGAGATAGAGGCTACTTCACCCGCATAATTTACTAAATTTGGTTCATCTTCTTGATTCTCATTAGATGTCTAAATCTGCATTTGTTAATTCTGCAGGTAATACTCCCAATTTGGAACCCAAACATTATCGGTTCTTCTTATATGACCAAACATCCTATCTAGCTTTTCTTAGCTCAAGGACTATGCTATTATATCTAAACTTCAGCGTATTACCTACATTATATGCAGAAAACAAATGTGAAGTAATTATATGTGTTTGAAATTTAATGCTAAAGTTGTGCACTAAGATAACTGACCTGTACTTTTTCAATCCACCATTCAGGTGAAGCATCTATTATTTTTTTTATAGGATCCATCCAATTCCAGTTTCACCACGTAGTAGCTCTTTCCACAACTTCCACTCCTTTTTTAAATGATCCCATTTCTTTTTAAGTTGTGTACGATCATATGTTTTCCTTGTTCGCTCATTAAAATTGTTCATAATATTTTTCCATCCATCTTTGTTGAAATGCGCAGTTGGCCTGTTGCCCAACTCTATTTCTCTCGATCAGAAGTCATGATAGAGTAAAGTAGTCTAACTCCCAAATTCTTTGCCTTTTCTGCTTTCCCATCTACTTAATAAAAAAAACAGGAAATTAATTAAAACAAAACTTCCCTGTAGGTGATGAGACAATAATTCACATGACCATCAAATCATATCATGATATGTCCGTTAAAGTGATTAGGAATCATGGTCACATAGAAAAGATTGCATTGTAAAGAAAGAATAAAAGAGAACCAAACTTGATAACAAAAATATTAGGAAATCAGCAAATTGTTTTGTAGATCGACTATATTTTCAATGCTAGGTCTTATCGACGAGGCATAATTGAATTGCAATTGCCTTCCCATAAAGGCATGTGACGGTACATATAATTAAACTTGTTTGTGTACACACATACATTCATGCATATACAAATATGTTGATATACTTGCATCATTCAGAACAGAGGCCCTCAAGTACTCCCATTAGGAGCTTTATACGGAAATTTTTGTTTATAACGGCTAACTTTCTTTTGTTAAACTTGCACAAACATCAGTTGTAGCAAAGTTAGATCGCCGGAAATGAATTTCTATGGCCCCTAATACTTTACAATCTTTTCCAGCCATCAATAAAATCAAATGTGATCATAAAAATAAAGATAATGAAATTTATATGGGATCAATAAAGAAAACATTTAGCTCTCTGGCGAAAATATTGAAGTACAACATAAAGAAACTATTGAACATAATGTAAACAACAACATAATGTGCGATACAATAGAGCAGCCCTAGCACATAGAATACTAGCAATAAAATAACTGGTAATAACATAGAATACTAGAAATAAAATAACTTGTAATAAAATATTGGAAGGTAGTGAAACAGAAAGAATTAAAAACAATATTTGCATTGGTATAAAATAAAATAAAAATTTGCCACTAAGATGGCAATAAGCAGAACAAAACTTGCCATATTACTTGAAAAAAGCACGGCATGATAACTTTAATGAACAAGTGAAACTGAAAAAGAAGTAAATGTGACACAAGAGCAGACATGGAGGTTAAGGTGAAACTTTGACAATTTGATTGCTGAAAAGGAAGAATTCAAGAAAGAGGAAGATGCAGGTAGTAAAAACACAATTTGAATTGAGATGAATGAATACCTTAAGGGGTGAGAGCAGCAGTAAAAAAAAAATTGCATAGCTGTATGATGAAAAAAAATTATCCCAACAGAGAATGTGAAAAGGTCATATCGTAAACAACAACACTCACTGTGAACGAAAAATTAGTGGAACGAACCTGCGAAAGCAACCCTAGGTAGAAGAAAAGTTGCTCGGGAGATGCTAGGGAGATGCTCGAGAGCTGCTCGGGATATGCTTGATTTGGCCACCAGCACCGTTTGGCTTGAAAGAAAATAGAGCGGACGAGGAGCAGTTGCTGGGTAATGGTTCGTGAGAAGGGATCGTGGTAGAGAAGTGAGCAGGGGCACTTACGAAATTTCCTTTTCTGCAACAGCGGAGAGCCGGGCAAAAGATGTTTTTATTTTGCGTTCTGAAATCGGGATAAAACGGAGGTTCCACTAAAACGCAGGTTGAGAAAGCATAATATTCAAACGAGTATCAAAATCAGAAATTCACGATCTCAAAAGCAAAATGCACTAAAAAAGCTTAGCCAAACGAAGCCTAAGTCTAACCAAGGCCTAGGCAATGTTCGGTTTTTGGATTTAAACTAAGTTAAATGTTGAATTTAAGAAATTTAAACTTGAATTTGATTTAAATTGCGGTAGGATGGTGGTGTGGTGCGGTGTGCTTGCACACCTCATAACAATTGTCCTTTGGGAAAGTACAATTTAGTTGTGCTTCAACGAATCTATGGTGGCTACTATAAAGCTTTGATTTGATTTTTTAAAATAAAAAAAATATTTTGTAATGCTCCTAAACTTCTTAAATGATAATTACTCTTGTGACAACTCCATCACAATATTTTCATACTATTACAGTTATTCTAAACAGACCCTTAGGTTCAAATTGATTTTTGAAAGCAACTCGGGGTCTGCTTCGGCAGTTGCTATAGTTTGAAAATTCAGTGGTTGAACTATTACATAAAAAATTGTCTAAAAAAGTGTGGTGATCATTAAAAATATTTTTATTTTAAAAAAGTCAGGCTACAATTTTTGATAACCATTGTACTCTATCAAATTAAGTTGAAAAACTAACTTTCATATCATAGATTCTTCAAAATATAGTTACAACATAAACTAAAAGTCAATAACATGTTAGTTTTGTGATGGATGGCAAAAGTTAATTAATTTCAACTCATTACAAAAAACTAAAACACTAATTGACAAAATAATGCAATAACACAAGCAACATCTTTTAAAAGCTGGGCAATAAAAATCATGTAATGCTCTCTTGATTATTGTCGTACATTTTTTATTAATGATGCTGAGGCCGCAAAGAAAGGTGGAATGTGGCAATTTAATGGCCTAGTTGATGCCTACAGGAAGACAGTTCAATCATAACGCTTATTTGACCTGTATTGGGGATTCAGCTTGTGTTATAATTATATTTTATTTGAGGTTTTTATTTTGGAGTTGGTGGTCTTTGTTCGAAGCCTATAGGTAAGCTATACTTCTTGATACATAAAATTGAAATAAAATGATGTGTTTGCATTGTGTTACATGTTAACAATCTATACAGGGTTTCATCTTCATTATGGGGCTGTTTGGAAGGAATAGTTTTAGGTGTAAAGTAATGTAAATATAGAGGTTTTAATTTTTTGTATTTGACATAGTGCAAAGTAAAATTTTTAAGGTAATATAATATATTTAAAATATATTATAAATATTATTTTGGTATTATTTGGAATTTGTCAAGAAGAGTATAAAGTGTTATGATTCACCATAGCCATTCACCGTGCCACGTCGATTCGATCATCACCGCTTTCTTTCTTCATCAAAAATACTTTACATTATATTTATTTTACCAAATAAAAATAAATAAACTCATATTTATAGAGTTTTCGACTAAATAATCCTAAAGAAATCCAAATAAATTATATTCCTTTTACACTATATTTTTTTTACACTATATTATTTTTTCAAACAACCAAACAGCTCCTAAGGAGGTTTCGCAATTGCTAGATCTAACTGAGGACATCAATAGGTGATCTTCAAATGATTCTCTTTTTTGTGAAAAAATTCATTATTATAACTTCTCAAATACTTTATATCTCCTTGGCTATTTCCTTTTTCCTGCATGATGAGATCATAATATTTTCTCTTCTTGTTGCAACAAAATGACAAAATATAGATGAATATACCTTAAAAAAAAATGAACTGGATATCATGATGAAAATGATAATCTGACAAGAGATGCTTAAGAAAAATTAAATTTAAAACAATGGTTTCATGCAAGGGTTTCTTCATTTTTAAGTGCTTGTTTGCGATTAATTTTGTTTTATATTTTATATTTTTATTTTATTTTATTTTTAAAATTTATTTGTTTAATGTACTTTTTTAAAGTGTTTTTTTATTTTTAAAAATAAAAAATATTGTTTTTAAAAATATTCAAAATAATTTTAGAAGTTTTGAATATTTTTAAAAATAATTATCACTATTAAATATATTTTATTTTGAAAAGTATATAAATAAAAATTATCTAAATATATAAAATAAAAAATAAAAAATAAAAAATAAAATTGATCCGCCCCTAATTCTTATGTAAAACATTCAATTCACGGGTAAGAGATATGACGCCAAAGCCTATTTACATTAGGAGGGACATTATTATACCTAAAAAATCTTCATGGCAAAGGGTTATGTTAATAAACTAAGAATCTTGAACTGCCCCCATAACAACCATGGTAGCAAATTTAGCCTTAGTAAGCTCGAAAACACTAAATGAAATATAGAGGCATTCAATAGGGCTACAAATGTACTGAGCGGAGCCAAGCATATACATATTTGAGTTCTAGCTTATTTATCATTATCGAGTTCGAGCTCAAGCTGAGCTTGATTTCAGTTCTTAGGATGGTCTTCAAGCTTGAGCTTGTTTAAAAAAAAAAAAATTGTTCAAGCTTGGCTCGAGTTTGTTCACGAGATCAGTTTAGATTGGGCTTATCGAGCCTATTAACAAGCAGCTCATTAGAGCTTTAATTGAGCCTTAATTGAGCTTGTTCCTGAGCAAATTATTGTGAAATATATGCAAGTTATATCAATTACAGTTTATTAAGCTTAAAAATAAAATTTCAAATGATATTGTTTACGAATAAGTCTTAATTGAGCGTGTCATCCTTAACGCTTTATTCACTTTTTAAATGATCTATTCGATATATAAATAACAACATTTGGCTCGTTCGTTTTGAATGTATTTACAAATGTGTTCAAGCTCGTTTGATTAATTAATCGAAAGAACATGAACGAGCTATAATCGAGCTGAGTCACGAGTAGCTTGTTGAACACCCAGTTCATTTGCAGCCCTAGCATTCATAATTAGACATTAAAAAATAAAAGAAAATAGAGGATATTTAAAGGAGCTCAGATAAATTAGAAGGATGCCAACATGATGTTTGGAATTGATAAATAAACTATCAATAAATACCACAACTTAGGTGAAGAGGAATCCGATAAATTAAGGATAACAACTTACAACAAAGTGCTAAAAAAGGAAAAATATTGCAATAAAAATAAATCCATGAAAGCTACGTGGTACCATGATATGACAATTATAAAAGCACACAAGTATGAATAAAGAAATAATAGTGGAGAAGAAAATATATTCAGAACCAATAGCTTTATTGATAAGAGTGAAATATTTTTAAGGAAGATTAGAATGTTATAATCTAACTTTGAAATCAACTCTCTTTTACGTTGGTGGAGCGTGACCGAACCTTCTCTGAATCTCTAGGCGGGCACTATACCTGGGTGGGGAAAGTAAGTGAGGATCCAACACGTATGTGTGATTTTGTGATAATGGAATTAGTCGTAATCGTCATCTACAAGATGGGTGGGGTGATGAGTGGATACCCATTACAAAAAAAATAAAATAATAAAATTGAAATCATATAGAGTCAGAGCTCCGACTTAAAAAGTATGCCAATGTACTCTGCATAGAATGAGTATTATACCATAAAATAATCATAGAAGAAAATTATTAGAACTATATTGGGACAAGACATCTTTTCAAAAAAGAGTAAACACAAATAAATGAAGTTATAATATAGCAATGTTTTTGTTAAGGAATAATTTTTTGAGTATTTGGTATGATGTAAAGTAAAATTTCAATATATTTATAGTATATTTGAAATACATTAGAATGATCATTTTGGTTGTATTTGGAATTCGTCTAATTTAGGTGGATTTCAAATACACCGGTCAGTATAAAGTGTTTGCCGCCACCACCGTCCGCCGCCGCCGCCGCCGGCCACCCACCGTTGCCGACCACCACCCGCCGCCATCGGCCACCGACCGTCGCCGACCACCGCCTGCCGCCGGGCCCCCCACCACTATCTGGTGCGTCATCGCCGTCGGACGTATCGATAATCTCAAAAATACTTTACATTACATTTATTTTGTCAAACAAGAAATTTTTTTTTATATATTTATAGAGTTTTTAACCAAACAAGTTAAAGTAATCCAAATATACTACATTCTTTTTTACATTCCATTCAATTTACTTTACACTCTAAATACAGTCAACCAAACAATCCCTAAGAGAAACCAAAGACAGCAATCTACGAGTGCTTAAATAAAATTTGTAATATCATGGAAATCTTACATAAGAAATTCGATCAACAATTCTTGATCTGAGATTTCATATAAAATTTTTATTTATAGCACTGCATCCAGCAACTGATATACCATTCGCTGATGAATTGATATGAAAATTTTATTTATAGCGCACCACACTTGATTTGAATTAAATAAGCTGCCAAAGGTAAGTGTCTTAACGCATCTCAAATAAAACCTGTAGTAGATATGATGCGCTAAGTATGCCACTGCTAAACAGAAAAAAAAAACAACAACAATTCGACATTAAGCCAAATGAGCAAAGTGCCATTATTGGTGGTATTATGAACAATATATAATGGCAAGAAACTTGAATAAAATGAAATAAAACCCTATATTCCAACAAGAGAAGCCAATTAGCCAAAGTATCAAAACATTCATTCATGGGTAGAAAATAGAACAACACGAAATGAAGACAAATGCTTAAAGATCCAAGGCTGCATACAAGAATAAATACTTAGGAGGGAAACTTTTTGGTCCTTGTGAAACCTATATTCTTGAAATTTTAAAATTTAAAATTTAATTAAATTGAACTAAAAAATTGTATGTATTAAAACCATGTCCAATAAACTCATTTATCTAGGTAAGATTGAACAATGCAAGTTCCAAAAAAAGTAAAAATAAATAAAAGAATTAAACTATTAGGACATTAAGGACTTTTGTAGCTTGACCGAGCCGAACTCTTGTTCGTGTTCAGCTCGTTTGAAAATTATTTTGTTCGTGTACGGCTCGTGTTCGAAATGGCTCAAAATTTCACTGTTCGTGCTCGGCTCGTTTGAAAATTGCTTTGTTCTTGTTTGGCTAGTGTTCGAAATGTAATAATCCGAAAAATCTATATGAGGGAGGATTCGAACCTGGGCCAATCTTTTGCATAACAAAAATTTTAATCGTTAAGCCATACTCGCATTTATAAAATGTATATGTATTATGTATATAATAATAATAATAATAATAATAATAATAATAATAATAATAATAATAATAATAATAATAATAATAATAATAATAATAAAAATAAAATAATAGTATAAAATAATAATAATAGTAATAATAAATAATAATAATAGTAATATAATATAATATATTTTTATTTGGTAAATCGGAACGATCGAACAAATGATTGTTAAGTATTCGTCGTTTATATCGAGTTTGAAATGTCACGTTAGATTTGGCATTTAGTTAACGTCTGAACAAGATCTACTTAACGAGCCGAACACGAGTTGTTCTCGAACAACGAACTTTTTTGACAACCCTAGACTTTTGGGATCACTTATGTTCTTTTTTATGTTTTGTTTTATGATTTTATTTTATTTTGTTTATATTTTGATTCAAAATAAAATTTTTTTTTTAATAATGATAGTTATTTTTAAAAATAGTCATAACACCTAAAAAGTAATTTGAGCATTTTTAAAAATAATATTATTTGTTTTAAAAATAAAAAATAGAAACATTTAAAAACATACTAATCAAATATGTTTTTAAAATAACCTTGCAAAAAACACAAATTAAAATTGATCCCAAAGAAGCTCTTAGCAACAATTACAACACTTCAAAAATTATGTCAGGTTTTTAAACGTAGAATTGGGATCAAATATGTTAGGGACAAAGTGGAGTACTCAAAACTTAAATTAATGTGTATCCCGATAGCCCTAATTGCCTCCTTTGGTCATATAAGCTAACTTCATCTTATTCTTATTTGTTCATCAAAGTCATCTTTGTCCCATCTTCAAATCCTTATCTTTCTGAAGATTCAGATGAAACTTCTCTCACTAAACATTTTTTTTTTTGAAGGGTATTCACCTAACATCTCACCTATCTTGTGGGTAGGGATGTCATTATGATTAGTCCTTTGACGATCATCATTAATATTCGCCGTAACTGCTAATTTTTTTTTTCGCTGAAGAATCAAACATAATCCGAGAAATTTTTGATTGCGTTCGCTTATTAATCGAACTAAGAGACGGTGGATAAATAAATAAATATTCTAAGCTCATTTGTTCACATCACATTCGGCTCATAACAACTCGCCCTTGAATGACGACTTCATTGTTTACTCCCTGGGTCCCACATCGGCATCCAACGCGTAATCAGACCACAATGATGAATTCGAATCCAATGCGATCGGTCACCTCACCGCACATGAAGCATTTGAACTCACATTCAGAGTCATGCTTAATCGATCCGCCTACGAACGCGGTAACGGTTTTCTAAAGCTTAGTTGTGTCACCACATCTCACGACTCTACCCGCTTCCTTCGCGAGCAATCCGTTCTTCTTTATAAGAACATCGCCGTGCTCGGGTGTTCATAACTGATAACTCGCACTAGCCATCTTTTCTCTCTCTATCGTTAACAAAACCCAAAATGGCATTTCGAGCGGAGGAAAAGTTGGTGGAGTCTGCCACAGACGAAGCTTCCGAGGTTGTAGCCGATGTGGAATCTGAAATGGTCGATGACAAGTTTGCCGCGTCTGCGACAGACGAAGCTTCAGATAATAAGGACGATGGGGTTCAGCAAGCGGCTGACGGCGTGACCGACGGCGAAGCTGCATCAGTGCACATCGTGCACTTGATCAGGCCGGAGGGCGAGGAGCCTGAGGTCTTCGATATCAGGACGCTTGCTTCCGTTATTGGCAGGTTGGCCTTCTTCTTCTCTCCTTATTTATCTCAGTTGTTCTTAACAGAGGAGGTCTGGGGTTAGGGTTACTGTTTATTATTACTTTTAATGGAAATGGCGGTTTTTTTTTTTAAATTTGTTTTGCCATGTTTATATATGTTTCTTTAGCGAGGCGGCAGCGAAGGAGGCGGTGGTCTATCACTACACTCACGCTGCCAGCGGCTTCGCGGCCAGGCTGACTCCCAAGCAAGTCGCCCATCTTTCTGGTTAGTATCACCTACACAAATAGTAACCAAAGAATCAAATCCATGAGTGATCAAGGATGCTTCAGTTAAAGAGGCATGATTTTTATATCACGTTCCAAGTTGAAGATTCAAATGAATTCGAAATTTAAAAGAACTTAAGTCAGATTACTGCAGCAAATCCCTTATTTTGTTAAATATGCTTCCATAAGGTTTTAGCAAATCCCACTAAATCACATGAAAGAGAGATTTAACTAGCTGTAGGATTTGGATGCTTAAAAAAAATGATAAATTATATCTTAAAATCTTCTTAAATCCTACTTAATTCAACATATCAAAATAGCGCCAATCAATTTAAAATGTAGTAAACTAAAAAGCTCCTAACTCAAAATTTTTTATGTAGAGAAACCTGAAGTTCTGGCAGTGATGCCCGACAAGGTATGCCAACTCTTCCGCTGAGCTTGGCTGCTTGTACGCCTGAAGAGTTCATTTGTGCTATCCATTTATGCTTCTGGTTCAATCAATGTGCTGTAATACCAAGCACACATGCTGTGCTTGGATCTTATTTGTACTTAAATAAGTATGCAATGAACAATTAAAATGAGATAGTATTTGATATGAATACAACCTAAAAAGACATATTACTGAATGTATCTTCTATGCTTCTTATAATGTATTTCTTCTTGTGCCTGATGATGTTGGAGGAATCATATATCTATTTCTTTCGTTTCTTTTTGAATTTTGGCATTATGAAATTTTTTTCAGTTGAATGTTAGCAATAATGGTCCCATATATTGTGTATTTAGGTTATGCTATCTAGCCAGAACTTCTTAAAACATTGTCTATCAAAAATGATAGTTGATGCTGGTAGGATTTTGTTAGGCAAATCATCCTATACTCTTAATCGAGTCCTTCATACCTTTAACTTAAGGGGGCACTTAGTCCGAACTTAAAAAATATTCATAAAAAAAATCATCTGATACTCAAATCAATGATTGAGTTTGAAGGAACATGAATGCTGAAAGTAAATCTGTAGAATTTCTTCTTTAATATAAAAGAGTAAGAGCTTAATTAATAGTATGTTGTTGAATTGCTTGATGGATAGATGAGCAATATTGTCCATAAGGTTCATGTTAGATCAAAATTCATCTCAATTTTGGGTATTTTTATTCTTCGTTTGATTGAATGATTTAGAACTAAGCCACTTTATCATTAAGATTCTTGTTGGACTATTACTAGATATGTTGATGTGTTATTCCCCATATTAAAGCCATTGAAGGTTGATGGTCAGTTGAATTAAAAGAGGATTTATGTTGAAACAATAAAATTTTATTGTGACCTAATTATTTTCTAGGTAAGTATAGGAAAGTTGTTATCTTACTTTTTATAGAGAGAAAATATTAATAATATTTTGTTTGCAATAGAAACAATAATAATAAATAATAAATAATAAATGAACATCTAGACCCTAGCGATGAAGCGCCGCAAGCCCGGCGCTAGCTTCGATGCTCCTAAGTTTAAAGATTTTGTAAAATATCAACCACTCCCACCAATAGTCATCCCCCTCAGCGATAACCGCCCGAGGGGAGAGTGGGAGCGATTTGGAGAGTGGGAGCGGTTGATAGGAAAGTGGGAGCAGTTGGGGACCAACTCCTATAAGTAGGGAAGGGCTAACCCTCATCCTTCTTCTTCTTCTCTCATTTTTTGCCCACACTCTCTTTTCTCTCTCTGTTGTGAATTATGTTGCAAGTTTCTCTCCACTGCATGATTTCTTTCTTGCATAAGGTAATATTCGAGGTAAGACTCCAAATCTTGAAGAATTTCATTGTTGATTTTGGATTCGATGCGAAATAAACATTCTCCCTCTGTCGATCTTGGATCCGGAGCAAGGGATAAGAACGCAGTCGCATTAAATACAAAATTTTAGGCTTTGCCAAGACAAAATGTTGCTGAAATCAAGATTAAATCGGGTTTTAATTTATTAAAATTCTATTTTAAAATTTCAAGATATTCGCCGTCGAACTTGATTCCGGCGTGAGATGAAAATCCTCCCTTCATTGATCTTGGATCTGGAACAAGAAAGAAGAGTGCTTGTTGCACTAAAAAATTGTGAAACCTATCATTACTAAGTTGTTATACTGTCGAAATTTCATGAAATTCATCAAATCCCCCAACTAGTCCATGAATTGTCTCTCGACTCGTAGCCCCATGGCGTTGGTCCTCAACATCGAGGCGTCGAACTCTCAGGAATTTGAACCCTTGGTGCTCCGCTTTGTAGCACCATAATGCTGTTCTGTGGAGCCAAAGCGCTAATGTCTACACCGGGGCGCTCAATTTTGGCGCCGCAGTACTACCTTCTCGGGTTGTAGGATCACATATCCACTTGCAGTGCCGCGATGCTGTCCTAAAAGCGCTAAGGCGTTGTGTCAATTTTGCAGCATTTAGGCACTACCCCATATGATTTTTTTTTAAAGCCTAAGTCATATCACTTAGTGCCAAAAACTTTGATCATTTGGCGCCACGACGCTACAATCTGAGCGCCATGACACTGCCTTCTCTGGTTGCAAGAACAAATAATGTCTACCCATAATGCCATAGTGCTATTCAGACAACGTCGAGGCATTAATCTTTTCTATTTTTAAGGTTGTGTTCTATTTACAGCGCGGCAGTGCTATCCAGACAGCGCCTTAACACTGACCCCTTTGATTTTAAGCCTAAGTTTCACCATAAAATGTCGTGACACTATCTTTCCAGTGCCAAGATGTAGATATTCCAGTGCCTGTGCTGAGGTGCTGATATCTGAACGTCTTCAATCTTGGATTAAACTTTATTATTCAATTAAATTTTAGCTTTAAATTCTAGAGCAACCAAATAATAATTGTAATGACAAAAGGTTAACTTAATAACAACTGCAACGTAGCAAGTATCTCTGAGAAATCCTTCGAAGATGATCAACCCAACAACTAAACATGTAAAATGCTTCACCTAATTTGCCAACAACTTCAACACAAAGGTAAGAACCTCCGGACGAAGTTATACTAAATGCTCACCAAGATATTGATATTATTACCAAATCCCAAGTAAAGGATCTTATCAGCTTAAAGTCAAAGCGATCATTGCTTCAGAGACTGCTGAACAATTAGTTAGAAAATATCGACCATATCATCTAGCCCAATTCAAAATTACTTGTAGGAACACGGGAGCAAATAATGTCTTACTGCTTTGATAATTCGTTAACAGTTTTACTAATACAGCCTTTGAATGGTATGTTGAGTTGCCCAATGATTTAGTAAAAATTTTCGCCGAATTGGAATGTCAAGAGATTTGCAGGAGTAATTAAAAAGGTGACAATTGCAAATCTCGTCATGAAAAAGAGAACAAAAGATGAGAGTGTCACAAAATATATTACAGGATGGAGGAATTTGAGCATAAAATGTGAACAACAATTCACAGAAAAGCATATAGTAGAACTCCTAATGGGAAACATTGATGATCAAATAGTATCATACTTAGCCATGGCCACGATTAATAATTCTAAGAATTGTTGGATCGTGTATTCAAGTTCGAGAGTCTTCCCAAATAAAAGGGTCTTAACACAAGCCATAACAATAAATTTTTTTGGAAAGAAAAGCAACTTAAGTCTTATGATTTAAAGAAAAATGATGTGAATACAACATTTACATTTACGGTTGATAAAAATGAAAATGGAGGTGCAACAATCCGCTGCAAGTGGCAAAATCTATGGAGGATAAGAAAAAATGTCTTACCCTTTAAGAGAAAATGACCAAACAATATCCATTTAAAAGAGAATACAACAACAACAACAAGCCTTTATCCCACTAAGTGGGATAGGCTACATGAATGCTTCGTCTCTATTGTGTCCTATTATGTGTCAAATTCTCATTTAATTCAAGTATACTAAGGTCATTTTTATACATCTTAACCAAGTCTTTTTAGGTCTACCTCTATCTTTCTTAACATAAGGCATATCTAATGCATCTACTCTCCTAACAGGGTCATCGGACAGCCGATGCTTTATGTGGACAAACCATCTAAGGTAACTCTCTCTAATCTTTTACGATACTCCAACTTTTTCTCGAACATACTCATTTCGCATTTTATCTCTAAGAGTATAGCCACTCATCCACATGAGCATCCTCATCTCTGTAACACTTAACATAGACTTATGCTTCTCTTTTATTGGCCAACATTCTGCACCATAAGTCATTACAGGTCTTACCACCTTCTTATAAAATTTTCCCTTAAGTTTAAGTGGAATTTTTCTATCACACAACAGACTAGATGCATTCCTCCACTTCAACCATCCAACTTGAATTCTACTAATAACATCTCCATCTATTTCACCATCATTTTGAACAATAGAGCCTAAATATCTGAATCGCTCACTCTTATTAATGACTTGTTCACCTAATGTTACAAAACTACTACTAGAACTTCTACAACTAAAATTACACTCTATATATTTAGTTTTAGATCTACTTAAACAAAAACTTTTAGACTCTAAAGTTGACCTCCATAATTCACGTTTCTCTTAGACTCCCTCTCTAGTCTTCTCAACAAGAACAATGTCATTAGCAAAAAGCATACACCAAGGTACATCTTCCTGTAAATGCCTAGGAAGAACATCCATAACTAAAGTAAAAAAGATAAGGGCTTAAAGCTGATCCTTGATGTAATCCAACTGAAATAGGAAAATATTTTGTCAATCCTCCTTGTGTTTGGACACAAGTAACAGCTCTAGCATATATTTCCTTAATGACTTGAATATAACTAATATTATCTCCTTTCTGTTCTAGAACTCTCCAAAGAATATCTCTTGAAAATTTATCATAAGCTTTCTCTAAATCAATAAATATCATATCTACTTCTCCATCAAACCTCTTAAAAAATGTATAGCATCTATAGTAGATCTACCTGGCATGAAACCAAACTGATTGTGAGAAACTTTTGTATCACATCGTAACTATGCTCTTGTCCCATAATTTTAATGTATGATTAACTTAATTCCTTTATAATTTGCACACTCTTGTGCATCACCTTTATTCTTAAATATAGGAACCAACAAACTCTTTCTCCACTCATTTGACATCTTTTTAGTCTTTAAAATAACATTAAAAAGATTTGTAAGCCAAGAAATTCCTTGATCTCCTAAAAATTTTCACATTTCTATTGGAATATCATCAGGTCCTACTGTTTTTCCACATTTCATTTTATTTAAAGCTTCTCTAACTTCAGATTTACTAATACGATGATAAAAATAAACTTCTCTATTTTTGTTTAGGGTATTAAGGTTGCTAAAATCAATCGTACTTTTGAATCCTTCATTGAAAACTTTATCAAAATACCTCATCCACCTATTTTTAATATCCATTTAAAAGAGAATGTACTACTAAAATCTTCAAACATGTCTTAAAGTTGGGATTGCAATTGCCAAAACCACGTTGACCTGACCAAGTAGACAAAGTCAATGATCTCAACTATTGTTCATTCCATAGACTTATAAGTCACCAAATTGAAGATTATTTTGTCTTCAAAGACTAGTAGAAATGAGTTATAGAAATGAGTAGCTCACCCTATTTGATAGTGTATTGGTACATCCCAAAAAGGAGAAGATAAATATTATCATAGTACCCTCGAATCAAAATACAAAAGACAGAGGTCAAGTTAGTCGGAACACAGAATATAGATAATAATAGAAGCAAAGCTTTATTGGCAGAAGAAGGTGGTTGGAAGACCTTCATCTCAAAGAAGACTAAACAAATGATTAACTTCCTTCTAGTTTTATAAAGTATTCGATAGAAGAACTCCATAGAACCTGAAATAGATTCAAAAATACTCTTGCCTAATTGAGGGCAATTTTTATATAATACAAAGAAGCAGGCAAAATTTTATCATACTATTTTGTTAAAATCTCATAAATCAAGGAAAAGGAGGAAACCTCAAAAATCAAATTCGGAAACATAAAAGATGATTGACTCTTTGGAGGTGTATGAGCAACCTCAACAAAAATCAATTAAGTTGGAGGAATATATGCTCCACTTACAACTTAACACAAAAAATCATGGATAAAAGATTTTAAAAGAAACGCGTTGAGTCATAAGCACATATGAAAATTCTAATTTTCAAACTCAAAGAGAGGTGTGCTATGTGATTGCAACATCAACTGACTTTGAGAAAGAACTATGTTTTCTCGAAGAAAAACTTATCAAAAGAAAAGTTAAATCAGGCTCAAAGAAGCTGTGTCCTAAACTAGATAGTAGTTCTAAAAGCTCTGAAAAAGTATAGAGTTTAGAAACTTCCTTTGATAAAGAAGAGTTCACAGAAGAAGTAACTCAAATTTAATTAAGGAGTGGAAAGTCAATGTCTCCACCACCACAGAGCAAAATCTGTGACAAAGAAATTTAAATTAATAAAATGTCTTACCGCCACCACAAGCTAAACTTTAAAAGATTACCAAAAGTGGACTATAATATTTTGGCCCATTTATGCAAGCTATCTGTTTTATTAAGTATCTATTATGCTCTCATGTTATCCAAAGATATATGTGATGCATTAATTAAAGCCTTGCAAAATCTAGAACAGTATGAAGTTTTCTTTGCTAAAGAGAGGATGAAAGAGGACTTAATCTCTCAAAACTCAACAACCATCACATTTAGTGATGATGACTTATTGTTAGGGATGATCGAACATAATCGATCTTTTTTATGTCACAGCTGAAAGAAACTCCACACGTATAAAAAGAATATTAATTGATTCAGGTGCTTCAGTCAATCTCTTAATAGCTAAAATGCTTCAAGCATTAGCTTTGGATACTCATCACCTGGATAAAAGTATATTATTCCTATAAAAATTCATTGAACAAAGATAATAAACTTTAGGGTCTCTTGTTCTACCTATACGCTTTGGAAAATTGTATATGGAAGTTAAGTTCCATGTGATTGAAGCTAGTGTTTCCTACAAAGCACTCTTGGGTACGTCGTGGATTCATGAATATATCATAGTGTCTTCAACTCTCCATCAATGTATGAAATACATTTAAAATGACGAGGAGTGTCAAATTGATGGTGTCATGAATTTATTCTTGATATATGAAATCAAGATTTATGATGATGCAAAGTACTTTATTCTTAAGAAAATAAAATAAGTCAATGCTAAATAATAATAAGGTCTACATATTAAGATAATACTGAAAGGGGGTGATTCAAAAAGTAAAAGTGCTAACAAATCATAACAACTTGAAGTAATTCATCACCTTGGCAGTGATACTAAGGATAATGAAGAAAAATTGCTGCTTTATCAATTTAAGAAAGCCTCAATCACCCAACAACAACAACAATAACAACAAACCTTTATCCCACTAAGTGGGGTCGGCTACATGAATCCTTTGTCTCCATTATATCCTATTATGTGTCAAATTCTCATTTAATTCAAGTATACTAAGGTCATTTTTTATACACCCAAAGGAAAGAAAAATCTAGTACTGGTGATATAACAAAACAATTAGAGAAAACTCATGTTTCTCTAACATGGTACCCAAATCTCTAATTTTCAAGAAGGCTATTGAAACAACCATAGCGTCGAAGGCACATATAAAAGTCTTAACAGCTTCAAAAACATGAGAAAATAGAGCAATTGAAAACTTTATATATCCCTCGTAAAAGAGACTACAATGAACGTGAGATCCTTTTCTACATGATAGAAGAGCGAACCACAAATCCCACATAAATGTTTGAATGAGTTTGAGGAAGAATACATTTCAACAATTATTCATCAATACTTCTCATAAGCTCTAAATAAGCTAGTTAAAGACAATGTTCAGCTTATATAATCCAACATTTAAGCTCGATTGTTTAAGAGGTTGTAACGAAAGGATAATATCTAAAATTTCATAGGATATGAGAAGTTCACCATATGAGGATTAGGATATACTGCTTCAGCATTTCCTTCAACAAGCTCATGCTATGTCGACTCTAAAAATGAAGAAGTTTCTTCTTAAGCTGCAAATGAACAAAAGGCTATTTTGTATGAAAATGAGAATACACCTGAAAATGACTTAATAATTGACCTCAAAGAGTTCTCACAGGAATTTGAAAAAGACAATCAAGCTACTATTGATGAACTGTAGGAAATTAACCTGAGCACCGAAGAAGATCCTAAGCCAACCTTTGTTAGTGTCAATCTCACATCAAAAAAATTAAAGGAATTAAATGCATTCTCTGCAAATATAAATACTGTTTAGTCATCTTCCTCCTCTTCTTCTTCTGGCTATGGCGATGTGCTAACATAGGGGTTAATAAGGTGTTATAGGAAATAAACTATACTCGGGCTAACATTAAAGTTATAAATTTCAAACATTTGAATGAGTACTGAGTTGAATTTTTTCATATAAAAAAACTATTGTTACTATTGACCCATATGATAATCAAATTTTTTCTCTTGTTCCTACTGTTGCTGGGTACTTTCGCTCACCCTTTTCCTTAATTTTGAGACTTCTCCTCCAATATATTAGAGTTGCTCAGTTAACATCTTGGAGGATTTTGATTTGAATGAGGAGCACGCGAATTTTCTCATACTTTCATTTTTGATCCAAACTCTTCAATCATTCTTTTAGCAGGAGAGCCCTGTGTATAAGGACTTCCTCATCAAACTCCTCCGATGCACCTGCCGCAACATATAAAACATAAATGAGAGAAGGGTGACTAAATCCTATAATACTACTACCTTTAAGCATATTGCAAATTAAATTGTAATAATCTTTCCTACATCTATATTAAAGTTTTTTTTTAATCGCAAAATTCAAAACAACATTAGGTGAACAAAGTTAGGAGGATTGACAAAATATTTTCTTATTTCAGTTGGATTACATCAAGGATCAGCTTTAAACCCTTATCTTTTTTTATTTAGTTATGGATGTTCTTACTAGACATTTACAGGAAGATGTACCTTGGTGTATGCTTTTTGTTGATGACATTCTTCTTGTTGATAAGACTAAAGAGGGAGTCCAAGAGAAACTTGAATTATGGAGGTCAATCTTAGAGTGAAATTTTTTTGTTTAAGTAGATCTAAAACTGAATATATGGAGTGTAATTTTAGTTGTAGAAGTTATAGTGGCAGCGTTGTGACATTAGGTGAACAAGTTATTAAAAAGAGTGAGCGATTCAGATATTTAGGCTCTATTGTTCAAAATGATGGTGAAATAGATGGAGATGTTAGTAGTAGAATTCAAGTTGGATGGTTGAAGTGGAGGAATGTATCTGGCCTATTGTGTGATAGAAAAGTACCCTTTAAACTTAAGGAAAAATTTTATAAGATGGTGGTAAGGCCTATAATGATTTATGATGCAGAATGTTGACCAATAAAAGAGAAGCATGAGATAAAGTTAAGTGTTTGCAGAGATGAGGATGCTCAGGTGGATGTGTGGCTTTACTATAATGATTTAGGCTCTATTCGGGAAAAAGTTGGAGTAGCTCCAATGGCAGATAAGATTAGAGAGAGTCGCCTTAGATGGTTTGGTCACATAAAGCGTCCGCCATCCAATGACCCGGTTAGGAGAGTAGGTGCATTAGATTTGCCTTATGTTAAGAAAGGTAGAGGTAGACTTAAAACGACTGGTTAAGATGTATAAAAAATGACCTTAGTATGCTTGAATTAAATGAGAATTTGACACATAATAGGACACAATGGAGGCGAAGGATTCATGTAGCCGACCCCACTTAGTGGGATAAAGGCTTGTTGTTGTTGTTGCAAATTCAAAACGACCCTATCTCTAGTTACTTTATTGATATTACCAGTGAGCATTAACTTGGTGGAAATAAAATAATGCAAAATTTTAGCCTCGATAGTCAATCCGACGATAGAAAAATTAATAATCTTTTCTCCTATTATTTTCACTGTATATTTGCATTTTTAATAGTGAGAAAATTAAAGATTTCATCAAAATTTAGATGATCATTGTAGTGAAAAAGATATTGATCATATACAATATCTTGGAAATTGTAATATACATTAATGGAAGTACTATTAAAACTTACTAGTTCCCCCCGTACAAAAACTCTATTATTCTGGTGTTCCTTCGCGTTGGTGAAAGACTCCTGCACCGCAGGGATGATGCAAGCTACATTGTCGTAGGCCAGTTTCTCCTAGCCTCACTCATTGACGATTCTCTCTAGCTGTCATGGCGCTGCTTTGACAGCACCGAAGTGTTGGCCTCTTGGTTTTTGAGATTTAAGACTAGTGTTGCGGCGCTCCATATGTAGCATTTAGGCGATGGTCACCCAGTCAAGACGGTTAGTGTGTCGGTCAAAAAAGAACACTTATTAATATTTATTAATATTAATTTTGTAATCGACCAGATCAGAAAAGCACGTCAGACATTGATGGAGCTCTGTGAAGCTGGTCAAAAAGTTCTGTCCTTTTCTGTTAAATTTGTCTGCAACTATGTTGACATTTAAATGTATTTTTTATTGGAGTCGCGATGTCACTTTTATTGTACCTGGTGCTAGTCAAATAGTCAACCTATTTTATGTTACTCTTCATATCCCCTCTACACTGTGGCCCTGGGTTTAGAGCGTTGAAACACTGCCATTTTTGTTTTTAAGACTTGTGTTTCTACCTGATAGCACGGAGGCGATGAGCTTTAGATACCCAAGCACCAACTTCTCTACGCCCTGACACCGAAATCCTAGCACTACAACACTATACCCTAGAAATTGAAAAATAAAATAAAATTCAATCACATCAAACACCTTTTTTGTTTGCCATGAGAACACTCCTCTACAACTTACCGGCATTCCCAAGAGATGTAAGCCCAATCTATATGTTCGTCGTGTGAACTTTTAAACAGCCTACCGGCATTCCCAAGGGATGTGAGTCCAGTTTTTTTATTAGCCATGTGAGCCCCTAACTTTAATGGCATTCTAAAAGGATTTTAAGTCCAACTCATGTGTTCACCATGTGAACACCTAAGAACATTCCAATGGATGTAAGCCCTATATATATTTGCAAAACAGACTTTATTGAATTATCAGATAAACTTATAAATTAAGTTTATCCTTAATTCACTAACCACCCACGCAACACCTCTAGTCTACTATGGATATTTGAGACGAGGCAACTCATGGCTTGGTAATCAGACTCCCAGAACATTACGGCTAATTGCCCTTTGATGTTGATAGATTAGAATAACCGCAGTCCTGGGATGATGGAATCATAGGATCTTGATCGGGATTATTCTCTCATTTCTTTTAGATAGTTATTCACATCACACCTCCAGACACCGATTCATATCAGGGATATATGTCTATTTTCAACTTTAATCGAACGTGCTCTCTTTCTACTGTAAGAGGGATAATTAATTATGAGTGCTTGTATTCATAGGAAGTAGAACTCAGATCTAAATAAACTCTAACATAACGTTAAGGAAAATTTGGTTGACTATATATATCAATATGTCTGATGAAGAACGAACTCCTTGAACATCCTAACAAGATGGCGCAAAGGTTTGTAGCCGTTTTTCATGAGCGATCATTATATTTTTTAAAAATTCAACATTTCTCTTAAAAATTTAACAACTAATTTTATAATTAATTATAGTATTTCAAATAAACCCTCATTATTTAGCTATGAACAGTAAGCCAACATAATTTTAAAAAGTCATCCTAGTTGGAAACATGTAATTGTTTAATTATTTAGATTCATTAAATACATCACAAGTGTTTATGAATTTGATTCATCGTCATTGAATTATAAGGACTAAAGGATGACTCTTTGTATACCTAAGAAAATTCTGTGATTTTATTAAGATAAAGAGCCCATCAAATACTTTCATAATAAATTGAAAGGTCAAAGGACTCGATTGATTTATAGTTTTAACTGTTAAATTCATTTATGTTGAACAAAAAAGGGGGTGACCTTTCAATTGATTTCTCATTCAATCTCTCATCATTAGAGTTCTTCTAATGGCTAATTCTCCCAAGCCTTTCTATTGCTTTCTCATTTAATCTGTTAGAGTTCTTCTAGTGGTTATTCTTCACAATTGTCTCTGCTATGCTTTTACACTTATATATGATTTTTATGGGATATTTGCTTTTAAAGATTAGTTGTATCTTTGTGCTTCGATATAGTTCTATGCTTTTACTGTTATGTGATTGTTTATGGGGCATCTGCTTTGAAAGATTAGTTAATTGTGTTATGATTTTTGGATGGCTTTGAGTGATTCTATGCTTTTTTATTAGTGTAGGTTTTACACACACCTAGGGGGTGAATCGGCTTAATATAAAATTTTATGAATTTTTTAGACATATTTTTGATATTATAAAAATCAGTAAGTTGAGAATAACAATAAATACATGAAAGAAAAATTAGTAGAAAAAAAATAAAGAAATCAAATACTGGTGAATTTTGCATGGTTTGGTCACAATTTTTGTCTGTCTTGATTAGAGTATATCAGCGAAGCGGCAACCTGTTTGTTCATTTCGTGTTGAAATCGAAATTTCAGCGTGTTCGGGTTGTATTCGAAATGACACGAAATACAATAATCCGAAAAATCGGTAAGAGTGAGGATTCGAACCTGGGCCAATCTTTTGTATAATAAAAACTTTAACCACTAAGATAATTTTTTATTTCGAGTTAAATCGAGCCGACAATAAATAAGCGATGTTCGACTTCGTTTATAAATCGAGCTTGAAATATTTGTTCGTATTGCTCAGTTAACGAAACAAGCGAGCATGAAACGAAGTCGAAACCGAGCTTTTTGACAACCCTATTCTTGATGCATACTATCATTTAGAATTTCGTGCATAACATATATTAAAAACCTATTACTCACTACTTTTGTTTGGTTCTGCATTTAGAATCTCGGTGTAAGTGAAAATCTGATAAGTGAATCTGAATTCAATACTTTCTGAGTTGTGGTTCTATGTAAAATATAACTATATTTTCTGTTTGGTTGAGCATATGTAAAGTAAAGTAAATACATGTATTGTGAATACTCTTGTATATTTTTAGAAATTAGTGAAATTTTTTTCATTAATTGAAATATTAAATAAATAAATAAATTATATATTAAAATATAAATATTATATAAATAAAAATTTATTATTTAGTTAAAAAAAAGATTATAATATATTTATTTTAAAAATAGAAAATTGAACAATATGATAGACCTCTATATATCTGATAAATAAATTTATTTTAATGATATCTATTATTTATTTTAAAATATTTTTTTATTTTGCTTTCATAGGAAGCTATAATAAATAAATATATATATATATATATATATATATATATATATATATATATATATATATATATATATATATATATATATTATTAAAAATTACATAATCTTTTTAGGTCAAATAGTTTATTTTTTAAAATATTCAAAACAATTAAGTTTTTATAAATATTTTAAAATAATATAATTTATTATAAAATTAAAAAATAACAATAAAAAAATAAATTAAATAAATATTCTTAAAAATAAATTAAATAATGTATTTTTAACAAATAAAAATAAAAAACATAAAATTAACACTGCGAGTGCTGCTTCGCCCGCTCCTCCAAATCATGGAGGAGCTGTCTGAGGGACATGGCCTTCTCTCATCAGCTCATTGAGCTCTTCCAGCATTGTGTGTATCTCTTTACTCATTGGACGGCTCAAATCTCCCACCGTAAACTCATGTACCTTTCTATCAACCTCAATGGAGGTAAAACCAGGCTCCTTCTGAATCCCACTATCCTTCATCAACCTCCTGACTCCAGCCACTTCATCCCATTTCCCTAAAGCTACGTAAATGTTTGAAAGAAGCACGAAAGTGCCTGAGTTTGCGAGGCCGTTGGCAAGTAAAAAATCTGCAATCTTCTCTCCAAGAATCATGTTATTAAATTTCCAAAGGCTCCCTCGGTGAATTAAATCTGGTTTTTTGGTATTTCATTTACGGAAAATAGTAAAAGAGGAAAAAGCAATACAAATTTTACATAATCTGCACAACACGGAAAAAGAAGAATTGCACGTATTTGAATTACATTACACCGTAATTATTCGGAACCAAACAGCCCCTACATGAAGAAGTCTTTTGCACTGACCTTCACTGTAGAATCTTTTGTACTACTTCAGGTAAGTGTGCCTCCTTAACGTGTTTGCCACCAAAGCACTGATCCCACTACAAAAGAAAATCTAAGAAAGAATAAAATAAGTATAAAGAATTACTGTATTGCATGTGGATTTACTTCTAATATGGATAGCCAGCTACACAATCACAAATTCTTGAGGGTTATATACTCTAATCCTATTATTTAAAATCGAATGGTAAAAAACTGTTTTAGTCTCATGAATCTAATGACTCTTTTTTTGTTTTAAATTTTGATAATAATAAGCATATAATTGAATATGTTACTGTTTATTTTTGAATATTTAGTGAGACTATCAAACTCAATAGCTTTTCAACTAATCAGAATAGACAAGATCAGATTGTCATATGTTTGATGGGTTTTAGAAACTTATAGGTTATATATTGCATAATTTGATAAATAAGTTAAAAAAAATTAAATTACTAAAATTATTTATTTTTTTATCATATTTTTATTCCATCAAAAATTGATTTAACTTTTCAAAATTTATAAATTTTTTTCTCACACAACTTAATTGGTTTCTACCTTTTTAATTAATGTTTTCTAATATATTATTTATTTAGACCATTATTAATTTATTTTATTAATATAAATATGCATATAAATAACTAATTATATTATCTCTACAGTCATGTTTAAAATTAATTTTATATTTATAATCATGAACTTAAGCTAAATTAAAACATAAATTTTTTATTAACAAAATCAAAACATCTTAATTTAAGCATGGTTAGTTTATGGCTAATCCAATCATCTTTTTTATTTCATTTTATTTTGATTTAATTGTTATATATATATATATATATATATATATATATATATATATATAGATATAAGTTGGATTTAATACAAATAAAGTTATGTTAGTTGTATAGAGTTACACTTTAAGTTGAGGATATAAAATTTGAACAATTTTTTTTGCACTTGTAATAAGATTTGAGGCTATTAAATTGCCCTTAGCTATGCTTATTATAAAAGTTTTAAATTTTTTTAGATAAATATAAAAAGTGCATTTCTGAATATTTTATTGACCAGGATATTTTTGTAAAGTGACCCACTAATTTTAATAGCTTAGATTATCCTGATCAAATTTTTAATTAAATAAGGTTTAATATGATTTGAAATTGGATCATGGTGCTTGGTATGATATGATAAGTAATTTTTTGATTGACCATAGATTTAAAAAGAGTAAAGTAGATATTATCTTATTTCTAAAGAATATAGGGGATGATAAGATTATTATGCAAATGCATGTATATGCTATATTATTTAGAAATATTATTAAATTTTATGTCATAAGTTCTCGTCCTTGAAGTCTAAAGAGTTTAAAATGAGAATAATGGGAGAACTAATTTTTTGTTTAGATCTTTAAGTGAAGCAATAAGAAAATGACAAAGTATACAAATCTATTGATTGAAAGGATTAGTGTGAAGAGATTCAAACTACAAAATTGTATTTAAATGAATTAAGTAAATTAATTGATCAAAAGTTTTATAAGAGTATGACAAGTTAACTCTTATGTTTTACTTTTAGTAGACCTAATATTATATTTATTATATGTTTGTATTCTCATTTTTAAGATAATCTAAAGGAATCAATTTAATGTTTGTCAAGCATATATTTTATTATTTGATAGGTGCATTTGGACCAGGCATGTGGTATCCTAAAAGGTCTATATCATGTGATTTTATTATATTTTAAAAATTCATTTTGCACATTGTAAAATTGATAGGAATAACACATCAAGCACATCTTAGATTTTAGGATCAATAGTTGTATAGTAAAACCTGTCTAAAGTGATATTGCTGGGACCAGAGGTAGGATATCACTTTAGACGTATATCACTGCAGTCTACATACAATATCACAGTTGAGCTGTGTTTATCACTTTAGCGATATATCACTTTAGACATTATCACTTTAGACAGGTTTTACTGTATTTTAATCATTTAGAAAATTTTGTAACTTTATCTACTACTGAAGTTGATTATATAGCTAGCTGCATGCAGTTTTTTTTAACTTAAGTCATATGATTAAAGTAACATTTACATGATTTTGGAATTAAGTAATAATAATTGAAACTTAAATCTAAATCCAATCATTTAAATGGAATAAACTAACCTAAGCCAAAAAATAGAATAAATTTAATGAATTAAGCCTAAGCACTCAACCTAAATCCAAACCAAATGAGCTTAGCCTAACCTCTTAGCTCACTATGGTTAGACTTAGTCAGTGAACCAACATCCCAAAGAGGTGTTGAGGTGGTGTCATAAAGCCAAAAGGTGCCATGGAGGGTGATGTGGAGCATGGGAGGAAGAAAAATCTAAAGTCCATCCATGAACCAAAAATCTCCCTTCCTCCATACATTATCTGGTCCTCATCCATGTGACTTAAGCTCATCTGAGTTAATTGACCACCTCCCTTCTGCTACACTCCAAGCTTCCCAATCATCCATGACAACCATTTTCTTTGACTCCTCCATAGAAAGGCAAGTCTCTCAGCCAAGAGAAAAAAGATGAGTGGAGAGTTCCCCTATTCATTCCAAGCCTTCTCACACCCTCCAGAGAGAAAAAAGGAGAAGAGCCAAGCCTTTCTTTGACTCCCTCGTCGCCGGCAGCCAGATTCTGACCACTTCAAACTCCTTAGGCTCATGACAATGTATGGAGAAAAGAAAGGGAAGCTCCTCTCTCAATCAAAACAACAGCAATACACTCCAGAGAGAAGGAGAAGCTCAACCGAACTCTTCCTTGAGCATCTTGCCATCATCAAGTTGGAATTTGGCCATAATTGGCGGTAATAGAGACGACCGAACTTGGAGTTGATGGAAGAGCATTCCTCCCTCGAAATTAATCTTCCTTACACATTCTAAAGGTGAACGAACGCAATTGAGCCCACACCCAAGGGCCATGCAGCTATAGAGCTGGAAAATGACCAAGGCCAATGTAGGATAGGCAGAGCTTGATCTCCACTGTGATCGGTGGAGAGGCATGGCATGAAATTTCTCCCAGAGCTTCTCCTTGACATGGGAAACATTTTTGAATCAATGATTAATGCTGGCGAAGTATTTTCTAATCCTGACCACCCTTTAGCCTCGGTTTGATCCTTTGTGAAAAGCCAACTTGATCTCTATTGAGATTAAACCATCTAAATAGGTCACAAATCATTCTTTGATCGATATGCAATTGAAATCGCATGTATTCGTTGCTTAGATCACCAATGGTCAACCCCTAAAGGCAACATCTCTCGATTCTCTGGTGGGATCTTAGGGACAAAACCATCACGGTCTATTCCTTTTATTTGGAATGGACGGCTATGATCTAATCAGACTCATGATTTAAATTTCTTGAGGAAAATAAGATTAAAACTGGAGCATCCAATGAAATCGGATGGTCCTAGTTAATCCCGCATCCCCACAATCATTTAACGCAGGATCCACGTGGCTTAATCATGCATCGAAACGTGTAAACCTGTGTTGTATCAATGCTAAGTGGAAAAATAGAATTTTATAAAAATTCATAAAAAAAAATAAATTACTCAATCAAAAAATACGAGGGCTCTTTGAATTTATCTCAGTGAGAGGCTATTAAATCCAAAATCCTTAAATTTATTGAGTAGTTTTGGGTTACTTTGGGTTTAATTAAAAAAAATTAAACTCAAAATAATCAACCAATTAATTGAAAATTTTGAAGAATTGAAATTAAAGTTAAAACACACCTTCATTCAAAATTTAGGAAATTATTGATGATTGAATTGAATGATATAAAATTTTTAATCTCTAAATCTTAATTTAATAAAATATAATAATAATAATATAATAAAATTAAGAAAAAATTATGAAATTAATCTAAATCATCATACTAAACAATGATAAATTTTAAAACACTAATTAAACTTTCTAAAACTTAATAAACACCAAAATGGCTTAAGTAGGATTTAATTGAATTAAATAATTCAATTAATTAAGTTGAACTTTAAAAATTCATAATAAGTTGAATAAAAATTCAAAAATTATAAATAAGCACTCTCTAGATTCACCATTCAGAGAGGAATTAAAGAGAATTAAAGCTCTAATCAATTCTTAGCATTTTAACTCTAATTTGACTTTGATCAAAAACACTAAAACTTTAATTAGCCTTAAAATACATATGTGATCAAGATTAAACTTTAGAGAAATAAAATTGGCAGAAATAAAATTGGCATGGAACCCCACTTTTCATAAAATTCTCAAAGTAAAATGACTTATGGAACATAATTTATTAAATTTTTAGGTTCTAAGTCAATTCAAATCAAATAATAAATAAAAATTTACAAAAATTATGAAAAAATTTATGAAATTAATTCAAAACACTTTCAATTATATTAGAGGACTTAGAAAAAATTTCTTAGCCCGTTGAAGTTAAGGAATTGTGAAATCACATATTTAAGATTTAAGAGATGATTAAAGAAATTGAATTGTTAAAAATCCCAAGGTGAAATTATAAAATTCATAATAAATTTAATAATGGGTTGAAAAGTATATTATATCATTCTATGAAATTAACACTAGAATAGGAATCTTCTAAAATTTTCTTAATATTTTAAGAATAATTGAATTTTGATAAAAAAAAAAAGGATAATTAATCAAATTAACTTGAATTCATAATGTCTTAGGAACTTGGGATGACCTAAAAGGGAGGGAATTTTAGGTTTTGTACTTTAATTGACTCATTTCTATTGGTTTTCTAAGTTAAGACCGATCATTAAACAAAAATAAATAAACTTTAATAAGATTAAAAAAAACCTAATTGAACAACAAAATTCAAAACTATAAAAATACCCCTTCAATTACTTCAATGTTTGAATTCATAAATTTAAATAAATTGGTGCAAAATATAAAATCATAAAAATTTAAATGATAACTAAATTAAATCAATCAAATTTAAACAAATGCCCAAATCAAATTCAATAAAAAATTGGTGGGAAGAATAAATGTAAATTAAACTTTAATCAAATGAATGGGGTTACTCTAACTAAAATTTAATCGACATAAAACTTAAACAAATCAAATTAATTAAATCAAAAGATCAACTTTAACCAAGAAATCATCAAATTAAAATCAACATACAAATCAAATAACTAAATTCAAAAAACTAAATGATCAAACTCTTAATTGGAATTTAAATAAAAGATCATTTTAAACTTTAATTAAATTACAAGTTAATTAAACCAAGATACATTAACCAATTCAAATTTAATTATACCTAAATGAAAATATAAAATTATTAAATCCAAACAACATTTAAAAGTATCCAATCAACATAAACCACGTAAAATTTAATAAAATCTTCAAAATGAAACCAAAGAAAGGAATTAAACATTAAATCAAAGAAAAGAATTAAACACTAATTGAATTAAACCAAACTAAAATCCAATAAATTTGAAATCAATATTAACAATCAAAACAAATGAAGTTAAACAACTTAAATGAACTTAATCTTTGAAATCTTAACTAAATCAAATGAACATCAGTCAAATTAAACCCAATTCAACTAAATCATTCAAGCAAATCAAAATGGCTAATTAAGATATGTGGGTTCTTAGTTTGACCCTTAGAATGGATTTTCATCTTATGGTGGAGATCCCATTCTACTAAGATTATGATATTGAATAGAATGGATTCTGCCCCAAGAAGAATATATTTTATTCTTCATTCTTTAAAACATGAATTTAACTTTAATATAGAAATAAACTTAAAATTAAAATAAAATTCAAAATCAATTAAATCATTTAAATTAAAATCATCCAACAATAAAATTGAACAAATTCTAAATTCAAATTAAAACTTGAACCTAAAAAGGCTTAGTGCAGTCATACCACACAAGTCCCTATTTTCACACTGGATTGTTAGGTCATTGACCCTAGCCTTAGGTTAGGTCGATGATTTATAATAATTTGTGTTGTGATGTGATATTTTTCTTATTTTATGGAATATTATTTTAGACTAGATTGTTAGGCATTGTTTGCTCAGTAGTCTAGATATTAGGACGTTCTTTTTATGCTAACAAAATTTTCTTTTGGGGGCAATGCTTAAAGGGTTTGTTGCCATAAAATATAATAAATATTGTTTGCTTGTAGGTGTTACTTAAGTCCCTAAGCACAGCCCAATCGGACAGGTAGGCTTGGTAACCATTGGTGTTATGCTTATATGTTTGCATTATAATTGTTGGTGTGTTGTATGTCTTCCTAACATCTATTTTGTAAGGTTTAGGATTTTATTTTATAATTTTAAAATGGATTTCTTTTTTCCTAGAATTAAGTTAGAATTTATGGGGTCTAGGAATAACATGAGTTGATTTTACCTGTTGGTGGTCCTTTGTGGAGCCCAAGGAGGTCCCTAAAGAAGGTGACAGTCTTAGATGAAGACCCCCATAGATCAAAACTTTAGTTCTAGGCCAAGCTGTTTAAGGGCAGAGTTCGGCTGCCCAATTTTTTTTTCAAGGTGTACAACGATACTTGATTGCACTGGCATGTTTTATTTTATTTAATTTAGTTTGATTTATTTTGAAGTTTGCAATAGAATTGTATGCTTTTCATATGTTTCTTTTTTATGATTGTTATGTTCTATGATGAAGCTTGGACACGTTAGGCTCTTAGAAACACTAATTTTTCTACCTTATTAAATTAAAATAACTCAATCATAAAATGAAAATTCATAACCTCACTATAAATAAAGTTATAGGTATAAACAATTGAAAATAATTATAAATAATTAAGCTTTGTAAACCGTGTGAGCATATTCCTTATACTTCTTAAATTGGGCACTTTACTCATTGCATATAAGGGACATCTGACTTGTGAGGATGACCACCCATCCTAGAGAAGTGTGTCTTCTTTTATTGATTTGGCTCATGAGCTATTTCTAATTATATCTCACCTTAGGCATGACTTGTATACCTAAAGCAAGTGTGTGTGTGTGTGTGTGTGTGTGTGTGGGGCAATTGTTTCATTGAAAATTTTCAAAATAGCAAACTCGATACTTCTAGCAACTGATCTCAGCTCATGATAGTTTACCTTCTTCACTTACATTCTTATAAGAGGAGCCTCCTCAACATTGTATTGAGATGGGGCCACCTAGATTGATGTGCCATATATCACCTCCAAGGGTCTATTCAACCTCTAACACTTAGCCTCATAATTTGTTATCTTGCACTTTCGCATTAGCAATTTTTATAGCCTGTGATTGTTAATATCTCTTAGCAGCTTGGGAGGAGAGGAAGCCATCTCAAATGCTCATCAATATTAAAAGTAGTAAGCAAATCAAATAAGCTATCTCATTGACACCAATTTTTAGGTTAAGAATGACTTAATCATGACATCAACATTTAAATATAAATGGTGATGGTACATGCTTCCCAAAAAGATATTCACATTATAGTAAGTAAAATTTTTTGTTTCTTTTCATACAGCATAAAGATTTATTTGATTCTCTTATTTTTCTCATTTTTTTGCAATTCACCTCTTCTTGAAGCGTAAGAATGAAATAACTAAACATATACCCAAGGAATACTAGGTTCACTCAACCCATCATAAAATTTAACTCAAGCCAAGTTGCAAGTCATCCAACGATCAACTAATCAAACTAGACCAAGTGCAGTGTTTGATATAGAACTTTCCACCTCACCAAAAGAGCTTATCATAACTTGTTAAGTGAACTTGCTAGTTGAGATCACTAGGAGTACTCACTAGAGGTACTTGAGTAAAGAGCTCAACAACTACTCACCTAAGATGCAACTTAGTAAGGAATCACCCATTGCACTAACCCCCTAATCTAGACCTAACAAATCATCCCACTTGGAAGGCCCCATCTACAAAAGGCCACCTTCACTATTACTTAATTTACAATATTTGTGTTTGTACTTAGATAGTAAGGGGTCTAAAGACATTTTAGATTCTTGTGCACAAAGTGTATCTTCACAAAAGATGGACTTTTACTATACTCTTTACTCTACTCACCCAATATGTGCTCTCCACCCCATTTTTGTCCTCTTTTCTCTCAATGTCACCAAGCTAGTCTCACAAGTAAAATTTGTTGTCATCCATGAATAATCAAAGATCCAACATATATTATTTGCAAATGATGAATACTAAGAATTTTCACGAGAAAACTCTAAATGCATAGTTTAAAGGATTCTTTTTTTATCCCATACTTCTTAATGAGTTGGATCAATTATGTGATCATTCATAACTTTTCTTTTGATGATGATATAACCAATGTAAGATTTGACCTCATAATATAAGAGATCATCAAATATATGGTTCATGGCACATTAATAAGTGGAGCCAACATTTTTCAATCCAAGAGCATAAATTTGTAAGAATAAATGCTTTTTAAAAATTTAAATTTTATATATTATTATTTTTAGGGGATACTTGATTGGATTATATTTAGATTAACCATTCATAAAGAAGAATATTGAATTTGTAAAGTATGTATCAACCACTAATTAATGAATATTAAAAAAAATTTGTTTTTTAGTTATGCCACATTCAAGTCCCTAAAATTAATGCAAAGTTAAATTTATTTACTTTCTTATGGATAAGAATGCTACTAGCTAACCAGTTAAGATACAAATCTTAATAAGTGAATGCAACATCAATCAATATTTTTGGTCTCTTTAATGATCAACATCTCAATGTTTGGCTTGGCATGTCAAACATTAAGATTAATTGATAGTTTATAAGAGACTATTTTAAGAGCTAAATTGGGCATCTTAAAATATTCTTAAGACTTATATTTTATGTCGAGACAAACCCTCAAAAGGTAATTTGTTAATGAAGGTAAGATTATGATCATCCTCTATACCTAAATTTATCTTAAATGATTTCTTATAATAACTTTTTGTATAAAAAAATATAAAAAATATTATAATTAAAGACAATTGCAGTTAATCATTCTTTACCCTTGAACTTCCTATTTATTTAGATGATAAAATTTTAATCTAGAGTACTAAACACACTTATGTGATCCATTATACAAACCACATTGACCACATGGTCAACTTGAGTTGACTAGCATTTTGGCATTTAATGTTCCTTAGTCATTTGTATGTTGCACTTTACATTTGCATTTAGGCATGTGTCTGGGTTCATTGCATTTCATTTTAAACTCTTAATTTATATTCAACTTTATGGCGTAAGGTTGGGCATAATTAATAAAGATCAATCTCAGCACTGTAAGCACATTGATTGGTCACTATTGATAAATAAATCATTAGGCGGCAAAACATCTTATGATGTTAGCCTACATAACATTATTGGATTGCTTACCATTGCTCCTTCTAAGTCTAACTACTGTGCATTATAATCCTTATTAAGATATTTTTTGACTTACTTTGTTTGCATCATCTACATGCATATTTAGTTTAATTGATATCTTGAATTGGTCCTTAGCCTACTTAGGAATTCTTATTAGGCTTTCTTTGAACTTAATCATATCACTTTGATCAAGGATATCTTCATAAAATCATGCTCTTTTAATTATTTTTTTTGTTCTCTCAATCATGTTATTTTAAATGAAAATCAATTTAAACTACTCATGCTCTTTTAGCTTAGACTATTCTCAGTAAGTCATGACTTTTTTTTGTTCTCTTAATTATGCCATGTTTACTAAGAAACATTCTATATAGTTCACACTTTTTTGGCCTAGTCTACTAATATTAGTCATGCTCTCTTGGCTATATTGGTCATAATATAGTCATACATCTTTGATTAGGTATATTCCTTAATTTGATCATGCTATTTTGACCAAATCTTTCACCAATCTATTCACACTCTTAACCAATCTTTCTTTTAACTTAGTCATCATCTTTCAGTTAAGTCATTTCTAATTAGTCAACCTCTTTTGACATAACTATTTTCAACTTAGTGGCCTTTCTATTTTAAGAACTTCTTTGGACTTAGCCATATAATATTTGGTTGAGTTCCATTATGATTTAATCATTTACTTTTTATGTCATTTTGTCATTAGACCACACCCTATGTTTAATCATTTTTTGGTTATAAGTATACAAGTATACCCAGATCATTCCTTCTACTTTCAAATAGACTATCCCTACTTGAAATAGTTCTGCACTTTGGATATTTAGAGCTTAGTTTAAATGACTAGAACCATTCTATTGTTTATGTGTTTGCATCACAATCAAACACTTGAATCCAAATCCATATATATATATATATATATATATATATATATATATATATATATATATATATATATATATATATATATATATATATATATATATATATATATATATATATATATATATATGATTAATCGATACATATTAATTGAAAATATTTCTTTAGCTTTAAACTTCATCTATTTTTAATAAGTTATTATTATTATTATTATTTGATGATAAATTACTTTATAATAATAATCAGTTTATTATAATCAAATCTCAGGTGATTATTTAGGCATACAATTAGGGTATGTCATCTTAATGAATCTCTTAAAATTTATCTTAAATATTTAATCTATTTGCAAAGTCAAAACTTTTAAAAAAAATAGTTTTCATCTTTTTAAAATTATAAATATGTATTTTTTGCCTTAAATATCCTTTTCAAAATATTCCCAAAAGTACTCTTCAAAATTTAATTTAAAAATTCAATAACAATTAAGGTGATAGTTTTTAATTTAGTTGAGTTCTTTTAAATCAACTATCTTGAGTCCATCATATTCAATCTATGACCTTTGACTACACTTTGATTTCACACAAATAAGTGATGTGCTAAGTCATAACCTCTTCTCCCCTTAACATAAGAAAAATGCAGCTAGTCGATGTCTTACTAGAGGATCCTCTTATTGCATAACTTATGAATGGCTACTTTTTTACACTATGTTGGAAATATTTTTCTTACATGTGTTAGATGTACGACCCGTGATGTATGTTTAAAATTCATTATATAGGAGTTGTGTATTAAAATATTAAAATGTCAACTTTGGCATTTCTACCAAATAATTATTTATATGATATGATATTTTATTTGATTTTCTTTCATACCTTTTATTGTGCTGTGCTAGCCTGCTTAGTAAACTTTTTGATGGTGATGTAATTCCTGGCTTTTAATGTTGTGTTTGTACAATAAGGTACATGAAAAGGTTCTCTATTTCTATAAACCCATATCGGGAGTACACCAAGGCCATACATAACTAGAAGCACTCATGATTAAACATTGAGGAGAGGATGAGTATAGAAAATCGTACTCTTATACCTTATTTCTATTATATGTCAACATTGATCTATGACTATATATATATATATATATATATATATATATATATATATATATATATATATATATATATATATTTATTTATTTTGACAGTATTTAACATACCTATTTACATCAATTAGAACTTTATTCTTTTATTTTCCATTAAAGCACATTATTTACTCTTATAGTTTCTTGATAATTCTATATAATTTTTTTGTTAATTACATTATGTGAATTGTCTAGGATTCATAAGACTACAACATGCTCATTAAATAAAATCTTTTTTTACAAACTTTAATAATTTATTAATCAAATTAAAATCACTTTATAAAAATATTTTCTTAAAATTAAGTCTTTCTCCAGGTACTTTTTAATTAAAAACATTTTTTCATCTCCTATATGATATATAGTGTAGAACTAGCCAACAATCAAAGCCTCTAAGTGTGAGTGTACATGCATAACATATCCAAATCTACATGTATATAAAAATCTGCCACACATAAGGACATATGACTTGCATTTCATATCATATTCCTTTTATAGGAAATTATACCTAAGGCAAATGTTTTAGTAATTATAAGTCTAAGACTTTGATTATGTACTTGAGATTATAAGTCTCCACCACTAGTGAGGATTCATCTTCCTTGGACTTACCCCTTTTCTAGTCATGACACTTCTAGTGATTGAACACTAAACTTGCCTAGAGAGGAGGGTATAGGCTTGCTATACCTTGGGTCAAAGGGAACCTACCTATCCTATGGCCTAAACCAAGGCCTTTGTCTGTCCACTCATGCGAATCCAACCCCAAATCAATACAATCAAACCCAATTGGATTTTATTTCATATCCAAGCTCCAAGCCAAATTAACTAAACCCTTAAACTAAATTAATTCCACTATCATCCTATGGATCCAACCCAAAGCCTATTCAATCGAAACCAAATCCAACTGAACTTCACAAAAGCACTCCAACCATTCAAACCCTTCCTATACCTACAATCAAGCCAATCAAACCAAATCAATTCAACTAACCTAAGTTGGCCCATTTGACCTAAAATGTCCATATGAGCCAAAATTAAATTAAATCCAAATCAATTGCAATCAAAGCTACTAATCAATCCTAAATCAATTATCAAACTCAATCCAACCTAATTTAACCTTATCCAACCCAAATTAACCCATTTGGTTCACTTGATCCAAAGTGACCTAAAGGACCCATTTGATCCAAACTCCAATCCAACCCAAATTGGATTGAACCAACCCATTCAATCTCTCCTACAATGATTGTTGATCACCCTTGATTGTCCAATTACAATCAATTGGGTCAAACCAAGTTAATTTGATCACTTGATCCAAGTTAACCCATTTTGACATATATGAGTTAAAATAACCAAACCTCACTCCAATTCAAATTAATTGAAACCAATACCTCCACTTGATCATAAATTTATCCTTGAACATAAATCAACCATCAATCAAGCCAAACCAAGCCAAGTTGGGCTGTTGACCCAAGTTGACCCAATTTGACCTAAAGGGCCAAATTGGGCCAAATCAAATCCTAACTCAAATTGATTGAAATAAATGACTGAAATTCATCAAAAATTGATTGTTGAGCATGTTCCAACCTTCAATTGAGCTCAATTTGACCAAACCGACCCAATTGACCCATTTAGCCCAAATTGACCTAAAGGGTCAAATTGAGCTAAATCATTCTCAAATCCAAATCAATTCAAATCAACACCTACAACCATTCTAAAATCATCAATTGAATATAAACCAACCCTTAACTCAAGCTAATTTGGCCAATTTGACCATATTGGTCAACTTAGCCCATTTGACCCATATGAACCTATATGAATTAAATTCAAATCCATTTCAAATTAAACCAAACCAATCAAACCAAAATATCCTAAATAATCATTTGAATTTAACCAAACCATCAATTTGACCCAATTTGACCAATTGGTCAACCTAACCCAAATGAACCCAATTTGACCTACATGGGTCAAATTGAGCTAAACCCATTCAAACCAAGCCCAAACCCAACCAAACTTGATATGAATCATCCTCGGGTCACAATTGGTTAGTACAAATCAAACCCAATCTATCTTGACCTGAATTAGGCCAAAACCCATTGGCTAAATCCCTCCAAATGAGATAAAATCCCCATTTGGATGGTCAAATCCACTCTCCTACCCTTGGTAGCCACCCTTAAGCTCAATTTGTACACTTGGACCACTAGCTAACTTGACCCATAGCTGATTAGGTCAGCAATGGCTCAAGTGGAGGTGAGCTAACCCAAGCCACCTCATTGGAACACTTGGAGGAGGGGGTACATTCATGGCTAGCCCACTCCCTGCCTTCTACCACTCAAGAGCCTCCACCTCGATAACTCCCTGATGTCCCCGGCTGCCTATGCTGACCAGACGCCTGCCAAAAGCTGATTGATCCTAGCCATTGGATCAATTGGGGAGGAGGGTATACTTCTTCCCATAAAATTCAAATGACACACAGACCTTCGGTGAGTCAAGATTAGTATCCTAGATTTTTCTCGATGTCCCTTGAGCTTCTCTTCATTGGCGACACCAAACCCGAATGAAACAGAGCCCCTTCTCCATCGAACCTCACATAAACTCTACCAAAATCTAATTAACTTCTCCCGCACCTTCACCAAGCTTCGACAATCCAAAATGAATCGATTCCCGATCAATTCGAGCACTGAAGACCACTCCTAGACCAACTTCGGTGACGTTTGCGGTGATGTTTGGTCCACAAAGCCACCAGCGGGGAGACAACTCACGAGCTTCTCAACAAGGTTCCATCTCTTCAAGATGAAATGATCTCAGTCATTGGACCATCAGTCTTGAGCTCCGATGAGCTATTTTGCTGGCAAACTATAGAAAAGTCCTTAGGTATTGGTCTTTTGTGAAGTGTTTTGCATTTTCATGCGATTTTTACTATAGATCTTTTCCCTGAATCTTTTGGAGTTGTTCTCGATGCGTCACGAGCTCCAGTGAGCTCAAATCGAGCATAGAAGGGCAGACGGTGTCCATCTTGTAGTGCTCGGGGGATGAAGGATCACCCGCCATCTGTTCTGCGTGATTAGAATGGATGATCGTAATTAATCCATTAGATTTATCTGATTTAATCCATTAAGAATCACAAGATTAATCCCCACCGTTTGATCTGAGATCATACGGCTATGACGAAAGTGCGTCCATCGCCATTGATTCAGCATAGTTAAGTGGCCAATCTTGTGACGTCATGTGGAAAGCGACCCCACGTCAGGTCCTGCATGGCACTGAAGAGATTATGAATTAATTAGGCTTAAAAATGTGTTTAAATTGCTATGAACTTTGAAATTTTATAACTAATTGTAAAAAATTCTAAAAAAATGAGTAAAGCCATTTTGGAAAGGGTAAACATAGGAGAATTTAATAAAAATAAATTTTCTATATTTTGAATAGTAAATAATGCTTAATTAGGGTTAAAAAATTTTTAATTAGCTTAAAGCCCTAATAACTTGGCTAATCAATCTCAAATTAAATTTGTTGATTCTTTGTGATGTCCTCTGCCTCTTATAATTTTCTTGGGATTTATTGGCTAGGTAATTATGAAAATTTGAAATTAAAACCTTAATTACCCTCATTAAGTAATTTAATAATTATTAAAAAAGATAAAAATTAAAAATTAAGTAATTAGTGATCATTAATCACTGATTAACATTGAAATGAAAGAGTGGAATGATTAGGACCTCTTCTTAATTACTTTCCCAAATCCATTTCACTCTTTCATTTCAATGTTAATCAGGAGGGAAATTAATTCATAATTTAATTAAGGAATTAATTAAGCAATCAATGATGAAATTAAATCAAATAAAAATGGTAATTAGGTCAAAAAATTTAATTTGAATTTATGGATTCCTCTTTATGTGTTTAATAATATAAAGGTCCTTAAGAAAACCATGATTAACCCATAGGTGTGGGAAAATCATATAAGTATTTGATTATATTCTTTAATTTAATTAATACTTAATTATGAGCTTCATTATATTAGGACTCTAAGTGCATTGTAATTTTAATTTCATATTTGCATATCATTAGAAGCTCATAATTAAATACTTAATTGAATTAAAGAAGCATATGAAAGGGTAATTAAATGAATTGCTTAATGACTCCAACTTAATTAATTCATAAAACCCACTTAATTATCTCTCTTTAAACATATTAAATCATCAATATGGGATGGGGTAAAAATAGAAAATATTATTTCTCTTCTTTGAGTTTAATAAGTCAAATCCAAAATTAAACTTTATAAGAATCTTTTGTTTTCCCTAAATAATTTTATTCAACTTGATTGTCCTTAGGAATTAATGTAGTCGAAAGAATTATGTGGAATATTCAATTATTCCTTTTAAATCATTATAAATTTTGTATGTCATTTGTATCATGTAATCATGCTTCCCAAATCAAATAATCAAATGAATATACTTATGTATGTAAAGTTGAATGTGTTGAACTAATCTTATCATATGTGTGGCAATTATCACTAATAAATTTCAAAGCTATTTTTAAAATTATAAATGAAGAGTTAAATTAGTATTAATTATGAATATTCTATGTGATTTACATTTGTCTGTAGCTTAAACATGTTAAATTATTATTTCATCTTTATGATTCATGTATGGGTTTACATATGTTTGAATAATAATAAGTATATTGTCTGGACATTCTGGGAATACGAGGCTTTAAGTTGCCCCATCGAGGTCTTAGATTACCTCACTTCCCTGGTTAAGAAAGACACATACTAATTTAATTTCATTCTTATGTGTACTTGTACTAGAATTTGGATAGAACTTTACTTTATATGTATAAATAATTTGCTAAAAATACAATCGTTTGCATGGTTTTAATTCTCATGGTTGTGTGTACATACATATATATTTAAGATATCAACTATATTAGTTTGGACATCCCGGAAATACGAGGCTTAAAGTAGCCCCAAGAAGGTCTTAGATTATCTTACTTCCCTGGTTTAAATAATGTCACATACTTGCTTAAATCTTTAATACATTTGTATGTGTATTTAAAGAATGAAAAATCCTTCTTTTCTATCAAAATATATGCATTCATATCATCTAAGTGTGCCAAAAGTACATTGCATGTATAGGTATATTAAGTCTTAAGTTATATATGATATTGATGATGAAAATGAATGGTGCAACATTATCCATGTGATGGAAATTCAATTTCATTAGTTTTAAGATGCCTTTCATGTTGGATAGGATTCTTTAAGGTTAGCCCAAACTTAGGATCAATAAAACACTTCATAAATCATTCACTAAAAGAAACCAAGTCATAAAAATATGCCTTTAAAAAATAATTTAAGTTAGGGATGAAAGAGATTAAGCCTCTCTCTTCTCTTTACAATACTTAGATGCTAAGTAAACATCAAATGAAAAAAAAATACAAATTAAAATCCACCAATTTTTTAAATAACTTGAAATGAAACCACCCTCATGTTTAACTTAAATAATTCTAAACTTTAGCAAATTGAATTTCTAAAGCTTAGCTAAGACATGCCACATTAAGCCTAAGCACACACATTAGAATGCTAAGTCACCACTTCTAGCTCTAAATTAGGACGATGTATAATATGATGTTGTGTTTTATTTTGTGATGTTATATTTTAGACTGTATGTTAGGATTGTGGTACGTAGACTGGATGTTATACCATTATTAGCCTAATGTTATTTTTCTACAGGGGATTATACTAATGGGGCCTCTAAAATAAATATAAATACTTCTACTTGTAGGTTGCTTATCCCCCTAAGCATAATACATGATTAGGACAGGTGGGCTTGGTTACCCATGTGCAAGGTGCTAAGTCCAAATTATGAAAGATAACTGCTTGGATTTGTATGTATGTTTACCTAACATCTGTCTTGCAGGTATAATTAGATTTTACTTTTCCATAAATATATAATATTGCAATAAGAATTTGTATTAGTGCTATGGGGTTTAGGATGTGCAGTGGTTAGAAGGCATTGTCTTGGGAGGCTCTGTGAAGCTTTGGAGCATAATCAAGTCAAGAGAAAAGAAAGAAGAATAGAGAAAAATAAGAAGAATGAAGAAAAGAAAGATGAAGAATGAATACCCCCATAGCATCTATACAATTTTAATAGTAATATTTTTTTTTGTACTCTGGGTTGTATAGGGGGATAGCTCGACTACCCAAATTTTCTCATTTGGGTTATGCGATGATACACGCATAGCCTTTTTTTATTACATTACGAAATCTATACATGTTTGATTGTGTAATAGAAATTGCATATTCTTCATAGGTTTCTTAAACTTGATGTTTGAATGTGTGGCTTGGATGCGGTAGGCTCTTTAGGGTAAAATCAATTCTTCTACCCCAATTAATAACTCAAAACTAAACTTTAAAATAATTCATAACCTCACTCTAAAGCTTAGGTTATAGATAATTAAAAGATTTAGCAATCCCATAGCTGAATGATATATGTTCCAATATCATGCATGTCATCTTATTTCTAATCTTGAATAGAGAGGGTCTCCACTCTTGCACGATAGGGGAATGTTTGACCTGTGAGGGCATCCCTTATAGTGGAGAACACCTTCTCCCACTGATTTAGCTAATAACCAAATTTCATCCTGTGTTTAGGCATAATTGACCTAAACCTTGATCTAAATCAATGTGCCAAAATGATATAAAAATTTGTAAGATTTTGCATTTAATCTAAGTCATGAATTCATAATAGTCATGATCTAGTCTCTTAGGGAGTGAGTTTAGGACTCTAGCCTCTTTCTAAATTAAATAATAGCCTAACTATCTTATAATTACATAAGATCAACCTATATAGTTTTGAATCGTTGGAGGAGTTAGCTGGGGGCCACTCCAGACGGTTGTAAGTCTAGAAAAGTCAGATGAGTTTATCCTCTCTTGTGGAGGTAAACCACTATGTCCCCCTTCTGTTTAGATTTAGTTCATGCTTTTGGCTTGTGATAAAGCGTCCTAGATTTAAGATTCGAGGTTGTTTGTTTCCTTTAGCCTATGGGTATAAATCCTCACATCTTAGGTATTTCCACAATCTTGTATTGATGGATTGTAAGCCCTAGAATTCTAATGAAAATTCTAATTCAAATTGATAAACTCTCTCATTCAAACATATAAATCCTCACTATAGGATATATTAGAGTGCTTACTAGGCTTCCTAGTATCATGGGTGCTCCTTACTTATCTTCCTTCAGAATCCAAAATAAGTCTTTCTAAATTAAACTTTCTCACTTGATTTCCCAAAAATACCCAATCCTTCGATAGCCAAACCTAAAAATATTTTTAGATAATTGATTGAATACTTTAATCGAGAGTATTCTTAGGAAATCCCTATTTTTAGGATGTAATTAATTATGGAAGCTTGCTTCCATAGGGAACTAAAGAACTCGACATAAAATAAACTCTACTTTACTTTTCCATGTAAAGTAGGGGAAAGATATCTGGTATATACGAAGACCCACTACCTTAGTAGTTCTTATTAGGTGATTAGGTCTATTATAGGGTGATGTTTCTACTTTTTGAGATAGCACATCATACCTTGATGTCATGCCTGATCACTTATACCCTTCTAAGATCTGGTGTCCACCCGACATCCGAATTAAAGCACCACAACCACCTATAAATTTTTAATGAAAGAATCTCATATTTCTTTTTCTATTTGAGATCATGATACTAGCTTTGAACAATGTAAATTGTGATTATTAACAAATCATCTCAAGGCCAAGTTTAGTCAATTATCTTTATAATTAAGTAATTTTAAGCTTGATGACCTAGGATTATGGATTCATGAACTTTTTATTATGTCATTTCCACCTTTTCCTTAATTGTTTTTAACATGTCACTATCTTAAGTCTATTGTATTTTCTTTCAACTCTTTAGTGATTTAATGATTATTATCACATACACTTTCTATGTGAAATGATAGTTGTGTCACTTGATTATTGTGATTAACACTTTATCTTATTGGCTAATTAGTATTAAAGAAAAGGTTATGCTTTTAAGATAATTTTCATTGAATTATAAGCATCTTTTAATTTTAATCGAGCCAAAAAGGTACGAGCATATCATTAGTATTTGAGAGTTTCTCTTAGAGGTGTCTTAGAGTTTAGTTAACATTAAGGAGCCTAATCACATTAGAAGGTTGATCATACTTAGATTTTTTTACTTAACATTGATGATATGACTTCTCATTAGTACTTTACAAAGGTTTAGGTAAGATTTAATAGACTTGCCTTGCAAGACTTGTCCTTTTATATTTTTATGCATAATCTCTCGTGTAAGAAAAACATCCTAGTTTTATCACCCTTCTATCTTTTAATAATAAGATTTCTTTATTATTTATAAAAGAGGGGATCTTCTCTATTTTGTTGTGTTAAAAGCAAAAAAAAACTTATAGAAATCTTGAAAGAAGAACTTATACTTTTCTACTTTTTGAGTGGGCTAATGATAATAGAACCACCTTACATCAATTTACACTTCTTTTACTTTTTTCACTTTTCTTTTTATTGTATTTTAAAATAATTTTATGTCATATGATGATATAATAAAAATATAGTGATATAAAACTACTGGAGATATGAAATTATTTTAAAAAATTGAATATTTAAAAAATATTTTTGATAAAGAGAAATTACATAATAAAAATTATTTTTGGTAAAACTAAGAAATATATATATATATATTTTATATAAAACTCATCTTTGTGATTGTTTAGTAAAATAGTTTTACTTGCAAATACTTTATTAAAAAATATTTGAAGTTTTAAAATTACTTTTAAAATCATCCAACTAATCCCCCTAGATCTATCATTCCTGTTAAGGGCAACAATCCAAATCTAATAATCTAATACTTAATTATAATCATATAATTATAATTGAATCACTAGTGAAGAAGATAAAATGCTTACATCATCAATTAAGTACACTAAGATTAAGAAAGGAAAGTTAAGCTAGGTCTATGCTAGGGTTAGCTTCATTCAGACCTAGTTAAAGGGGAGCCTTAATATTAAGATTTAGAAGATCTAGGGTATCCATCTATGCATCTTGCTAAGTCCACCTATAATTTTTTTTAGAATTTAATATTAATTAACTTAATCTATGAGCTAGCTAAGGTTTCTAGCTAAATTAAGGTTCAACATAAAATGTGTTAAGGAATTGAATTGAAATTGAAAAGGATAAATGGCTTAGATCATCTTTAGAATAAGCTAAAAGAACAAACAAGGAGTATTATTAACTTAATCAAGTTCATGTGACTTAGGTTTGGCATGGCTATTTCAGTCTAGCAAGAGAATCCATTTCAATGAAGGACCCATAACCATCAAGTGACATTTGTCATTTTTTTAGTATACTTAAAAGTTTATATATTAGAATGATTGGTAAGATCTATGAAGTATATATTATAATTCAATGCTTGATAGTTCTTTTACTAGCATAACTAGCATAATTTATTTTTATTATGATGATAAGATATTCACTATAGTGACATCTGGAATGCATTGAAGCAAATCTATAACTAATTGATGATTATAGAGAATCTTTTCGTGTTTAATAATAATTTGGGATTTTCTTAGAAAAGGAGTCCACCACATGGTTAATAATGAGTTGTAATATATTAGGATTTGAATTCCATTAATATTCATCTTTAGCTAACTTAAATCTGATATTCACAAACTTATGGTCTACTTCATTATTAGTGTGTAGACTTAATAATCTTTATAAGTAGTGTAATATCCTTCTCTCAAGAGACATACTTATAAGTTAATGCTAACCCTAGCATTGATAAGCTGATTGGAGTTAATGCCTACCCTAACATTGAATAGCTAATCGGAGTTAATACTTTTTATAGAAGAATCTCATCATAATATAATTTACATACTAGAATTTTTTTTGTTTTTAGTATCTAATATTTGCTCACTAAATAAATCATAATTGAGTAGTGTTATGGTGTTTTTTTATTTATTTATTTATGGAGGGGGGGGGGGGACTCCAAATAGATCTGAGGGTGTACTTATTGAGGTGATCAGGTATGACATTAAGGAATAGTATACTATCTCAAAAGATAGAAATAACTACCCTATAATGGACCTAATCACCTAATAAGGACTCCTAAGACATGATGGTCCTTCGAATATGCTAGAGATTTTTACCCTACTTTACATGAATGAATAAAGCAGGGTTTATTTAAACCGAGTTCTAAAGTTCCCTATGAGGACAAGCCCCTATAGTTAATTACATCCTAAGGAAGGTGTGTTCTTTAGGAATACTCTCGATTAAAGTAGGCAATTATTGTCTCCAAAGATTTTAAATATAGGACTATCAATAAATTGACTATGTTTGAAAAATCAATCAGGATATATCATAAAGGAGAGACTTATTATCGAAGCCAAAGGGAGATGAGTAAGGAATGCTCATGATACTAGGAAACCTAGTGAACATTCCAATCTATCCTATGGTTGGGTAAACCACCTGATTGCTGGACTTATAACTACCTGGAGTGGCAGCCAGTTAACTCCTCATATATTTTAAAATTATGTGATCAAGTCATATGTTTCACAAGATGGTTAAGATGTTATTATTTAGAAAGAAAACTAAAATCCTTCAACCCACTCCCTAAGAGACTAGAGCATGAGTGGTATGAATAATGACTTAGTTTAATGTAAATTTTATCAAATTTTATTTAATTTTGGACTCCTTATTTTGACAAAGGCCATGGGATATTTATATGTCTAAATGCATGATGAAATGAGTTATGGGATAAATTAGAGAGAAAGAGGTATTTTCCACCACAAGGGAGACCCTCAAAGGTCAAGTCTTCCCCTATCGTGCTCTCTTTGCAAAAGTGAAACAAGATGACATGCATGATATTAAGCATAGAACATCTAGCTAAGGGATTGCTAAATTTTTTAATTATCTTGATTTAATACCTAGGCTTTAAATGAGGTTATGAGTTATTTAGAAAATTAGTTATGAGTTGTAGTTGGGGTAAAAAGTTTTTTTTCCCTAAGAGCCTAACCGGATCCGGACCACACATTAAATCACCATTTATGAAGAAACTAGGAAAATACTTGCCATTTTTATTACACGATTGTACACAAAGCATCAAATAATTTATAAACTCAACATAAAAGAATAATAATTTAAATGCGTTGGTCAAAGAGAAATGGGTAGCCGAGCTCTACCCTTATACAACCCGGTATATAAAAGAATAATTATAATTATAAATGAATAAATATTATGGGGGGTCTTCATATTCTCTCTTCATGTTTCCTTCATTCCTCCTTTGAATTTGCTTACTTCAAAGGCATCACGGGGGCCTCCCAAGATAAAGCCTTCTAGCCTCCACTCAACCTAATCCACCATAACACTAATCCTAATTCATAATGCAAAATTACATCAAAAATAGGAAAAGTAAATCTAACTATACCTGCAAGATAAGTGTTAGCTAAACACACCATACAACCCAAGCATTTATATGTATAATTTAGACTTAGCACCCACATGGGTAACCAAGTCCACCTGTCCTAATTTAGATTATGCTTAGGGGTTAAGCAACCTGCAAAAGAGAGCATTTATATTTATTTTAAGCATCCTTTAAGCACAATCTCTTGCATAAAATATAATTAGGCTAATCACGGCCTAGCATCCAGTCTACGAAGCATACACCCTAACATCTAGTCTATAATAATACATCACAAAATAAACATACATCAAACCGTGCACCGCCCTAACATAAAGCTAAAAATGATGACTTAATCTAAGGTGTATGTAATAAGGCTTGTGTGGTATGTTCTAATTAGTCTTTAGAGTTGTCATTCTCTAAGTATGAAGAGATTTAATTTAAAGGGTGCTTCCACTTTAAATGTCTTTATTAATTTATGAGTTTTGCTTAATGTTTCTTTTGCTTCACTTGATTTACAGTAAACAGTTAAGTGTTATAAAGAGAAGAAGAGAGAGACTCTCGCATCTAAGATTAATTAGAATTAATTATTATCTCATAACACATGTTGATTCATTTCTTTCCATCATATATAACATGCATAGGATTAAGTCCTAAACATAATTATACATGCAATTTATATCTTAGCACACTTAAATGATGAATGTAAGCAAATGTACTTGGAATTGATGTTTCATTTGGCTGAATTATTTTGTCATATTAATTTAAAGCTCTATCTAAATTCTTACACAAAATCATAAAAAAAAGAACTCTAAATCATATGACTAATCAATCCAACCACTTGAACAAAATATGAATGCATGTCTTTTAATAGAAAGAGTGAGTTTTCAATCATTAGCTAAATACATATTCAAATGTATAAAAGTTTTAAGCAAGTACGTCTCCATTATTTTGTACTAGGGGGAGTGAAGTAGGAACCTCATTGGGGCTACTTAAAGTCGTGTGTCCCCGAAATGTCCAGACTAATATACTCACTATTCTTAAATACATATGGATGTATAAGCAACTATAAGAGTAGAAAACTATGTAAAAGTAGAGTTTGATTTGATTAATTTATTTATGTGAATGAATTAAAGCTCTGTCTAAATTCAAATGTCAAAATGCATAAGAATGAAATCAAACGAGTATGTTGCCATTATTTTGCACTAGGGGAGTGAGGTAGGAACCTCCTTGGGGATACTTTAAGCCGTGCATCCCCGGAATGTTCAGACTAATATACCCACTAACAATCTTACTTATGCAAATCAACATATGAATGAAAGAAATAAACTTTACTTCATACACTAAGCTTATATTCACATGCACCTCCTATGTATGTATATAGCTAATTTCACAATATATATTATCATTCATTAATAAGCATTTGAAAATATATTTGCAATTTAATAGTGATAATAGCCATACATATTTTTAATTAAGCCAACACATGCAAGTTTGACATAAAGGAAACCATTTTATTTAATTAATTTTTGAAAGAAATGAATGCATGACTACAAGTGGCATACAACATTTTAATATGATTAGAAAGAAATAAAGAAACACAAGCATGCAATTTCTTTCAATCCAACTAATTTCTAAGGACAATCACATTAAACAAGCTTATTTAAAATAAATTAATGTCTCTTAAAGCCATTTTTTGATTTCATGTTTGATTTGATTTGAGGGATGTAAAAGAGGTTTGCTAATCGTAAACCCATTCCCATATGTGTGAATTAATTTGATTTAATGAAAAGCAATTAGGTTGATTTTATGAATTGGTTAAGTTAAGCATGGATTAAATCAATTAATTAACTCTTACCTATGTCACCTTAAGGTAATTAATTAAACAATTATGAGATAATATGATGTGCAAATAAATTGAAAAGTAAATAGCAATGCTCCTATGAAATGAAAGGAGTAGCTCATAATTATTAATTAATTAAGCTTAAGGAACTCACTTAATTACTTTTATGATTTTTTCACACATGTGAGCTAACCATAATTTCATTAGCTCTCTCTTTAGGTTATTAAACACCGAAAAAGCTACCCAAGAGTTAGAGAAAATAGGTTTAATCAAGTTAACTAAGTTCATTAATTATCCTTAAGTAGTAATATGAAATGGACTTAAGGAAAGAGACTAAGAAGGAAGCCTAAGTCTCAATCCATAAATCTTTTCAAATAGTTGATTAAATTTCATATATGATTCGGGTTTTGATTGAATTAATTAATTAATTAATTAATGAGTTTTAATTAATTAGTTTTAAAGAGGGAATGAAGAAGACTTAAGGAAAAGATTGGAAGAGGAGTCCTAATCCATTTCCCTAAGTTTCTCCATTGTTAACAAAGGCCGATGAACTTAATTAATGGATTAATTCATGGTTCGTTTGATTAATTATCATTAATTAAGCTAAGAGAGTAATTAAAGATTAACCAATTAATTACCCCAATTCATCAGCTAATAAATTCCAAAAAAAAATGGGGGAGGCAGAGGTCATCCCCCTAAACATCTCTGGAAAGTTTGAAATTAATCAGATGATTACTTAAAGAGTAATTAGGCTAAATAATTTTTAATTAAACCCTAATTAAGCAAAAATCCCTATTCAAAGTTAATTAATAATAATTTTATTGGATTCTCCTCCGAAATACCTTCAAAACAAGCCTTTATTTGCATTTTTTAGTTTTTCTATAATTAGTTATGAATTTTAGAAATTTCAGTATTAAAAATTAATTAAACATCCCTAATTTAGCCCTAATCCCATCGGCGCCACGTGGCTGCTAACGCGACGCGCTTTCTATGTGGCATGATGGGATATGTTATTTAAGTTGTCACATCGTGCGGTTGAGTCAGCCAGCGATGGATGCGCTTTCCCGTGGGTCGTCTGATCTAAGATTGAACGTCCATGATTAAATCCTGTGGTTAAGGAGAAAATAGAGGTGATCTAAGCATGATTAGATCAGGACCATCCATTTCGATCACGCGGAATGGGCATCCCGTGATCTATGTCCTTCGAGCGGTGAGAGACGGATGTCATCTATCTTTCTCCATTCGATCCGAGTTCACCCAAGCTTGAATAGAGATCAAATCAATCCCACACCTTCGGGGAGGCAAAATAAGGAAATTCGATGATGGAAATCTCATGACATGAAACTTTCCTTCACAAAAGACCAAACCATTTTTATACTAGGATCAGTTTTAATGGCATACCTCACCGGAGCTTGTGACCAACAGTTCAAATGATTGAAGAAGCTTCATTTGGTAGAAACGAAGCCCTGTTGAGCTGCACGAGCTTTGGTTTGAGGTGGAATGCTTTAGAGGCGAAGATCCTCCCTTTGAGCATTCGGTCTTGGTCGAACTCCTATCTCTAGTGGCTTGGAAGCTCGGGAAAGGATTTGTTTGGCTTTGATATCTTGTATGGAGGGTGTGTACAAGGTTGATTGAAGTTTGGTGGAGTATCGAGATAATGAGACTTTGGATTGGCCTCCCCTTTTTTGGCTTAGCATAAAATTGAGAAAGGGAAGAGTGAGGGAGGTTGGGAGCTTGGGGAAAGGCTCTCTGGGATTTCAAAAACACTTGGGAGGCTCAGTGTGTTCGAATTGTGACAATTCTTGTGAGAATTGAGGGAGTATACACCTCAATTGAACTTGATGGAAGGATAAAATCCATCCCTGATTTTCACTTCTTCCACGCCATTAGCTTTGTCGAGGGTCTCAGACTCCACATGACACATTGGAGTAGGAAGGCGTGTGAGGTCCAAGACAAGATATGGGTAGGTGGTGGTTGATTTCCTCTTCGCTTTGTCCATGGGGTTCAACTTTGAGTGAGGAGGAAGAGTTGGGTTTCCTTCGGTCCATGGTTGATCCTAGGCTTTCTTAGGCTAGGCTAGGAAGGCTAGACACCACCATTTGACACTTGGATGGCTGCCCAAATGATGGGAGAGTAGACTTTGCTAAATGGAGAAAAGAATCCTATGTAAAGAAATTTGTCCAATGGCTAATCCCCTTGGGTGGGACCCACTTTACTTTTGGTCAGATTTTGGGCTGACCTAGGGTCAATTTGGGTTACATTTGGTCTGCCACTAGGGTCCCATGGGTTGGTTTTGGGTGCTTTAGCTTCATATGGTAAAATGGGTTCATATGAGTTCATGTTGGGTTGGGTTAACTAATTAGTCAAATTGGGTCAAACCAAGGCTTAGGTTAGGTTCAAATGATGATTTGGAGAGCTTTAGTTTAAGTGGTTTCAATAAATTTGGCTTAAATTTGATTTTGGCTCATTTGGATTCAAATAGGTCAAATGGGCTAAGTTGACCAATTTGACTAATTTGACCAAATTAGGTTGGGTTAGGTGTTGGTTCATGTTCAATTAGTTAATTGAAAATGATTGTAGGCTTTAGTTTGATTTGATTTAGGTTATTTGGATTTTTGCCAATTTGACCTTTTAGGTCAATTTAGGCTAGGTTGAGTCAAGTTGACAAATTGGTCAAATTGAGCTCAGTTATGACTTTGGTCAAGTTCAATAAGTGATTTGGAATAAACTTGAGCTATTGGTTGCAATCAATTTGGGTTAAATCATGATTTGACCCATTTTAGCTTTTTAGGCTAATTTTGGTCAACTTAGGTCAAATGGTCAATTGGACTTGGTTTAGCTCAATTAAGGGTTTGATCATGTTTAATCATTGATTATAAATTAGTTTGAATCAATGGTTTCAATCAATTTAGTATATGGTGGATTTTGGCTAGTTTAGATTTCATTTGGGCTAAAGGTTGACTTGTTCAAAGGACCAAGTTGACTTGGTTTGACCTAATTGAGATGATTGATCATCCGAGGGTGATAGTTGATCATGAAATGAGGTTTGGATGAGCTTAGTTCAATCCAATTTGGGTTGGATTAGAACTTAGCTCAAAAAGATCTTTTAGTTCACTTTGGGTCAAATGGATCTAAATGGGTCAATTGGTTTGATTTTGACGTGATTCAAGTTTAGTTAAACTCACATATGAGCCTGAGATTGAAATATAAATCCAATTACAATCAATTTGGAGTCTAATGGGTTTTAGCTCATTTGAAGTTTTCAAGTCAAAAAGGCTAACTTGGGTTGACTTGAGTTTGATTTGATAATTGTAGTTTATGTTTATATTTGGATGAGTGATTGAAGGAATGATTGATTCATGAACAAATCCATGGGTTTTGAATTGATTTGGGTATCATTTAGCCAAGTTCAAGAAATTTGCTAAAAAGTTTAAAATTAGAAATTTGATTTGATTTAGGTTTGGTTTTGGCTATTTGAATTTATATTTCATATATATTTGGGAATATAAATGAATATATAAATGAGTCATGAGAAAATCACTAGAGTTTGGAGTGATTTGGAAGCAAATTTGACCAAGTTTATGGATGTAGGTCAAAAGGGCTTAAGTAAGGAATTGATTTAGTTTGATTTATTTTTAGTCATTGGAGGGTGGGTTTCATTTATATTTGTGATTATGAATGAATGAATAATTGATTTATAAAGAAACCAATTAATTTTGGGTTTATTTTGTTTAAGATTTGATTAAGCCTATGGAGGTTTGTCCATAGGGCTTAAGAAGGTATTTTGGCTTAGTTTGATTTAGTGTGATTGGCTTTGGCTATTTGAGTTTGGATTTCACTTATATTTGTGAATATAAATCAAGGAATAATTGATTTTTAATGAAATCAATCAAGTTTTGGATAATTTGGGTTGAGATTTGACTATGCTTATGGAGGTAGGTCCATAGGACTTAAGAGAGAAATTTGATTTGTTTGGTTTGGAATTTGGATTTGGATTTGGTAAATGATTGAAAGATTGAATTGATCTCTTGAGAAAATCAATTAAATCAGGATTGATTTGAATTTGGCTAAGGCTAAGTCCAAAGGATGAAATCAAAGGGCTTAAGAAGGGTTTTGAATTTAATCATGGTTCATGGAGAAATTTTGAGCTTGAATTTGATCATGGGATTGATTATAAGTCTTGGAAATTTGGTTTGGTATGAGTTTGAGATTTGGTTTGAGAAGGAAAGCATGGATTGGGTTTGGGCTATAGGGTAGACAAATTTTGCCTAAGTCCCTAACGCATAACCTGCTCCCATGGATAACCCTTCAAAGTCTCTAGGCTTAGGTTAAGTGATGGAGGTGGGCATTCTTTCTTTTGATGAGATTGGGAGAACATGGGTATTAGAGGTGAGGGAAAAAGATGTGTTGGATAACTAGCTCTCCCACCAAGGATTGCCAAGGTTTGGCCACCAAGCTCTCAAACCACAAGAATAACTCAATAATTTATAATTGCCAAAAGATCCCTTTCATTCTAGTAAGAGGGGCTATTTATAGCCATTACAAACATCTTTCAAAAGAAAATAATTCAAAACATAGAGAGAAAGGTGGGTGGCCACATTAATGTGAAGTATTAAATTGCCTCATTATTTTATGCCATCCACCCATTTCACATACTATTATTTTATATAGATTCAACCACCTCACATGTCATGCTTTGAATTTTAAATGTAAAATTTCAAATATAGAGTTTCTAGAAGAAAATTAAAAATTACATAAATAAAAATGATGAAATCATAAACTGGGTCTTACCAGGCTAATGGGATAAGCCTTCTTCTTTCTTAAATTTTCTTGGGCTTTAGCTTGATATCTTATAAATAGACCTTGAGCTCTAATTTTTGGATCCTCATGATGTTCTACATCATTAAGTGTTCACCTAATCACTAGAAGTATCTTAAGACTAAAGAACTCTTAGTGTCTATAAGAGTCCTAGATTTATGATGAGGAAGTTGAGGACTCACTCTAAAAGTGAGGTCAATAAAAGGGCTCCCAAAAGGTGTGGTGTAACTAACGAGGCACACCACACATATTGGTGTTGATAAAGACAATCAACAACGTCTGAAGGATTGCGAGCGCTAACGAAAATGATCTACCCCTAAACCCGAGATGTAGATGGAATCAAGATCTTAGTGCAATGCAACTCAACTTATGCCAAGGGCATAAGACAAGAAGAAATGATCCATCGAGGGATAAAGTATGTGAACCTTCCAGTAGGAAAGCATGTTCAGATTATCCATAGAGAGGATAATGGTTTGACTTTGATTTTATTAGGGGAGAAAAGATCTGCTGGGGATAAGAATATGATTTGCGCCTCGTTGGGGAGAAATTTGATTTGATTTAATTAGTGGGCATCCACTAGGGATGAGAATTTGATTTGGTTATGATTCGGGACTCAACTGGGGAGAGGATGTGATTTTAATTTTTGAGGGCACATCTGCTTGAGATGTGAGCCCAGATCCATTTGGGATAAGATGGGTTTAATATATGGATTTCTTTGGTTTATTTCAGGGGAGCATCCATTAGGGATAAGAGTGGATGGATTTAATTTAGATTCCACTGGGGAAGGATGGTGGATTTAATGAAATGGACCCTACCAGTGTGCGATGGATCCACTAAGAAGGGGCTATATCAGCCTAAGCCCATCTTAGATTTACAAATCCAAAGGGATTGTCTACCGGCCATCAGGTAGGACTAACCAAACTAAGGGTTGCCTTTTGATGTGCAATGGTCAAGTTAGGAAGAAAGCTTATAGACTTACATCCTCCTAAATAAGGAACCACTAGGGGATTAGTTAATAGCATAACTAATAGAGCCCGGCCTAAGGCGACTATTAAGCGAATGCCGTTGTGGACTTACATCGACTCAAAAGTAGTCAAAATTAATTTCACCTTAATTTAATATGGGCCCTGTCGGTGTGCGATGGATCCACTAAGAAGGGGCTAATATTAGCCTAGTCCTATCTTAGACTTACAAATCCAAAGGGATAGTCTATTGGCCGCAAGGTAAAGCTAACCAACCTAAGGGGTGCCTTTCGGTGTGCAATAATTAAGGAAGAAAGCTTGTATACTTACATCCTCCTAAATAAGGAACCACTGGGGTGATCGATTGATAGCACAACAAATCGAACCCGACCTAAGGCTGCCAGTTGGTGTGCAACCGTTCTGCTGGAGAGAATACGTGATAGACTTATATCTTCTAAAGCAAGGACTAATCAGGTGACTGTTTGTGGCACAACAAGTCGGACCTGGGTGACTACTAAGAGTGGGGGGACTTATCTCAACTCAAAAGTAGTCGCGATTATAGGGAGTTTCCGACAGCCTTAAAGATAGGATGCTTGCTTGGGATAAGGTACCGCTGGGGTTTTCCTCCTAATTCGCAAGCAAAAGTACATATTTATTTTGTTTATATGTTTGAGTGGACCCTATTGGTGGCGGTGACCACACCGAGAAGGGCTTTATTATTAATCCCATTTATTGGACCAAGAGAGAATGCATATTCAAAGACAAATTTTCCAACCATGGGGTGGTTACTGGAAAGGGGCCCAATCCAAGAGTAACAGGTAGTGTCTAAATGGGGTAAAAGGCGTGATCCAAAAGAGTGCCAGAGGTGCTGGGGATTTATCTTTGGACCCATAAAAGAAGACTATAGGTATACGATGGCCAACTCTAGGAGAAAGCTCTTTGACATACATCTGCCATGAGTGGTGTATCCACCGGGTGAGTCGCCGTCAGCCTAGTGTTGACCTCATTTTAAGGATTAGCTCACAACCCCTCCACGTTAGATATAGGACTCCTCTTAGACTTTAAGAGATCCTTAGCCTTAAGACACATCTAGTGATTGGTGGGCACTTCATCTTGAGACTTAAGAGTTAGCCATAATAGGTCATGCCTAGGGTGTTAGGAAAATTTGCCTACCCTATAGTTTGAACCACATTCCTTACTTCATTCCTTCAAGTCAAACTCCAAATCAAATCAACATCAAACCTAAATCAATTCTACTTAATTGATTTTCCAAACTCAAACTAATGATTGAAATCCATGATCAATTCCAAATGATTGAAGCTTATGATTGAAATTCCAAGTTCAAAATATTTCTTAAGTCCTTTAATCCCCTCTTAAGGACTTAACCTAAATCAAACCTAAATCAATTCAAATTCATGAAATTTTCTCACAACCCATTTATATTCTCATTTATATTCACATATATAAATAAAATATAAATTCAAATCAATGAAACTAAATCCAAAATTCAAATCCAAATAAAAAATCTTTCTTAAGTCCTTTGATTCCCTCTTAAGGATTTAGCCTAAATCAAGTTAAAAGCACTTCAAATCCTTGAAATTTTCTCAGAACCCATTTATATTCTCATTTATATCCACATATATAAATGAAATATAAATTCAAACAACCAAAACCAACTCCAAAAATCAAACTCAAATTCAATCAAAATCTAACCTAAGCCTTTCAAGTCAAAATCTTGAACTTAGCTAAATCAATTTTGACCAAACTTGATTTTCTTCATGATTCAATTAATCCTTCAATCATGAATCCAAATATAAACATAAACTTCAATCACCAAATCAAAAACTAAATCCAAAAATCAAACCCAAGTCAAACTCATGTTCATCCCTTGAACTTGAAATTGTCAAATGAATCAAAACCCATTTGACTTCAAACCACTTGTAAATGGATTTATATTTCAATCATAAGTCCATATGTGAGTTCAATCAAATTGAAATCAAGCTTTGACCAAGCCATTTGGCCCACAGGCTCACTTGACCCAAAGTGACCTAAAGTACCCTTATGAGCCAAATTCTAATCCAAACCAAATTGGATTGAACTAACCCTACCTAAACCTCTCATCATGTTCAACAATCATCATGATATGATCAATCACTCAAATTAGGTCAGACCAAGTCAAACCTAAGGGTTGACCATGTCAACACTTAGCTAAAAATGAAACTTAAACTAGCCAAAATCCACCATAGGATAAATTGATTGAAACCATTAATCAAAAATCATTCATGATCAATGTTTGAACTTGACCAAGTCAACATTTGAGCCTAACCTCCCAATTGTTGACCTGTTGACCCAAGTTGACCCTTGACCTAAAAAAGTCAAAATGTGTCAAAACTTGATCTAAGCCAATTTGATTGAAATGGGCCAAGTTCATTCCAAAATGATTGTTGAACTCCAAAGCCCCAATTGGCCAACTAGACCAACCCTAACCCATTGACCTAACCTAACTTTAAAGGTGAAAGTGAACCAAACTCAAATATAAACCAAATTGATTGGAAACAAAGATACCAATATGACCCATATGACCAAACATGAACCAACCCATGACCTGACCCAAATAGGTCAAATGGGTCAATTTGGTCAACTTGACCCATTTGACCTAAATGAACTCAATTGAACCAAAACCAAATATAAACCAAATTGAATCAAACCAAAGCCACTAAAGCATTTCAAATGGTCATATGAACTTAACTCAACCCTTGGTTTGACACAATTTGACCAATTGGTCAACTAAATCCAAGTTGACCCATTTTGACCTAAATAGGTCAACATGAGCCAAATCATATCAAACCAACTCCAAATTCCATGAAACTTGGCCTAACCTATTTTTCAAACATATCAAACATATTCAAATTAAAACCTAAGCGAAATGACCATTTTACCCCTAGGCCATAGGGTAAATTTTGGCCAAAACCACTTGGAATTTGGTCAATTCCTTTTCATGGACACTTGGCATCCTCTTAGTGAACCAAATGGTCACTAACGAACCTAATGCACATGACCAAATGGGTTTGGGTCAGCCAAACCCAACCCAATCCCAAAATTGACCACCTCCTTTGAAAATGGTGACATGGAATCCTCCCTCCACCTTGTTTGAGCACATGTCCACCTCTCCCACTCCTCCTCTGGCCAAAAATGAATGGCATGCCACTCTAAACAGCTAAAACAACCCATTGAATAGGGTCAATTGGATCAAAATGGCAAGCTCCTTCACGGTCATCCGATCCTTCAAGGGGGAGATATACTCCCCTTAATTCAATTCAATCTTGATAATCTCATACTCGATTGAGCTAAGGGAAGCCAGAGGAGCCATTGCCAAGTGATCCCAAGCTTCCTAGAGTGATTTAAACTTCTCCATTTTTGGATTTTCTAAAATCAAAAATAAGGGAGCTCCATTGAAATTCAAACCTACTCCACACTCAATACTAATCAAATTCTCTTTGCAAGCTTCATCAGAGAGCTCGATCAAACTCACCCAAGCCTTCACACAAGTTCCAAAGGCAAGGGAGGGCTACTCTTGATTAATACCGAGCCTACTTGAAGGGGAGCTTGGCCTCTAGAAGGATCCACCCAACCCCAAGACTTCAAACTCTCAACAAAGCTTCATTTTCACTAGATGAAGCTTCTCCAAGGGAATCGAGCACCGGTGATCACCTTCGGGAAGGTATGCCATTAAACCGAGCATAATTTTAATGTGATATGGTCCTTTATGAAGTAAAGTATCACCCCATAAGATTCTAGCCATTAGATGTAATCTCCTTTGCATGTTGATGGTGTGGGTTGAATTTCAATCCAATCTGAGCTCAATTGAGCTTGGATCATGCCCTAGAAGATGGACGAATGTCCTCCCCCACAGGGAAATATAGAGACAGATCATGGGTCATCCATCCGAATTTTGGATGGATGGCCATGATCAAAGACATGCAGATCCCATGGATTATCCCTTTAGAATCGCGACTTTAACCTCAACCGTTCGACCCTTAATCGAATGGATGAGGAGAAAGTGCGTAGCACCACCGTTGATGCATCACTATGATGTGACAACTTAAATATCAAATCCCATCATGCCATGTGGAAAGCGCATGCGCCGGTCCTGGATAGAATTTAATTAGGCTATTAAATCACCTAATTAATCATGAAAACTTCCTAAATTCATATCTAAGCCTAAAAAATCAGAGAAATATGAAATAAATTGCATTGGATAGATAATTGAACATATAATATTCTAAAAATAATTTCAATGGATTTTGAATAGTGCTTTTCTCTAGATTTGGGTTTTATTGGGAATGTTATTTTTCTAATTACCCTCTAATTACTCCACTGATTAATCCCAAACTTCTTGTGCATAATTAGTGGGATGGCTCCTACCTCCCCTAATTTCCTTGGGATTTATTTATGGTTTAATTATAAGAATTGCTAGTTCATTCCTTAATCACTCCCTTAATATAATTAAGCTTAATTAAGGGTATAATTAGTGGTTTAACCCTCTGATTGAGTCAATTAAGTTTTGCTTAAGTGAATATGAGGTTTAGGAATAATTTTGGGATACTTTCCTTAAGATATTCCTTAAACCCCTTTCTTCCTTAATCCAACCTTAATTAAGGGTTAATTTACTAATTACCCCTTAATTAATTTCATAAAATTCTAAAACTTTCCAAAACTCAATTAATCTATCTTGGGTAGATTCTTAGGTGTTCAAGAGCCTAAGTACAATTAAGTAAATCAAAATTCAACTCAAATGTGTGAGAGGTGTTATGAAATTACTTAAATTAAACCTCCTTAGCTTAATTAATCCTTAATCATGAGCCAATTACATTAGGTACCTTTCTTTCCTAGGTGGATTATTGATTTAAATTCCTTGTGTGGTTTTATGTTATATCATTGGCTCATAATTATTTGATTAATAATGCTAAGGTGGTGTAGGTAAGGGGTAATTAACACACTTAATTCATACCTTAACCTAAGCAACATATACAAATCATCTAACAATCCTAAGAACAAACTAAATCAAAAAACATATGTGGGAGTGGATTAGGAGCAGTAAACTCATCTCATATTTCTCAAATTAATTCAAACTCAAAACAAAATCAAACCTTCCTTAAAAATAACTTGATTTGCTTTAAGCTTTCTTATTTCATAAGATTGTCTTTAGGAATTAATTAGGGTGAATGTGTTTACATGCTTTCATCACTTTAGTTTTTTCCTAACATGCTAAATGTGTATGTCATATGAATTTCATGCATTCATACTTTTCAAAAATCAAATTAAAAATGAAATATTTTCTTTATGTCAAATTGCATGTTTTGGCTAAAGTAAAAATATGAATGGCTATTATCGCTATTAAATTAAAAACTATTTTCAAAATCTATAAGTCAAACATCTAAAATTGATAGTGTGCTATTTATAATTATTTATGAGCTTGCACGTGGATATAATATGAAGATGTGCATAGTGTAGCTATCCTTCTCTCTTCTTTTAACATAGTTTTGAATAGGATTTCAAAAAGTGTATAGTTCATTTGAAAAGAACACAACACTTGCCTAACTCTATTCCTATCCATTCATATGCTATTAGTTAAAAAGGACGTCCACACTTGTACATATAAATTTCATAAATAAAATAAATAAACAAATATAAACTTTTTTGCATCTTTCTTTTCCATTCATTTCTTTTGTACATATGTTTGTATTTAAGAAAAGTGGTATATTAGTCAACCACAGTTGAGGCTTTAAGTAGCCCTAAGTAGGTCTTGTACCTTACACCCCTGGTGCTAATAATGGCGTCGTACTCACTTATGCCTTTTATACATATACATTTGCATGTGAATAATGGATAAAAGAAATCCCTCTTTTCTACTTAATGAAAATCATGCATCATAAAGCTTTCCAATTTTTTTAAGTAATATTTCTCAGCATTCATCATAAAGTGTGCTAAACATTTCCATTTTTATGTATAGATATGCTTAGGATGAACCCATATGCATGTTGTACATATTAGGAAAGAAAATGAAGTGATGTGTGTTTTGTGATATTAATTTACTTTACTTAATCCTAAAATGCCTTTCTTTTTAATATGTTTGTTTATGAAAAATCTAAACTTAGGATTAATTAAAACACATAATATGACATTCACTAAATAAAATCAAATATGAATCCACTTTAGAAATTACTTAAGGTAGGGAAGGAAATAGAAGTTCTCTTCTCTTTTCCTCTCTTTAAAACTTAGTAATTAATTATAGGATTCACTTAAACCAAATAAATTACAAATAAAATGAACCCAAATCAACTAAAAAAACTTAAATGAAACCACCATCTAAGTTGAACATCTTCACACTTAGAAAATCTAAGCCTTAAAGCCATAGCTAAGCATACCACACAAACTTTTAAAGCACACGCATTAGGTTAGGTCACCACTTCTAGCTTTAGGTTAGGGCGGTGCATGGCTTGATTTTTACTTTTATTTTATGATGTATTATTTCTAGTCTAGATGTTAGGGTGAATGTGCGTAGAATAAATGGTAGGATGATCTAGTATAATCATTATTTTCTGCAAGGGATTGTGCTTAAGGGGCACTATATTAAAAAAATATATATAAATGTTTTTATTGTGCAGGTTCTTATACCCCTAAGCATACTCCAATAGGTCAGGTGGACTTGGTTACCTATGCGTGAGGTGCTAAGTCCAATATACTTGCTTGGGATTTGTATGGTTTGTTTAGCTAATCTATGTTTTATAGATGTTAGTTAGATTGACTTTTCCTTTTCATGTAATTTTTACAATTAGGATTTTGGAATGAGTGTTATGGGAGATTAGGATAAGCATTGGTCATAAGATTATATCTTATGCACCATCTGAAGCCTTTGGAGCAACCACCTTCTAATTATCCAAAAGAAGGAACCAAAAGAAGAAAGAAGAAAGAAGAAAGAAGAAAAGAAGAAAAGAAGACCCCCATGACATGAATTTCCTTAATTATAAATTAATTCATTTGTAATCCGGGTTGTATAAGGGTAGAGCTCGACTACCCAATTTATTTTTGGGTTTGTGCGATGGTGTCTAACCACAAATGACCTTTTATTCTTTCACGTTAGCTTTATAAAATATTTGATATTTTGTTTAACTTGTGCATTAAGATGGCATACTTTTCTAGTTTCTTCTTTGCTTGATGTATGACCTGGATGATGATTAGGCTGTTAAAAAAATAAATCTTCTAACAAATTAATCAACTCAAAATTAAAAATAAATAACTGATAACCTCATTTAAAGCCTAAGTTAAAATCAAGATAAAATAATTTGCAACCCCTTACCTGGATTTGTATTTCTTTTCTAACATTATGCATAAAAATATTATTTCATTCTTGATTGGAGGGCTTCCACCTTTTCCAGAGAACTTGACTTGACCTTTGAGAGCCATGATGGAAACATACCTCCCCCCTTCTCACTGATTTTGTCCCATAATCTTAGTTCTCATGCATTAGGCATATGAATTTTATAAGCCTGAGTCAAATGATTATGCAAAAATAAAAGTAAAATGTAATATGTTTTGCATTAAATCTAAGTCATTTTTCATGCCTTTACATGATCTAGTCTCTTAGGGAGTGAGTTTAAGGACTTTTTCTCTTTCTAAAATAAATAACGGCCTAGTTATCTTGCATAAAGCATATAACTAGCCTACATGAATTTAAAATCGTAGGAGGAGTTATTTGATGGCCACGCCTAGGCAGTTGTAAGTCCAACCAGTTGGGTGGTTTGTTCTCTCTTATGGAAGCAAACTAAATACCCATTTTTGCCTTAGATTTAGGTCATACTTTTGGCCCTAGCCAAAGCTCCCATAATTTAGGTTCTGAGGTTGCTTCTCCCTTCTATGGGCCATAAGCATAAATCCTCACCTCCTAGGCATTTCCATTGCCTTGTATTTTGGAATTATAAGACCTAAACTTCTAACAAAAATTCAACTCAAATAATTAATTCAATTTTAAAAACATAAATCCCAACCATAGAATAGTTTGAGATGCTCGCTAGGTTTCCTAGTATCGTGAGCATCTCCTACTTATCTTCCTTTGGCTTCAATAATAACTTTCTCTCTTTGATCAATCCCATTTGATCTTCAAAGATAAACTAATCGATTGATAGTCTTACCTATTGAAATCTTTGGAGACAATGATCATTTTTCTTAATCGAGAGTATTCCTAAGGAGTCCCCTTCCTTAGGATGTAATTAACTTTGGGGGCTTGCTTCCATAGGGAACTTAACGAACCAAGTTTAAAATTAACCCTACTTTACTTTTCTATGTAAAATAGGGGAAGAATCTCTGGTACATATGCAGACCCATTGTCCTTAGGAGTCCTTATTGAGGAGATTAGGTCCATTATAGGGTGGTGACTTCTATCTTTCAAGATAGTACACCTCTCCTCAATGTCATACCCAATCACCCTCAATAAGCACATCTGCGGATCTACGTAGTGTCAAAAAATGTATAAAAAGAAGTATATTTCTATCTTCATTTTATTCCACATAGAGTGAAGATGGAAGTATACATTCTTTAAGAAATATAAAAATTTCACCACACGTGGTGATAACCAACCAACCTAAGGTGCCCGTCTATTTGCGATGATCAATCTGAGAGGAAGGCTTGTAGACTTACATATTCATAGAAGGAAATGATCATCGATATTATCATCGCAAAACATGTTATCGACTGGGCAACTACTAATGGGAAGTTCATGTTAGACTGTCTAGACTTGAAGTAGTTAGGAAAGGAGCTTAAACTTATCCAAGCCTGAAATGTGACTCATTGGTGCATGATGGCTAGTTCAAGAAGAAAGCGTGTATGCTTACATCCTTTTAAACAAAGTCAATATGGGGTAGCTTATTAGCTATGTAGTAAGGCCTATTAAACTAACAAGGCACTCATCGATTTACAATGGTCAAGTTAGAAAGAAATCTTGTAGACTTACATCCTTTGGACAACCACTGGGGTGACATACTAGCAAGGTAGCATGTCAGCCCGACCTAGAGCAGCTAATGAGTGAGTTCCACATGGGCTTTATCCCACATGAAAATAGCCCGAAATAAAAGATATATGTTTATTTTTTATGGTTATGTGTAGTTTGTGTTGGTGTTGTTCTAAGAAGCATATGGGTTTCTTACACCTACCCTAAACACATCATTGGTGGATTCACAAGCAAAGATATTTCTAACCAATATGAAGAGATGAAGTCTAAGATGAAAGAAATTTTATTGATAGTTAATTTGAAATAAGATTTATGGATAGTATTTCTTTAGGTAGAGTTTGTTGATTGGAAGCATTGGGTAGGCTTTTTCTATGGCAAAAGGGCCTTCCCAAGTGGGTTCAAACTTGCCTCCCATCTTTCGATGGATAATAATTGGTCTCCTTAGAACTAAAACAAGCTCTCCTACTTGAAAAGATCTAGGACAGACCAACTTGTTATGAGCTTGAATAATTTTGGCTTTGTACACTTCAGGTTACGGCATGCTGAGGCATCTCTCCACCAAACTTTTGAGCTCTTAAAATGTAAGCATTCTAATTGTGATTTTAACAAATATCTTTAATGAAGAGAGTTAAACTTAATGAGAACACTCATATACTAAAAGAATGAGATGATTGGAGTTACGTATGTGGTGTGGTAAGCCCACAAGGTTTGAACTAACTGCTCATGGCACTGTCGCTTGTTGTCATCGAGTGTCTTATTTAATATTCGAATGAGAGTTTTGTTGAAGGATTCTGCTAAGCCATTTTCCCTCTGGTAATATATGATAGAGTATCTCCAGTCTATGTTGTGTATCCGAGCAAAGCTATTAATTTTGGTGCTCTTGAATGCAGTACCATTATTGGATATAATTCATCGAGGCACCTTGAACCTATATATATGATTCTTAAAAACTGGAGCACATGCTGAGCTATGACCTCTCTGAGTGGGATTGCCTCTGCCCACTTAGAAAAGTAGTTGGTGGCATCTAGATAGGCCAGGTGGACTTGGTTACCCATGTGTGGGGTACTTAGTCCAATTTATATATATACATGCTTAGGATTGTATGGTTTGTTTGACTAATCTTTATTTTGCAGGTGTTAGTTAGATTTTCTTTTTCCCATTTTCATGTACTTTTGCAATAAGGATTTTGGAATGATTGTTATGGATGATTAGGATGAACATTGGTCATAAGATCTCATCTCATGTACCATGTGAAGCCTTTAGAGCAACCACATTCCAACCATCCAAAAGAAGGAACCAAAGAGGAAAGAAGAAAAGAAGAATAAAGAAGAAAAGAAGAAAGAAGAAATGAAGAATGAAGACCCCCATAACATGAATTCTTTGCTTTATTATAATTAATTCATTTGTAATCTAGGTTGTATAAGGGTAGAGCTCAGCTACCCAATTTTTCTTCGAGTTTGCTAGATGGAGCCCGACCACAAATGACCTTTTATTCTTTTACGCTAATTTTATAAATTGATTATTGTTTGTTTAACTTGCTCATTAAGATGACATATTTTCTTAGTTTCTCCCTTGCTTTGATGTATGGCCTGGATGATGATTTGACTCTTAGGAAAATAAATCTTTTACTAAATGAATCAACTAAAAATTTAAAATAAATAACTCATAACCTCACCTAAAGCTTAAGCTATAAATTAAGATAAAAGAATTATCAACCCCTTAGCTGGATGTTGTCTTATTTTTATAACATCATACATAAAAAGCATATCGTCTCACTCTTGATTGGAGGTCTTCCACCTTTGTCAGAGAAATTGGCTTGACCTGTGAGAGCCATGGTGGAAACACACCTCCTTATCTTGCTGATTTTGGCCCATAATCTTTCTCATGCATTAGGCATATGAATCCTAAAGCTTGTGTCAAATTAATTGTCCAAAAGTGAAAATAAAATATATGAAAAATCTGCATTAGATTTAAGTCATTAAAATCACGCCCTATATGATCTAGTCTCTTTGGGCGTGTGTTTAAGGACTTAGTCTCTTTTCTAAATAAACAACAACTTAGCTATCTTGCAATAATATTTGAGTTGACTTCATATTTTAAAACTGTAGGAGGAGTTAGTTGGTGGCAACCCCTAGGCCGTTGTAAGCCCAACGGTCGAGTGGTTTATCCTCTCTTATGGAGGTAAACCAAATACCCACTTTCACCTTAGATTTAGGTCATGCTTTTGGCCCTCACTAAAGCTCTTTAGATTTAAGTTCAAGGGTTGCTACTTCCCTTTATGGGCTACGAGCATAAATCCTCACCTCTTAGGCATTTCCATAATATTTTACTACGTAATTGTAAGCCCTACATTTCTAATAAAAATTCAACTCAAACAAATTAATTCAATTTAAAAAAATATAAATCCCAACCATAAGGTAGTTTGGGATGCTTACTAGGCTTCCTAGTATCTTAAGCATCCCCTACTTATTTTCATTTGGCTTCGATAAAAACTCCCTCCTCTTGACCGATCTCACTTGAATTTCTAAAAATAAACCAATCGATTGATAGTCCTACCTTTTCAAAATCTTTGGAGACAATAATCATTTACCTTAACCGAGAGTATTCCTTAGGGTGTAATTAATTATGGGGGCTTGCCCTTGTAGGGAACTTAACGAGCTCAGTTTAAAATAAATCCTACTTTACTTTTCCATATAAAGTAAGGGAAGAATCTCTAGTATATTCCGAAGACCCATAGTCCTTAGGAGTCCTTATTGAGGTGATTAGGTCTATTACCGCGTGGTGACTTCGATCTCTTGAGATAGTACACTCTTCCTCGATGCCATACATGATCACTCTAATAAGAACATCTGCAGATCTACGTGGTCTCCCAACAAGGCATATTATGTATATTTCTGTTTTCATTTATCCTCTTTTTCTAAAGGGGGATAGATGAAGGAAAAAATATATATAATTTTCACCACAAATTATTCTAGCGGCTCCGCTAAGGAAGGTTCCTCTCTCCATCTTTGGTAAATGATTGTTGTCTCCAAGTATTGATAGTAGGTTTGCACTTTTCTATGAACCCAAGACTATCTCTTTTTTTCATTGGCACTTAGCTTATTTCATCCTTAAGTTAAGCTAGCCAACATCTTTAGGTTTTAGGACCTCACCTAGTGTTGGTCTTAAAACTCCCGTTGCAGTCTCCAATGGGTGAAAATAAAAATTTAATAAAAAGAAAATGATTAAAGGCTTCCACCTTACCATTTCTATGGTAAGGAAAGGTACATTATAAAATATTAAAAAAAGACAAAATGAATGCTTCATTAAAGTCATGTTTTTTAAAAGCACTTTTTCAAAATACACTTAATAAAATATTTGCACTACATCTAACAATTTTTATAATTGTTGAATGTAGAAATATTTCAAAAATAAAACCAACCATCATAACTTTCAAAAGCACAAATGAACTTCTTCACTCAATCCATTTTGATGAAGACTTCATTTTAAAAAAAAACAAAATTCCAACAATCCTAAACTTTCAAAAAACACAAAATTTTAAGAGGGGACTTTCCATCCAATACATCCAAATATGTTGGATGGATGTTACATCTTCAAGCAAAATCACAACTTTGAATTTCCACTCAACACATTCCACATGTGTTAAGTTGGAATTTTCACCCTTTATAAAAGCACATAGGACCCCCCACCCCCCCATTCAATATACCCATATTTATTGAATGGAGGTTTCATTTCCAATCGAAATCAAAAAAATAAATTCTCTAAAAGCACATATTAAACCTCTCCATTCAATGTACCCACATTTATTGAATTGAGGTTTCATTTCCATTCAATAAATAAATAAATAAATTTCTAAAAGCATATATGAAACCTCCCCATTGAATATACCCATATTTATTAAATGGAGGTTTCATTTCCAATCAAAATCAAAAATAAATTCTCCAAAAGCACATATGAAACCTCTCCATTCAATATACCCACATTTATTAAATAGAGGTTTCATTTCCAATCAAAAATAAAAATAAATTTTTAAAAATCATGTATTAAACCTCCCCATTCAATATACCAATATTGAATGGAGGTTTCATTTATAATCAAAATCAAAAATAAATTCTCCAAAAACTCATATGAAACCTCTCCATTCAATATACCCTCACCTATTGAAGGGAATTTTTCATTTTCAATGAAAATCAAAAATAAATTTTAAAAAAGCATGTATGAGCATCTCCATTCAATATACCCAAATTTATTGAATGAAGATTTCATCTCCAAATAAAATGCCATTAATATGAAATGTCACTTAACATATTCCATATATGATTAGGTTGGAATTTTCTCTATCAAGAAAAGCAATAATCACACATGAAAATTCATCTTTTAAAAAATGAAACATAATTGATTTCCATCTTACATACCCAAATTTGTTAAATGGAAATCTCTCTTTCCAAAATCAACAAAACACAACAAAAATTTTCGAAACACACTTTTGGAATTTCATTCTTTAGCATACCACATTTGCTAAAGTGAAGTCTCCATTTTCAAAAAAAAAAAAAAAAAAATCAAAACACAAAAAATTGAAATACATTTTTGGAATTTCATTTAGCATACTCAAATTTGCTAAGTGCAATCTCCATTTAACAAAATTTCAAAACACATTGGAACTTCATTCTAGCATACCCCATTTGCTAAAGTGAAGTCCTCCTTTTCAAAATACAAAAATTTGAAACTAATTTTTTTTAATTTCATTTAGCATACTCAAATTTGCTAAGTGAAATCTCCATTTTGCAAAATTTCAAAACACATTGGAACTTCATTCTGGCATACAACACTTGCTAAAATGAAGTCTCCCTTTCCAAAACAAAATTTTGAAACACTTTTTTTTTTTTTAAATTTCATTTAGCATACTCAAATTTGCTAAGTGAAATCTCCATTTCACAAAATTTCAAGACACATTGGACCTTCATTCTAGCATACCCCATTTCCTAAAGTGAAGTCCCCCTTTTCAAAACACAAAAATTTGAAACACATTTTTTTTTTAAATTTCATTTAGCATACTCAAATTTTCTAAGTGAAATCTCCATTTCACAAAATTTCAAGACACATTAGAATTTCAATTTAGCATATCACATTTGCTAAAGTGAAATCTCCATTTTCAAAAACAAAATCCAAAACAAAAGAAACACTTTTGGAACTTCATTTTGGCATACCACATTTGCTAAAGTAAAGTCTCCATTTTTCATAAAAGAAACACATTAGGATTTCCTTAGCATTACCCAAATTTGTTAAGGATCCTATTTTTCAAAATCAAATCTCTAAAAATAAAAATAAACACATTAGAGTTTTCTTAGCATACTCAAATTTGCTAAGAGCCCTATTTTCAAAAAACAAATTCAAAAATAGAAACACACTTGGATTCCTCATGTAGCATACCCAAATTTGCTAAATGAGAATTCCATTTTCAAATCACAAATGATTCACAAAATAAAGCAAATAAAGGAAAAAAGAAGAAATTGTTTTCAAACATCTCACTTAGCATACCCAAATTTGCTAAGTGAGTAAATTCCAAAAATCATAAATCCAAAACAAATTCAATTGACCCTTTACTTTAACATACCCAAATTTGTCAAATAAAGGGTCCTCAAAAAAATCAAAATCAAAATTCAAATATGAACCTATGAAAGCATCTCTATAAAAATATTTGAATCAATTTTCAACATACTCAAATTGTTGAAAGTGGATTCTAAATTAAAAAATTTCTCTTTCCAATAAAAATCTTAAAATCTCTTCTAAATCTATTTGAGCTCAACTTAATACCTTCAGGATGTTGAGTATGGGTTTAAATTATAAATTCAAATTCAAAATCTACAAAGCAAGAAAATCTGATTCAAGTTTTTTTTGACATTGCGATTTATCAGTTGATGATTTCTTTCAATGGTTGCGCCAAGATATGTGTTCACTTTTTCCCATGGGATAGATTTGGCCTTGGATCAGGCCAGCCTTCCCCGCTTTGATTATACCCACTTCATCTACTTTGGTCGAGGTTTTGAGGGGGCCCAAATTACATGTGAGAGGACCTCCCTCACGACTGTTAGTAGGAGCATAGTGGCTGGGCAGGAGCCGGTCATTCAGGTTGACATGTCGTTAGATTCTAACATTCCCTCGATGAAGAGGAAGGCTATGGCAGTTCCCACAATAACTGTGTGTGCCGGTGGTTCCCATCGGGTTAGGCACCCACTCACTAGCACCTTCTAAAGGGAAGGCTCCCCTGATCCCAGGGATTGTCTCCCCTACTTTTAAGGTTAGGTCTAGCTCTTACTCAGCTCGCCCTACCAGGACCAAAAGAAAAAATAAGAACTGCATGATAAAGCAGTACCACACTCGCATTGCTAGAAAGATGGAGGTAGCCACGCATTCTGCTATTGAGGAGTTGCCCACAATGGTTTCCCCATTGGTTACAGTAAACCAGTTCCATCCTCTCTTTGGGTCTGACAGAAAGGATGTCAGAAGGACTTCTGCTTCGCCTCCACCAAAAGTACATTTCTAGGTTCCTATTATTGAGAGGAAGAGGTCGTACACTAGCTTGAGGATAGTTCTTCGCTAGGTTGACAGAGCCTACGGATGATCTGAGTCTGAGGCTCAATTTGATTTGAGATCCATTATCCCCCGTAACATGGGGAAGAATATTAGACAGGAGAAGGCCAGTGAGGCCCATACCTCAATTCACATTACCGGAGAGCGGATGTTTAGCCAGCGACCTCACTTATGATATTCATGGGGCACTGCATCGATCATACCAACAACATTCTGCTCACGGGGACTACCCATCATAGGAGGAGAGCTCTTGTTTAGAGAGAGTCGATGGTGTCTCCACCACACCGCTCTACCCCTCGTCTAGCATCTCTGATCTATGTTCCAGCATCTCCAGTTCCACCAAAGGCCATGAAGGCCACATCTGGGAAGAAGGGACTCCACTGGTGATCCGACTATGGCTGAGAGATCCCATCCTATCTATACTGCCTACTGTGGTGAGGCCAAGCTCTCCTGCTTGACCTTTTTCCCTATTAGTGGTGAAGAAGGAGTGGTGACCTCGAAGCATAGTAATCATCCTGTCATCATTGCTAGCACAACATATGATGGAGATAGCACTTGCCGAGGGAGAAGGTGACAGCTCAGTTGCACCTATGATGATAGATCCTCCTAAGAGTGTCACCCCATGCAAATTCATGATCGGTATATTTCTTCTAGCGGTATAGTGGTATGATAATTTTTATGAATAAAATATACACTTCCATCTTCACTCACTCTTTGGATAAAATGAAGATAAATATACATCTCTTTCTTTCTATGCATTTTTGACATCACGTAAATCCCCATATATTCTTATTGAGGGTGATCGGGTATGACATTGAGGAGAGGTATACTATCTCAAAAGGTAGAAATCACCATCCTACAATGGACCTAATCATCTCAACAAGGACTCCTAAAGACAATAGGTCTGCATGTGTACTAAAAATTATTCCCCTACTTTACATGGAAAAGTAAAGTAAGATTTATTTTTAACCAGTCCGTTAAGTTCCCTATAGGGGCAACCCCTCATAGTTAATTACATGCTCAGGAATGAGATCCCTTAGGAATACTCTCGATTAAGGTAAATGATCGTTGTCTCCAAAGATTTCAATAGGTAGGACTATCAATCGATTAACTTTGTTTTAGATGATCAAATGGGATTGATCAAAGAGAAGGAGTTATTATCGAAGCCAAAGGAAGATAAGTAGGAGATGCTCATGATGTTAGGAAACCTAGCGGGCATCTCAAACTATCATATGGTTGGGATTTATATTTTTGAAGTTGAATTATTCATTTGAGTTGACTTTTATTAGAAGTTTAGGACTTATGATTCCACAACACAAGGTTATGGAAATGCCTAAGAGGTGAGGATTTATGCTTATGGCCCAAAGAAGGGAGAAGCAACCTCAGAACCTAAATCTAAGGAGCTTTGGTGAGGGCCAAAAGCATGACCTAAATCTAAGGTAAAAATGGGCATTTGATTTGCCTCCATAAGAGAGGACAAACCATATGATTGCTTGGATTTACAACCGCCTGGAGGTGGCCTCCAACTAATTCCTCCTACAGTTTTAAATTCATATAGGCAAGTCATATATTTTATGCAAGATAGCTAGGTTGTTATTTATTTATAAAGAAACTAAGTCGATAAACTCACTCCCTAAAGAGACTAAATCATGTAAGGGCATACTTCAAATGGCCTAAATCTAATGCAAATCATATTACATGTTATTTTCATTTTTGGACAATCATTTGACTCAGGCTTATAAGATTCATATGCTTAATGCATGAGAAGTAAGATTATTGGCCAAAATTAGTGAGAAGGGAGGAGACGTGTTTCCACCATAGCTCTCAAAGGTCAAGCCAAGTTTCTCTGGCAAAGGTAGAAGCCCTCCAATCAAGAGTGAAAATAATACGTATTTGTGCATGATGTTATGAAGGAAATACTCATCCAGCTAAGGGGTTGCTAATTCCTTTATCTTGATTTTTAGCTTAGGCTTTAGGTGAGGTTATGAGTTCTTTATTTTTAATTTTGAATTGTTAAGTTTGATAAAAGATTTATTTTTCTCTAAGAGTCTAATCCACATCCAGGCCATGCATCAAGCAAGGAAGAAACTAGAAAAAAGATGCTATCTTAGTACACAAGCTAAACAAATCATCAATCAATTTATAAACCCAACGCAAGAGAATAAGAGGTCATTTGTGGTCAGGCACCACCGCACAAACATGAAAACAAATTAGGTAGCCAAGCTCTACCCTTATACAACCTATATTACAAATGAATTAAGTACATTTAAGCAAGGAACTCATTGTTGTGGGGTTCTTCAAGCTTCATTTCTTCATTCTTCTTTCTTCTTTCTTCTTCTTTTCTTCTTTCTTCTTTGGCTCCTTCTTTTGGATGGTTGGAAGGTGGTTGCTCCAAAGGCTTCACATGATACATAAGATAAGATCCTATGACCAATGTTCATCCTAATCCCCCATAATGATCATTTCAAAATTCTAATTGCAAAAATACATGAAAAGGAAAAGTAGATCTAACTAACACCTGCAAAATAGAGATTAGCTAAATAAATCATATAAATCCAAAGCATATATATTGGACTTAGCACCCCACACATGGGTGACTAAGTCCACCTAGCCTATTGGATTATGCTTAGGGGTATAGGAACCTACACAACAAAAACATTTATATTTTTATTTATCACAGTGTCCCTTAAGCACAATCCCCTGTAGAAAATAATGATTAGACTAAATCATCCTACCATTCATTCTATGCATATTTACCCTAACATCTAGACTAAAATATATATCACAAAATAAAAGCACATACCAAACCATGCACCACCCTAACCTAAAGCTAGAAGTGGTGACTTAGTCTAAATGTGCGTGCTTTAGAAGGTTTGTGTGGTATGCTTTACTATGGCTTTAGCGTCTGTATTTTCTAAATGTGAAAGTGTTTAACTTAGAGGATAGTTTAATTTAAGTTATTTTACTGATTTGGGTTTATTTTTATTTTGTATTTTTGATTTGGTTTGAATAAATTCTATAATTAATTACTAAGTTTTAAAGAGAGGGAAAAGAGAAGAGAACTTCTCTTTCCTTCCCTACCTTAAGTAATTTTTCAAATGAATTCATGTTTAGCTTCATTTATTAAATTTTTATTATGTGTTTTAATTAATCCTAAGTTTATATGAACTCTAAACAAATCTATTTAAAAAGAAAGGCATTTTAAGATTAACTAAAGTGAATTAAAATCACAAAACATGCATCACTTCATTTCTTTCCCAACATGTATAACATGCATATGAATAAATCCTAAGCATATTTATACATACAAATAGAAATGTTTAGCATATTTTATGATGAATGCTAAGTGGTTAACTTAAGAAAATTTGATTGCTTATGATGCATGATTTTTATTAAGTAGAAAAGGAGCTTCTTATCCAATTTTCATATGCACGCATGAATATATGAAAGGCATAAGTGAGTGTGGCGCCATTGTTAACCAGGGGTGTAAGTTACAAGACCTACTTAGGCCTACTTGAATCCTCACAACTCCTGGGTTGTCTAGACTAATATATCACTTTTCTTAAATACAAGCATATGTACAAAAGAAATGAATGGAAAAGAAAGGATGCAAATGTTTGTGTTGGTTGATTTATTTTTGTTTATGCAATTTATATGTACAAGTGTAGATATCCTTTTTAAGTAATAGCACAGGAATGAATAAGAAATGGTATTAGGCACGTGTTAGGTTCTTTACAAATGAACTAAACACTTTACCAAATCCTATTCAAAACTATACTAAAAGAGGAAAGAAGGAAAACTACACTAAGCATATCCTTATATTTTACTCACATGCAAGCTTATAAATAAAATATAAGTAACACACTTTTAGTTTTGGTAATTGATTAATATATTTTGAAAATAATTTGATTTTAATAGTGATAATAGCCACTCATATTTCTATTTTAGCAAAAAGATGCAATTTGACATAAAAGAAATATTTGACTTTCATTTTGATTTTTGAAAAGAATGAATGCATGAAATTCATGTGACATACACATTTAGCATATTGGGAAGGGACTAAAATGATGAAAGCATGTAAACATATTCACCCTAATTAATCCCTAAAGATAATCTTATAAAATAAGAAAGCTTAAAGCAAATCAAATTATTTTTAAAGAAGGCTTGATTTTGTTTTGACTTTAATTGAATTTGAGAAGTGTGAGGCGAGTTTTCCATTCTTAACCCATTCCCACATGTGTATCATGTTTAAGTTCAATTTTAGATGATTAGATCCATTTCTTTATATTTTGATTAGGTTAAGGTATGAATTAAGTGCATTAATTACTTCTTACCTATATCATCTTAGTATTTTTAATTAAATAATTATGAGCCAATGAGATGACATAAAAACTCACAAGGAATTTAAATTTGTAATGCACCTAGGAAGAAAAGGCCTAATGCAATTTGGCTCATGATTAGTGATAAATTAAACTAAGGGGTTTAACTTAAGTAATTTCATAACTCCTCTCACAATGTGAGTTAGATTTTGATTTCCTTAATGTGCTTAGGCTCTTAAACACATAAGAATCTATCCAAGATATATTAATTAAGTTCTGGAAGGTTTTAGAATTTTAAAAAATTAATTAAGGGAGGTGAATTAACCATTAATTAAGAATGGATTAAGGAATAAAAGAGGGTTTAGGGAATATCTCAAGGAAAGTATCTCAAAATTATTCCCTAAACCTCACATTCACTTAATCAAAACTTAATTGACTCAATCAAAGGGTTAAACCACTAATTATGCTCTTAATTAAGCTTAATTACATTAAGGGAGTAATTAAAGAATGAACTAGCAATTCCCCTAATTAAGCCACCAGTAAATCCCAAGCAAATTAGGGGAGGTAGGAGTCATCACGCTAATTAAGCATAAAAAGTTTAGGATTAATCAGTGGAGTAATTAAAGGGCAACTAGCAAATTAACATCTCCAATAAAACCCAAATTCAAGGAAAAGAACTATCAAAATCAATTAAAATCAATTTTAAAATATCTTATGTTCAATTATCTTTCACATGCAATTTATTTCATATTTTTCTAATTTTTCTACACTTAGATATGAATTTTATAAGATTTGGTGATTAATTAGAAATTATTTAATCCCTAATTATATTATTAATCCTGTCGATGCCACGTATGTCGCTGACGCGGCATGCTCTTTACACGTGGCACGATGGGATTGGGTATTTAACTCGTCACATCATAGCACCGCGTGGCGGCGGTGCTACGTACATTCTCCTCAGCCGTCCGATCAAGGATAAGATGATTAAGATTAAAGCCGCAGATCTTAGGGAGGAAAATATAGATATTACATGTTTTAATCTCAGCCGTCCATCGAAAATGCACAGATGGATGGCCAAAGATTCATTCGTGCCGCTCTTTGTGAGCCATGGAGATCGTCCATGTTTGAAGCCATGATCCGAGCTTGATTGAGCTCTGATTGGGATGAAAATCAACCCACACCATCTAAGCATGCATAGAAGAACATCTAACAGCTAGATCAACCTAGGATTGAAGTTCATTTCACAAAGGACCAACAAAGATTGAACTTAAGCTCAGAAAAATGGCATACCTCATCGAAGGTGATCATCGACGTTCAAATCCCTTGGAGAAGCTTCGTCTAGTTGAGATGAAGCTTTGCTGAAAGTTTGAGCTCCTAAAATTGAGTGGATGCTTCTATGGGTCAACTCCTCCTTACCTTGAGCTCAGCCTTGATCGAATTAGATCCCCCCTTGCCTTTGGAGCTTGGGAAAGAGTTTGGGCAGCTTCGACTTGGTCCTCTGATGGAGCTTAAAGAAGGAGTTGGGTTGAGGTTGAGTGTGGAGTGAGTTCAAATTTTAGTCAAGCTCCTCTATTTTCAAGTGATAAAAACTGAGAATGGAGATTTCAAATCTTCTCTAGGAAGCTTGGGAAGACTCTTTAAGGCTTGCTCTAAGTTCCTATGCTTCAATCGACTGAGGGAGTGTGAAGTTTGGAGTGAATTAGGGGGAGTATATCTCCCCTTTTGGAAATCGGATGGCCAAACAAGAGCTTTCCATTTTTTATCAATTGCCTTGATTTAGTGGGTTTATTAGGTTGTTAGATGAGTCATGAATTCGGTTCGGCTAGAGGAGTGGAATGGTGAACTCCCCATGTGCTCAAAATAAGTGGAGGCATGATTCCCATGTGTCCATTTCAAGGGGAGTGGTTAGTTTGGCCATTGGGCTAAGTTGGATAACCCAAATCCATTGGGTTGAGTGCACCACCCTCCCTAGTGTTCACTTGATCCACTAAGAGGGTGTCAAGTCTCTATGGAGAGGATTTAACCAAATTCCAAATGGATTTGGCCAAAATTTACCATATGGCCTAGGGGTGCACCACCCTCCCTAGTGTTCACTTAATTTCAGTTTGGGTATGTTTGGTATGATGAGAAAATAGGTTTGGCCAAGTTTCATTGAATTTGGAATTGGTTTGATGTGATTTGGCTCATGTTGACCCATTTAGGTCAAAATGGGTCAACTTGGGTCAAGTTGACCAAGTGGTCAAATTGGGTCAAAGCAAGGGTTGGGTCAAGTTCATATGACCATTTGAAATGTTTTGGTGGCTTTGGTTTGATTCAATTTTGTTTAAGTTTGAATTTGGTTCATATGATTTCATTTAGGGCAAATGAGTCAATTTGGCCAATTTGACCAATTTGACCTATTTGAGCTAGGCCATGGGTAGGTTTAGGTTTAGTTGGTCATATGAAAGGGTTTGGTATCTTTGTTTTCAATCAATTTTGGTTAAGTTTGAATTTGGCTCAATTTGACACCCTTGAGGTCAAGTTGGGTTCATGGTCAATTGGGCTAGGTTGGGTCTAGTTAGCCAATTGGGGCTTTGGGCAAGTTCAACAATCATTTTGGAATAAACTTCACTCATTGGTTTCAATTCATTTGGCCTATGATGGATTTTGGCTATGTTGGGTTTCATTTTTTCTTAGTGTTGACTTGGTCAACCCTTAGGTTTGACTTGGTTTGACCCAATTTGAGTGATTGATCATCTTATGATGATTGATCATGATTGGTGAGGTGAGTTTGATTCAATCCAATTTGGTTAGGATTAGATTTTATCTCATAAGGGTACTTTACGTCACTTTGGGTTAAGTGAGCCTAAGTGGGTCAAATGGCTTGGTCAAAGCTTGATTTGAGTTTGATTGAACTCAGATATGGACTTATGATTGAAATATAAATCCATTTGCAAGAGATTTGAAGTCAAACAGGTTTTGATTCATTTGATAATTTCAAGTTCAAAGGATGAACAAGAAATGGATTTTGGCTTGATTTTTTGATTGAGTTTTGGTTAAGTGATTAAAGTTGTATTTATATTTGGATTCATGATTGTAGGATTGATTGAATCATGAAAAAAAAAATCAAGAGTTTGGCTTGATTTGAAGTTGATTTGGCTAAGTTCAAGAATTTGACTTGAAAGGCTTAGGTTGGATTTTGAATGAATTTGAGTTTGATTTTTGGAGTTAGTTTTGGTTGTTTGAATTTATATTTCATTTATATATATATATATATATATATATATATATATATATATATATATATATATATATATATATATATATATATATATATATATATATATATATATATATATATATATAGATATATATATATATATATATATATATATATATATATATATATATATATATATATATATATATATATATATATATATATATATATATATATGAATATAAATGAGAATATGAATGTTATGAGAAAATTTCATGAGTTTGAAGTGATTTGATCAGGCTAAGTCCTTCAGAGAAAATCAAAGTGGCTTAGGAAAGATTTGTGAACTTGGAATTGAATTTTGGATTTAGTTTGATTTATTTGAATTTATATTTCATTTGTACATGTGAATATAAATGAGAATATAAATGAGTTATGAGAAAATTTCATAAATTTGAATTGATTTAAAGATGATTTAGGCTAAGTCCATAAGAGGGGATTAAAGGACTTAAGAAGGTTTTTGAATTTGAATTTTGAATTTTGGATTTAGTTTGATTGATTTGAATTTATATTTCATTTATATATGTGAATATAAATGAGAATATAAATGGGTCATGGGAGGAATTCATGAATTTGAATTGATTTGAAGATGATTTAGGATAAGTCCATGAAGGGAAATCAAAGGACTTAGGCAAGATTTGTAATTTGGAATTTGAATTTTAGATTTCAATCATGGATTTCAATCATGGGTTTCAATCATGTGACATTGATTTGAGTTTGGAGGAAAATCAATTAGGCTGAAATTGATTTAAGCTTTATGTTGATTTGATTTGGAGTTTGACTTGAAGGAAGTGAGGATTGTGGTTCAAGCCATAGGGTAGGCAAATTTTCCTAACACCCCTAAGGTATGACCTATTCCTATGGCTAACTCTTCTAAGTCTTTAGCGCTAGGTTGAGTGTCCACCTAATCAGTAGATGTGTCTTAGGACTAATGATCTCTTAAAGTCTAAGAGGAGTCTTATTCTAAGATGGAGGGGTTGAGAACTCATTCTAAAATGTGGTCAATAAGGCCTCACAGGGTTAACTCTCCAGCAGCAGCGGAGGTCTGATGCCTCACCGTACATGATAGTGATCCCACCACCAGTCAGCCAAAGTCATTTGTGCCAGTTCAGATGGATCGTTCTCTAGATGATATAGAAGCCCATTTTCTCATGGAGAAGAAAGAGATCCTGGGATATTACTGGTTCGATGAGGTGAAGATCTGCTTTGATCCAAATGAAGATAATTTATTGGGATATTCAGCAGGGGTTTGCATGGTAGACACCAAGAGATCCCTCCTTAGAGAGCAGCAAACTATGGAAGGTGTTGAGGCAGAGCAGAAGACACAGCCTACTCGACCCAACACCTTTTTCAACAGATAAAATAGAAGGATGAAAAATAGATAGATGGAGAAGTGGCTCGAAGATCTGCTAGTAGCTATCTTAGCACTTCAAAATCAAGCACCGGCAGTCCATCCTACTATAGTTGAGACCAGTCAGCCAGAGTTGGTGCATGACTTGGATCCAGCCAAGACTTTACCTCCAGTAGAGCAAGGTAGCACCAGAATGTATAAGAAGGTAGTGGACATTACCTCCATACAGGAAAATATATCAAGAGCATGGTTGAGCAGCAAGTGAAAAAAGCATTGGCTCAAGCCCGAGGAGGATCATCAGTTCCAAAGGGTAGATCCTACCCAAAGGAATTTGATGTAATCCAATATCCTAAGGGTCATGCCACCTTCTTTCAAGAGTTTTAATAGTAGTGAGAACTCAGGCAGCACATTGCATATTTCAGAGCTAGTTATTGCAACATTGGTGGTAATGATGCTTTACTCTTCCATCTCTTTGTCAGTAGCTTAACTGGTATAGCATTTGACTGGTACGATGAAATTTCCAACAATTCAGTGAAGGCTTTTGCTGAATAGGAATAACTCTTTATCAAGAGGTTTGCTAGAGCTCAACAAATGGTCATTATTGGCGATCTTGTTATGGTTGAATAAAACCATGGTGAGTCCCTCGTTGATTACACTCTCAGATGGTATAATTTGAGTATGAAATCTGAACCTCAGTGGTCTAAACACCATGCCATCAAGATTCTACTTAAGAATATCCATGGCCTGGTCGCCTTCATGCTTAAAGGTTTCTCCATCAAAACTTTTGAAAAATTAATCAACAAGGTAGCTAGCTTGCTAGGAGAAGCCAAATATTTGCCCTCTCCAGATCTACCAACAAAGCCAAAGCCGTAATATATGAGAAGAAGAAAGTGCGATAGCAGAAATAAACAAGGACATATAGAGAGACCCTGCTCCATAATTATCGCTTCCACCTCTCTACCACCACCGAGGTAGCCGGCCACCACATGACCTCCATGGCCTACACCCCTCCTCCACATCATCAAGAAGAAGTGGTACACATACCGCCTGGTCCACCTACTCTTTTGGATAAACTTAACAAGCCTTATTCATTTAAGAGGGAGGTAATTAGAAGATCTTTAAGAATCTCTTAAAGAAGCCTAATTTTTAGCTACCCAACCTAGAGAAGTGGGAAAAAAGCATGATCCTAACTTTTGCCCCTACCACCATATGCTAGGTCATGTTTTGAAGATTGCTTCACATTTAAGGACTGCTTGAACATAGCTTCAAGACGTTATAGTCATCCCAAGGAATACCTTATGGAACAACCATCCATTAGGTAATCCTTGGGATACTGATCCTTCCAAAACCAAAGAAGGTTGGGATATCTCCTTATCCAAAACCTCTAAGAAAATTATCTCAAAAGATCAAGAAACTTTCCTTTAAATGCGAGTACCTCAAACCTCCAACATCAAGGTTTGCAAGTGTGAGCCAACTCAAGGAAAGGGGAGCTCAAAGCAGAGATAGCCAAGAACCAGCCCGACCGATCTAGTCCAACCATACTACATCGCCACCCAGCTACACCATCATCTAGTCATCTACATCGCCACTTCTTTTCTAGTAGACATCTTGTATCATGGATGAGGGCATCAAATCCTCACCCTCTTACTTTACTTGATTTCTACTATGTACCTCCTATCAAATCCAAGAAATTGAAGAATAAAGCTAGCTTGAATTATATCATGTCACTGATGGGTTGTCTAATCTATTCAATGATAACTCTTCAAGTCAAAACAACTATAATAATTTGATCTTCCTCTCGATTCTGAGTTGATTTTCCTCTCTGAATACTATGGGTTCACCTCTTGAGATAAATGTGAAATCATCTGATTTCGAGGGTCCCATAGTTGTAGGTAAGCCTGACGTGCAGATAGAATCTTCCATTACCCTGCCACAAGAGATCACCGAAGTCAACCTCTGCAGTGGCAAGGTTCTACATCTTAGGGCAACACCTCAAGATAGAGGGAAACAAGTCATTGGTTTAGAGGATCGAGAAGCACCTCCACAGGATGCTCCACCCTTGATATGCTTGGAGGAGTGCCAAGGTGGACTACAATGTCCTCTCTCACCTAAGAAAATTGGCATATAAGCTAAGCATATATGATGCCCTTGTCTTATCCAAAGAGATGATGGAATTACTAATCAAGGCTCCTTGATACTGAGATATGCTTAGCTTAGCTAACTATTATTAGAGAGGAGGCACATTATTCTAGAGAAGCTCAGGGGATCACTTTCACAGATGAAGACCTTCTTCTGGGGACATGGAGCACAACCGTCCCATCTACATTACAGTGGACATGGGAAGATTCAAACTTGCCAGAGTTCTCACTGATCCAGGTGCATCGGTGAATATTATGAGTCTAAAGACCCTTGCCTATTTGAGGATCGACATCTCCACACTCTGAGGAGATGGATGTTAGAGAGGATTCAATGTTTTAGGTTTTATAGTGTTACCTTTAGAGATAGGTGACTGGAAGACTAAAGCTAAGTTTTATATCATTCATTTGAATACATCATTCACTACTTTGCTCAGTAGGCCTTGAATACACTAGAATAAGATGATTCCATCCTCCCTCCATCATGCATCAAGTTTAGGAAGGATGGGATTGAGTACCATGTCAAAGGAGATGAAAAGTCATTTTCAGTTAGAGAGGTTGAGATATGAGGATGCGAACTACTATCTTCCTCAAAACACCCTTTCGTGAACTTGGACAAAATTCAAATTCAAAAAAAAATGAAGAAAAAAAAAAGCAAAAGAAAAGAAAAGAAAATGAAAATCCAAGTGAACAAGAAAGGGAAATTGAAGAAGAAATAGAGCCATATCACATTCCACCCAGCTCATTCCATCATATGGACATGTGGGTAGGATGAACCTCCAAAGCAGAGTGAGAGGTAGAAATAGAGGTAGTTCCAGAGGTAGAAGATGCCCTAGTTGGCCATTAGCCAATAAGGGGTTATGTTCCAGTTCATAGGAGTACCCCTACTATTCACATAGACTTGGAATCTAGCTCGAAGGATGAGTCTAATGTGATTAGTATACAAGCCAACCCCTCTCAATGGGTTTCATTGGAGGTGACACTGAGCAAAGTGATGAAGACCGCCTGCATAAAAGCAAAGTATTTGAATCAAATGTATGTAAAACTATCAGACAGTAGTTAGGAACCTTAGCTCTAACCTCACTTTCATCTCAAAAAGTTGAAGGTTTAGTAGTTAAGGAAGCCCCTCAGTCTTCTAGGGATGTCAGAATGAAGAGATTCTTTTTGGGAACATCATCCTTAAGTTCTAAAGCTGATGTAGAACTTGAGGGTGATTCATATAAAGAATTAATGGAATTACCTTTTGATTGGTACTCGCCTTGTGTTATTAATCTTGCAAAGAAGGGTTTGATTCCTTATTCATGGTCTAAGCACGGTACTCAAAAAAAGCTATGGAACAACATAGGTAGGGATGCACAATCAAGATCAGGACTAGGAATTGGTACAGTGGGTCCAGTCGATGATGACGATTACTGCTTAGTTGTCATTAACCATCTAGAGTCCGATAAGTTCTTTTCACACCAAACTAACTCTTATGAGGATGTGTGTTTAGAAATCTCAGATGATCCAGATGATCTCCAAATCAAAGATACACTGCCAAAATTTGAAGAGAAGATCCATTCAACAATTGGCAAGCTTAAATAAATCGATCTCAAGATAGAAGAAAATCCACGCCCAACATACATCAGTTTGTTGGAATGAAGAAGAAACCAATGACTTAGTTAGGCTATTGACTGAGTTTAAGGACTGCTTTGCATGAAGTTATGAAGAGATGCCTGGATTATCTCCTGATGTAGTATCCCACAAACTAGCAATAGATCGTTAACCCTATCAAGCAAGCTACTAGATGCATGCAATTAGAAATTGAACAACAGGTCATTTTTGAAGTCAAGAAACTAATCGATGTTGGTTTCATCAGGAAAGAAAAATATTGTATCTGGTTAGCCAGTGTCATCCCTGTTAAGAAGAAGAATGGTCAAATTCACATATACGTTGATTTCAGGGACTTAAACAAGGCATGTCTTAAGGATGAGTTTCCTCTTCCTATACCAGAATTAATGGTGGACATCACCTCATCTCATGCAGTTTTCTCCTTCATGGATGGGTCATTTGGCTACAACCAAATCAAGATGGCCCCCAAGGTTGAAAGAAACACTGCTTTTTGAACCCCGATCGGAATCTATTGTTATAGGGTCAGGCCTTTCAGCCTTAAAAATGCTGGTGCTACTTACTAATGGGCCATGACTCAAATCTTTAATGAACTCATTCGTCATCAGGTTGAGTGCTACGTTAATGATCTAGTAGTCAAAAGTAGAGAAAAGGAAGACCATCTCTTTTACTTGAGAGTAGTTTTCGAACAACTAAGATAATATAACCTCAAAATGAATCCCCTGAAGTGTGCATTCAGAGTAGGTTCAGGAAAATTCCTTGGGTTTGTTGTCCGACACTGGGGAATAGAAATAGATCTAGAAAAGATCAAAGTTATCTTAGAAATGCCACCTCCTAAGAGTTTAACTCAACTCAGATCTTTCCAAGGATGGTTGGTGTATCTAAGATGCTTTATTTCCAACCATCTGGAGATGCAAGCCATTCTCAAAGACTTGTCAAAAGGATGCCAAGTTCAAGTGGGATGACAAGTCATCATGCCTTTGAAGATATCAAGCAAGATTTGGTGAAGCCGCCGCTCTAGCATCCCTATCCCGCGTGCCACCCATCCTCTACACCATTGGATGACTTCTTTGTTGGCCAAGCCAATGATGAAGGGAAGGAGAGACCTCTCTACCTCATTCATCGCCTAATTCTTAACTATCACCCATTGAGAAACATTGCCTAGCTTTGATCTTTGCATCTCAAAAGCTACGACACTATATGCTCATAAGGTGAACTTGATTTCTAACCACCATCAAAGATCTCATGACACGACAAACACTATCATGTTGGCATGGTCCATGATCTCTATAATTTGATATTTGCATTCTCCGCATGTAAAAGGACAAAGGATTTCTTAGAAGACACCCACTTCAGATTCTCCGCTCAGTGATGATCTCCCTGATGAACAAATCATGAACTTAGGGGAGGCTAACAACCGCTAATGGGAGATGTATTTTGATGGTGCAACTTCTTTTCATAAAGGAGAAGCACCACAATCTACTCTTCCGTGAAAGAAGGGGAATAGTTCTTAACTTAATCACCGATGATGAGATTCTCATACTATCTTTCCAATCCGCACCAATAAATGCAGTATGAGGCTTTGATTATCGGTTTGAGTTAGCTATCACTGTATGTCAAGAGCATCAACATCTTTAGAGATTCTTATTTGGTCATAAGATCGTCCTACAAGGTTCTCAAACCCAAGCTTTCTCACCATGAGTATACCATGAAGTTGTTAGCCCAAATCCTAAGTCACCATCTAAGGCTAAGAGAATGCATAGATATGCTTTGGCCAAACTTTCCAAAGAATTGGCATGTCAAAGATGAGTCCATTCCAATAATGGTCCAAAATAGATCTTATCCCTTATTGACTGAACTCATCGAGAGACTTTCTCTTGAAGGAGGTTGCCATTGCATAAGGACAAGGAACTAGATTGAGGAAACCTGACTATTTGAACACCAAACTACCTCAAGAAAAGTCATAAGCCCATCAGGTGAAATAAAGAGCTCTCTCTTATGCTCTAGTTGGTGGGACCCTATACTAACGATCCTTTGATCAAATATGGTTATGTTGTTTAGATAAACATGAATACCATGTCATTTTAACTGAGGTACATTTAGGTCTATGCGAAGCACATCAACGCCCAAGATGAAGATGAAGATCAAGAGACTAGATACTACTAGCCTTCGGATTACGATCGCATGGATGTAGCTAATGTCGCACGGGTCTTACATCAACCACCCAACATTCTACACCCTACATTGGCATGGACCATTTGAGTGTTGGGGTACCACATTGTGGGTCCCATCGATCCTCCTTCTTCCAAGGGTCATCGTTCATCTTAGTGCCATAACTACTTTTCCAAGTGGGGAGGCAATCCCACTCGAGAGGTCAAACACAAGATGTGCTTCAATTTTAGAACCATATATATAGGTTCGGGTGCCTCAATGAATTATATCTCGATAATGGTACCGCATTCAAAAGCACCAAGATCAATATCTTGCCGACATGGTATAGATTGAGATATACCATCTACTACCCCAGAAAATGGCTTAGTAGAAGCATTCAACAAACTCATCCAAATACTAAAGAAGACTCATGATACAAGTGGAATGAGCTGGTTGAAACCTTGTGCATACCGCACTACATAACTCCAACAATCTACCCCATTTTCATTGTAATGGGTCCAAGTCTACCCTTAGAAGTTCAACTCCCATCACTAAGGATAGCATTGGGTAAAGATCACTACAGAGAATGCAAAGTTAGTTAGAAGAGCTCGGTGGAGGAGAGTCCTGCATGCCAAAATCTCGAAGTACAAAGCCAAACAAGCTCACAGTCTGATCCCTCTAAATCTTTTCCAAGTAGGAGAACTTGTATTAGTTAAGGAGACCATTGTTGCCTATCAAAAGATGGGAGGCAAGTTTGAACCCACTGGGAAGGCCCCTATGTCATAGAGAAGGCCAAGGAGGATCTTATCGCTCATTGATTGTAAGGGGAACATTCGATGCTTCCAATTAATGGGCTCTATTTGAAGAAATATTACCCATAAAATATGTTTGAAAATAATTATCAACAAAAGAATAAAAATATGATTTCATTTCATCAAAATCTTCTCTTCTTTCGAAGCGTTGTTTTCTTATCTTGTGAATCTTCCATGGAATGTTTAGGATAGCTGTAAGAGTCCCCTAGAGGCATCCTATCCCTATTTCACAACACAAACACAATCTCCTAGCGCTATTTGAATAGGTGTGAGAGAACCCAAGAGGAATCCTATTTCGATTAGCACAATTGAGTTAGGTGTAAGAGAACCTGAACAACATCCTTTCTTAGTGGTAATCTTGATTGCTATCCGTGGCACCATTTCATCAAAATCCCCCAATGTGTTTTAGGTTGGGTGTAAGAGTCCCCCAAAGGCGTGATATTCCCTTTAACACAAGTACAAAAAAATAAACACATATCTTTTATCTCGGGCTATTTTGATGTGAGAGAAAGCCCTTGAGGCACTCACTCATTAGCTGCTCTAGGTTGTGTCTACATGCTACCTCACTAGTATGTCACCCCAGTGGTCACTTGTTTGGAAGATGTGAGTCCTCTGCTTTCTTCCTAACTTGACCATTGCAAACCAATGAGTGCCTTATTAGTATGGTAAACTTCACTGCCCAGCCAATAAGCTACCTCATGTTGATTTTATTTAAGAAGATGTGAGTCTTCAAGCTTTCTTCTTGAACTAATCATCATGATCTAACTAGGTTGAATATATTTGAGGTTTAGGATAAGTCCCCCAGAGGCTCCTTTCCTCTTGACTATATTTGAGTTGATATAAGTCCCTGAGTGGCATTCACTTAGTGGCCCTAGGTCGATAGCTGAGTAAGATGACTATCCCAAAGAATAATTTTGCATAGAGGATGTAAGTCCCCGAGCTTTCTTCCTAGGCTGATTGTTGCAAACTGAAAGGCATCTTAGGTTGGTTGATGTTCGCTATGTTGACAGCGACTCACCCAATGGATACACCACTCTTGGCAGATGTAAGTCTCGATGCTTTATCCTTGAGTTGGAAACTGAATACCTATTTGATTTATTACAAGCTTTGTCATCTCCTCTAGGGTTTTGGATTAAGCCCTTAGCAGCCCCTCTCCCTATGGACATTCTATTTGAATCACGTCCTTTGTGACCCTATTTAGACACTATCCGGGTTACTCTTGGATTGGACACTCCCCCTTGGTTCAGTAAATCTGAGATAGGTCTAGGCTGATATAAGCTCCTTCTCAGTTTGATCCCTCGCAAACTAATAGGATCCACGATAAACAAACTAAACAAATAAACAAAATAAACAAAATAATTCACTTATGGATTAGGAATTCAAGCCCCCAAAGGGCCCCTTTTCCCAAGTATCCTTATTTAGATATGTATAAACTCTCCCATGAATTACTTTAGTTGAGATAAATCCCTGGTCGACACTCACTCAGTAATTGTAATCTATTTTTCCATAAGTGTTACCATTCCACTTTGGAAGATATAAGACTATGATGCATTCTTTCTAGCATGATCACAAACCGATGGAGCTGGTTGATTTGTTGTCCAAAGCATCACCCTGGTCTTATAGTGGAAGATGTGAGTCTCTAAGCTTTCTTTCCTTCAATTGATCATTGAAAACTAAAAGGCACTCCTTTTTTCGGATAGTTCTCCCATCTGCTGGGAAGCTATTCCCTTTGGTTCAGTAAATCTGAGATAGATCTAGGAAAATATAAGCTTCTTCTCAGTGTAATCCATCACAAATCAACAGAATCCATCAAAATAAACAAATTTAAAATGAAATTAGTCTTGACTATCCTTGAGCTGATCTAAGTCCTCCAATGGCATTCACTCAATAGTCAGTCCTAGGTCGGGTTCGATTTGTTGCCTTGATAACCGATCACCCCAGTAGTTTCTTATTTTGAAAGACATGAGTCCCTTGCTTTCTTCCTAATTGGACCATTGCACACCCAAAGGCATTCCCTCTGGTTGGTTAGACCTACCTTGTGGTTGGTATACTATTCCCTTTGGATTGGTAAATATGAGTTAGCCCATGGCCCCTACTCAGTGCAGTCCATCACAAACTGATGGGACCCATCAAAACAAATAAATTTAAAATAAAATTAATTTTTGATTATTTTTGAGATGATTTAAGTCCCCTTGCGGCATTCACTTAATAGTCCACCTAAGGTTGGGTTCAATCTGTTGGTTTCCCAATAGATCACCCAAACAACTAGTCCCTACTTTGGAGGATGTAAGCTTACTATGCTTTCTTCCTAGTACAGCTGCTGCATACCGAAAGGCAATCCCTTTGGTTGGCTAATCCTACTATGTATTTGGTAGACTACCCCCTTGGGTTGGTAAATCTGAGCTAGGTCTAGGCCTCTATGGCTCTTACTCAGTGAGATTCATTGCTAACCAATAGGGCCCATCTCAAAATCCAAAATTTAAAATCTGAAACAAATTCAACCCTCTTCCCTCAGTGGAGTCAAACAAAATAAATTTGATTAAACAAATCCAATCAACCTCCCCTAGTGGAGTCAATCAAATCAAAAAAATTAAAATAAATAAAACAAATCAAATCAATTTCTCCCCAGTGAGACTTAAATCAAACCTCTCATCCCCTCATGGATGATTTGAACTGTTCAGTGGAAGGTTCATACTATCATTAATGGATTCCTCCTTCCTCTTATGTCCTTGCATAAGTAGAGTCACATTGCAAGCTCATTCCTTCTACACGGTTAGTAGATCATCTCTAGTGCTGATCATTCGATTTGTTGATCAATTCTCAACACACATGTGGTGCTCTTTGTCAATCACACCACCTATACTTTGTTGACCTCATTTTTAGAATAAGCTCTCAACCCCATCTTAGACATGACTTCTCTTAGACTTTAAGAATTTCTTAGTCTAAGACACATCTATTGAGTAGGTGGACACTCAACCTAGACCTAGAGACTTAGAAGAGTTAGCCAGGAATAGTCATGCCTTGGGTGTAGGAAAATTTGCCTACCCTATAGCTTGAACCAAAATCCTTACTTCTTTCTTCCAAGTCGAAACTCCAAACTCAAATCAATTTCAACTTGATTGATTGTCTCCAAACTCATATCAACTCCAACTCTAACTCAAACCTTGAACCAATTCGATGGATTTTCTAAATCATGAATCAATTCCAAATAATTGAAACTTATGATTAAAGCCTATGATTGGATTCCAAACTCCAAAAATATTTCCTAAGTCCTTTGATTCCCTCTCATGAACCACAAATCAAATCAATTCAAATTCATGAAATATTCTCACAACCATTTTTATTCTCATTTCACATATATAAATGAAATATAAATTCAAATCAATCAAACCAAATTTAAAATTCAAATCCAAATTTAAAATATTTCCTAAGTCACTTTGATTCTATCTTATGGACCTAACCTAAATCAAATCTAAATCAATTCAAATTCAAGAAATTTTCTCACAACTCATTTATATTCTCATTTCTATTCACATATATAAATGAAATATAAATTCAAATCAATCAAACCAAATTCAAAATTTAAATCCAAATAAAAAATCTTTCCTAAGTCACTTTGATTCTATCTTATGGACTTAGCCTAAATAAAATCTAAATCAATTCAAATTCAACGAATTTTGCCAAAACCCATTTATATTCTTATTTATATTCACAAATATAAAGGAAATATAAATTTAAATATCCAAAAATAAATTCAAAAATCAAATCCAAATTCAATCAAAAATCCAATCTAAGCCTTCAAGTCAAAATCTTGAACTTAGCCAAATCAATTTCAAATCAAGCTAAACCCTTGATTTTTCTTCATGATTCAATCAATCTCACAATAAAGAATCCAAATATAAATATGAATTTCAATCATCAATCCAAAAATCAATTCAAAACTCAAACTCAAATCCAATTCAAATTCAACCTAAGCCTTTCAAGTCAAAATCTTGAACTTAGCCAAATCAATTTCAAATCAAGCCAAACCCTTGATTTTTCTTCAAATCCTACAATCATGAATCCAAATAAAAACATAAACTCCAATCACCAAACCAAAACTAAATTCAAAAAACCAAACCCAAGTCAAACTCATGTTCACCCTTTGAATTTGAAATTATCAAATGAATCAAAACCCATTTGACTTCAAATCACTTGCAAATGGATTTATATTTCAATCATAAGTCCATATGTGAGTTCAATCAAACTCAAATCAAGCTTTGACCAAGCCATTTGACCTACTTAGACTCACTTGACCCAAAGTGACCTAAAGTATCCCTTTTGAGCCAAATTCTAATCCTACCCAAATTGGATTGAACTAAGTCCAACTAAGCCTCACATTGTGACCAACAATCATCATGAGATGATCAATCATTCAAATTGGGTCAAACTAAGTCAACACTTAACCAAAATCCACTATATGCCAAATTGATTGAAACCATTGATCAAAACTCATCCATGATCAATATTTGAACTTGACTAAGTCATCATTTGAGCCTAACCTAGCCTAATTGGCCACTTGACCCAAGTTGACCCAACTTGACCTAAAAAGTCAAAATGTGTCAAAACTTGATCTAAGCCAAATTGATTGAAACTAATGGGTCAAATTAATTCTAAAATGATTATTGAACTTGACCAAAGCTCCAATTGGCCAACTAGACTCAACCTAGCCCAATTGGCCTTGAACCCAACTTGACCTAAAAGGTCAAATTGAGCCAAATTCAAATATTAACCAAATTGATTGGAAATAAAAATACCAATCCATTTCAAATGATCAACCAAACATAAACCAACCCATGACCTAACCCAAATAGGTAAAATGGGTCAAATTGGTCAACTTGACCCATTTGACCTAAATGAAATCAAATGAACCAAATCCAAATGTGAATCAAACTGAACCAAACCAATAATGCCAAAATATTTCAAATGGTCATATGAACTTGACCTAACCTTGGTTTGACCCAATTTGACCAATTGGTCAACTTGAACCAAGTTGACCCATTTTGACCCAAAAGGGTCAACATGAGCCAAATCATATCAAACCAACTCCAAATTCATTGAAACTTGGCCCAACCCATTTTTCAATCATATCAAAGATATTCAAATTGAAATTAAGGTCAAATGACCATTTTACTCTTAGGCCATAGGGCAACATAAAATCAAAACTACTTGGAATTTGGCCAATTCCTTTTTATGGACACTTGTCATCTCTAGACCAGAATGGATGGTGCACACCCAATGGGTTTGGGTCAGCCCAACCCAACCTAAGGCTAAAGCTGACCACAGCCATGGACATGAGCACATGGGAATCCTTCCTCCACTCATTTCAAGCACATGGGAGCTCCACTACTCCACTCCACACCTAAAACTGAATGCCATAACACTCCTAACGGCATAACAAACCCATTGAATAAGGTATATTGGATCAAAATGACATGAGAGCTTACGACCGTCTGATTCACCTATGGGGAGATATACTTCCCCTAATTTCATGTGAATTACATTCTCTCATATTCGATTGAAGTATAAGAACTCAGAGGAAGTGATCCAAGCTCCCCTAAGGTTTCTTAAGCATTTTCCATTTCCCCATTTTTGGATTTCTTCAAACCAAAAATAAGGGAGTTCAAGTGAAATTCAATCTCATTCAACTCTCCACTAGAGCTCAATTCCTCTTGCAAGCTTCTTGAGAGGATCAAATTGAACTTGCCTAAAGCTTAATCCAAGTTCTCAAGCTACAAGAAGAGTGCTCTTGATCAAGGTCGAACCCAATTGAAGGAGAGCTAGGTCCATAGGAAGATCCACTCCACCAAATCACCTTAAATCTTCAACAGGGTTTTGTCTCCACTAGATGAAGCTACCTCAATGGATTCGAGTGCCAGTGATAGCCTCCGACGAGGCATGCTATCAACCCGAGCTTAAACTATCCATGGTGTAGTCCTTTGTGAAACAAATTCTCAGCTCATGAGAATTTGATCGTTAGATGTAATCTCCCTTACATGATGATGGTGTGGGTTGAATTTGAGTTCAATCCGAGCTCACTCTAGCTTGGATCTTTCCCTAAAGGGTGGACGGATGTCTTCTTCTGCAAGGAAACTCAGTGATGGATCATGGGTCATCCATCTGCACATTTTGGATGGACGGCCATGATATCTCTGATTTTCCCTTTAAGAACTGCAGGCTTGATTTCAATTGTCCGATCTTAGATTGGACAGATGGGGAGAAAGCGCATAGCACCGCCTCTAATGTGATAACTTAAGTGGCCTTTCCCATCGCACCACATGGAAAGTGTGTGCCACATCAGCCTCCACAAGGCGCCGACTGGATTAACCACTTAATCAGGCTATTTAATTATAGAAAAATATGAAAACTTCATAATTACATAACTAATTTTAGAAAAATCATAAAAATACAAGGTAAATGCATTATAAAGAAAATTCAGAGGAGAATATTCTAAAATGATTTCTAATGGATTTTGAATAGTGCATTTTCTTTAATTAGGGTTTTATTAAAAACTTAATTACCCTAATTATCCCACTAATTTATTCCAAACTTCTCATGTGCCATTAGGGGGATGACTTCTGCCTCCCCTAATTTTCTTGGGATTTATTGATTAGAGATCAATTAATGAATCCTTAATTCTCTTTATTAAGGATAACAAGCATAAAGGGTTTAATCTCTTTATTAAGTTAATTAAGCCTTGTTTAAGTAGAGAAGAGGCTTATGGAATGGAATTATGGATTTTTTTCCGAATCCATTCTCTAAACCCCTTTTCTTCCTTAATTTATACTTAATTAAGAGCTAATCCCCTAATCACTTGCTTAATTTCTTTGATAACATTTTCAAAACATTCCAGAACTTAATCAATTCATCTTGGGTAGGTGCTTAGGTGTTTAATAACCTAAGTAGCTTAAGGAAATAAAAATCCAACCCACATGTGTGGGAAGGGTTATGAAAGTATTAAATTAAACCTTTTAACTTAATTAATAATTAATTATGAGCCAATTGCATTAGGTACCTTTCTTTCCTACGATGCATTACTGATTTAAATTCCTTGTGTGATTTTATGTCATATCATTGGCTCATAATTATTTGATTAAGTATATTGAAGTGGCATAGGAAAGGGGTAATTAATTCACTTAATGTACACCTTAACCTAACCAAAGCATAAAATTGATCTAATTACCTAAAAAATTGAACTTAAATAACTCAGACATGGGGGAATGGGTTAGAAAAACTCATCTCACATTTCTTAAATTAAAATCAAACTCAAACAAAATCCAAACTCTCTTTAAAATAAATTTGATTTACTTTAAATAATCTTATTCATAGTATTATTTTTAGGAATTAATTAGGGTGGATGAACTTACATTGCTTTCATCACTTTCTTTTTTTTCTAATATGTTAAATGTGTATGCCATAGGAAAATCATGCATTCATACTTTTTGAAAATCAAATTTGAAATGAAATGTTTCCTTTATGTCAAATTGCATGTTTTGACTATAGTAATAATATGAATGGCTATTATCACTATTAAATCCAAAATTATTTTCAATATTTATAAATTCAATATTAAAATTGAAAAGTATGATACGTATAATTATTTATAAGCTTGCATGTGAGTATAAATATAAAGATGTGCATAATATGGCTTTCCTTCTCTCTTCTTTTAGCATAGTTTTGAATAGGATTTGGTAAAGTGTATAGTTCATTTGAAAAGAACACAACACTTACTTAAATCCATTTCTATTCATTCCTATGTTATTACTTAAGAAGGACATCCACACTTACACATATGAATTACATAAATAAATCAAACAAACACAAACTTTTGTATCTTTCTTTTTTTTCATTCATTTCTTTTGTACATGCATATGTATTTAAGGAAAGTGGTATATAAGTCTGGACAACCCCGGGGTTGCAAGGCTTTAAGTAGCACTAAGTAGGTCTTGTAACTTACACCCTTGGTACTAACAATGGCATCATACTCATTTATGTCTTTCATACATATAAATGTGTATGTGAAATTTGGATAAAAGAATCCCTCTTTTCTACTTAATGAAAATCATGCACCATGAAGTATCCAAATTTTCTTAAGTAATATCACTTAGCATTCATTATGAAAGTGTGCTAAACATCCTCATTTATATGTATAGATATGCTTAGGATTTATCCATATGCATGTTATACATGTTGGGAAAGGAAATAAAGTGTTGTGTATTTTGTGATATTAATTCACTTTACTTAATCTTAAAATGCCTTTCTTTTTGGATAGGTTTGTTTAGAGAAAATCTAAACTTAAGATTAATTAAAACACATAATAAAACATTGATTAGACAAAAAAAAAATCAAACATGAATCTAGTTTAGAAATTACTTAAGGTAGGGAAGGAAAGAGAAGTTATCTTCTCTTTTCCCTCTCCTTATAACTTAGTAATTAATTGTAGGTCCATTCAAACATAAACAAATAATCATATAAAAATCAACTAAATCAATCAAATAACTTAAATGAAATCACCCTCTAAGTTGAACTTTTCACACTTAGGAAATGTAAACCTTAAAGCCTAGATAAGCATACCACACAAACTTTTTAAAGCACACACTTAGACTAAGTCACCATTTCTAGCTTTAGGTTAGGGCGGTTCATGATTTGATGCTTTGCTTTTTATTTTGTGATGTAATATTTTTGTCTGGATGTTCGGGTGCATGTGGGTAGACTGAATGGTATGACGATTTAGTCTAATCATTATCTTCTGTAGGGGATTGTGCTTAAGGGGCGTTGTAATAAAAATATAAAATTACTTTTTCTATGCAGGTACTTATACCCCTAATCATAATCTAAAATAGGTCAGGTGGACTTGGTTACCCATGTGTGGGATGTTAAGTCCAATTTATATATATACATGCTTGGGATTATATGGTTTGATTGACTAATCTCTATTTTACAGGTGTTTGTTAGATTTCCTTTTTCTCATTTTCATGTACTTTTGCAATAAGGATTTTAGAATGATTGTTATGGGATATTAGGATGAACAATGGTCATAAGATCTCATCTCATGTACCATGTGAAGCCTTTGGAGCAACCACATTCTAACCATCCTATGGAGAAAATTTTCTATATTATCATCTTTAATCTGTGGGTGAAAAGGAAAGAATATAAAAATTCATCCTTTTGGGATACCACATAGATCCACAGATATGCTTATTCAGGTGATCGGGTACGCCATCAAGGAATAGTATACTATCTCGAGAAATAGAAGTCACTGTCCTTTAATGGACTTATTCACCTTAATAAGGACTCCTAAGGATAATGGGTCTACATATATACCATAGATTCTTCCCCTACTTTATATGGAAAAGTAAAGCAGGGTTTATTTTAAACAAGGTTTGTTAAGTTCTCTACAAGGGCAAGCCCCCATAGTTAATTACATCCTAAGGGATGGGATCCCTTAGGAATACTCTCAATTAAGGTAAATGATCATTTTCTTCAAATATTTCAATAGGAAAGGACTATCAATCGATTAGTTCATTTTTGAAGATCAAATGGGATTGATCAAAGAGAGGGAGTTATTATCGAAGCCAAAAGAAAGATAAGTAGGATATGTCCATGATGCTAGAAAACCTAGCGAGCATCTCAAACTACCCTATGGATTGGCTTTACATTTTCAAAATTGATTTAATTTGTTTGAATGACATATTTCATTAAAAATATAGGACTTATGATTCCATAATGCAAGATTATAGAAATGCCTAAGAGGTGAAGAATTATGCTTATGGCCCACAAAGGGGAGAAGCAACCTCAGAATCTAAATCTAGGGAGCTTTGGCGAGGGTCGAAGGCACAACTTAAATCTAAAGTAAAAATGGGTATTTGGTTTGCCTCCACAAGAGAGGACAAACCACCCATTTGACTTACTTACACAGGGGGTGGCCAACTAACTCCTATGATTTTAAATTCATGTAGGCAAGTCATATGCTTATGCAAGATAGCTAGGCTATTATTTATTTAGAAAGAGACTAAGTCCTTAAACTAGATCCCTAAAGATACTAGATCATGTAAGGACATACTTTAAATGACATAAATCTAATACAATTCATATTTCAATTTATTTTTATTTTTGGACAATTATTTTGACTCAGGTTAATAGGGTTCATATGCCTAATGCATGAGAAATAAAGTTATTGGTGAAAATCAGCGAGAAGGGAGGAGGTGTGTTTCCACTATGGCTCTCAAAGGTCAAGCCAAGTTTCTCTGGCAAAGGTGAAGCCCTCCAATCAAGAGTGAAGCAAGATGTATTTGTGCATGATTTTATAAAATATATACTCATCCAGCTAAGGGGTTGCTAATTCTTTTATCTTGATTTTAAACCTAAGCTTTAGGTAAGGTTATGAGTTCTTTATTTTTAATTTTGAATTTTTAGATTTGGTATTTTTCCCTAAGAGCCTAATTCATATCCAGGCCATACATAAAGAAAGGAAGAAACTAGGAAAAATATGTCACTTAATGCATAAGCTAAATAAATCATCAATCAATTTATAAAGCTAAAAGCAAAAAGAATAAGAGGCCATTGTGGGTCACGCACCTCAAAAATATATTCATTGGGAGCTCTACCCTTATACAAACCCGAATTAAATTATAATTAAGTAAAGAATTAATTATTATGGGGGTCTGCAAGCTTCACTTCTTCTTTCTTCTTTTCTTCTTTCTTCTTTGGTTTCTTCTTTTGGATGGTTGGAAGGTGGATGCTCCAAAGGCTTCACATGGTGCATAAGATAGGATCTTAATCCCCATAACAATCATCTAAAATCCTAATTGCAAATTTTACATGAAAAGGAAAAGTAAATCTAGCTAACACCTGTAAAACAAAAGTTATCTAACCAAACCACCAAATCCTAAGCATGTATATTGGACTTATCACCCCACACATGGGTGACTGCATCCACCTAGCCTATTGGATTATGCTTAGGATTATAAGCACCTACAAGCAAAAGCATTTATATTTTTATTACAGCGCCTCTACAGAATATAAAGGTTAGACTAAGTTTGTCCTACCATTCATTTTGTGCACACACATCCTAACATCTAGCCTAAAATATATATCTCAAAATAAAAGCAAGCATCAAACCATGCACTGCCCTAACCTAAAGCTAAAAGTTGTGACTTAGCCTAATGTGTGTGCTTTAGAGGTTTACATGGTATGCTTAGCTATGGCTTTAAGTTAGAATTTTCTAAGTGTGAAGCATGTTCAACTTAGAGGAGAATTTCATTCAAGTGATTTAATTATTTTGGATTGATTTTATTTCATTTTTTTATTAAGTTCAAGTAAATCTTACAATTAATTACTAAGTTATAAAGACAAAAAAATAGAAGAAAACTTCTCTTTCCTTCCCTATCCTAAGTAATTTCTAAAGTAGATTCACATTTTAATTTAGTTTAGTGAATGTTTTGATTTAAGTATTTTAATTAATCCTAAGTTTAGATGAACTCTAAACAAACCCATTCAAAGAGAAAGGCATTTTAAGATTAAATAAATGAACTAAATTTACAAAACATACATCACTTCATTTATTTCCCAACATATATAACATGCATATGAATGAGTCCTAAGCATGTCTATACATACAAATGAGAATGTTTCACACACTTTATGATGCATGCTAAGTAATTCATTGAAGGAAATTTGGAAGTTTAAGATGCATGATTTTCATTAAGTAAAAAAGGAATTTTTTATCCAATTTTCACATGCACACATGAAAGTAAGAAATGCATAAGTGAGTACAACGCCATTGTTACCATGAGGTGTAAGGTACAAGACCTACGTAGGACTACTTAAAGCCGGTTGTTGAGACTAATATACCACTTTCCTTAAATACAAACATGTGTACAAAAAAAAAGAATGCAAAAAAAGGTATGCAAAAAATTGTATTAGTTGATTTGTTTTGTTTATGCAATTTATATGTGCAAGCATAGGTATCCTTTTTAAGTGATAGTATAGGAATGAATAGGATATGGAATTAGGCAAGTGTTAGGTTTTTTTTTTCAAATTAACCATACATCTTACCAAATCCTATTCAAAACTATACTAAAAGAAAAGAGAAGGAAAACCTACACTAAGCACATCTTTATTCCTTACTCACATGAAAGTTAATAATTAAATATAAGTAGCACACTTTCAGTTTTGATAATTGACTCATATGTTTTGAAAATAATTTGAATTTAATAGTGATAATAGCCACTCATATTCTTACTTTAGCCAACACATGCAAATTTGACATAAAGTAAACATTTTCATTTTGAATTTGAACTTTGAAAAGTATGGATGCATGAATCCACATGACATACATATTTAACATGTTGGGGAAAGAACTAAAGTAATTAAAGCATGTAAATACATTCACTTTAATTAAATCCTAAAGACAATCTTATGAAATAAGAAAGCTTAAAGTAAACCAAAGTTCATTCAATGTGATTTTTGTTTGATTTTGAATTTGATTGAATTTATAAAATGTTAGTTGAGTTTGTTATTCCTAACTCATTCCCACATGTGTTTGATATTTTTCTTTAATTTTTAGATGATTAGATTCATTTTATATTTTTGGTTAGGTTAGGGTATGAATTAAGCTAGTAAATTAACCCTTACCTACACCACCTTAGCATAGTTAAACAAGTAATTATGAGCCAATGAAATGACGTAAAACCTAATACACCTAGGAATAAAAGGTCTTAATGCAATTTGGCTCATGATTAATGGTTAATTAAACTAAGGGGTTTAACTTAAGTAATTTCAAAACACCCCTCACACATATGAGTTGAGTTTTGATTTTCTTAATTGAACTTAGTCTCTTGAACACCTAAGCATCTACCGAAAGTAGATTAATTAAGTTCTGGAAGTTTTTAGAATTTTTAGAAATTAATTAAGAGAGTGATTAATGAATTAACCCATAATTAAGAGAGGATTAAGGAAAGAAAAGGGGGTTTAGGGAATAGCTTAGGGGAAATACCACAAAATTATTCCCTAAGCCTCATATTTAATGGATCTAACCGTAATCAACTCCAATAAAAGATTAAAACACTAATCAAGCCCTTAATTATCTTTAATTATATTAAGGGAGTAATTAGAAAATGCATTTACAATTCCCCTAATTAAGCCTTTAATAAATCCCAAGAAAATTAGGGGTGGCAGAAGTCATCCCCCAAAACATACCCAAGAAGTTTGGGATTAATTAGAGGATTAATTGAGGGGCATTTAGCAAAATAAGATATCCATTAAAACCCAAAATCAAAGATAAATATAATTCAAAATCCATTAAAATTAATTTTATAATATTCTATATAGAATTATATTAACCTTATATTTTTATGATTTTTATTTAGGGAGATATAAATTTTTAGAGCTTAGAGGATTAATTAAAATTAATTAAAACCTTAATTAATCCCACACTTGACATGCGGTCGGCATGCTTTACAGCGTCCATTGAGGGGTTACTTAAACGTCGCATCACCATAGCGGCATGGCGGCGAGTCTCGGTTTGATCCTCGCCATTGGATCAAGGATCGAACGGCCAGGGATCACCCTGTGGTTTTAAAAGAGATAAATTGATTTATAAACATGGGCTTAATCTCAGCCGTCCATCCAAAACATGCGGATGGATGGTCGGGAATACCCCTGTTCTTCCCTAAGGATTAATGGAGATCATCCATGATCTAAGGGAAGATCCGTGCTTGATTGAGCTCTAATTAGGATAAAATTTTACCCACACCATCACAAAGCATAGAAGATTACATCCAATAGTGGAATTCTCATGCCATCACACTTTCTTTCACAAAGGACTAACACCTCCTAAGTCTAATGGTCAAAAAATTCCATACCTCACCGGAGGTGATCACTGGCACTTGAGTTTGATGAGGTAGCTTTGTCTAATGGAGATGAAGTCCTGTTAAAAGTTTGAAGCCATAAGGTTGCGTAGATCTTTCTATGGACCAAGCTCTCCTCCTCTCTTTTGCAGCTTTGATCGAATTCAACTCCTCCTTACTTTAGGAACTTGTGTGAATGATTGGGTGCACTCGACTTGGTCCCCTTAGGGAGTGTGCAAAGGCAATTGAAGCGAATTGGAGTATGGAGGAAGTTAGGAAATGAAAGGAGCTCCCCTATTTTCTAAAGAAGAAAATCGAGAATGCTTGAATCAATTACCTCCTAGGAAGCTTCAGAATGCTCTCTGATGGCTTCTAACACTCTCCAGCACTCAATCAATAATGAGGATGTTGAATTCAAATGAAATTAGGGGGAGTATATCTCCCCCTATGGCAATCGGACGGCCGAAGCTTGGGTTGCTATTTTGATCCAATTCACCATATGGAAAAGGTTGTTTGGGCTGTTTGAAGTCGGCACATGGTCAATTTGAGCTCTTGAGTGGATTAGTAACCTCGAATGTGCTTCAAATCGAGTGGAGGAAGGTTTTTGAATTGGCCAATTTGAGCTAGGGGATCAGCTTTGGCCTTGGGACCATTTGGGCTGACCCAAACCCATTGGGTTGGGAGCACCACTCTCTATAGGGTTCACTTGACCTATTAGGAAGGTATCAACTTGACATGAAGGCTGCTTGAACAAATTAACCATGGATTAGACCAAAATTTGTTCTATGGTCTAGGGGTAGAATGGTCATTTGGCTAATTTTTGAATTTGAATATGTTTGGTATGTTGAGAAAATGGGTTTATCCAAGTTTCATTGGATTTGGAGCTCATTTTATATGGTTTGGCTCATGTTGACCCATTTAGGTCAAAATGGGTCAAGTTGACCAATTGGTCAAATTGGGTCAAACCAAGGGCTAGGTCAAGTTTATATGACCATTTGAAATGTTTTGGTGGCTTTCGTTTGATTCAATTTGGTTTAGTTTTGAATTTGGCTCATATGACTTCATTTAGGTCAAATGGGTCAAGTTGACTAATTTGACCCATTTGACCTATTTGAGCTAGGTCATGGGTAGGTTAAGGTTTGGTTAGTCATATGAAGTGGATTGGTATCTTTGTTTCCAATCAATTTTGGTTAAGTTTGAATTTGGTTCAACATGACCCTTTAGATCAAGTTTTCAAAGTTAATTGGGCTAGGTTAGGTATAGTTGGTCAATTGAGACTTCGATCAAGTTCAACAAGTGATTTGGAATGAACTTGACCCATTGGTTTCAATTAATTTGGCTTAGATCAAGTTTTGACACATTTTGACTTTTCAGGTCAATTGGGTCAACTTGGGTCAAGTGATTAATTGGGCTAGGTTAGGCTCAAATGTTGACTTGGTCAAGTTTAAGCATAGGTCATGAATGAACTTAGATCAATGATTTCAATCAATTTATCCTATGGTGGATTTTGGCTATGTTGGGTTTCATTTTTGCTAAGTGTTGACTTGGTCAATCCTTAGGTTTGACTTGATTTGACCCAATTTGGTTGATTTATCATCCTAGGATGATTATTGATCAGGATGAGAGGCATAGGTGAATTTGATTCAATCCAATTTTGTTAGGATTAGTATTTGGCTCATATGGGTACTTTAGGTCACATTGGGTCAAGTGAGCCTAAGTGGGTCAAATGGCTTGGTCAAAGCTTGATTTGAGTTTGATTGAACTTGTATATGGACTTATGGTTGAAATGTAAATCTTTTAGCAAGTGATTTGAAGTCAAATGGGCTTTAATCCATTTGACAATTTCATATTCAAATGAAGAATATGAATGGATTTGGGGTTTGATTTTTTTACTTGGATTTTGATTTAGTGGATGAAGTTTACATTTATATTTGGATTCATGATTGTAGGTTTGATTGAATCATGAAAGAAAATCAAGAGTTTGGCTAGATTTGAAGTTGATTTGGCTAAGTTCAAATTTTGACTTGAAAGGCTTAGATTGAATTTTGAATGGATTTGATTTTGATTTTTGGAATTGGTTTGATTGATTTATATTTATATTTCATTTATATATGTGAATATAAATGAGCATATAAATGGATCATGAGAAAATTTCAAGGATTTGAAGTGATTTGATCATGATTTAGGTTAAGTCCATTAAAAGAGAATTTTAAAGGACTTAGGAAATTTTGGAGTAGGGATTTGAATTTTTGAATTTGATTTGATTGATTTGTAGCTATATTTCATTTATATATGTGAATATAAATGAAAATATAAATGAATTATGAGAAAATCCCATGAATTTGAATTGATTTCAACATGATTTAGGCTAAGTCCATTAAAAGGAATTTAAAGGACTTAGGAAAATTTATGAATTGATTTTGAATTTTGAGTTTAGTTTGATTGGTTTAAATGTATATTTCATTTATATATGTGAATATAAATGAGAATATAAATGAATTATGAAATAATTTCATGTGTTTGAATTAGTTTAGATCATGATTTTGGCTAAGTCCTTTAAAGGGGATTTAAAAGACTTAGGAAATTTTTGGACTTAGGAATTTCATTCATGGATTTCAATCAAATGGAGTTGATTGGAGTTTGGAGAAAATCAAATAAGATTGATTTGATGTTTGACTTGAAGGAAGGAATGTGAGAAATGGTTCAAACTAAGGGTAGGCAAATTTTCCAAACACCCGTATGGCATGACCTATTCCTATGGCTAACTCTTCTAAGTCACTAGGTCTAGGTTGAGTGTCCACCTAATCACTAGATGTGTCTTAAGACTAAGAGACTCTTAAAGCCTAAGAGAAATCCTATGCCTAAGGTGGAGTGGTTGAGAGCTCATTCTAAAAATGAGGTTAACACATCCAAAAGAAGGAACCAAAAAGGAAAGAAGAACGAAGAAATGAAAAATGAAGACCCCCATAACATGAATTACTTGCTTAATTGTAATTAATTCATTTATAATCTGGTTTGTATAAGGATAGAGCTCGACTACCCAATTTGTCTTCAAGTTTGTGTGGTGGAGCCCGACCATAATGGCCTTTTATTCTTTTGCGCTGATTTTATAAATTGATTGATGTTTATTTAACTTACGCATTAATATGGCATCTTTTCCTAGTTTCTTCTTTGCTTTGATGTATGGCCTAGATGATGATAGGCTCTTAGTAAAATAAATTTTCAACCATATGAATCAACTCAAAACTAAAAATAAATAACTCATAACCTCACCTAAAGCTTAGGCTATAAATCAAGATAAAAGAATTAGCAACCCCTTAGCTGGATGTTATCTTACTTTTATAACATCATGCATAAAAAGCATATTGTCCCACTCTTGATTGAAGGGCTTTCACCTTTTCCAAAGAACTTGGCTTGACCTGTGAGAGCTATGGTGGAAACACACCTCCTTATCTTGCTGATTTTGGCCTATAATCTAATTTCTCAAGCATTAGGCATATGAATCCTAAAGCCTGTGTCAAATTGATTGTCCAAAAATGAAAATAAAATATATAAAAAATTTGCATTATATTTAAGTCATTAAAATCATGCCTTACATAATATAGTCTCTTAGGGAGTGTGTTTAAGGACTTAGTCTCTTTTATAAATAAACAACAACATAGCTATCTTGAAAAAGCATTTGACTTTCCTACATATTTTAAAATTGTAGTAGGAGTTAGTTGGTGGCCACCCCTAGGCGGTTGTAAGCCCAACAGTCGAGTGGTTTATCCTCTCTTATGGAGGTAAACCAAATACCCACTTTCGTCTTAGATTTAGGTCGTGCTTTTGGCCCTCGCCAAAGCTCTATACATTTAAGTTCAGGGGTTGCAACTTTCCTTTGTGGGCTACGAGCATAAATCCTCACCTCTTATGCATTTCCATAATCTTGTACTATAGAATTGTAAGCCCTACATTTCGAATAAAAATTCAACTCAAACAAATTAATTCAATTTTAAAAATGTAAAGCCCTATTATAGGGTAGTTTGGGATGCTTACTAGGCTTCCTAATATCTTAAGCATCCCCTATTTATTTTCATTTGGCTTCGATAAGAACTCCCTCCTCTTGATCGATCCCACTTAACTTTCTAAAAACAAACCAATCAATTGATAGTACTACCTTTTCAAAATCTTTGGAGGCAATAATCATTTACCTTAATCGAGAGTATTCCTAAGGAATTATGTTCCTTATGATGTAATTACTTATGGGGGCTTGCCCCTGTAGGGAACTTAACAAACTCAATTTAAAATAAGCCCTACTTTACTTTTCTATGTAAAGTAGGAGAAGAATCTCTGGTACATTCTGAAGACCCATAGTCCTTAGGAGTCCTTATTGAGGTGATTAGATCCATTATAGGGTGGTGACTTTTATCTGTCAAGATAGTACACCTTTCCTCAATATCGTACCCGATTACTTTAATAAGAACATCTGTGGATCTGTGTGGTGTCCCAACAAGGTGTATTATGTATATTTCTATTTTCATTTATCCTCTTTTCCTAAAAAGGGATAGATGATGGCAGAAATATATATAATTTTCACCATAGTTTCTTTTCAATTTAGTACACATGGCTCCCAGCAAGTTTGTGTTCTCTTTCTTGACTGATCTTCACTTGGCCCTAAATCAAGCCAAGCTCACTTCACCCACTATGGCTCTGATTCAATTTGGTCATGGGCTTGAGGTTGTGAGAGTCACATGTGAGGGGATAGTCCTCACGATAGTCAGTAGGGAGAAGGTGGAGGGACAGACGCCACTTATTCATTTTGACATACCTTCTGACCTCGAGTTTCTTCCACTGAAGAGGAAGGCAGTAGAGGTCCCAAAGTAAGAGCAGTAGCTTCAGTACAGTCAACTTCTGTGGTAGCACTAGTAGTGTCAGTGGTTGCCCTATATGTTCCATCAGTTGTTCATTCGGTCGCCCGGACGAGGGCTGACACCTCCTCATTGGTTCCCTCAAAAGGGAAGGCTATCTTGGCCTCCAAGATAGTCTCCCCTACCTTCAAGGTAGGTTTCAGCTCTCACCTTGCTTGAATCACCCATACTCAGCCTCACAACAAAATCCAAAAGATCAAGCGACATCATGAGTGAGCAACTGCAGAGGCAGAGGTAGCATTCCATGTTGTAGATGAGGGTTCACCCCGGGAGGTTTCCCTCTTACTTAGTGGCAGTAGATTCCATCCCATCTTAAGTTCAGGGGGAGAGGAGGATTATAGGAGGATGGTAGCATCGCCTCCACCACCAGCATATTATGAGGTACCAGCTAGGGAGAGGAAGAGGCCCTGTGTTGGATTACGTTCAGTTATTCGCCAGATAAATAGAGCACATGGATGCTCGGAGTTCGGTGCATTGATCACCTTGAGGTCATTGATCCCTAGGAGCATCAGGGATTAGATACAAAGAGCCAAATATACAGAGGCCTGAGTGGTAGTGCAGGTAGATAGGGGAGAGAGGAGGAGGTATGCATGACCGGCAGCCTCTACTCTTGTGGATTTCGTTGGGTGCTACCGAAGTAAACCGATATAGTACTCATGGACAATGTTGGAGGAGAGTTCCTGGCTGTCTCTACCACACTACACTGCTTGTCGTTTGCCTTCACCAGTACATGTTCTAGCATCCCCTATGTTGACTAAGGCACAGAAGACAGCATCGGGGGAGAAGAAAGCCCCATTGGCTATTTGATTATGACTTTAGGGTCCCATTCCATCTACTCCACCCATTGATGTGAGGTCTGACTCTCCTTCTCGACCTTCTACTTCAACTATGGTGAAGAAGGAATGGTGACCCAAGAGCATTGTAATCATTCCACCACCTCCACTGTAGTTGGTAGTGGCAGCAATAGCAGAGGAGGAGGGAGACAGTTCTGCAGTTCCCATGATAGTAGATCCCCTTAGAGATATCATTCCACCGATAATAGGTAGTCATGAGTATATATCTTCTAGCAAGCATACTCCTCCCAAAGATAGCACTCCAGTGGCAGGCAGTGTTAGATACATTTCTATTAGTGAGCATAGTCCTACTACCTGTCAACAGTGAGTGTTTGTGCCAACACAGTTAAACCTTTTCTTGGATGACATTCTAGCATAGTATTTTGCGGATAAAAAATAGATTTCTAGGAGTGATTACTCCAATCAGGATGAGGGTAAGGTCAATTTTGACCCCGATGAGGATGATTTGTTGGAGGACTCGATCGAGGCCCACATGGTCGATACTAGGAGCTCCCTCCATAAAATCCATCCGAGTCAGGAAGGTACTGCAGTTGAAGGGGATGATGACGTCCATTTAACTCAACACCTCCTCCACTAGCTTAGATAGAGATATGATCATATTGCCAAGATGGGAAATAAAATTGAGGAGTTGATGGCAGTGGTTTCAACATTACAGAACTCAGCCCTAGTTTCATAGCCTTCTCCCATAGGAGCCGATAGAGTAGAGTTGGCACATACCTCAAATCATCATGGATGCACTCCTGTAGAGGAATACAGTGGTAGCTTGCATAGCAAGGTGGTGGATAGTACCTTCATGCATGAGAAGGATATCAAACACATGATGGAGGAACAGGTGAGAAAACTGCTAGCACAAACCCGAGGTGGCTCATCTATTCTAAAGGGTAGACCCTATCAGGAGTAATTTGATGTAATCCAATATCCTAAGGGTTTTGTGTCTCCTTCTTTCAAAATTATTGATGCTAGTAGGAACCCTCACCAACACATTGCACATTTCAGGGACAACTGCTACAACACCGGAGGTAGTGATGCCCTTCTTTTCAAATTATTTATTAGCAGTTTAATGAGTGTTTCATTTGACTGGTAATGGTTCGGTAAAGATATTTGCTGAGTTGGAGCACCTCTTCATCAAGAGATTTGCTAGAGCTCATCAAAGGGTTATTATAGGCGATCTTGTTGTAGCAATACAAGCCCCAATGAGTCCCTTGTTGATTACATTCTCAGGTGGTGAAACCTGAGTATGAAATGTAAACCATAGATGTTTAAATAGCACATCATAGAGATTACCCTGAAGAACATCTATGGCCCGGTTGCTTTCATGCTCAAGGGTTTTACAATTAAAACTTTAGAGAAATTAATCAACAAGGCGGCTAACCTACAAGAAGAAGCCAAATAGTTGCCTTTCAAGGACCAGTCAGCCAAGCCCAAACCTTAGAGGGTATTTGAAAAGATACTAGGGGTATTCACAATAGTTAAGAAGGGAAAGTAGCTATCTAGGGTTTAGTCAAATAGGCCTTGATCTCAGTATCCTCCTCTGCCACCTCCTCTACCACCACATTGGTCGTCATACTGACCACCTCAGTTGCCACAGCGGCCACCACCGCCACCTCCTCATCAGCAGCAATATTCTTACCCACCACCAGGTAGCTATTACTTGCCTACTCTTGTCGATAAATTAAATAAACCTTATTCATTTAAGAGGGAGGTATCAGGAAGATCTTTAAGAATCTCTTAAAGAAGCCTGATTTCTAGTTACTAAAACCTAAGAGGCCGGAGGAAGTGGGCAAGAGTCATGATCCAAGCTATTGCCCCTACCACCGCATGTTAAGCCATGTCTTAGAAGATTGCATTACATTTAAGGACTTACTTGAGCGTAGCTACAAGTCAGGTGTCATCATCATCCCCAAAGAATACTTGTTAGAACAACCTTCTAGTTATGTTATAATAATCATTGGGGATACATGCAATTCTCTTAAGACAAAGGAAGGTTGGAATATCTCCCTATCCCAAACCTCCAAGAAAATTATTTCTAAGATCAAAAAATTACCCTTGCAGTGCCTGAGGCAGCTCAAACCTCAAACTCCAAGGAAGGTTTGCAAGTTGCTAAGGATAACTTGAGGGAGGTAAGAGCCCAGCAGCAGCAACGACAACCTCCACTTGTCCGGGATAGCATAGTAGTGCAACCATCAACCAGTTTTGGCACTCCTTCCATAGTTGTAGCTATAGTTCCTCCAACTAGCTCTTCTTCTAGTAGCTGTATTGTATCAATGGAGGGGGTGTCAAATCCCTCACTCCTCTTACTTTACTTGATTTTTATTTTGTACCATCATCCAAATCTAAGAAATCAATGAAGAAAATTGATTCTACTTACATTTGTGTCACTTCTGATGATTTTTCTGAGTTTATTCCTATATATAGCTCTCCAAGTCTAATTAATAATAACTTTAGTTTCAATCACTCTTCTTCTTCTGATTTGAAAATGGATTATCCATTCCTGAATCACTTGGGTTCACCCATTGAGATTGATTTGGAGTCATCTGACTTTGATGATCCTATAGGAGAAGCTGTAGGTGAACCTGGTGAGTAGATAGAACTTTTCACTAAACCATCTCATGAAGCCACTGAAGTCAACCTTCATAGTGGAAAAGTTCTACCTCCTAGGGTAGCACCTCAGGATAAGGGTAAGAAAGTTATTGGTTCTAGCGATCAAGTAACCCCTCCACAAGATGCTCCGCCTATGAATATGCTTGTGGAGGACCAGCCCAAAGTTGACTACAATGTCTGATAAGCTAAGCATATATGATGCCCTTATCTTATCCAAAGAGATAAGGGAGTCATTGATCAAAGCACTTATAGATCCAAAAATATGCTTAGCTCAGCTGACCATTATTGGAGAGGAGGCATGTTATTCAAGAGAATCCTGTGGAGTTACATTCACTGATGAAGACCTTATTTTGGGGACAACCGATCACAACCGTCCCCTCTACATTATAGTGGATATTGGCAAATTCAAACTCTCTAGGGTTTTAGTTGATCGAGGTGCATCAGTAAATAATATAAGTCTAAAGACCCTTGCCTACCTGAGGATTGACATCTCTAAACTCTAAGGAGATTAGATGATGTTGAGAGGATTCAATGAGTAAGGCGAGAGGGCTTTAGGCTCTATAGTGTTGCTATTAGAGATAGATGACTAGAAGACAGAAGCCAAGTTCTACATAATTGATTCAGATACATCTTTCACTGCTTTGCTCGGTAGGCCTTGGATATATGAAAATAACACGATTCCATCCTCTTTACATCAATGCGTCAAATTCTGAAGATGTGGAATCGAGTATTATGTCAAAGGAGACTTAAAGCTATTTTTAGTTAAGGAGGTCGAGATATATGAGGATGTGGCCTACTATCTTTCTCAAAATTAGAAAGTATATTCTCGTGAACTTGGTCAATGTTCAAACACAAAAGAATAAAAGAATAAAAAGAAAAGAAAATAAAAATGAAAAAGAAAATGAAAATGCAAGTGAGCGAGAATCAGACACTGAGGAGGATGTAGAGCCAGATGTTGGATTACACCCACAGTTTATACCTCCATATGAACACATGGCTAGGATGACTCGACCCCCACTAGGTAGAGGAAGAGGCAAGTCCAAGGGCAGTTCCAAAGGTGGAATACCTCCTTACTGGTGGCCAACCAATAGGACATATATTTTAGCTCACAAGAGTACCCTCGCTATCCACATAAATTTAGAGTTCAGTTCGAATGATGAGTCTCATGTGGTTAGCATGCCAATTAACCCCTCTCAGTAGGTCTCTTTGGAGGTGACATTTGAGTCAAACAACGATGAAGACCAGGCCTCGAAGCAAAGCATGAATATATCCAAATCAGTATTATGTAGAACAGTTAACCAGAAGTTGGGAACTTTAGCTCTAACCCCCACTTTCTTCCTAGAAAGTTGAGAGTTTAGTAGTTAAGGAGGCCACCAAGTCATCCACAGATGTCAAGCAAAAAAGGTTTTTGTTGGGAGCATCATCCTCAAGTCAAGAAGTCGATGTAGAACTTGAGGATGATTCATATAAAGATTTAATACAATTACCTTTTAATTGGTATTCACCTTGTGTTCTTAACTTAGAGAAGAAGGGATTAATCCCACATACTTGGTCTGAACACAGGTCAGATTATTTTGAAAGGTTATAGGACAATGAAAGCAGATATTCTCAATCAAGACCAGAACTAGGATTCAGCACGGTGGGTCCAGTCGATGAAGATAACCATTTCTTAGTCATCACCAATCATTTGGAGTCTGATATGTTCTTTTCAAATCATGCTAACTCATATGAGGAGGTGTGCTTAGAAACTTCATATGAATCGAATGATCTCGAAGTCAAGGATGCACTGCCAGAATTTGAAGAAGAAATCAGATCAATCATTGATAAACTCAAAGAAATCAACTGTAGTGAAAATATATATATTCTTGCCTTCATCCATCCCTTTAAAAAGGATGAATGAAAATAAAAATATCACGCCTTTGTTGGGACACCATGTAGATCCACATATATTCTTATTAGGGTGATCAGGTGTGATATTGAGGAAAGGTGTACTATCTCGAAAGATAGAAGTCACTACCCTACAATGGATCTAATCACCTAAATAAGGACTCCTAAGGACTATGGGTCTTCAGAATGTAATGTACAAGAGATTCTTCACCTACTTTATAGAAAAAGTAAAGAAGGGTTTTTTTTAAATTGGGTTTGTTAAGTTCCCTATGGAGGCAAGCCCCTATAGTTAATTATATCCTAAAAAATAGGATTTCTTAAGAATACCCTCGATTAAGGTAAATGATCATTGTCTCCAAAGATTTCGAAGATAGGACTATCAATCGATTGGTTTATTTTTAGAAGATCAAGTGGGATCGATCAAGAGGAGGGAGTTCTTATTGAAGCCAAATGAAGATGAGTATGGGGTGCTTAGGATACTACGAAGCCTAATAAGCATCCTAAACTATTCTATGGTTGGGCTTTATATTTTTGAAGTTGAGGCGAATTAGTTATTTGAGTTGAATTTTTGTTAGAAATCTAGGGCTTACAATTCCATAATACAAGGTCATGAAAATTCCTAAGAGGCGAGGATTTATGCTTGTATCACGCAAAGGGGAGAAGCAACCTGAGAACCTGAATCTAGGGGGCCTTGGTGAGGGCCAAAGCATGACCTAAATCTAAGGTGAAAAAATTGGGTATTTGATTTACCTCCATAATAGAGGATAAACCACCTGACTGTTGGACTTACAACCGCTTAGGGGTGGCCGCCAACTAACTCCTCCTATGATTTTAAATACATGTAGGCAAGTCATATGCTTTTGCAAGATAGCTAAATTATTATTTATTTAGAAAGAGACTGTCCTTAAACACACTCCCTAAGAGACTAGATCATGTAGGACATGATTTAATGACTTAAATCTAATGCAAATTTTATTACATTTTATTTTTATTTTAGACTATTGATTTGACACAGGCTTGTAGGATTGATATGCTTAATGCATGAGAAATTAGATTATGGGCCAAAATCAGCGAGAAAGGAGGTGTGCTTTCACCATGGCTCTCAAAGGTCAAGCTAAGTTCTCTGGCATGGGTGGAAGCCCTCCAAATTAAGAGTGAAACATTATACTTTTTATGCATGATGTGAGAAAGAAAATACAACATCCAGCAAAGGGGTTGCTAATTCTTTCAACTTGATTTTTATAACCTAGGCTTTAAGTGAGGTTATGAGTTATTTAGTTTTTAGTTTTTAGTTGATTAATTGGATAGAAATTTTATTTTTCTAAGAGCCTAATCATCATCCAGGTCATACTTCAAAGCAAGGAAGAAACTAGAAAAACATGTCATCTTAATGAACAAGTTAAACAAACATCAAACAATTTATAAAGCTAGCGTAAAAAGAATAAGAGGCCTTTTGTGGTCGGGCTCCACCGTACAAACTCAAAAATAAATTAGGTAGCCGAGCTCTACCCTTATACAGCCCAAATTATAAATTAATAAATTACAATCAAGAAGGAATTCATGGTTATGGGGATCTTCATTCTTCATTTATTCATTTCTACTTTCTTCTTTCTTCTTTCTTCTTTCTTCTTTCTTCTTTTGGTTGGTTGGAATGTGGTTGCTCCAAAGACTTCACATGGTACATAATACATAGTCTTATAATCAATGTTCATCCTAATCCCCCATAACAATCATTCCAAATCCTAATTGCAAAATTACATGAAAATGGGAAAAAGTAAATCTAACTAAAACCTGCAAAATAAAGATTAGCTAAACAAACCATACAATCCCAAGCATGTATATGTATAAATTGGACATAGCACCCTACACATGAGTAACCAAGTCCACCTATCCTATTTTAGATTATGCTTAGGGGTATAAGCAACCTGCACAACAAAAAATATTTATATTTTTATCATAGTGCCCCTTAAGCATAATCCCCTACAAAAGATAATGGTTAGACTAAGATAGCCCTACCATTCAGTCTACGCACATACACCCTAACATCCAGACTAAAATAATACATCATAAAATAAAAACAAACATCAAACCTTGCACTGCCCTAACATAGGACTAGAAATGGTGACTTAGCCTAATGTGTGTACTTTTTAAGGTTTGTGTGGTATGTTTAGGTAGGCTTTAGGGTTTTTTTTTTTAGGTAGGCTTTAGGGTTGAAGTGTTCTAAGTATGAAAATGTTCAACTTAAGGGTGATTTTATTTAAGTGATTTAATTGATTTGGTTGATTTTATTTTGTGATTTGATTAGGTTTGAATGAACCTACAATTAATTACTAAGTGTTGTAAAGAGAGGAAAAGAGAAGAGAACTTCTCTTTCCTCCCTACCTTAAGTAATTTCTAAGGTGGATTCATTAATGATTTTTTGTTTAGTGAATATTTTATTATGTGTTTTAATTAACTCTAAGTTTAGAACAACTCTAAACAAACATATTCAAAGAGAAAGATATTTTAAGATTAAGTAAAGTGAATTACTATCACAAAACACACACCACCCCAACATGTGTAACATGCATATGGATGGACCCAAAGCATATATATACATGCAAATGGAAATGTTTAGCACACTTTAATGATGAATGCTAAGGGATGTTTCTCAAGAAAATTTGGATGCTTCGTGATGCATGATTTGGTTAAGTAGAAAAAGAGAGATTCTCTTATCCATTTTCATATGTACATTTACAAGTATGAAAGACATAAGTGAGTATGATGCATTATTTATGCCAAGGGTATAAGGTATAAGACCTACTTGGGGCTACTTAAAGTCTCGCAATCCCAGGATGTCCAGACTAATATAACACTTTTCCTAAATACATGTGCATGTACAAAAAGAAATGCATGGAAAAAGAGTCATTCAACAAGTTTATGTTTGTTTGATTTGGGTTTGATTGTTTAGTTTACATATGTGATGTGGAGTTCCTTCTTAAGTCATGACATAGGAGTGTATAGGAAAGGATTTAAGCAAGTGTTATGTCATTTTCAAATGGACTATACAGTTCATAAATCCTTTACAAACCTATGTTCAGTAAGAGAGGGAAATCACATAACACATTTCATATTATTCACATGCAAGTCTATAAGTACTTATAAATAGCATACCTTTCATTTATAATGTTTGACTTATAAATTTTAAAAATAATTTTGGGTTTAGTAGTGATAATAGCCATTCATATTCTTACTTTAGCCAAAACATGCAATTTGACATAAAGGAAACATTTCATTTTTTTTAATTTGAGTTTCTAAAAGACATGAATGCATGATTTTCATGTGACATACACATTTAACATGCTAAAAAAGAAATAAAGTGATGAAAGCATGTAAATTCATTCACCCTAATTAATTCCTAAAGATAATCTTATGGAATAAGATTATTTAAAGTGAATCAAAGTTGGTTTAAGGAAATTTTGATTTGGTTTTGAGTTTGATTTGAATTTTAAAAAATATGAGAAGGTTTGATGGTCCTAACCTATCTCCCACATGTGTATGTTATTTTAGTTTAACATTTAGAACCCTTAAGTGGATTTTATGTTTTACTTAGGTTAAGGTGTTCATTAAGTTCATTAATTACCCCTTACCTACACCACTTTAACATATTTAACCAAATAATTATGAGTCAATGCATGGCATAAAATCACAAGAAATTTAAATCAACAATACACCTATGAAATAAAGGGGCCTAATGCATTTGGCTCATAATTAATGATTAATTCAGCTAAAGGGTTTAATTTAAGTACTTTCATAATCCTTCCAACACATATGGGTTAGATATGATTTCCTTAAGCTACTTAGGTTATTGAACACCTAAGCATCCACCCAAGAAAGAAATGATTGAGTTCTGGAATTTTTTGAAAATTTTATCAAGTTAATTAAGTAGGTTATTAGTGGATTGGCCCTTAATTGATTTTAGATTAAGGAAGGAAAGGGGTTTATGGAATGACTTGGGGAAAATACCCCAAACCAATTCCATAAACCTCCTCTTCACTTAAACAAACTTTAATTAACTTAATCAAGAGATTAAACCACTATTCACATGCTTAAGTAAGATTAATTATATTAAGAGAGTGATTAAGGATTCATTAAATGATTTTCCTAATTAACTCATCAATAAATTCCAAAGAAATTAGGGAATGCAGAGGTCATCCCACTAAATATATCTGAGAAACTTGGAATCAATTAATAAATTAATTTGGGAGCAATTTGGGTTATTATGTTTTCAATAAAACCCTAATTAATAATAATTCATTATTCAAAATTAATTGGAAACAATTTTAATGAATTCGCCTCTAAATTATCTTCAAAATGCATTTTATTTTGTATTTTTTTATTTTTCTACATTTAGTTATGTAATTTTGAAGTTTCTATCATTAAGAATAAATTAAAATGCTAATTATATAACTAATCTTGTCGACGCCATGTGGACCGTTGACACAATGTGTGCTTTCCACATGGAGTGATGGGATTGGTTATTTAAGTTGTCACATCCAATACCACGTCAGCCTGTGGCGCTATGCGCTTTCTCCTCGACCATCCGATCAAAGATCGGATGATCGGGATTAAGCTCATAGTTCTTAAGGGATAAATTGAAGGATCCTATGCAGATTAATCTGGACCGTCCATCCAAAATATGCGAGATGGACGGTCCATGATCCATCATTGAGCTCGCTTGCAGGAGAGGGCAACTGTCCATCTCTTAGGGCTTGATCTGAGCTCGATTGAGCTCGGATTGAGCTCAAATTTAACCCACACCATCATCATGCAAGGAGATGAAGATTTAATGGTAAAATCCATATGAGGTGAAAGTTTCTTTTACAATAGACCAAGAACTCCTACACCTAAGCTTGATTTTGATCCATACCTCACCGGAGGCTATCAGCGGCACTGCCAACTATCGAGGTAGCTTTGTATAGTGGAGATGAAGCTCTATTAAAGATTTGAGGGCTTGAGGTTGAGTGAATCTTTCTATGGACCAAAGTGGGCTTCAACTACTTGCGACCTTGATTAAACTCTCCCTTCCCATGCCTTGTAAGCTTGGATGAAGACTTGCGTGAGCTCGATTGGGTCCCCTTAAGGTGCTTGAAGAAGGAATTGAGCTCTAGTGGAGAATTGAATGAGATTGAAATTGCCTTGAGCTCCCCTATTTTTGGCTTAAGGAAAACCAAAAATGGAGAATTCAAAGTAGCTTAGGAGACCTTGGGGAAGCTTGTGATTTCTTCCTCTGAGTTCTTATGCTTCAATCCAATGTCCCTCTGTGTTAATGAAAAGAAATTAGGGGGAGTATATCTCCCCCTAAAAGGATCAAACAGCCGAGCATGGCTTTGCCATTTTGATTAAATTGATCTTGGGGGTTGAGTTGGTTAGACTGTTTTGGACACCATGTAATTCGATTTGGCCAGAGGGAGGTAGTGGATAAGTTTCTATGTATTAATTGAGGTGGAGGAGTGATTCCCATGAGCTCATTTTGAGTGGGAGGGTCAGTTTTGGCCTTGGGTTGGGTTTGGCTGACCCAAACCCATTGGGTCATGTGCACCACACCCACTAGTGTCCACTTGGTCCACTAAGAGGCTCTCAAGTGGCCATGAAAAGGATATGACCAAATTCCAAGTGGAATTGGCCATAGGTTACCCCTTGACCTAGGGGTAAAATGGACATTTGGCTTTGATTTTACTTTGGTTAGATTTATAATAGTTTGAAATTAGGTTGGGCCAAATTTCAAAGAATTTGGAGTTGATTGGATGTCATTTGGCTCATGTTGACCCTTTTAGGTCAAAATGGGTCAGCTTGGGTCAAGTTGACCAATTGGTCAAATTGGGTCAAACCCCAATAGTTGGGTCAAGTTCATATGACTACTTGAAATGTATTGGCATCATTGGTTCGGTTCAATTTGGTTTATATTTAGTTTTGGTTCATTTGATTTTATTTAGGTCAAATTGATTAACAATTTATTGATTGAGTATTTGTTAATCATGGGTTGGTTTAGGTTTGGTTGGTCATTTGAAATATGTTGCAAGCTTTGGTTTCAATCAATTTTGATTTGATTTGATTTTGGCTCAATTTGGCCTTTTAGGTCAAGTTGGGTTCATGGTCAATTGGGCGAGGTTGGGTCAAGTTGGCCAATTAAGGCTTTGGTCAAGTTCAACAAGTGATTTAGAATGAATTTGACTTATTGGTTGCAATTAATTTGGCTTAGATCAAGGTTTGACACATTTTGACTTTTTAGGTCAAGTGGTCAATTGGGCTAGGTTAGGCTCAAATGATGACTTGGTCAAGTTCAAACATTAATCATGAATTGGTTTTGATCAATGGTCTCAATCAATTTGGCTTATGGTGGATTTTGGCTAGTTTAGATTTCCTTTTAGCTAAGTATTGACTTGGTCAACCCTTAGGTTTGACTTCGTTTGACCTAATTTGAGTAATTGATCATCTCATGATGATTGTTACTCATAATGTGAGGCTTAGGTGCGCTTAGTTCAATCCAATTTCGGTAGGATTAGAATTTGGCTCAAAACGGGTACTTTATGTCACTTTGGGTCAAATGAGCCTGAGTGGGTCATCTGGCTTGATCAAGGCTAGATTCAAGTTTGGTTGAACTCGTATACAGACTTATGATCTAAATATAAATCTATTTGCAAGTGATTTGAGGTCCAATGGATTTTGATTCATTTGATAATTTCAAGTTCAAAGGGTGAACATGAGTTTGACTTGGGTTTGATTTTTGAATTTAGTTTTGGATTGATGATTGAACTTTATGTTTATATTTGGTTTTATGATTGAAGGATTGATTGAATCATGAAGAAAAATCAAGGGTTTGGCTTGATTTGGATTTGATTTGGCTAAGTTCAAGAATTAGACTTGAAAGGCTTAGGTTGAATTTTGGTTGAATTTGGATTTGATTTTTGAATTTAGTTTTGATTTGATGATTGACGTTTGTGTTTATATTTGGATTCATGATTGAAGGATTGATTGAATCATGAAGAAAAATCAAGGGTTTGCCTTGATTTGAATTTGATTTGGCTAAGTTCAAGAATTTGACTTGAAAGGCTTAGGTTGAATTTTGGTTGAATTTGGATTTGAGTTTTGGGATTTATTTTTGATTTGATGATTGAAGTTTGTGTTTATATTTGGATTCATGATTGAAGGATTGATTGAAACATGAAGAAATATAAAGGGTTTGGCCTGATTTGAGTTTGATTTGGCTAAGTTCAAGAGTTTGACCTGAAGAAGCATAGGTAGGATTTTGGTTGAATTTGGATTTGAGTTTTGAATTTGGTTTTGGATATTTGAATTTATATTTCATTTATAATTATGAATATAAATGAGAATATAAATAGGTTATGAGAATATTTCTTGAATTTTAATTGATTTGGATTTGATTTAGGCTAAGTCCATAAGATGGAATCAAAGTGACTTAGGAAAGGTTTTAGAATTTAGAATTCAAAATTGGGTTTTCAATCATTTGGAATTGATTCATGATTTGAGAAAATCCAATGGAATTGATTTAAGATTTTAGAAAATCAATCAACTTGAAATTGACTTGAGTTTGAATTTGATTTGATTTGGAGTTTGATTTGAATTTGAGAAAATCAATTAAGTTGGAATTTATTTGAGATTTGATTTAGAATTGATTTGGGATTTTGAGTTGAATTAATTTGGAGTTTAACTTGAAAGGAGGATGTGAGGATTGGTTTAAGCTATAGGGTAGGAAAATTTTCTTAACACCCATAAAGCATAATCTATTCTTATGGTTAACTCTTCTAAGTCTCTAGGGTTATGTTGAGTGTCCACCTAATCACTAGAAGTGTCTTAAGACTAAGGGAACTCTGAATGTTTAAGAGAATTCTTATGTCTAAGATGGAGGGGTTGAGAGCTCATCCTAAAAATGATGTCAACATCAACTTTGGAACAAAAGAAGATCCACGCCCAACACATATCAATTCCTTATTGAATGAAGAAGAAACCAATGACTTAGTTAGGCTATTGACTGAGTTTAAGGACTGCTTTGCACGGAGTAATGAAAAAATATCTGGTTTATGTCCTGATGTAGCAATCCACAAACTAGCAATAGATCCCAATACTAACCCTATCAATCAAGCTCCTAGACGCATGTGATTAGACATTGAGCAGTAGCTCATTTCTGAAATCAAAAAATTGATTGATGTTGGCTTTATCAGGGAAGAAAAATATCCCACCTGGTTGGCTAGTGTCGTTTCAATTAAGAAAAAGAATGGCCAAATATGCATATGTGTCAATTTTAGGGATCTAAATAAGGCATGTCCTAAGGATGAATTTTCACTTCGTATACCAGAGTTGATAGTGGACATTGCCTCATCTCATGCAGTATTATCTTTCATTGATGGGTCATCTAGCTACAACCAAATTAAGATGGCCCCCGAAGATGAGTAAAATACTGCTTTTTGAACCCTGATCGAAATCTATTATTATAAAGTCAAACTTTTAGGCTTCAAAATGTTGGCGCTATGTATTAGCACACCATGACTCAGATCTTCAACGAACTCATTCATCATCAGGCTGAATGTTATGTTGATGAACTTATTGTTAAAAGTGAAGAAAAGGAAGACCATCTCTTCAACTTGAGAGTAGTTTTAGAATAGTTAAGACAATTTAACCTTAAAATGAATCCCCATAAGCGTGCATTTAAAGTAGTCTTAGGAAAATTCCTTGGGTTTGTTGTCTGGCACCATGGAATAGAAATCAACCCGGAGTAGATCAAGGCTATCTTAGAAATGCCAACCCCTAAAAGTCTAGCCCAACTCAGATCATTTCAAGGGTGGTTGGCATATCTAAGATGTTTTATTTCCAACCTGTCAGGAAGATGCCAGCCATTCTTAACACTTATCAAAAAGAATGCTAAGTTCAAGTGGGATGAGAAGTGTCAGCATGCTTTCGAAGAAATCAAGCACAACCTGATGATGCCGCCAATTCTAGTAGCCCCTATCCCGAGCAAGCCATTGATATTATATACCACTGCATTAGATGACTCTTATGGTGCTTTATTGGCTCAAACCAATGATGAAGGAAAAGAGAATGCACTCTACTATCTCAGTCATCATGTAATCCCTGTTGAGGCAAACTACCCACCTATTGAAAAGCACTACCTAGCTTTAATCTTTGCATCCCAAAAGCTACATTACATGCTTTCTCATAAGATGAATCTGATCTCTAGTATCAATCCACTATAATATCTCATGACACAGCCGACACTATCCGGACGGTTGGTGTGTTGGTCCATGATTTTATGTAGTTGATATCACTGCATTCCCCGCGATGAAAGGGCACTAGGGATTTCTTAGACCACCCACGATTCACTTAGTGATGACTTTCCCGATGAACAAATCATGAATTTAGGGGAAACTAGCATTCATCATTGGGAGATATATTTTGATGGTGTGACTTCCTTTTAAAAAGGAGAAGAATTGCAATATACTCTTCTGGGAATGGCAAAGGTAGGAATAGTTCTTCTAACTCTAGACTGCGATGTGATGAGATTCTCATATCATATATCCAATCCATGCACCAACAATGAAACCTAATATGAGGCTCTGATTGCCAGTCTGGAATTAGCCATTACACTATGCATCTAGAGCATCAACATCTTTGGAGATTCTTAATTAGTTATCAACCAAATTGTTGGGTTCTACAAAGTCTTGAAGTCTAAGCTCCATCATTACCACAAGTAGATCATGGAGTTGATGGCCCAAATCCTAGAGGTTACCATCAACAAGATTCCTCGAGGAGAAAACACAGTAGCGGATGCATTTGCCAAATTTTCCAAGGAGTTGGCATGTCTGTAAGATGATTCCATATCAATAAGAATCAAAAATAGACAAGTATTATCCTTTATTGACGCTGAACTCATCGAGAAACTCTCTCCTGAAGGGGAGGTTGTCGTTGCCAAAAATGATGACAAGTCAGATTGGAGGAAACTTTTTATGGATTATCTAAATACAGACAAACTACCTCAAGAGAAGTCATTAGCCCATCAGGGGAAGCAGAGAGCTCTCTCATATGCTCTCGTGGATGGCACCTTATACCGTCCTTTTGATCATATGGACATTATTGTTTGGATAAACACGAAGCCCATAAGATCATGATTGAGGTACATTCAGGTTTATGTGGAGCTCACCAATCTGATCCAAAAATGAAAGCTAAGATCAAGAGACTCGGATACTACTAGCCTTCGATGATCATAGATAGTATGGATATAGCTAGGAGATGCCCCTAATGTCAGGTACACGGTGTGGTCCTACATCGACCACCCAATATTTTACATCCTACATTGGCTTCATGGCCATTCGAGTGTTAGGGTACCGACATAGTGGGTTCAATTATTCCTCCTTCTTCCAAGGGTCATCGGTTCATTCTAGCTGCCACCGACAATTTTTCCAAGTGGGTGGAGGCGATCCCACTCAGAGAGGTCACAACTCAGCATGTGCTCCAATTTTTTAGAAACCATATCGTATATAGGTTCGAGATGCCTCGATGAATTATATCTAATAATGGTATTATGTTCAAGAGCACTAAAATCAATAGCTTTGCCTAGAGACACATCATAGATTGGAGATATTCCACCATCTATTATCCGAGGGAAAATGGCTTAGTAAAAGCCTTCAATAAAACTCTCATCCATATATTAAAGAAGATACTCAACAACTATAAGTGGTAGTGCATGAGCTGTTAGTTGAGGCCTTGTCGGCTTACAGCATAACATACAGGACTCCAACTCAATCTACCCCTTTCTCCATAGTATATGGGTATGAAGTAGTTCTACTATTAGAAGTCCAACTCCCATCATTAAGGATAGTTGTGGGTAGTAAAATAACAACTGAGCAGAATGCCAAGTTGTGGTTAGAAGAGCTCGAAAGTTTGGAGGAGAGATGCCTTCAGGCATGCTAAACCCTCGAGTTGTATAAAGCCAAAATAATTCAAGCTCATAACAAGTTGGTCCGTCCTAGAGCTTTTCAAGTAGGAGAGCTTGTTTTAGTTCTAACGAGACCAATTATTACATGTCGAAAGATGAAAGGCAAGTTTGAACCCACTTAGGAAGGCCCTTTGTCCATTGAAAAGGTTTACCAATGAGGATCTTATCATCTTATAAATTAAAAAGGAGAGAGCCCTATGCTTTCAATCAATGGGCTCTATCTGAAGAAATATTATCCATAAATCTTGTTTGAAAAATAATTATCAATAAAACTTCTTTTCATTTCAAATTCCATCTCTTCATATTGGTTATAAATATCTTTGCTTGCAAATCCGCCATGATGTGTTTAAGGTAGGTGTAAGGAAGCCAAGTGGCATCCTATCCTTTAGCAACACAACACCAACACAACCACAATACAACCACATATCTTCTTTTGATGTGGGAGCAAGCCCCCGGAAGTCACCATTATTTCATGTATAACTGTTACCCTATTAGTGTGTCACCTCAGTGGTTGCTTATTCAGAAAAATGTAAGTTTTCTATATTTCTTTTCTAATTTGACTGTTGCACACTAACGAGCACATTGTTAGCATGGTAGGCCTTACTGTGTAGTCGGTATGTTACCCTCATGTTAGCTTCATTCAAGATGATGTAAGTCTACTAAGTCTTCTTCGTGAACTGGCCATCGTGAACTAACTTTGTCAAGTTGATGATTAGGGTCCTTTCCTCCTGACTACTTCAAGTCTTGGCCAAGTCCTTCTTTGTGACTCCCTACTTGGTAGTCGCCCTTAGGTCAGGCTGTTAAACTATCAACGGGTTGCCCTAGCGGTTGGTCCTTATTTTTGAATATGCCAATCTGCTACACTTTCTTCTTGAGAACAGTCGTTACACACCGACGGGCAGCCCTAGGTTGGATAGCACCTGTTGAGCAGAAGATGAACTATCCTAGCAATTAGTTCTGCTTTAGGGAGATATAAGTCTACACATTTTCTTTCTACACTGATTGTTGCTCACTAACGGGCATCTTAGGTTGGTTGGTGTTTGCTATGCTGATGATGAACCACCCGGTGGATACACCACTCTTGGTAGATGCAAGGTTGTTACACTTTCTCCTTGATTTGGCCACCGAATACCTATAGGCTTTCTTTTACAGGGTTCTGGATAAAGCCCCCTAGCGGCACCTCCCCTGTAGGCACTCTATTTGGATCACGTCCTTAGCAACCCCATTTAAACACTATCCCAGTTACTCTTTGATTGGACAGTCCCCCTTTTCTAATAGCCACCCCTGTGGTTGGAGAATTTATCTTATTGATATGTAGATTCTCCTTGATGAAGTTTGAATAGGATATAAGCTCCTTCAGTGGTCCCTCACCAATAGTCGGACAACAAAACAAATATATATATATATATATATATATATATATATATATATATATATATATAAATATAAATATATATATATATATATCTTCTTATCTATTAGGAGGAAAACCCCGGTACACCTTTTCCTAAGCAGACATCCTATCTTTAGGGCAATGTTAGCAAAACTCCCTATATGAATCACCTGACTACTTTTGAGTTGAGATAAGTCCCCGGGTTGGCACTCTCTCAGTAGTCACCCTTAGGTCGGATTCAACTTATTGCACCACTAACGAGTCACCCTGACGGTTGTCCTTGCTTTGGAAGATGTAAGTCTATCACGCATTCTTTCCAGCAAGACTGTTACACACTAAAGGGCAGCCTTATATTAGGTTTGATTTATTGTGCTATCAATCGATCACCCTAGTGGTTCTCTGTTTAGGAAGTTGTACGTCTACAAGCTTTCTTCCTAACTTAACCATTACACACCAAATGGCATTCCTTAGGTTGGTTAGCTCTACCTCACGACCGGTAGACTACCCCTTTGGATTTCTAAATCTAAGATAGGACTAGGCTGATATTAACCCCTTCTTAGTGGATCCATTGCATACCAACATGGTCCATCTTAAAATTTAAATGAAATTAATTTTGACTATTATTTAGTTGATATGAGTCCACAGGGGCATTTGCTCAATAGTCGCCTTAGGTCGGGTTCGATTTGTTATGCTATCAACTAATCACCCAAGTGGTTCCTTGTTTAGGAGGATGTAAGTCTGCTAGCTTCCTTCTTGACTTGACCATTGCACACCGAAAGGCAACCCTTAGGTTGGATAGCTCTACCTAATGGTCGATAGACTATTTCTTTCGATTTGTAAATCTAAGATAGGCCGAGGTTGATATTAGCCCCTTCTTAGTGGATCCATTGCACACTGACAGGGACAATTTTATCAAATCCATCATCCTCCCTCCAAGGGAGTCCAAATTTAAACCCGCCTTATCCTCAGTGGATTTGAGCTCATATCTCTAACAGATGTTCCCTCAAAACCAAATCATATCTTCTCCCTAGTGGATCCCTCATAAAATCAAATCAAATTAAATCCCTATCCCTAGTAGGTAATCTGAACCTGCTTCCCTAGTGGAAGGTTTATGCACTCATCCCCAGCAGATCTTTTCTCCCCAAGTTATATCAAAATTAAACTTCTAACCTGCTTCCCTAGTGGAAGATTCACATGCTTGATCCCTCAGTAGATCCTTCCTTCCTCTCTTATGCCCTTGGCATAAGTTGAGTTGCATTGCACTAAGATCTTTATTCCTTCTATATCTTGGGTTTAGGAGTAGATCATCTCTGTTAGTGGTTGCAATCCTTTGGACGTTGTTGATCATCTCGATCAACACCAATACGTGCGGTGTGCTTAGTCAGCTACACCACACTTATTGGGCACCCTTTGTTGACCTCACTTTTGGAGTGAGCTCTCAACTTCCTCATCATAAATCTAGGACTCTTATAGACACTAGGAGCTCTTTAGTCTTATGACACTTATGGTGATTTTGTGAACACTTAACTTAAGTCTAGAGACTTGGAAGGGTTAACCATAAGAATAGGTTATGCCTTAGGGATTTAGGAAGACTTGCCTACCCTATAGCCTTAAACTCAATCCTTGCATCCTTCTTCCAAACCAAACCTCAAAATTAAATCCAAGATCATAAATCCAATCCCAAATCAAATAATTGAAACCCATGATTAAATTCAAATTCTAAATCCCTTCTTAAACCCTTTGATTTTATCTTATGGACTTAGCATTACCCAAATTCAAATCAACTACAATTCAATTAATTTTATCAAATATCAAATTCAATCTCAAATCAAATCCCAACCCAAATTTCAAATCCAATCCAACATCAAATGATTGAAACCCATGATTAAATTTAAATTCCAAACCCCTTCCTAAACCCTTTGATTTTATCTTATGGACTTAGCTTAACCCAAATTAAATCAACTACCCAATTGATTTTAAATATCAAATTCAATGTCAAATCAAATCCCAACCCAAATTCCAAATCCAATCCAACTTCAAATGATTGAAACCCATGATTAAATTCAAATTCTAAATCCCTTCCTAAGCCCTTTGATTTTATCTTATGGACTTAGTCTTAACTAAATTCAAATCAACCCCAATTCAATTGATCTTCTCAAATATCAAATCAATCAAAACCAAATCCCAAATTTCAAATCAAATCAACTCCAAATGATTGAAACCCATGATTAAATTCAAACTCTAAAATCACTGCCTAAGCCGTATGAACCACCTTGCCAAAAGCTCCTTCAAACCAAATCAAATTTGGTTGATTTCTTTATAAATAAATCATTCCTTCATTTATATTCACAAATATTAATGAAATCTAAATTCAAACCATTCAAGTTAAATCAAACTAAATCAAACCAAATCAAGACATTTCTTAAGCCATATGGACCCACCTCCATAAGTTTAACCAAATCCTGATTCAAATAAACCAAAACTCAGTTGATTTCCTTATAAATCAATCATTCCTTCATTTATATTCACAAATATAAATGATTCCCACCTCCCCAATGATCAAAAATAAATCAAACCAAATCAATTCTCTACTAAAGTCCTTTTGACCTACATCCCTCAACTTGGTCAAATTTGCTTTTGAATCACTCCAAACCCAAGTGATTTTCTCATGAATCATTTATATCTTCATTTATATTCACAAATATAAATAAAATTTCAATCCAAGTGGCCAAAACCCCCAACTCAAATCAAATTCTCAATTTTAGCCATTTTAGCCAAATTCTTGAACTTGGCTGAAAGATACCCAAATCAATTCAAAACTAATGGATTTCCTCATGATTCAATCATTCCTTCAATCATTGTTCCAAATATAAACATAAACTACAATTATCAAACCAAACCGAATTCAACCCAAATCAAGCCCATGTTCTTTTGACTTGAAATTATCATACGAACCAAAATCTATTTGACTCCAAACCAATTGCAACTGGATTTATATTTTCATCATGAATCTATATATGAGCTCAACTAAACTTAAAATGGGCCAAAACCTAACCAATTGACCCAGTTAGGTCCACTTGACCCAAAATAACCTAAAGACCCTTTTTGAGCCAAGTTCTAATCCAACTCAAATTGGATTGAACTAAGCCCTTTCAAACCTCATATCATGATCAATTATCATCCTAAGGTGATCAACTACCTTGAATTGGGTAAAACCAAGTCATCCTGGTCCTTTGACCAAGTCAACCTTTAGCCCAAATAAAACCTAAACTAGCTAAAACCAATCATATACCAAATTGATTGAAACCATTGACTCAAACCCACTCATGATCAATGTTTGAATATGACCAAACCATCAATTGAGGCAAACCAAGTCCAATTGGCCATTTGACCTAAGTTGACCCAAATTGGCCTAAAAAGTCAAAATGGGTCAAATCATAATTTGATAGAAATTTATTATAACCAATAGCTCAAGTTTATTCCAAATCACTTATTTAACTTGACCAAAGCCATGATTGAGCCCAATTTGACCAATTGGTCAACTTGACCCAATCTAGCCCAATTGACCTAAAGAGTCAAATTGGCCAAAATCCAAATTCATTCCAAATTAAACCAAACCAAAGCCTACAATTATTTTCAATTAAGCAATTGAACATGAACCAACACTTAACCCAACCCAAATTGGTCAAATTGGTCAACTTAGCTCATTTGACATATTTGAATCCAAATGAGCCACATCAAACCTAAGCCAAATTAATCAAAACCACTTGAACCAAAACTCTTCCAAACATCATTTGAACCTAACCTAAGTTTGGTTTGACCCAATTTGACCAATTGGTCAACTTAACCTAACCTAACCCAAATGAGTCTATTTTGACCATATGAAGCCAAATCACCCAAAACCAACCTATGGGACCCTAGGACCTAGCCTAACCCAACTCAAACCAGTCCTAACTCATTCCCAAACCATCCTAAATCCATAATTGGCTCCACCTAAGCTATGAGCCATCAGACAAACCTTCTTTCAATTGGATCTTCACATTAACAAGCAAAGTTGACTTCCCCATCACCATGGCAACACTCAAGTGAGGCTCCACCTGACCCACCTAGCTCACTTAACCCCCTTAAGTCAGCCAAGGACCAATGGGAGTTCAACTCTTCCTGATTCAAGCCAAAATCGAAAACTCATGGATTCAACCCAAGAGGTCACCAGCCCTTGGGTAGCCTCCCACAGCTCCCTCCACTCAAGTCGAGCCACGTGGAGTTGGACATGACCTTTACGGTGCCTTGACGGCTGCCTGCCGAGGAAACAAGCCAACTCATCCCATCCATCCTTCACATACGATTTTGTATACTCCCCCAATTCGAGTGGGAATGGACACGATTCGCATTATGAGAGTTCCCTAAGCCATTTTGAACTCCTCAGAGCCTTTCCAAGCATTCCTGAAGCCTCCCTCGATCCAATCTCTTTGATACGTGCTAAACTGAAATAAGGCAGCCTTCTTTCGATCAATACTCCCTCTCTACTCAAACAAACCTCAATTTCTTTTACCCACACCTTCACCATATCCAGTTGAAGCTAAATGAATTATTTCCCAAGCTTCCATACTATCGAAGATAGGAGTTCAACCAAGACCGATCTCCAAATAGGATGAGTTTGGTCGATCGAGCAATCCACCTCAAATCAAAGCTCGTGCTGCTCAACAGGGCTTCATTTTCACCAAATAAAGCTTCCTCAAACATTAGAATTGCTAGTCACAAGCGCCGGTAAGGTAATTTCCCAAAACTTAGCCTTGTATGGAAATTAGTTAGTCTTTTTCAAAGAGAAGTTACATTTGAACCCATCCTAGCATTGGATCCATGTGGATCCTTTGTGCGAAGGTGTGGGTTCAGTTTAGAGTGGATCCGAGCTCAGGTGAACTCGGATCGAGCGATCCATGGCAGACAGGCTCTATCATCCATCGCTCATAGGAGATAGATCATGAGTCGTCCATTTTGCATGATTGAAATGAACGGCAATGATTGGATCACACTTAGATCCTCTCTTTTCTCCCCTTTACCGCGGGATCTGATCGTGGCCATTCGATCTTAGATCGGACGGTCCACAAGAAAGCGCATCCGTCATAATTCGAGTTAACATGTTGACATGAAAACTTAAATACCCAATCCCATTGTGCCATGTGGAAAGAGCCCGTCGTGTCAATAGCCACGTGGCGTCGAAGGGATTAATGGTTAATTAGGGCCATTTTAATTAATTTTTAAGGCTGAATCTTTCTAAAATCATAACTAATCCTAGAAAAAACCATAAAAATACAAATGAGGGCTCATTTTAAAGATATTTTAGAGTAGAATCTATTATAATTATGATTAATTAAATTAGAATAGTAATTTTTTATTAATTATAGTTTAATTAAAAACATAATTAGCCTAATTACTCTCTGATTAGTTGTCCAATTAATTTCAAAATTTTTAGAGAAATTTAGGGGGAAGGCCTCTGCCTCCCTTATTTTTCTTGGAATTTATTGGATAGTTAATTAGGAAAATTAATAGATTAAGCCTTAATTACTCTCCAACCTTAATTAGTAATAATTAAGCAAATTAATAGCGGTTTAATTAATTAATTATGCTCATTATCCTCTGTTAATAGTGGAAGTCTTAGGAAAGTGGTTTGGATTCATTCTTTATAACAATTTCATTAAGCCTCTTCATTTGTTTCAAGTTAATTAAAAAGCTTAAATAATTAATTAGCCATTTAATTAACCAATCAAAATAAGAGGGAACCTAACTATTTCAAAGCCTAATTGAGTGTTTAAAATGACTTAGGGGTAGGATTGAGGCCTCTTCCTTGACCCCTTTCCCTAAGTTAATTTTATCATTCTAATCAAAACACAATCAAAGAATTTAATCAATTAATCAAAGGCTTAATGAAATTAATTTAAAATCCATTCATTTACAACCTAACTTTATTTAATCAATCTTGAGTAGCTATTTGGGTATTTAATAACCTAAAGAGAGAGCTAATGAAATTATGGTTAGCTCACATATGTGAGAAAACCATAAAAGTAGTTAAGTGAGATCCCTTAAACCTAATTTACTATTAATCATGAGCCACTTGTATTAAGCCCCTTTCATTTCTTAGGAGCATTACAAATTTACTTTTCATGTGATTGCATATCGTATTAGCTCATTATTAATTAGTTAATAAACTTAAGGTGATGTTAGTAAGGGTTAATTAATTGACTTAATTCATACCCTAACCTAATTAAAACATAAAATCAACCTAATTACTCTTCATTAAACTAAAATTAACTCACACATGGGGAATAGGATTAGGATTAACAAACCTCTTTCACATTTCTTAAATCAAATCAAGCATGAAAATGAAATGACATTAAAGAACTTTAGTTTGTTTTAAATAATCTTATTTAGTTTGATTATCCTTGGGGCTTAGTTGGATTTAATTAAATCACTTGCTTATGTTATTTTATTTCTTTCCAATCATGCTAAATATTATATGCCACTTGTACTCATGCATTCATGTCTTTTAAATTAATCAAATAAAAATGATTTCCTTTATGTCAAATAGCATGTGTTGATTTAAATTAAAAATATGTGTGGCTGGTATCACTATTAAATCTCAAATATATTTTCAAAAAGTTTACTAATGATTGAATATACATATATATTGTATATTTAGTTAGATATATGCATAGGAAATGCAAGTGAATGTAAATCTAGTGTATGAAATAAAGTCTCTTCCTTACATTCATGTGTTGATTTGCATAAGTAAGAATGTTAACGGTATATTAGTCTGGACATCCCAAGGACACATGGCTTTAAGTAGCCCTAAGGAGGTTCCTACCTTGTTCCCTTGGTGTAGAACAATGGCGACATACCTGCTTGATTTTGTTCTTATGCATTTGGATATTAGAATCTAGATAGAGCTTTAATTCATTTACACAAAATAAATTAATATAATCAAAATATAATTTTTGCATGACTTTCTATTCTTGTAGTTGTTTATACATCCACATGTATCTAAGGATAGTCGTATATTAGTCTGAACATTCCAGGGATGCGCGACTTTAAGTAGCCCCAAGAAGGTTCCTACCTCATTCCCTTTGTGCAGAACAAAGGCGACGTACTTGCTTAAAACTTTTATACATGTGGACGTATACTTAGCTAATGAAGGAAAACTCCTTTTTTCTATTAAAAAGATATGAATTCATACTTTGTTTATTTGGTTGAGTTTATTAGTCATGTGATTTAAGGTTCTTTCCTTATGCTTTTGCATAAGAATTTACATAAAGCTTTAAATTAATATGATAAAATCATTCAACCAAATGAAATGTCAATTCCAAACACATTTTCTCATATTCATCATTTAAGTGTGCTAAGATACAAATTACATGTATAGCTATGTTTAGGCTTTAATCATATGCATGATATACATGGTGGAAAGAAATGAACAAATGTGTGTTTTGTGATAGTAATTCATTCCAACTAACCTTAAGATGCCTTTCCTATTGAATGAGTTTATTTAAAGTGAACTTAAACTTCAGATTAATTAAAACATGTAATAAGCCATTCACTAAAGGGAATTGATTACTTAATTTGCTTTAGACGTGACTTAAGGTAGGGATAAAAGAGACTGATCATCTCTTTCTTTCTCTTCATAACATTTAGTAATTGTTAGGGCAAATGAACAAAAGAAAAGATTAAGTAAAATTTGCAAATTAATCAAACCATTTAAAGTGAAACCACCCCTCATAATTAAATGTCTTTCATGCTTAGGAAATCTTAACTCTAAAGCCTAGTTAGGACATACCACATAAGCCTTAACACACACATTAGATTAAGTCACTACTTCTAGCTTTATGTTAGGGTGGTGTATGATTTGATGCATGTTTTGTTTTGTGATGTAATATTGTAGACTGGATGTTATGGTGTATGTGCATAGGCTGGATGTTATGCTGTGGTTAACATAATCATGTTTTCTGTAGGAGATTATACTTAAAGGGTGCTTAAAATAAATATAAATATTTCATTGTGCAGGTTGTTTAACCCCTAAGCATAATCTACATTAGGACAGTGGGCTTGGTTACCCATATGCAGGGTGTTAAGTCCAAATTATTCATATAACTGCTTGGTTGTATGGTGCATTTAGCTAACACTTATTTTGCAGGTGTAGTTAGATTTACTTCTCCTATTTTTAATGTAATTTTGCATTACAAATTAGGATTAGCATTATGGGGGCTTAGGATAAACGTTGGTTACAAGACCAAGTCTTATGTACCATGTGATCCTATGGAGTTTGCCCAACCAAACGAAAGAAGGAAATGAAGAAATGGAGGGAGCATGAAGACTTGAAGACACCTCATAGCTCCTATTCATTTATTGTAATTAAATTGTAATTATTCTTTCATTATATCAGGTTGTATAAGAACTACCCATTTCTTTTTTTGGGTAGTAGTAATTGACGACCGCCTCTTATTCTTTTATGTAGCTTTTATAAAAATTATTCAAAATTTTGTTTAGCTTGTGCATTAGAAAAAGCATGTCTCTTCATAGTTTATTTATGATTGGTGATTATTGTATGGCCTTGATGTGATTAGGCTCTTAGGTAAAATTAACTTTTCTACCCTAATTAACAACTCATAATTAAATTTTCTAAAATAAACTCATAACTTCACATAAAGCCTAGGCATTAAATTAAGATAATAAAATATTTAACAATCCCTTAGCTGGATGTTGAATGCTTAATATCATGCATATCATTTTATTTTATTCTTGCTAAGAGAGGGTTTCCATCTTTGCTAGATAGTAAAATAGGCTTAACCTTTGAGAGCCTATGATGGAAAAACACCTCGTTCTCATTTGATTTAGGCCTTGACTTCATCATACATTTAGGCATAGAAAATCCTATAGCCTGTGTCAAAAATAAAGAGTCCAAAATCAAATAAATTTTGAAAATATTTGCAATAGGCTAAGTCATTATTCATATCACTCATGCTCTAGTCTCTTAAGGAGTATGTTTAAAGACTTTAATTTCTTTCTAAATAATAATAACCTAGCCATTTTATGAAATCATATGACATTACCACATGGTGGGAGGAGTTAGGCATTTTACTTTCATAGATTATAAGTCCAACAGTTGGGTGATTTACCCTCTCTTGTAGAGGTAAATAATATACCCACTTTTACCTTGGAGATAGGTTGTGCTTTGGCTCTCGCCAAAGCTCCCAAGATTTAGGATCTGAGATTGTTATTTTTCTCTAAAGCTACAAGCATAAATCCTCATCTCTCAGGCATTTCCACAATCTTATGTTGTGAAATTATAAGTCCTAGATTTTTAATAAGATTTCAACTCAAATATATAATTCTGTTCAATTTCAAACATATAAAGCCCAACCATAGGATAGTTTTGGGTTATCACTAGATTTTCTAGTATCATGATCATCCTCTACTTATCTCCTTTTGGCTTCGATAATAAGTCTTTCCTTTCAATCTATCCCATTTGATCTTCCAAATATAGCTAATTTATTGATAGTCCTACCTTTGAATTCTTTAGAGATAATAATTGCTTACTTTAATCGAGAGTATTCTTAAGGCATTCACCTTTCTTAGAATGTAATTAACTATGGGAGCTTGCCCCCATAGAGGACTTTAGAACTCAGCTTAAATAAACCCTACTTTATTCATTCATGTAAAGTAAAGAAAAAAATTTTGGTACATTTGAAGACCCATCATTCCTTAGGAGTCCTTATTAGGTGATTAGGTCCATCGAAGGGTAGTGATTTCTATCTTACAAGATAGTACACTATTCTTTGATGTCATACCCGATCACCTCAATAAGTACATCCTCAGATCTGCGTGGTATCCCCCCCCCCCCATATATACACACACATACACATGAACCAAAAATAAACACACATGTAGCTAGTATCACTATTAAATCTCAAATATATTTTTAAAAGTTTATTAATGAATGAATATACATATATATATATATATATATATATATATATATATATTGTAAGTTTAATTATATATATACATAGGAAATACAAATGAATATAAATCTAGTGAATGAAATAAAGTCTCTTCCTTACATTCATGTGTTGATTTGTATAAGTAAGAATGTTGGCAGGTATATTAGTCTGGACATTCTAGGGACGCCCGGCTTTAAGTAGCCCTAAGAAGGTTCCTACCTCGTTCCCTTGGTGTGAAACAATGGTGACGTAGCTTCTTGATTTCATTCTTATGCATTTGTATAATAGAATTTAGATATAGCTTTAATTCATTTACATAAAATAAATCAATTAAATTAAAATATAATTTTTACATTGCTTTCTATTCTTGTAGTTATTTACACATCCATATGTATCTAAGGATAGCGGGTATATTAGTCTAGACATCTCAGGGATTCACGGCTTTAAGTAACCCTAAGGAGGTTCCTACCTCGTTCTCTTGGTGCAGAACAATGGCGGTGTACTTGCTTAAAACTTTTATACATGTGAATGTGTACTTAGCTAATGAATGAAAACCCCTTTTTTCTATTAAAAAACATGCATTCATACTTTGTTTAATTGGTTGAGTTGATTAGTCATGTGATTTAAGGTTCTTTCCTTATGTTTTTGCATAAGAATTTAGATAGAGCTTTAAATTAATATGATAAAATCATTCATCCAAATGAAATATTAATTCCAAATACATTTACTCACATTCATCATTTTAAGTGTGTTAAGATATAAATTACATGTATAGCTATGCTTAGGATCTAATCATATGCATGATATACATGATGAAAAGAAATGAACAAACATGTCTTATATTATAGTAATTTATTCCAACTAATCTTAAGATGTCTTTCTTATTGAACGAGTTTATTTAAAGTGAACTTAAACTTTGGATTAATTAAAATATATAATAAGTCATTCACTAAATGGAATTGATTAACTAATTTGCTTTAGATGTGACTTAAGGTAGGGATAAAAGAGAGTGATCCATTCTAAAGTGAAACCACCCTTTATAATTAAATGTACTTAGAAAATATTAACTCTAAAGCCTAGTTAGGACATATCACACAAGCCTTAACACACACATTATATTATGTCACCATTTCTAGCTTTATGTTAGGGCGGTGTATGGTTTGGTGTATGCTTGTTTTGTGATGTACTGATGTAGACTGGATGTTAAGGTGTATGTCTCGTAGACTAGATGTTAGGCCCTGATTAGCCTAATCATATTTTTTACAGGAGATTATGCTTAAGGGGCACTTATAATAAATATAAATGCTCTCTTTTGCATGTTGCTTAACCTGTAAGCATAATCCTCATTAGGACAAGTGGACTTGGTTACCCATATGTAGGGTGCTAAGTCCAAATTATTCATGTAACTGCTTAGGTTGTATAGTGTGTTTAGCTAACACTTATTTTACAGGTGTGGTTAGATTTACTTTTTTATTCTTTTAATGTAATTTTGCATTAGAAGTTTGGTTAAGTGTTATGGGGGTTAAGGATGAACATTGGCCAGAAGGTTTAATCTTGGGGTGCCATGTGATGCCTAGAAGCCTACCAAATCAAATGGAGCAAATCAAATAAAAAAAATGGAGGGAGCATGAAGACTAGAAGATCCCCCACAACACTTATCATTTTGTAATTTGTAATTATTCATTTACATTATCGGGTTGTATAAGGGTAGAGCTCGGCTACCCACATTTTTTTTCAATTGAACGGCGATACCTGACTGCACCGGTTTGTTATTCTTTCATGTTGAGGTTATAAATTGTTTGATGATTTGTTTATATTGTACAATAGATATGACATGTATTTTCTTAGTTTCTTCATGTATGATGATTTAATGTGTGGCTTGGATCCATTTAAGCTCTTAGGAAAAAATAAATTTTTTACCCCAACTACAACCCATAATTAAGTTTTTTTTAAAAATAACTCATAACCTCACATAAAGCCTAGGACATAATCAAGATAATAAAATATTTAGTAACTCCTTAACTGAATGTTATATGCTTAACACCATGCATATCATCTTATTCCTCTCTTGAAAATGAAGGGTCTCCATCCATTGCACATCAAGGGAATGCTTGACCTATGAGGGCATTCCTTGGGGGTGGAGAACACCATCTTCTATCTGATTTGGCCCATAATCAACTTCATCATACATTTAGGCATATAAAATCCTATAGCTTGTGTCAAAAATAAAGAGTCAAAATCAAATAAAATTTGATAATATTTGCATTATACTAAGTCATTTTTCATACCACTCATGCTCTAGTATCTTAGGGCGGGGTTTAAGAACTTTAGTTTCTTTCTGAATAATAGCAACTTAGCCATCTTGCAAAATATATTACTTGACCACATGATTTTAAAACATAGGAGAAGTTAGCTGACTGTCACTCCAGATGGTTATAAGTCTAGTTGTTGAGTGATTTACTCTCTCTTATAGAGGTAAATAATATACCTACTTTTGTCTTACATATAAGTCGTGCTTTGGCCCTTACTGAAGCTCCCTAGATTTAGGATCTGAGATTGCTATTTTTCTTTGGGTCTACAAGCATAAATCCTCATCTCTTAGGCATTTTCACAATCTTATATTATGGATTATAAGTCCTAGATTTTTAATAAAATTTCAACTCAAATTCATAATTCTCCTCAATTTCAAACATATAAAGCCCAACCATAGGATAGTTTGAAATGCTCACTAGGCTTCCTAATATCATGAGCATCCCCTACTCATCTCCTTTTGGCTTCGATAATAAATCTCTCCTTTCGATCTATCCCATTTTAGTTTCCAAACATAACCAATTTATTGATAGTCCTATCTTTGAATTCTTCGGAGATAATAATTGTCTACTTTAATCGAGAGTATTCCTAAGGAACTCACCTTCCTTAGGATATAACTATGGGGGGTGCCCCCGAATGGGCACACCCAAGTGGGGGGTAAATTCCTGCACTTTTAAAAATTTCGTTAAACAAAAATGGAACCAAATCCTTAACATTTGATAAGAGAGAGACTTAATATTATAAAAACATAGAGAGCATACTAGTATAAAAATAAAAAATAAACAAAAGGAAAATGGGAATAAAGATTTATAATGGTTTGTCTAAATGGAGCTGCATCCACTCTTCAAATATCCTCCAAAAATCCACTATAACTTCTTTGGCCCAATAAGCCAAGGTGGAGATGTCTCTCTTCTTAACAAGTAATGGAGAAACTCTATACCCACTCCCCTTCTCTTTTAAGGTAAAAAGGATGCTACTCCCTCTCAAAAGTTAAAAAGAAAACTTCTTTCAAATGCAAAGCATACACAAGTTCTCACAAAAAAAAAAGTTAAAACACAAACAGATAAACATGATTAATGAGAAATAAACAACTAAAAACAAGTGCAACCTTACCAAAGAAATCCCTTAAGGGGAAAAGAAGAGAGAGAGCTCTCCACTTTTCTCCTAAGCAAAGCACTCGTTCCTTCTAAGTTTCACTTACAATTTTCACATTCAAGTTGTTCTAATTAGACTACTTCAAGAGGGTATTTATAGATAGGAAGCTAAAAAAAATTAAAAATTTTATTTTTCAAAAAAGTTGGTCCAATCATACTGTATGATCCAACATTGCACAACATGATTAGTTCCTTTTATTAGGGCTAAGAATTTTGGATGATATAATCATCCTAACAGTTGCTGCTATTCATACCGTATTATTAAGGATAGTATTGTACAAATAATACATTAAAAAATTTGTTCACTTTTTGTTCATCATATATGAACCAATTGTATAGTACAAAGAAATTAAGGAAAAAATTTCAAAAATTGAATCCCTCAAATTATGGATTAAAATCAAGTAATTAATAATTAAATTTGTATTATACAATTTATCAAATTAAGCCAAATTTATAATTAACCAACTTAATCCATGTCATTGAAAAAACTAACAAAAAATACATAATCATGTAGTTTGATCATGATCAAACAATATGATTAGTTCAAATCTAACAATTTTAAGAGTTAATTGATTTAAGTTGGCTCATGGGGTTAACAATGTCCCCATTTTGACCCTAATTTATGTCTCGAAAACTATGCAAAAAAGTGCAAAGATATGCAAAGATCCAAAAAAAAAAAAAACATTAATCTTCTCCCCTTTTTGATAAATCAAAAAGGATTGAATAAAAAATGAGCAAATCAAACACTAGTGGTATTTTGTGAATTTAAAGTTAAGCAGATTTTCTTAAAATAATCTTAACATACATACTTATAAAATAAGTAAATTTAGAAAACTTAATCAATGATAATAGTATATGTGTCATTAACTATTTTTTACTACTCCTACAACTTTTCTAGTTATATGCAACATTTCTATTATTGATACTTCATAAATTATGTAATGACATCAATCAATTTGCTAAATTTTCTAAACACATTTATAAAAAAATAAATTGTTTCCTAAATCTCGTTTGGATGAATAATGATTTTATTGAATCTTTCAAGCAGATAAATACCTGTTATGATGGGTCACTTAATGGAATAATAGGTAGCACAAAATTATTTTTTTGATACTTCCTGCTTTGAGATTTTTTTTTTGTTGATATTTTCCCACTTTAGGGATTTTTTGTATTCAACTTTTACTGCACTTTGTGCATCTCAATCTCACCATTATTGTTACTTAATTCATTCTATAATTGATAATATCACATGCATCCACACAAATATTTATACATAAGTTAACTTGTTGTAAAATATATAAAAAAAAGATATGATTTATACAAGAAAATTCATACTTAAACAGATATGTGCATCATTATAGAAAAATTTCAGGATATTTGGTTGAGTTAATGATTCATACTTTAGCTACACAATTTGCTAAAATCTAGTAAAAAATTTTAAAACAAAAAAATGCACCAACTTCAAATTCATAAAATAAGGTAGAAAATTGAGAAAAATACAAACTAGTAAAACAAAACATGATGAAAGTAACAACAACAACAACAACAACAAGCCTTTATCCCATGACGGCTACATGAATCCTTCTTTTCTGTTGTGTCATATTATGTGTCAAATTCTCATTTAATTATAATAAACATAGGTATTTTTTTATACATCTTAACCAAGTCTTTTTATGTCTACCTCTACCTTTCTTCACATAAGAAAAATCTAATACATCTACTCTCTTAATTGGGTTATTGGATGGTAGACGCTTTATGTGGCCAAATCATCTAAGGTGACTCTCGCTAATTTTATCTACCACTAGAGCTACTCCAACTTTTTCCCGAACATATTCATTTTGCATTTTATCTCTAACAGTAAAGCCACTCAACCACGTGAGCATTCTCATCTCTGTAACACTTAACTTTGTCTTTTGCTTCTCTTTTACTGGCCAACATTCTGCACCATAAATTATTGCAGGTCTTATCACTATCTTATAAAATTTTTCCTTAAGTCTAAGCAGTACTTTTCCATCACACAATAGACTAGATGTTGTCCTCCACTTCAACCATCCAACTTAAATTCTACTAATAACATCCCCATCTATTTTACCATCATTTTGAAAAATAGAGCCTAGATATCTGAAATCCTTACTCTTTTTAATGGCTTGATCACCCATTATCACACCACCACCACTAGAACTTGTACAACTAAAATTACACTCCATATATTCAGTTTTAGATATACTCACAACTAAAATTACACTCTATATATTCAGTTTTGGATCTACTCAAATGAAAATCTTTAGACTCTAAAGTTGACCTCCATAATTCAAGTTTCTCTAGGACTTTCTCTGGTCTTATCAACAAGAAGAATATTATCAGCAAAAAGCATACACTGAGGTACATCTTCCTATAAATGCCTAGTAAGAACATTCATAACTAAAGTAAAGATATAAGGGCTTTAAGTCGATTATTGATGTAATCAAACTAGAATACAAAAATATTTTGTCAATCCACTTATGTTTGGACACAAGTAATAGCTCTAGTGTAATATCTTTAATAACTTAAATATAACAAATATTAATTCCTTTCTTTTCTAGAACTCTCCAAAGGACTTGTCTTGGAACTTTATCAAAAGCTTTCTCTAATTCAACAAATATCATATGTAGATCCTTCTTACTTTCTCCATACTTCTCAATGGAATCTCTTAACAAATGTCTAGCATTCATAGTAGATCTACCTGACATGAAACTAAACTGATTTTGAGAAATTTTTGTATCACATCATAACCTATGCTCAATTACACTCTCCCATAATTTTAATTTATGACACATTAGCTTAATTCCTCTATAATTTGCACACTCTTGTGCATCACTTGTATTATTAAATATAAGAACTAGCAAACTCTTCTTCCACTCATCTGGCATCTTTTAGACTTTAAAAAAGTATTAAAAAGATTTATAAGCCAAGAAATTCCTTGATCTTCTAAACATTTCAACACTTCTAATTGAATATCATCAAGTCCTACTATTTTTCCACACTTTGTTTTCTATAAAGCTTCTCCAACTTCAAATTTACTAAGGCGACGATAAAAATAAAATTCTCTACTTTTGTTTAGGGTATTAAAATTATTAAAATCAATCATATTCCCGTAACCTTCATTAAAATGTTTATCAAAATAACACATCAACCTATTTTCAATATCATTTTCTAAGAAAAGCATTTTATGATTTTCATCCTTGATACACTTCACTTGAATTAGATCTTTACTTTTCCTCTCTTTGCTTGGCTAATTTATACATACATCTTTCACCTTCTTTGGTATTCATTCTATTATATAAATTATTAAAAGTTTAATTATTTTTATCATATAATACTTTTGTAGAATCTCTATAGGTTACTTTATATCTTTCTTAATTCTCTGAGTTGTTACATCTAAACTAAGTTTTATAATAATACTTCTTGTTTTTTATCTTTCTTGCACATTTTGACTCCACCACCAACTTTTTTTATTAGAAAAAACTTTTTCTTTTGATTCTCCAAGCACTTTTTTTTCAACTTGCTTAATTTCACGTGCTACTTTTTCTCATATAATATTAGCTTCCTTATGAACATCTATAATTTTAAGCTCTTGTAGCTTGCTCTTAAAAATATTTTTATTAGTGTTCTTTAAGTGCCCACATTAAATCCTAAGATAATAATTTGATTCATTTTTCATCTTTAAATCCTTCATCTTAAAATCTAAAAGTAACTGTCAATGCTAGGTACTTAAACTTTCACTCAGAATAACCTTATAATTTTTACAATCTAAATGATCTATTTTTCTTATTAGAAAATAATCAGTCTGTATTTTACTAGATCCATTCTTATGAGTAATAATGAACTTATATACTTTCTTAAATAAAGTATTAGCAACTACAAAATAATAAGCTTAAGCAAAATCTAATAAATTCTTACCTTCTTCATTAGTCTCTTTCATCCTTTAAATTTAAATACATGGTCTTTTGTATTGATCCTTCTAAATTATTTCAAAAATTTTTATTTAAACCTATAACCAAACCTACTTGAGGAGCATAAATATTTATAATATTAATAATCTTAATATCAATAATAATTTTTAAAGCTATAATTCTATCTCCAATATTCTTAATATTTATAATATTATCCTTCAAATTTTTATTTATAAACACACCTACACCATTTCTAATTGGACTCCTACCTGAACACTAAAGTTTAAAACTTAAATTATCAATCTCATTAGCCTTCTCCCCAACCCGTTTAGTTTCTTAAATACATAAAATGTGTATCTTCCTATGAACCATAATATCTATTAATTCTATTAATTTATCTATAATAGTATCTATATTATAAGTTTTTAACCTAATTCTAGTTTCATAAACTAACTTCTTTGCCCGCATCCATCCACAATGTGAGAACCCCTGCTTATTTAACACTGCACCCGGGCGCAGATACAATAGCCCTTGTACACTTTTCATGGTATTCAGGCTATACAATGAATCACTTCCAAGGGATGCCCTAGCATTAACATAATGTTTTAAAGGATTTATATCATGATTATTTATGCTAGATGTCAATTGTCTATCGCAACCCTCCACTTTTCACATCTGGGACTTACAAACTAGGCAAAGGCAATGTTTCATGTTGAAAGTAACTAATGCAACTAAAATTGTACAACATCAAGTATAAGGAAAAAAAGGTATGCTAGAAAGAGTACACTAGATGTTGAAAATGTAAAACAAACACAACGTGTAGTATAAAGAAAAAAACAATAACCTAAAACTCTAAAGGTCTCTCATTATACAGTGATAGTCAAAAGATGCCATGGAGAGCGTCAAATTGACTTGAAATCAAGCTCAATCCTCTAGACTTAGTCTTTGGTACTTCTCCCATTGAGCTCCCTTCTCTTCAATATGTTTGTTTATATTAAGCTCAAGTTGAGCAAAGTGCTCCATCTAAGGCTCTCCCTCTCTTATTGTCTCCTCATCTTATGCCTCTATTGCAGTTTAATTGGCCACCTCCTCTAATTATAAAAGGCGTGGAAAGAGTGATCTATAAAGTAAAAAAGAGTGTAGTCCAGTTCCTCATAATAGGTTAAGTTGTATTTAACCTTAAGTAGATAAGCAATATATGTTTTAAGGCCAAAATATACCTTTTTTAGATTTTGGGTTTTTTATGATAGTGTGATTTTTAATGTAACGAATCATAAGACTCGCAATATTGAACTATGTGTGTGCCATGCAAAAGTAAGTGACGATAAAGAGAAAATGTGTGATGTTGATAGGATCACCAACTTAGGAATGACATTATACCAAAAGAATGTGTTAGATAACATGAGCATTCAGTTCAATGCCACTAACTAGGGGTTGGGGTTAAAAGAGTGGTGAGTTTTTAATGATCATATTGGCAATAGACTAGTTGTAAGCGAGGTTGTTGCCTAAACTATGGACTGAAATATCAAAATTAAATACATGAAAGTATTCATGAAAATCAACATCATTAATAAATATTTTCCTTCCACAAACTCTATACTAGAGGATAGTACAGTCAAAATTTATGACAAAGTTTGCAAAAAATTCACAGAGCAACGCAAAGTGTAATGTTTTAGGTAGAGAAATTAGATATTTAAGAGATGTGCTGGCAAAGAGGTCAAAGATAAAGAAGAATATCTTATCTTATATAAGTGGCTTTAATTTGGTTATTCCATATTCTTTAAATTTCAAATATATAGCTACATTGTCTTCTAATCGGAACCTATCATCATGCCTACTACCATGTAGTCTCATGATAGCTATTGCACACAAAAAGGCTTAAGGAAGAATGTTAGAGTGAAGAAGAAAAAAAAAGAATATGTGAGAAAAAAATGAGAAAAGAGATCATTTTATATAACTCTGTTAAATCATACAATACAAAAAGGGGTTCATACAATACGATTCAGATCATCCCAATGGTCATCTAAACGGCTATATTGATTGACTCAATCATATAATACAATAGGGGAATCATATAGTATGATTAGAAAATAGTAATCTTCCCACCATTTAGAACAACGACTAGCTTGACTGGATCAATCATACCATTATAAACATATCATATAGTATGGTTTTGGATCATATAGTATAATTTGTTTTACGGTGAATCATGCCAACCAATTATGACGATCTAAACATCCAAATTATATAGTATGATTATAGCATTTTTATTTTTAACCCAAAAATGAAAATAAGTATGATCGAGGAAAAAATCAAAGAAAAAAATAAAGAAACAAAAATTAAAATTAAAATGAAACATAGAAAAGTAAAATAAGATAAGAACAAGTGCACAAACAATAAAAACACACATATAAAGGATACATAAAAGAGAGAGAAGCAAACTTTAAACTTGTTTTTAAAATTAGACCGGACCGACCGAAGCCATAGGGCCAATCCGGTTAACCTTAAAAACTCCTTTTACAATAAACCGATGGGAACAAGCATGAACCGCCGCCGGTTTGACAGGTCATCTGGCTCCTGGTTATATAAAACTGGCTAGTTCAAAATAATTTCGTTTAATTACTTTTAATTCTTTAATGAAATGATTAAAAAATTTTAAATAATAATCAAATATTTTTAAAATAAATTTAGTACATCTTAAAAGCTTTATTATTAATAATATAAATTTAGCTAAATTAATTTAAAATATAAATACCAAACCATCATGTCAAGCCACCACTTAGGTGGGTCCTACCTAAACTTTTCTTAGGAAGTTCTTTTCTTTTACATAAAGAGTGTAACACTAACTTTCTTTATGATGCCTTGACAAAAGGTTCTAGAAATATGTTGAAACTTAATTTGGACTATATCAATTGGACTATATCAATAAGGAATTAGACAAGAGAATTCAAATTTTTAATATTAAATGGGCTTTTAAATGTAAGAATAAAAAACAATATTATAATTTTTAACTTTATACTCTTATTATAATTTTTTATTATATAATTAAGTTATTTTAGGAATATAAGTTTATAATAATATTTTATAAATTTTTTACATATTATATATTTTATTATTATTTATATTTTATAATGTTTTAAAATATTTTTTTACATAATAAACTTTATATTTTTATTATAAATTATATTAATATTTATAAATCTATATAAAACTTTTTCTTAATTTTTAAATATATTTAATAAACATATAATTAGATATATAATAAATGTATAATTATATCAAATTTTAATTTGATTTTAAAATTTGTATTTATTAAAATATTGCATATATATATTTTTTATTTTATTTATGTTTATCATATATTTATATTATTACATCATTTAGATTATTTTTAATAATTTAAATAATTATTACATCATCCATTTTAACCTCGATAGAACAATTGCACATTGAACCTCTGCTTCTGGTTCTTTATCTGGTTTGGTTTTTAAAACTATGCATAATTCTATCACCCATAAGTGTGATATAAAAAAACAAAACCTATCAAAATTCAAGGCTTTTATGAAAATGTTCACTAATTGATTTTCTAAGTCGATGAATTGAATATCAACATCTCCTTTCAAACATGATCTCTAATGAAATGATGTTTGGTACATGAAGGTTGGATTAAATTTTTAGTTATGTAAATAGCATTAGTGTTATTACACAAAATAAGAATCATAACTACTTATAGACCAAGATCCAAGAGTTGTTGCTTCATCAATAAAAACTTAGTAATGCTGCTTCCAATAGAAATGCATACAAATTTAGCAGATTATAAGATAATAGAATTTTATTTTCTTCTAGACCAAGAAACTAGTGCATGCTAGGGCTCATGGGAGTGTTTATGCTTTTATATCCTTCCAAACCAAACCATTTGAACAACTCTTTCATGTACTTAGATTGATGACTTTTTATCTTGCTTAGTTTTGAATCCTAAGAAGTAAGTAAACTCATACATCATGCTTATCTCAAATTTTTTGCACACTACACTAAGAAAATCTTCACACAACACAAAATCAGTAAATCTGAAAAGTATATCATCAACATTCATTTAAATAATAAGAACATCAAAATTAGTTCTTTTGATGAACAAAGTAGTGTCAACAGATTATTAAACAAAAGAATTTTTCAAAAAAGAGCTAAGTCTATCATACCAAGCAAGAGACTCCTATTTCAAATCATACAAATCCTTTTTTTATTTATAAACAAAATTAGGGTATAACAAGCTTTCAATTTCTGTGGCTATTTAACAAACACATCTCCTTCTATAATACCATTTAAAAAGGCACTTTTAACTTCGATCTAAAATAATTTAAAACATTTATAACAAGCAAATGTAAGCAATAATTGAATAGCTTCTAAATGAGCAACATGTGCAAATGTTTTCTCAAAATCAATGCATTTTATTTGATTAAAGCCTTTAGCAACAAGCCTTCCTAGCATCAAATTCCAAGTCATTTAATTTATTTTTGAAAACCCGCTTTATTACAATCACACTTTGAGATGAGGGTCTAGGTACTAATTATTAACATTATTTTTAGCAAATTGATTCAATTCTTCCTACATTACTTCAGCCAAAATTCATCAAATATTACTTCTTCTACACTAGTATGCTCAATCATGGAAATGAAGGTGACTAATCTCTTCTCTAAGGCTATTTCTAGTCTTAACACTTGTGGATGAGTCTCCTATGATCAATTCACGAGGATGACTCGATGCATATCTACACTCTCAAAGTAATATCCCCCTATCTTCTTCATTTTCTTTCAAACCCAAATTCTCAATTTTAGATACAAAATCATCCTCATTTAAAGGCTCTCTAGAAGGGAAAAGAATAACATATTCATGAAAAAAAAAACATGTATTAATTCCACCAATAAAGTTCTCCTATTGAAGGTTCTATAAGCTTTTCTTATAAAAAAAAAGTAACTTAGAAAGATTTCCTCATCAGATTTAGAAGCAAACTTTGCTAAATTATTTTTCTTATTATTTAACACAAAGTATTTACATCTAAAAACATGCAAATGAGACAGATTCAAAGTCTTATATTTCAGAAGCTCATAACTAGTTTTATTCAACTTGGACTTGATATTTTCTCGATTCAACATATAGTAAGGGGTATTAATTGCCTTAGCCTCAAAGTATCTTGGAAGCTTATATTCACTAAGCATGGATTTAGCAACTTATGTGTTTTATTCTTCCATTATGCTACTTCATTCTTCTGTGGTTCCCTATAGGCTCAAAAATTATGCCATATTTTATTTTATTACAGAAAACTTCAAATTTATCTTTTAAAAATTCTCTACCATGATCATTATGAATAGATGCAATGTTACGACTAATTTTTCTTCGAATCTAAATAGTAAGGATCATAGATTCAGAACAAGATTCATTTTTTGTCTCAAAAATCTCACCCAAATAAATCTTATAAAATCATTAACAATAATAAATCTGTATGACTTTTCCTCAAAACTAGTGATTTTACAAGTCCAAACAAATTCATGTGAAGAATTTCTAATGGTTGTGAAGTGATTGTGTTTGATGTAGACTTAAATGAAGATTTAGTTTGCTAACCATACAACAAGCATCACACAAATGGATATTAAAAAAATTTAGTATATGTAGACCTCTACCTAAGTTAGCTCGTGTAATTTTTATAAGTGTGTGCATACTGGAGTGGCACAATCTCTTATGCCATAACTAAGACCCACCTAGTGTGGACTTCAAACAAACACCCAAAGAACAACCTAAGTTATTAAGATCAACTATGTAAATATTGTTAATCCAAACACCTTTTGAAATGATTTTACCATTTAAATTAAGCAAACATTTATCATTAAAAATTTTGTCATTGAAGTCCTTATGACATAACTTTTCAACGCTAAGTAAATTATATTTTAAACCATCAATAAGAAGAAAAAGAGATTTTTAATACCATCAATACCTGACCCAAGCACTTTAATGTTGTATTGTCTCCAGGAGTGACTTTTCCTTTACTTTTTAGTTCCAAAGAGATGAATTTGTTTTTGTCTCTAATCATATGTCTTGATCACCCATTGTCTAAGTATTACATGCCTCCACCATCCCTAGAGCAAAGGCATATCTACAAACCAAACTTAACTTAGTATTTTGGGAACCTAGACTTGCTAGGGTTTCTTACATTTTGAAATAAGAGAGCTATGAAAAGTTATTGGAATCCATGTAATGCTAGGTTTGAATGTGAATGATACATTCATAGATTATTAATGTGTCCAAACAACAAAAAAGTAGCAAATGTTAGGAAAAGAATGCTTGATCTTTTTAGTTTTGAATTTTCTTTTCTGATTAAAGGTGTTTTTTGTAATTTTTAATTTCCTTCTTTATATTTTTTATTTCCACAATTTATGAAAGCTAATTTTTTCAAATAAGTTATGTTCCTTTTCAGCTTTTTGAATCTTTAACTCTTTATTATCATTTTTATTTTTATTTTTTTGTTCTTCTAGAAGGTAGCTATGATTACTTTCGAAATAAGAAATTTTTTTCTTTAAGTCAAATATTTTATTTTCAAAGGTCTAAATGTAGTATGTAATTCCTCACAAAAATTTAAAAGTTTATCATAATAAAGATTACTTACATGTTCATCATCAAAATCATGAGAATCACTTTTTACTATCAAACTAAGGTTTGTGGCTTCTTCTATAATTTCTTCTTTAGAAAAGTCTGAGTCTAAGTTGATCTAGAATGCACATTGAGTCCTCATCTTGCCCTTCTTTGCATCTCCTTTTTCCTCTTTTATGTTTTTTTATTGGAGTTTTTGAGTAGAGGACATTCTCATTTGACATGACATAATTTTTACATTCATAGAAAATTAGATCAGTAACCTTTGAGAAGTTCTTGATTTTATCTTTATATTTCATTAATCAAATCTTTTCTTTTTTATCTTTTATGAAGATTTTGAAGTTTGTAGTTATAAGTGAAACTTCATCATCCTAAGTACTGGTATTATCCTCGCTACAATCAGAAGTATTAACTTTAAGGGCAATATTCTTCTCCTTTTTCCTATCACCTACATCAGTATTTTTTTGCAAAATTTTTTGTTCATAAGCAATAAGAGAGCCAAGCTAGTGATTAATAGAATAAATAGATAAATCTTTATATTTTAAGATAGTAGTAATCTTAGCATTCCAAAATTCAGGTAAGCAACATAAATTTTTATTAACTTTTTCAACATTAGTAAAATCTCTTCCTAAAGTCTGTAATGAAGGAATGATTTCTATGAAACTTGTATACATGTCTGAAATAAACTCATGAGGTGACATACAAAAAGTTTGTAATCATGCAAGGGTATGTTAATTTGAGATTGTTTAACCTTATTAGTCCCTTTATATGTATCACACAATTTTTCTAAATTGTTTTAACAGTTTTGTAAGTGGAAACGTGCATGTAATCTTTAGATTTTAAAGAACAAAAAAAAAACAATTTTTGTTTAAATATTTTAAGTTTACTTGGGTGAATTCTCTCTCTTCTAATGATCACTAATTAAAGGGCCTTTCCATTCATTTGATATTAACAATATCATGTAGAGGTGAATATCCAACTTTAATTATTCTCTACATTCAAAAATTGATTAATTGAATGAAAGTTAACTTATGAACTTCTAAAAAATTAAAAGGAACATTATCAATGAGAGGTAGTCGGTAATGGGTGCTATTTTTATTTTCTAGATGTGTCATTAATGAATTTGTTTGCAGTTGTTAGACTGTAAAACAAGCAACTTGCTCTAATACCACTTGTAAGAATTGGTACACCCAAGATGGGGCTAAATTGGTGTATTTTAAAAAATAAAATAAAATAAAAATGAAACTAAATCTTTAACTTTTAGCATGATATATATATATATATATATATATATATATATATATATATATATATATATATATATATATATATATATATATATATAAAGAGAGAGAGAGAGAGAGAGAGAGAGAGAGAGAGAGAGAGACTTAATATTATAAAGATTCTAACATAGAGAAAATAGCGATAAAAATGAAAAAGAAAGAAAAGAAAAAGAGGGCATAAAGATTTATAGTGGTTTGGCCCAAAGGACTTACATCTACTCTCTAAATCTCTTCCAAAATATCATTATCTCTCCTCTAACATAACAAGCCAATGTGGAGATACTTCTCTCTTTAATCGGTAATGAAGAAACCCTACAAAAGCTCCCCTTCTCTTGTGATATGAGTAATATATATAATCAATGGTATTCTAAATCAATTCTAGCATACTTAATTGAGAATTATAATCATTGTTTCATAAGACTCTTGAACAATCCTTTAATATATTCCTTTTTAAAAGGCACATTTTATTTTGCTTATCTTGAGATATTTTGGGATCCTTATTTGTTGTGTCTCTAGAGGTAAATTCCTTAGGTTCCCTTTTGAACTCAAATTAATTTATTTACTTTTGAATTTAATACATAACTTGAATCTAATTAGATGACAATTTATCCATAATTAAAAAAAAGAGAGGGATTTGATCGATAATATGTATAATTGACTTCGAGTGATTAGAGGTAACACCCTTAAGTTAGGCTTTATTTGGAGTTGCATGCTTTACTACATTTATTATTAAAATTACTCTCTCTTAATCACATTATTAATTATAATTTTCTAGGAGCTTTTATAAGGCAAAATTTTAGAAAGATTATTAGAAGGTTATTATCCAAATAGGCACTCACTATAAAAAAAGTGAAAAGATTATTAGCTTTTATAAGGCAAAATTTCAGAAAGACTATTAGTTGGATTTAGTGAAGGAGAGTGGGAGGGAAGACGAGGATTACCTTCGCGACGTCTCCCTTCTCTTTTTCGGGCAGCAGCGAAGTAGAGGAGGGTTTCGAAGGCCGAAATGTTGCCAATACCTTCCCTTTACTTATTTTTATTTTGATTTATTTTTAATTATTTTAAATTATTTAGATAATATTTCATTATAATTTAATAGATTAAATGTAATTAATATAGACTTACTATTTTATTACCGATTAATAGATTTTTAATTAATTGATATATTAAATTATGATAATTATATTTTAATTAATCTAAGTATGATTATTATTTTTATGTAAATAAACTACATAGAAATTATTTTTTCATTTACTTATTATATATTCTAAAGTATAGAACACATAGGAGAATTATGTATTTTGTTAATTATTTAAATAATATTTGAGAAGAATATGTTAATTACTATCATTTGCTATGTTTTTTTATTGTGTTTTTGTAACTTTCATTCGAGTATCTATTAGATATTTTTTATTATAATTTAAATTAATATTATTATCTATATTATTGTTATATTTTTATTTTCTTAGTTTATATTTTTTTTGACTTAATTGTTTAATTAGTTTTTTTATTTTATTTTGTGATAAAAATATAATAAAAATTACTTCTAAATATTTATTATTTAAATATTAAGTGAAATAACTAATTTAAATTTTGGTATATAACCAAATAATAGTATAGGATTTAATTATATTTAACTATCAACATATTAAATAATTTTTTTATTTAATTTTTACATAATTTATTAAATTCGGATTTATTAGATTTACTAAATTCTACCGGAGTGTGTGCAGCCTAACAGTCCCTTCCGATTTCTGAATGCTCATCATTCCTTCCTATGAGAGCTTGCGGCTCTCCATTGCCCGCTTGCCGCCTCTTCTTTCCTCTTGTCTGCCCACAAAATGCTCCAGCGATTATCCCGTCGCCGTCATGGACTCTCTCTACCTGCCCTAGGGTCTTTTTATGCGTCCCCGTCAGCAGAGAGCCCACTCAATCCTATCAGCAGCTGCGATGGCGGCTTCAATCTTACGCGGGGAATGTGGAGCATTACAAAGGCGAGGAAGAGGAGCGCCCAGTTCACTACGAGGTGGATGTAGTCTCGTGGCGAGAGCGCAGGATTAGGGCTAAAGTTCTCGTCCACGCAGATGTTGGCGCGGTGTGGAGGGTGCTCACTGATTATGAGCGGCTTGCCGATTTCATTCCAAATCTCATCTATAGGTAGGGCTACGTTTTTAAGGATCGTTTTTCAATCATTAGCTTTTGGTTTTTCTTTTCTGTTCGGCAAAAAAATTGTGGTCTTGTTGAGAACAAGCATTGGTTAATTTTGCCTCCTTCAAGTGCAGTGGAAGGATTCCTTGCCCAGATGGGGGCAGGATATGGCTGGAGCAGAGAGGCCTGCAAAGGGCTTTGTACTGGCACATTGAGGCTAGAGTGGTCTTGGATCTTCAGGAGTTCATTGAATTGGTATGTTCCTCATTGCAAGATAAGTTCTTGACAATGTTTTTTAAGTGGTGCATATTTGAAAAAGGAAGGTAAACAATTTCAAATATTTTCTTGAAAAAAAAAATAAATCACATAATCTATGGACATATATACTGTATCTTTGGTTATTGATTAGTAGATTTTTCTTTGAGGCTCTTATCTTGCAACAATCCAACCTATCCTTCTCGCTTCATCTTTACTGCTTACATGGAGAAGCAGGAGTTCTTTTCATGAACATAGCTGGCTTGAATGCTAAAGTGACTGTTTAATGTTTAATATGTTATATTTGTTTATTCTTGTTGTTGGTTGACGGGTAATGGTGCATACTATTAGCAAACTTTATTTTGAAAATTCTAGAGTTTCGGGTAGTTTCTCCTGCTACAACTGGCTTCTATATTCTCTTCTAACTATCTTTGTTATAGTACTTATAAAAGTAGGCTACCATGTTAAGTGAAATGCTTCCCTCAGGCTAATGGAAGGGAGCTGCAATTCACTATGGTTGATGGGGATTTTATGAAATTTGAAGGGAAATGGTCTGTCAAAACTGGCCCGAGGTAGGAGTCAGGAGGTACCTTCTTTTCAATAATGTTGATTTTAAGTATTTGATTTATAAACAAAGCCGAGATTTACTTTCCTTCTGCTTAATAGATAAGTACTATGTGTACATAACTAGCTTGTTTATAATTGTGAACTGCATGAAAGATTCCCAATCAGCTTATTTAGTAACAGATGTGATATTTAGTAGAATTTATTCAATTTTCTGTTTACATTTAAAACTTGTATTATTTGTTAAGGATTTTAAGAGTTTTTTTTGCAGCTTCTATCTTAACCTCTTCACTAATGTGTCCTAACTAGAAAAATGGGTGGACCTGATTGTATGGCTGAAATTCATAATTAATTATTAGTGGTCATATTCATGTGAACAAGTCTTCGAGTTTCCATGAAGGTTCCTTTTTACATGACGTTACCTTGGCCAACGAGAAAATTCTCTATGTTGCTGCAAAGTAAAAAACAAATAACACATAATAATCGTGTCTAAGTCGACGCCTTAATTCTTATTGTTGTTCTATTTTTTTTTTCTCATTTACTTTTTTTCTTGTTGAACACTTTCAGGCTCACACAAAGTTTGAATTTTTAGGCGCAGCTGTTTGTTTAAATCTTATGAGTTGACATTTCATGGTAGCTTCATTATTTTTCTAAATTTCTCTTTGAGTTTCAGCTACATCTTAGCCTTGCTGGTTTGATGCTGAGCCACTACATCATGGGCTATATTTTACCAAGGGGTGGATCTATTTTTGTTAACAATTTATTTTAAATACATACATCTTCTCTTCTAGCTTGTTTTATATGCTGCTGTTATTCCTACATTTCGAAGATTCTATTTCTTTCACTGCATACTAGCTTGTTATTTGTTGACTATTTTATGAACTTTTACTTCAATAATAACCTTCAATAATAACCTTTCCCTTTGTTCATATCAGGCATCAAATTATAATGGTAACATTTTACTCACAGGTCATCAACGGCAATTTTGGCATATGAAGTTAATGTGATACCAAGATTCAACTTCCCGGCCATATTTCTTGAGAGAATTATCAGATCCGATCTTCCAGTGAACCTTCGTGCTTTGGCCTGTAGGGCTGAAAAATGTATGGAAGATAGCCAAATGTCACCTTTGCCAGTAAATTTTGTAGGTTTAAGTCCTCCAACTACCATTTCTTCACGAACCATGAATTTTTCGGGTGATCTATGTGAAACTGATAGCCACAACTTAGAAGTCCTGAAGAAAACTTTTCCTCGTCATGCTTTAAGTTCTGTTCCTCCAAGTAACAATGAGTTTAACAGCAAATGTGGTGTGTTTGGACAAGTCTGTAGATTTGATAGGTCATGTATGGTAGATGAAGTGCATTTACGTAGATTTGATGGCCTATTGGTAAGCTTTGTAACCTGCATTATCAACTGATGAAATAAATTGCAGCAGGAAAAGCTTTATGTTTACATTTATCTGATTAGTTACTAATGCTGAAGGAAAATGGTGGTTCTCATCGTTGTGTAGTTGCTAGCATTACTGTCAAGGCACCAGTTCATGAAGTTTGGAAGGTTCTAACTTCCTATGAGACTCTACCGGAGTATGTAACTCTATGTTCTTCTTTTCCAACTTACTTATTTTTTTGTTGATAATATTTGATTATCAACCGTCAATTGTAAAATCACCCTAACTAAAGAACTTCATGGAGCTCTTTACTTATCGTTCTTACTGATTCCCTTTTGTTTCAGTTGATGATAAAAATATCCTGGAGCCTTATTGCATTGCATTCATACACACTAAAGGGACATCCTTGAAAGGCTTGGATGAATATGGATGTTATAGGCCTAAAATTGACTCATGCCATACTTAAAATTTACGAATGCCATATATATGTTTATTTGCAATAGTTGCAAAAGTTAAGACCTTTAGGATTATTATTATTTTATTATATGCATGCAAAGTAGCATGTACTTATAATGCTTCACTATATCCTGCAGGATTGTTCCAAATTTAGTTATCAGTAAGATTCTGCTGCGTGATAATAGCAAGGTTCGCATTCTTCAGGTACAGCAAATTTTGTTGAAATTTGATATATTATGAAATACCTATTGGGTGCCACAGTTAAGACACTTATCTATGATCCTCATGAAAATATGATTGTATTCTTGGAGCCTCCTCTATGTGAAGGATGCCAAACTTCCTTTATACCTTGAAGGAAGCCAAATTATTTTGCAATACAAGTTATCTTTTGTTCCCATGTTGTTGGATCTTCAATCAAAATTATAATTGCCAAACTATAGGTGGACTTTTTTTATTTTTTTGGAGAATTGAGGCCTTATGAACCCGTGACATGATGTTCTTTGCTTTCTTTTTTGTTTTAGAAGATAAAATATTATTAATTTCAATTTCATTTTGCTATGATTATCGACTGGTCTCTGTGTAAGATTTTTGTCTGAAATCTATAAATTATTTTCAATAGTTGCACATGTTACTATGTGAACCACGTTAATAAAGGTGGTATTCTTGTACAATATGTTGAAGCTCACAGAATCTTGATGCTAATCATGACTGTGCTTTTCATTAATTATAGAATCCCTTCTTCCGACCTCCACGCACAACCTGGTGCATTTATATTCATGATGAGCATGTGTGTACTCAGCAATGTGAGCACATAGAACAACAATTTTGTATTGGTACAAAAATTCAGTACTTATAATCAACGTCGTAAAAAAACTATGTGGACATTTGATCAAGAGATTAGTAAACTGCATGACATGAGGCAAGCTAAGAGGATTTGGAAGCTGAGAAGGGAATTTAGAGTATTCTAAATATTTTCAAGGATACCAAGCCAGGAGCATTGTTGTTGAGAGAAATTGAGGCTGAGTGGAAACTTAGAAAGGGTCTTCGGATGATGCCCAATAACCAAGAGCCATGTATGGCGGAAGATCATTGAAGGGCACTAGAGAGGGGTAATCTTTTTAAGTCAAAAAGATTGTTGATTGTGCAGTAATAATGTCAGCCTGAAGCTAACTGACCATGATTTTTGTGCCGCTTATTCATAATTCTGCAAAAAGAGAGCCGTGATTATATATATCAATTAAGGTGCCAAATTTGGCACCATACCATTATAAATGCTTACCTTTTTTGTAACCATCATACCTTATCTGTATAAATAGTGTTGTAGGAGGAAAAAAGGTTAGAGTACTCATCTTCTAGTAAGTTGCATCTTAGAGAGAGATCATTCCATAGATTCTTGGGAAACTTAGGCATTGGAAAACAGCGAGAGAGATTCTTGGAGTTAGGTATCCAAAGAGAGTGAATTTGAAGAAGCATTTTTTTCTCTTTTTATTTTGCCTTCTTCTCTTATTAATGAATTTTATGTTTTTGTTTATCTGAAAATAAAAATCTAACTTAATAACCTCATTGTTGATAGCTGCTAGATGTGACCATGGATCATCCTTACGGTATTCTATCAGTACTAACATATTAAACTGTTTGGTATTCAAGCACTAGGTTTGAAGAGAACCCTAGTACATAGTATTAACATAATGCTGCTACAAGAAGACAAGATAACCTTTCTTAACTCTAGTTACTTTAAGAAAAAGATAAAGGAAAGTTTAGATGTTGACTTCATAAGGAGAAACTTCCAATGACGTTGCCATTCAAGTTGCACTCGTTCAACAATAAATGGTTGTGATAGTAATGATATTGAACAAATAGATCTAGGTGGCTACTCTAGAACTAGACTATAGGGGAGATCAATCCTAGAGGAAGGTGTTATGGATACAATAACGAGAAATCATTGAATGTTTTAGCATTGGTTTTAAAAGCACGCTTCTTAAGCTTAGCGGTGCAAGGCACAGAGCCTGCACTACATTGCATAGTCTCATGGCAATTGTACGTGAAGCACACGGCTCACGCTGAAGTGCACTTTTGAGCGCTCTCATAGCACGAGACAAGGTTAATTCACACATAAATAGTGATTAGGGTTTGTTTGGAGTCACTCTGCCCTCATCATGCTCGTCTCTAATTGCTTTGCCCCTTGTCACTCTGCCCTCATCTAAATATTTCCAAAATGTGTTCTTCCTCACACTTTTTAAGGTATGTTTCTACCATTACTTTTTTTTCTATAAAATGCTTGTGTTTTATCATTGATTTTTGTACTTTTTTTATTTATGCTATTTTTCTTTTCATATTTAAAATGCTTCGTATACTCACCCTTGTCATTCCCATCATTTAAAGCATGATAAAACTTCTTTTTCTTCACGAGTTATTGTAAATGCTTCACATTTGACCATAAATCAGGCTTAGTAGCATGAGCAATCAATATTCTTTGTTATCGATCACTTTCAATGTTCCTCGATTCATTGATCCTTCCATCAACCTTGGGTAAAGTCTTATTGTATGGGCTTCTTTATTTCATTTTGATCTCATTTGCATGTTTGAGAGTAATATACCCTCAAATCTAATAATGACCATAAACCACCTTCCACGTGAATGGTTGGCTCATTTGCATCAACATCTTAAATTTTACCACAATTTTGATATTCTTCATGATGGACCCTTTGGGACACTTTAAAAGGTTTTATAAATCACTTGACCGAACAAAGGTAAACATAGTTCTCCACTAACATAGTTTTCTTTCGTGGTACTACATCTAAAACTCTCTTCGCCATCCTATTCTTTAGAAACTTGAAGATTACTCAAAACTAAACACTAGCTTGTGGTTATTTTATTTTGGTAATTGTATTTTTTTATTGTTATTTCTTCTCTCCACCATGGATGGGAGGATGGGACTTGGAATTTAGAGTTTGGTTGAATGATGTTGGGTTAGGATTGAATGATGTTGAAGTAATGAGATGTTAACATGATGTAATGAGTTACAATATTTGTAATTTTGTAGTAACTTTGATGTGATATGATGTGATGTCATGCCATGACTAACTTTGTGAGGTCAAATTTTGATATAAATGAAAATTAGGGGATTTTGATTATTATTTACTACTTAGTTCTACTTTTTTTTTGCACTAGTTTAAAATCATTATATTACAATATCTTTGGGAAGTTATTTGGATCTTAATCATGTTTTTTGTTATTTTAACATAATTTTATCATCCTATAAAAAGTGGAGACTAGTAATTTCATTTAGTTTTCACATTTTGTGAACTCAATTTGATAATCACAAACACACTTTGGAAAATATCAGCTAGTTTGTTTGAGTTTAGCGCAGGTAATCAAGCTATATATTATTGAATAATAAAGACATGAGGTTACTACGTATAAGCGTATAAGTGGAGAATTATGCTAATTTGTTATTTTCATATGTTCACGACATTGAACTTATTTGCCACAAATCACCTAAGCTCAAACTCAAGCTTTAAAATCTAAACTTAAGCATAATAATTTTGAGAAATAGTTTATATATTTTAAACAATTACATATATTTTAAAAATACTCTTTATGATATTCAGGACATCAAACAAAAGCTTATTTTCTAAAATAGTTTACTCTATGAATTTTTAACATTAATAAAATCTATTTTAAGCTTTATGGATCAACATTAATCCATTAACATATAATTGTAAAGTTAGTAGATTTCCTTAGTAGTTATGCAAATTTTCATAAAGTGGCCAAGCATTGAGATTTATAGATGTTATTTTGTGTTTCTCTGCTAATTTTTAGTGGGCCTCCACCAACTTAACGACTCTACTTAAGTGTTTAGTATTTTTGAGTTGTTCTTCCTTTATAATTTTTAAACTTTGTAGATATGTTTTGAGCTGCATTATAATGTCTATTATTCTTGGTGCTCTGTGATATATATTATGATTTTAAATGTAAAGAGAGTAGAAACTACAAGAAAATTCCTCATTTTGTTTTCCTTCAATCATCAAGAGCTTGAGTTCTAAATTCAAAGGTCGAAAAGTGCTTCAACATTTTATTATATACGAAACATCATAAAGTGTTATGTAAAACATTTTTTATAATTATGGTTTTTCTCAATTTTTTTTAATTAAGTCTTTTAGATGAGGTTTAAAGGGGTTCCTTAGTCCAAAATCAAGATGAAGTACTCTTCAATTGTGAAGTATGAAATGGTATAATGATTTCTTCATTAGTATGAGGATGAAAAGAGTGATTGGGTTAGTAGAATCCTAAGCATGTGCATGCTTAGACATAGGCATGGTCTTAGGTAGGCAGAACCGCATAACAATTTTACTTTGATTTGTGCATAATTTTTTATTGATTGTTTCTTGAAAATGTTTATATCCTAATTCATCATCCCTTTTTGTTATCATATGATTTTTCTTGTATGTATATCTTGTGATTGATTTACTAATGCTCTTGATTTTGTTCAAATTTGATGCATCTGGAGTTAAATTGTGATAACTAAATTGCAATTAATTGTTGATTTAGTATGGGTCATTTTTTCATTGATTTATTCATATTTGTTTGATCAATGAATTCTTGTTTGGAGATTTGCATCTAAATTAGACAAGTTTTGTTGTATGGAATGATCTTTAATTTGTGAATCCCAAGTTTCCTTATGTGGTCTATATATTGCTTTATTCTAGTTGCATAATGATGCCCTAATTTCTTTCTTGAGAAATTATGCACATGCTACTGAAATCATCTTTATATACAGAGCTAATTTAAGTTTTAAAATAAATTATTACATCCATCTATTTGTGCATGCTATGATGAAGCTATTTAAAATTTAATGAATGTAAAATTATGCGTTGGAGTTTTATTGTGCTCTTCAAGATTTAGTGGCATTATTGTAAATGCGGGTAATTAAGTGTTATTTTTGTGAATAGACATTATTTGAATGTTAGGAAATTGGCCTTCTTTTTATTTTTTGTATCAGGAAGGAACTGTGGGGTATTCTTATCAGAATTGTAGTTTTTCTTGCTTGATAGATTCGTCTTAAAACAGTGGCATACTTTTTTTTTTCTTTCTTCCCAATTCTGCATCAAGTATTTTAACGAGTGAATTAATTTTGTATGTGCCTCTTTCCAGGAAGGTTGCAAAGGCCTCCTTTATATGGTTCTCCATGCACGTGTTGTTCTGGATTTGCATGAAAAGCATGAGGAGGAGATCAGTTTTGAGCAAGTTGAAGGAGATTTTGATTCATTCCAAGGAAAATGGCTATTGGAACAGCTTGGGGACCAGCACACTTTGCTTAAGTACAGTGTAGAGTCAAAAATGTACAATGATAATTTTCTGTCAGAGGCCATTGTGGAAGAGGTGTTTATGATTATACTTTCTTCGCAACCAGTTAATACTTAGGTTTATTGTGCATTTATTAGTATGAATAAGATGGATAAAAAAGCATATGCTTCACCCCCATTTTCAGTCTAAAAATTGAATGTTTTCTCTAAGGGAATAGAAGAATAGTTCACTTAATGAACTATTTGTACATACTAATAATACAAAAGGGCAACAATGTCAAAGTTCATTAACAAAGTGAAAAAAATACAACCACATTATGGCATTGGAACAAGCGCAAGAAAACTGGCTTCCAACACTCGCTGTAATCAGCAGATCTGTCAACTGGGAAATTGAAAAAATAATTTTAAGGTGTACAAATTGGGAAATTGAAGAGGAGAAGAGAAAGGATAGAGGGAAGAGAAAAGATTTGGAGAACTAGGATAACTTGTCCTATTGGTGATCCCCATTCCCGAATAGGGTCATTGAGGCCACAAGAAGACAAGCAATGGCAGTTTAAGGGATATGGAAATTAGAAAAAACAAGCTTTTCTGTGTCTGTTAATATACTAAACTTGTTTATAATTAGTGATCAATATTTTTCTAAGAAGCAATTATAACAATTCCATTTATATCTTTTTAGGTCTATTTTGTTTTTTCGCCACATCAAAGAGGTTCAACTGCTAGTAACTCTTGTATTATAGAAGTTATAAAGTCTATTTCTCCTTGTACAATGATTGAATGGAAATTTTTCTGCATTAATAGTCATTATTTTAGGTGAAATATCTTGTAAATCTTCTGGCTCCTTCTGGTTCTATGCAAGTACGCTTCATGGTTTATTGTCCTGATGACAATTAATAGTTGTGCTAACTATTATTTTCATCCATGTATAGAAAACTATGTGACATAGAGATTATTTGCTTAGGCTCCTTTATAGAATTACTGGTAATTACTTTCTCAAGGAGTTTAAACGGTGTTCTGGAGAGATGCATTTAGTCCTAAGGTTACCTTGGTCATAGCTGATGCCCTTTTCTGCTAACAGCTAGAATTTGAATGCTAACTTGTCCGGTGGCTCTTGTCATAATTTGCTTTTTTCAGGGTTAATTTATTTTATGATCCTCGGTGTTTGGTATCAAGCAAGGAGGATTGACAAAATATTTTTCTATTTCAGTTGGATTACATCAAGGATCAACTTTAAACCGTTATCCTTTTGCTTTAGTTATGGATGTTTTCACTAGGCATTTACAGGAAGATGTACCTTGGTGTATGCTTTTTGCTGATGGCATTCTTCTTGTTGATAAGACTAGAGAGGGAGTCCAAGAGAAACTTGAATTATGGAGGTCAACCTTAGAGTCTAAAAGTTTTCGTTTAAGTAGATCTAAAACTGAATATATGGAGTGTAATTTTAATTGTAGAAGTTCTAGTGGTAGTGTTGTGATATTGGGTAAACAAGTCATTAAGAAGAGTGAGCGATTCAGATATCTAGGTTCTATTGTTCAAAATGATGGTGCAATAGATGGAGATGTTTTTAGTAGAATTCAAGTTGAATGGTTGAAGTGGAGGAATGCATCTGGCCGATTGTGTGATAGAAAAGAACCGTTTAACCTTAAGGGAAAATTTTATAAGATGGTAAGACCTGTAATGATTTATGGTGCAGAATGTTAGCCAATAAAAGAGAACTATAAGACTAAGTTAAGTATTGCATAGATGAGGATGCTCAGGTGGATGAGTGGCTTTACTCTTAGAGATAAAATGCGAAATGAGTATGTTTAGGAAAAGTTGGAGTGGCTCTAGTGGCAGATAAGATTAGAGAGAGTCGCCTTAGATGATTTGGCCACATAAAACGTCGGCCGTCTGATGACCCGGTTAGGAGAGTAGATGCATTAGATTTCTTAAAGAAAGAGAGGTAGACATAAAAAGTTGGTTAAGATGTATAAAAAATGACCTTAGTATACTTGAATTAAATGAGAATTTGACACATAATAGGACACAATGGAGAAGGATTCATGTAGCCGACCCCACAGTGGGATAAAGGCTTGTTGTTGATGGTGGTGATGGTGGTGGTGTTTGGTTTCAAGCAAAAAATAGTGGCAAAAAAACTGTAGGCCTCATTTATGCAGTTGATGTCAGCTGACACTATGCTTTTTATTTTATTTTATTATTATTATTATTTTTTGATATGAGCCTTTCTGTCTCTCTGTTTAAGTCTTCCTGCAATGTGTGAGTTGGAAGTGTCTCTTCGTCAAGAATGAAAGCAAGTCTCTAGTGGCATTAGCAATGTCCGGAAAACTACCCATGGTCTTCATCATCTTCTTGTGTATGAGATCCTTTGTACGGCAGAAAAAAGCTTGAAAACTTTGAAGATGTTTAAGATCCTTTCATGTGGATATCAGTAAATTTGTTACCATTTTTGGGAAAATTTTCAGAAACGTTAGTCGTGTATTTTTCTTACACAACATGGCACACATTTAATACTGATCTAGCTATTTTGGTTACGCTAGACCAGTGACTTTTAAGAAAAATACCATTTTTAATAATTTTCGTGACTGTATTTCAAGATGTGTTTCTGGAAATGAAGACCAGATTCTGCTTATCTTCTTTGAGATTTTCACAAATTCTTAGTGTGTCTGCTTTTAATTTCAGGTAGTATATGAAGACCTTCCATCAAACTTATGTGCTATACGTGATTTTGTTGAAAATAGAGTACCTGCAATGACTGATCCGCCATGTAAGGCAATGCTCCCAGCTAAGGATGATCTGTATGTGCCTGAAAATAAGCTGAATGAGAATATTTCTAGCATAAGCTCTTTTAATACATTGAAGCGCAGGCCTAAGGTTCCAGGCTTGCAGAAGGATTTAGGTATCCTCAAAGCTGAAATTGTTAGATTTATATCAAAATATGGTCAAGAAGGTTTTATGCCCATGAGAAAACAGCTTCGCTTGCATGGAAGGGTGGATATAGAGAAAGCAGTCAGTCGATTGGGTGGATTTAGCATGGTTGCGAGTTTGATGAACCTTTCCCTTGCTTACAAACATAGGAAACCAAAAGGCTACTGGGATTGCCTTCAAAATCTGCAAGAAGAGGTAAATTAAAACTTGTGATACTGCAGGCTTGTAACTCAATTTCCTTAAAAAGTCTTGTTCTGTTTATATGTTATTTTATGTTATTTTATCTTATCATTAATCTAATTGGTAAATATCTTAAAAGTTTTTATCAATTTTGAATCTCGCCTAGTTTAAGATTTGTGCTAATCCTGTTAATCTAGCTGTCAAAGCTGGTGTATTAGTTTTAATTCATTTAGGGCTAGTCATTTACCAAAGTATGTGTTCTTGTCTACATTTTCTTCTTTTTTGACTATTTGTTTCTGCTTCTCAGATAAGTCGATTCCAGAGAAATTGGGGGATGGATCCTACCTACATGCCCAGTAGAAAGTCTTTTGAGCGTGCAGGTTAAAAAAACTTCTTGCTGGTGCATGAAGTATGCTATTTATATATTGAAAGAACAATACTATAGTTTTAGAATTGTTTGGAATGCTACCCCAAGGACCACAAAAAAAAAAAAAATTGTGAGGGCATACTGATCAAAATTTAATTAAGATGGATCTTGAAGCCAATCAATTTATTTTAGAATGTGTGCAACGCTCTTTTTTTATTTATTTGTTGAACATTGCACAGATCTCAAAGAAAACCTAAGAAATTTTAAAACTCATTTTGATTAAGGCTTCGTTTGGCTTAGATTTTCGTTTAGGAAAAAATTAGTTTAAAAGTGATTTTTGCAAAACTTTCGTTCTTCCAATTCGGAGCGCAGTGCAGACGGAGTCCTTATTTTGCTTTCTGAAATCGACCCTAAATGGAATTTTATTTAAACGCCATCCACTAAAGCATCATATTCAAACAATTAAAAAAAAAATGATTTACACGATCTCAACATCTAAACGTACCAAATAAGCTTATAGCTAAACGAAGCTTAAATTTTGAACAGATCATATATTTCATATCACATGCTCTATAATAAAAGATATTGCTTGCAATCTGAGAGATCTGCTTTGTTTATATTTTAAAACTTTGAAGATTGAAGCGAATGAATCTCTTCCTTTTGACAGGGCGTTATGACATTGCCCGAGCACTGGAGAAATGGGGCGGCTTGCATGAGGTCTCACGCCTTCTATCTCTTGAGGTAAGGCATCCGAGAAGAAAGGTAGATCGAGATGGAGAGAATCAACAGGATTCTAAGGTTTCTGGAGAGACTAAGGACCATAAAACGGTTTCAAATAAGCCAATTATTTCGCAGGATACGCAGAAGTGGCTCAGGAAACTTAAAAACTTAGACATAAATTGGGTGGAATAGAAGGTGATGTTAATATCCCATGCTCTTATTTTTCACTTACATTTTTTTTGGATTTTTTTGTTGCATTATCTAATTGTTCTAAGCAAGCGTTTGCCAAAAATTTCTCCATCTCCAGGCTTTTGTCCATAGAAAAACAAAAGGTGGGAAATTCACAAAAATCAGTTTGGTCTATTATATATGCATGCATGCGCTAATGCACACTAAAGTCATATGTTAGCAGAAATAATTGGGCTAATAACTTGCTTTCTTTGTACCAAAAATTCTTTTTTGTACTGAGTTTCGTGATGATTAATAGTTTCAATATTGCAGGAGTTTTTTTTTTTCTCATCCATTTTGTCTTTTATTTCTAGTGAAAAAGAAATCCCTACGTAACTTTTTTTTAATGGTGGACGAACAATCAAGCATATATAGCTCAGATCTCTAACTAGGATTGCAAGCTGAATCAATATGCTTCATAAGTTGATTATAGTTAGTTAAGTTCAATTAGAGCTTTTACTAGGTTTAAATACTATTATAAATATTTGATTGATAAATGAATAAATTTGAATGAATATATTGAGAAGTTTAATTATTAAGATTTGATAATATGTTACTTTAAGATTTAATGTATGGTCATTTATGGTTTAATAATAGATTTATTAATGTGATTATATGAGATTTGTTTGTTGCTCTATTAAACTATTTTTATTTATAAATTTTTGCTTGTGAGCATAATCTATTTATGTGTTGTTTTAATGAGCGTTGAGAAAATCGGACCGGACCGGCCGGTCGGATTGGTTCAATTGTGAACCGGTCATTAGGTTGGTTTAATCATCTAGAAAAATCGGATTTGCATTGGACCGGTCCAAATCGGGGAAAATCGTTGGTTCTATCGGCGAATCAGTCCCGATTTTAAAGAATCGATCGGTTTAATAAATTCTCTCTTAATCATTATTTTATATTATTTATTCAAATAATTAAATTTTTTATATAAATTTTAATACTAATTTGTAATTATTTTTATAAATTTTAAAATCTTATTTTATTAATATGACTGTAATTAAATTATTTTATGATGTAATTTTCATGCAATTACTCAATTAGTTTATAAGGTTAACTTTTGGAGCTTTTTTTATATATAAAGAGTATAAATCTATTCCTCTTTATGATGTGAGATTAAAGAGTGGGAATAAATAGTATAATTATATTTTAATTTTGAGAATAATAAAGAACATTAAGATATAAGAATATAAGAATAATATTTGAATTTTTAATTTTATATTTTTATTATAAATTATATCTTATAATATAAAAAATTATTTTAAAAATATATTTTATAATAATATTTTATATAGTATATTTTTTATGATAGCTATATTTTATAAATTTTTTTAAAATAACTTTTATATTTAAAATTTTATATTTTATTACAAAAATAGAATTTTTATAATAATATTTACATGTTAGATATATTTTATAAAGTTTTTAAAATAATTTTTATATTCTAAATTATATAATTTTAATACAAACTATAATTTTTTTTAAATTACATTTTATACTATTTTTGGTAAACTTATAGAATATTTTTTTTTGATATATTTAATACACTTATCTAAATATATAATTCACAATAACTATAACTAAATGAGCTTTATATCAACTTTTAAAATTATAATTACTAGTAATATTATTTATATATTTCTATTTATTTTTATTATATATTTATCATATATTTAATTTATTATATTATTTAATTAGATATATATTTAATCATTTTAATATTTATTATATCTTCTAGTTCAACCCCCCGTTCAACCCCGGTCGAATCATCGAACCTTAAACTTCTCACTCTTTCGGTTCTATGTCCGGTCCAGATTTCACAACCTTAGTTTTAATAGTTTATTTAATTAAAATCTCATTTTTTTGGCTTGATAATCTACTTGTTAATAAATTTGATAAGATTTGTTTAATTAATAAGTTGTGTAATAGTGTTACTTATTAATTGGCTTTATAAATTTTATTTGATTATTTAACAAGTTGTTTGATAGTTAGACTAAATGTATTCAATAATAGTTTGTTGGCTATAAGTTTAAATGAACTTGAATCAAGCATTAATTAAACGTAGATAATCATAGTTTAGAGTGCAATTGATGGATTGTGTTAGAAATAAACTTGCCAAATAATCAATTAAAATTTGTATCATATTTATCTTAGAAATAAATACAATATATTTAAGATATTTTGGATTCAAATTTTCCAATTTTTAAAGGATAAAATATGTTGAGAATTTATATCTCGTAAAAAAAAATTAAAGGAATATACTTGTTGTTTCCTTTTTAAGAGAAATGCCTAATATGCATATTTTTTTGTGAAAGTATCTCTTATATTCACAAATAATTTGTTAAAATTTGTTACAAAAAGAATTAATATGAACAAAGGTTTAATTTTTTTTTAATTTGTCATTGCAATCGTATACTTGTTGTCATCGCTGCATTGACGCCCAGGTACAGTATTAAATAAGCAAGGGTTCTCACATTATGGACGAATGCGGGCAAAGAAGTTAGTCCATGAAACTAAAATTATGTTTGTAACTTAGAATATAAGTACTCTTACAGGTAAATTAATGGAATTAATAGATTTTATGGTTTATAGGAAGATAAATATTTTATGTGTTCAAGAAACTAAATGGATTGGAGAGAAGGCTAAGGAGATTGATAATTTAGGTTTTAAGCTTTGGTATTCAGGTAGAAGTCGAATTAGAAAATTTGTAGGTGTGATCATAGATAAAAGTTTGAAGGATGATGTTATAAATATTAATAGATGTGAAGATAGAATTATAGCTTTAAAGATTATTGTTGATACTAAGATTATCAATGTTATAACTGTTTATGTTCCTCGAGTTGGTTTAGATATAGGCTCAAAAGAAAAATTTTGGAATGAATTAGAGATTAATACAAAAGATACCTCTTGAAGAAAAAGTATTTATTGGAGGAGATTTAAATGGACATGTTGGTAGAATGGTAGAAAATTTTAAAAGTATTCATAGTAGTTATGAATTTAGAGTGACTGATGAAGAATGTAGGATTATATTATATTTTGCTTTAGCCTATGATTTTGTAGTTGCTAATACTTTATTTAAGAAAAGATATGAGCATATTATTACTTACAAAAATGGATCTAGTAAAACACAGATCAATTATTTTTTGATAAAAAAAATAGATTGTTTAGATTGTAAAGATTGTAAGGTCATTCCAAGTGAAAGTTTAAGTTTCCAACATCGATTGTTAGTTTTAGATTTTAAGTTGAAAGATTGGAAGATGAAAAATAAATCAAATTATTGTCCTAAGATTAGATGGGGACACTTAAAGAATACTAATAAAAATATTTTTAAAGCAAGCTACAAGAGCTTAGAATTTGGGATGTTCATAACAAAGGTAATGTTATGTGGGAAAAAAGTAGCAAGTGAAATTAAGCAAGTTGTTAAAAATATGCTTGGAGAATCAAAAGGAAAAGCTTTTTTTAATAAAATAGTTGGTGGTGGAGTCAGAAAGTGAAAGAAAATAAAATAAATAAGAAGCATTGTTATAAAACTAATTTATATGTAAAAACTCAGAAAATTGAGAAAGATATAAAGTGGTCTGTAGAGATTCTAAGAAAGCAATATACGATGAAAAAAAATATAGCTTTTAGTGATTTATGCAATAGATTAGATATCAAAGAAGGTAAAAAATGTATGTATAATTTAGCCAACCAAAGAGATAGGGGAAGTAAAGATCTAGTTCAAGTGAGGTGTACTAAGGATGAAAATCATAAAGTATTTTTCTTAGAAAAAAATATTGAAAATAGGTGGATGAGATATTTTGATAAACTTTTCAATGAATGATATGAAAATACGATTGATTTTAGCAACCTTAATACCCTAAACAAAAATAGAGAATTTTATTTTTATTATCGTATCAGTAAATTTGAAGTTAGAGAAGCTTTAAAGAAAATGAAATGTGAAAAAACAATAATACATGATGATATTCCAATAGAAGTGTGGAAATATTTAGGAGATCAAGGAATTTCTTGGCTTACAAATCTTTTTTAATGTTATTTTAAAGACTAAAAAGATGTCAGATGAGTGGAGAAAGAGTTTGTTGATTTCTATATTTAAGAATAAAGATGATGCACAAGAATATGCAAATTATAGAAGAATTAAGTTAATGTGTCATACATTAAAATTATGGGAGAGAGTAATTGAGCATAGGTTATGATGTGATACAAAACTTTCTCACATTCAGTTTGGTTTCATGCCAAGTAGATCTACTATGGATGTTATACATTTGTTAAGAGGTTTGATGGAGAAATATAGATAAAGTAAGCAGGATCTACATATGATATTTATTGATTTATAGAAAGCTTATGATAAAGTTTCAAGAGATGTTTTGTGGAGAGTTCTAGAAAAGGAAGGAGTTAATATTGGTTATATTCAAGTCATTAAGGATATGTATACTAGAGTTGTTACTTGTGTCCAAACACAAGGAGGATTGACAAAATATTTTCCTATTTCAGTTAGATTACATCAAGGATTAGCTTTAAGCCCTTATCTTTTTAGCTTTACTTATGGATGTTCTTACTAGGCATTTATAAGAAGATGTACCTTGGTGTATACTTTTGCTGATGACATTCTTCTTTTTGATAAGACTAGAGAGGGAGTCCAAGAAAAACTTGAATTATGGAGGTCAATCTTAGAGTTCAAAGGTTTTCATTTAAGTAGATCTAAAATTGAAAATATGAAGTGGAATTTTAGTTATAGAAGTTCTAGTGGTAGTGTTGTAACATTAGGTGAACATGTCATTAAAAAGAGTGAGTGATTCATATATTTAGGCTCTATTATTCAAAATGATGGTGAAATAGATGGAGATGTTATTAGTAGAATTCAAGTTGGATCGTTGAAGTGGAGGAATGCATATGGCATGTTGTGTGATAGAAAAGTACCGCTTAAACTTAAGAGAAAATTTTATAAGATGGTGGTAAGACCTGCAATGATTTATGGTGCAAAATGTTGACCAATAAAAGAGAAGCATAAGACTAAGTTAAGTGTTGCAGAGATGAGGATACTCAAGTGGATGAGTGGCTTTACTCTTAGATATAAAATACGAAATGAGTATGTTCGAGAAAAAGTTGGAGTAGCTCCAATGACAGATAAAATTAGAGAGAGTCGCCTTAGATGGTTTGGCCACATAAAGCATTGGTCGTTCGATGACCCGATTATGAGAGGAGATGCATTAGATTTGCCTTATGTTAAGAAAGGTAGACGTAGACCTAAACAGAATTGGTTAAGATGTATAAAAAATGACCTTGGTATACTTAAATTAAATGAGAATTTGACACATAATAGGACACAATGGAGATGAAGGATTCATGTAGCCGACCCCACATAGTGGGCTAAAGGCTTCTTATTGTTGTTGTTGTTGTTATTGTTGTTATTGTTTGTTGTTGTTGTTGTTATTGTTGTTGTATTGTTGTTGTCATTGCAATCATACAAGCTCTTTCTTACATTGGTAGTCCACATAAGACTAACTAGCATATGACTTGAAAAAGTATACTAAAATGGAAAGTTTAACTTAAAGAAGATAGATATAAAGGCTTATATACCTAATGAAATTAAAGAGCATTAATAGTATTTATTTTATAGAAATCCTTAGTGGCTTGTTACACCGGTGGCATCGGCTTTGTTGTCTAATTAATAATAATATTTAATTTTAATTCATAGTGTTACTTTTTATTTGCTAATCAAAATAAAACTTTAAAGAAAATTCAATTTATGCCCTGTGGTGTTTATTTTTGGATGTGGGGGAATACCACATAGATCGTAGTGAGTACTTATTAAAGTGATCGGGTACGATATTGAGGTATGTTGTAATATCTCAAAAAATAGAGACATTACCCTATAATGGACCTAATCACCATATAAGGACTCATAAGGCATGATGGGTCTTTGAATGTACCAAATATTTTCTCCTATTTTATATGGATGAATAAAGTAGGGTTTATATTAAGCTGAGTTCTTAAGTTCCCTATGGAGGCAAGCCTCCATAGTTGATTATATCTTAGGAAATGAAATTCTCTAAGAATACTCTTGAGTAAAGTAGATAATTATTATCTCCAAATATTTCAAGGTTAGACTATCAAATGATTAGTTATGTTTGGAAAGTCAATTAGAAAAGTTTAAGGAGAATACTTATTTTTGGAATCTAAAGGGAGGAAGTAGGAAATACTCGTGATACTAGGAAGCCTAGGGAGCATTCCAACCTATTCTATGATGAGGCTTTGTATGTTTGAAAGTGAAAAGATTTATTTATTTGAGTTGAATTTTCATTAGATTGCTAGGGCTTATAATCTGCCAACACAAGATTGTGAATATGCTTAAGAGGTGAGGATTTATGCCTGTAGCTTGAAGGAAACAACTATCTCAGATCCTAAATCTAGGGAGCTTTAGCACAAGCTAAAACACAACCTAAATATAAGTGATGGGTGGACATAAAAGTTTATCCCCACAAGAGAGAGTAAACTCGTCCGACTTCTGGACTTACAAGCATTTGGAGTGGCCGCCAGCTAACACCTCCTACGATTTAAAATCATGTAGTCCGGTCTTATAAATTGCAAGATAGCTAAGGTAGTTATTTAATTTGAACGAGACTAAAGTCCTAAACTCACTCCCTAAGAGACTAGAGCATGAGTGATATGAGCATATGACTTAATATACAATGCAAAATCTTTTCAAAATTTTATTTTGTTTTAACACAATATTTTAGACAAAGGATTTAGGATTTCTTTATGCCTGAATGCATGATAAAATCTGTTATTGGCTAAATCAAAAGAGAGAGGGTGAAGATCCATCATCAAGGATTACTCTCATAGGTCAAGCGGTCCCTATTATGTAAGGACGGGGCCCCTCATTTTTAGCACGAGTGGTAGAAAATGCATGCATGATGTAAAATATACAACATTCATCTAAGGGTTTGCTAAATCTGTTAATTATCTTGATTATAGCCTAATCTTTATGATGTGGTTAAGAGTTGTTTAAAACTTTAATTATGAGTGATTAGTTAGATAGAAATTTTATTTTATCCTAAGAGCCTACCACATCCAGGTCACACATTAAAGTATCAAACATTAAGAAACTAAGAAAAAAAATGCAATCCTAATGCACAGTTTAAACAAATTATCAATCAATTTTATAAACTATCATAAAAGAATAACAGGCCGGTGCGGTCGAGTGCCATCGTACAACCCGAAAAGAAAATATGGGTAGCCGAGCTCTACCCTTATATAACCCGATATATAAAAGAATAATTATAATTACAAAGGAATACATGATATGGGGGGTCTTTATTTTTCATTTCTTCATTTTTCTCATTCCTTTATCTTCTTCACTTCTGATTTGATTGTGCTTCAAAGGCATCATAGGGCCTCCTAGGACTAAGCCTTCTAGCCACTGCTCATCATAATCCCCTATAGCACTAATCTTAATTTCTTTTGCAAAATTATATTTTTATAGAAAAAAGTAAATCTAACTACACCTGTAAAATAGAGGTTAGCTAATTATACATATAATCCTAAGCAGTTATGTATATAATTTAGACTTAGCACCCTTCACATGAGTAACCAAGTCCACCTGTCTTAACTTGGATTATACTTAAGCATCTAAGCAACATGCAAAGAAAGCATTTATATTTATTTTTAAGCATCCCCTTAGGCACGATCTCTTACATAAAATATGATTAGGCTAAGAGCAGCCTAACATCCAGTCTATGAAGCATATACCATAACATTCAATCTAAAATATTACCTCACAAAATAAACTATACATCACATCATACACCGTTCTAACATAGAGCTAAAAGTGGTGACTTAGTTCTAATATATGTGTTAAGGCTTTGTGTGGTATGTCTTAACTAAGCATTAGAATTATGCTTTTCTAATAGTGGAAGAATTTAATTTATCATAAAGGTTGGTTTCATTTTAAGTTATTTAATTGATTTGTCAATTTTTATTTTATGTTTTATTTTATTTCATTTGATTTACACTTAGTATCTAAGTATTATTGCAAGAAGAAAAACGATTATCCTCCTTCATCCCTACCTTAAGCCACTTTCTAAAGTAGATTTTTATGGCTTAGTTCTTTTTAATGAATGACTTATTAAATGATTTTTAATTAATCCTAAATTTAAGTTAACTTTAAATGACCTTATCCAATATGAAAGGCTTCTTAAGATTAATCTAATTGAATTATTATCACATGAAGTATACTAAATCATTCCTTTCCATCACATGTAACATGTATATAATTTTATACTTAGCATATCTATACATGCAATATGTTTTAGCACACTTAAATAATGATGAAGTGTATGTTTGTAATTCATATTTTCATTTATGTTGAATTATATAAACATATAAATTAAAACTCTATCTGAATTTTAATACCAAAATACATAAGGATGGAATTAGATAAGTACATGTCATTGTTAACTAGGGAAGTGAGATAATCAAATGACCTCCTTGAGGCTAACTAAAGTCTAGTATTCCTGGGATGTCCAAATTATATACTTATTTACATTCCAAACCTTTGCAAAATCTATAAATGAATAAAGAAAAGAGAGCACTAATTTATATATAACATGTGCTAATAACTTAGGTGAATATGGATGCATGCATTTTTAGTAGAGAAGGAGGATCCTAATTTGTTAACTAAATACATACATGTATGTATAAAAGATATAAGCGAGTACATGCCATTGTTAACCAGGGAAGTGAGGTAATCAAATGACCTCCTTGGGGCTACCTAAAGCCTCGTAATCTTGGGATGTCCATACTATATACTTACTTTCTTAGATACTTATAGATGTATGAATAACTAAAGGAAGGAGAATCATGCAAAGTTGTATTTTTTATTTAATTAAATTAAAGTTTTATCCAAACTCTAATGTTGAAATTCATGAGAATGAAATCAAATAAATACATGTCATTATTAACCAGGGAAGTGAGGTAATCAAATAATCTCCTTTGGGCTAACTAAAGCCTCATATTCTCGGGATATCCAGACTATATACTTATTAATATTCGAGCACATGTAAATCTACACATGAATTAAAGAAAAGAGAGCTTTACTTCAGATATCTAAGCTATAAACACATGCAAAACCTATATGTATTCATAACTACTATCACTTCACATGCTGTTATCACTTTATAAATTTTGAAAAAATAGATTTAGATTTGATAGTGATAATAGCCAACATATGATAAATTAATCTAACACATGCAAACTTATATAAATAAACATCAACTGATTCATTTATATTTAAAAGGATCAATGCATGAAATCAATTAACATACAACATCTAAAGTGATTGGAAAGGAATAACTAAGTATAAACACATGGTTCATTCAACTAAATTAATTTCTAAGGACAATCACATCAAATAAAGTTATTTAAAGAAAACCAAAGTTTCTTTATTAATTTATGACTTAAGATTTTGATCAATTTCAAAGAGAACTTATCATTTGTTGTTTTAATCTCATTCCTATATTAGTAATTTGATTTGGTTTAAGAAAAGGTAATTAAGTGGATTTTATGAATTAATTAAGTTGGATCTTTAATTAAATCAATTAACCACCCTTACCTATGTTCCTTTAATTTAATTAACCACTTAATTATGAGCCACAAATGACATGAACATGTGAGGAAATAAAATTTCAATGCTCCTAAAAGGACATAATGCAAATGGCTCATAATTAAAGGTTAATTTAGTTAAAAAGCTAATTAAGTACTTTTATGATTTTTCCATACTTATGGGCTAATCATAATTTTCTTAAGGGTCTTTATGTTATTAAGCATATAAAGAGGAACCCTTAATTTCATTGTTAATTATCTAATGTGATCATGATTTTAATTTGATTAATTAAGCCACTTAATTAACGAATTAACTCTTAATTAATCTTAATGTTAATTAACTTTCTTTCAAAATGAAGTGGACTTAGGAAAAGAAGCAATAAAAGAGATCCTAACCCCACTCCCCTTATTCATTTACTATTAGATAGTGATTAATGAGCTTACTTAATGAATTTGTTACTGTTAAAGGTGTTAATTAGCCATTAAGTGGATTAAGAGAGTAATTAGGGTTTAAATGATCAAATCCCCTAATTAACCAAGCAATATATCCCATGAAAATTATGAGAGGCAAAGGTCATCCCATTAAACTAACACACAAAGTTTGAGATTAATTACTTAAGTAATTAGGGCTTCATTAAGCTAATTAAGTTTACATTTAAACATTAATTAAGCTTTAATCACTATTCAAAATTAATTGAAATTAATTTTAATTAAATATCCTCTATTTTACCTTTAAAATAAGTATTTATTTATATATTTTTTGGATTTTTCTATAATTTGTTATGAATTTTTAATATTTTAGCCATTAAATCAGGTTAATTAAGCCTAATCCCATCGGCACCACACGGACCGCTGATGTAGCACGCTTTCCATGTGGTGATGTGGGATTGGCTACTTAAACTTGTCCAAGTCAGTGATTACGTGGGTGGCAGTGAACACGGTTTCATCCACACCGTCTGATCTAAGATTGGATGGTGGAGATTAAACCCGCAATTCTTAAGGGATAAAATGAGATAGGATCTAACGGATTAATCACAACCATCCATTTTTATCACGCAGAATGGACAGTGTGTGATCTATCTTCCCCCAAGCGATGAGAGACGGACACCGTCCACCTTTCTTAGCTCGATCCGAGCTTAGATGACCATGAAAATGATCACAAACCTTCACAAGGAAGATCCGAAGGGATCCAACGGTCAAAATCGCATGACATACAACTTTCCTTCGAAAAGGCCTAGAAAATTTTGCCTAAAGCTCAGTTTAATGGAGATTACCTTGCCATAGCTCAAGATCGGCGGTGCATTGCTTGAGGAAGCTTCTCCTAGAAGAGACAAAGCCCTGCTGAGCAACACACATGATGGTTCCTTGGCGTTGGCTATGTGGACCATGAAGCGATGATTTGCAGAGGGACGTCGATCGAAATGGCACCTCCAATGGTCGTAGAGCTCGGGGGAAGTTTCATTTTCACTCAACGGATGTAGGGGAAGGTGCGAGCGAAATTAATTTGAGTTTGGTTGAGATTTAAGAGAGTTGGATTAAAGAATGTCTGGCCCTATTTTGTATCAATGGAGTCTGATGTTGGAAAGAAACAAGAAGGTTTAGAGGCTTACAAAAATGCTCATGGAGTTCATTTTTGTGTTCTCGAGCTCTTTGAGGATCAAATTGTGTGATTTGAATCGAAATGAGAGAGGTATATATCACCACCAATCCCCTCCCCTCGATTGAACTGGATTGCTCTCTCAATCGCCGTCACAGGCCCCAACAAGGGTCAAGGTTAAGCTGAGGTGGCTCAATTTGGTTGGCCAAGAAGCTTGGTTGGTGGCTCAAGGCAGCCTCCCTCTTCTTTGGATCCATCGAATTCGGTTGTGTGGGGAGGTGAGTTAACTCACCTCCCATTGGTCCATGGCCGACCTAACCCACTTAGGTCAGGCTAGGCATGTAGGTTAGGTCCCATTTTGGGCATTTGGATGGTTGCCAAGTGACAAGAGAGGGAAGTTGACTTGCCAAAAATGGGTTTGATTCCATGTGAAGAGGTTTAGCCAATGGATAATGCCTTGGATTGGGTTTAATTCGGGTTGGGCTGATTTGGGGCTGGCCTGAGATGAGTCTATGATGGGTTGGGTCAGATTTCAATGGATTTGGCTCAATTTGACTTATATAGGTCAAATTGGGCTAGGTTGGGTTAGTTTGACCAACTGGTCAAATTGGGATAAACCAAGAGTTGAGTCATGTTCAAATTGGTATTTGGAGTGTTTTGGTTCAATTAGTTTGAGTCAATTTGGCTTAGATTTAATTTTGGCTCATGAATTCATATGGGTCCAATGGGTCAAGTTGATCAATTTGACCAAATTGGCCAAATTTTCTTGAGTTAGGGGTTGATTTGGGGTTGATTGATCAATTGAAGATGATTGTAGGCTTCAATTTCAATTAATTTGGATTTGGGTTTGACTTAGGCCAATTTGGGCTAAGTGGGTCAATTGGGTTCAATTGGTCAAATTAGGTTCAATTGAGGCTTTGGTCAAGTTCAATAATCAATTTAGAATGAACTTGAGCCATTGGTTGCATTCAATTTAGATTATATTTTGATTTGACCTAATTTGGTCTTTTAGGTCAAATTGAGTCAACTTAGGTCAATAGGGCTAATTGGGTTTGTTTTGGCTCAATTGAGGGTCAAGTCATGTTCATTTATATTGATTATAGGTTGGTATGAATCATTGGTTTCAATTAATTTGGCTTAGGATGAAATTTGGCTAGTTTGGTTCATGTAGGTTATGTGGGTTGACTTGGTCAAATGATCAACTTGACTTGGTTTGACCCAATTGATGGTAATTGATCAATCAAGGATGATTGATTATCAACATAGGATATTTTGGTAGATTTGGTTCAATTCAATTTAGGTAGGATTCGAATTTGGTTCAAATAGGTCAAATTGATCACTTTAGGTCAAGTGGACCAATTGGGTTTAGTTGAATTGAGTTTAGTTGGATTTATATATGAATTTAGGATTGATTTATAGCTTTGATTGCAACTAATTTGGGTTTGAATGGATTTTGGTTCATTTGAATATTTCAAGTCAAATGGGATAGGCTAGGTTTGATTGAATTGATTTTAGCTCAAGTGGTTTGATTGTAGATTTTATTTATATCTAGGATGATGATTGAGGAAATAATTGATTCATCAAAAAATTAATTGAGTTTGAATTGGATTGGAGGCAATTTTGGTTAAGTCCATGGGATCAAATCATATGGCTTAGGCTAGGTTGATTTGGTTTAGATTTTGGTTTGGTTTGAAATTGATTGTATATTTGTAATGGGTTGATTGAAGAGTTGAATTGACTTTGAGAAAATCAACTGAGTTTGGTTTGGCTTGAAGGCAAATTTGGTTAAGTCCATTGGATCAAATCATATGATTTAGGCTAGGTTTGATTTGGTTTAGATTTTGGTTTAGGTCATGTGAATATAGGCTTCATTTATATTTGGGAAGATGATTGAAGAAATAATTGATTCATGAGAAAATCAATTGAATTTGATTTGGATTGAAGGGGTTTTGGCTAAGTCCATAGGATCAAATCATAGGCTTAGGCTAGGTTTGATTTGATTTGATATTTGGTTAAGTTGATTTGAATTTGAGTTATGGATTTGATTTGGATTGTGATTTGGTTTAGCTTAGGAAGGTGAGTATGGATTTGGTCAGGCTATAGGCTAAGTAAATTTCTCTAATCCTAAGGCAAACCCTAATCCTATAATTAACCCTTCTAAGTCTCCAGGCTTAGGTTAAGTGTTCACCTAATTGCTAGAAGTGTCTTATGACTTAGGAGAATCTAGTGTCTAGAAGACTCCTAAATCTAAGGAGAAGAGATTGAGTCCTCACTCCAAAAGTGAGGTCAACATGCCCCCTCTTGGTTTACATATCATTTATTTTCTTCTTAATATCATTGATCTTAAAATTCATCTTTTATAGGATTGAAGGTAGATCTATCCATTAATTCTCTCGATTCAAATTACATAAAGAAATTGACATACATTGATATGATTGGATCTGCTTTATTCAATAATTTCACATTGGATATTCTTATGACTATTTCATTATGATTCCTTGCTACTTCTTGGTCAAAGTAGGGAATCATGCTACTACTAAGTGCACTTTACAAATTACTTTGTAATACATTTAGCATGTTCCACTCATTATACACGTAAGTCTTACCATTACATACATACATAAACTATTTATCAAGGAATGTCTAATGAATATCATGTATTATATCAGTATAGGATGAATATTATACAATCTCTCATTTGCCCCTATGGGTTAACCTTTGTCTTCAAAATAGATCAACTCCAATCTTAATAGTCTTTTCCTTTATAATATTCCTTTATTCCACTACTTGAATCTATTTCTTTAACACAACAATTTTTATCATACCCCAACAATTGTAACCATTTTTGTAAAGTAGGTTACAACAAGTGAGTACAAAAAAATAAAAAGTAATCTAATTCTTTCATACAAAAGAGATAACAAATAGTAATATCCTTTTTTTAACAAAAGCTTGCCTCAAAAACATTTGAACTATTAAAGCATTCACTAAAACATGCAATTGATATTATTATACTACCACATTAACAAATTAATAATATAGATATAAAAAAAATCAAAGAGGAAGTATCAATAGATTTCATTTGTTGCATTAGTGTGTGTCACCTCCTCAAAATGAAGGCCATCAAAAAAAAATTCTTTCATAAGTCATCTACAACATAAATCATACTTCATGATATATGTTATTATCATCCTTATGGACTCTTAACGATTAGGCATGGTTGAGCTTACTAAGTTAATTTAATATGAGCTCATCAATGGTTTCGGGATGTCTTAAGGGAATTGTAGAACTTAATGGTGAGAACCATAACATGTAATTTGAAAGAATTTAATTAAATTAAGAAAAATAAGTCTTGGTGTTGGTTTATTTGACTTAGTTTGTGTTAGGTTACCCACTTAAGTCCCAAGTCATGTCCTAAGGCCTAATATGGCTAGCTAAATTTAACTAAGAACAGGTTAGTAAAGAACTAATTGTTTGACAATAATTGATCACCTAAATTATTTTTATCAATCGATAAGTTATATAGAATTTTTTATGGTATGCTCTTCCTAAGGGACATTATGGCAAGAACCCAGCTATATAATGGGGTCTACCAAATAGTTGCTACTATTATTGCTACTATTTGCTACTATCTTTCCTATTTTGTTTAATAAGAAAGGCATAGTAATAATTTAAAAATATTTAAGGCATAATGATAGTTTAAAATTTGTTAAAAAAATATTCATCATTTTTATTAAAATTAATAATAAATGCTTAGCAAGAATGATCAATTTTGCAACTTTATTATGATTTTCATCATATGTAAATGTTTCATCTCATCATGTGCAATGTTTTAAAAATCAGATCGCATCGGCTGATTCAAACGGTTCAATCATGAACCAATTTTCTAGTCGGTTCAATTCAAGCCCAAAATCGCTCTGTACTGAATAGGCCAGAACTAGGGTTGAATCAGGGTTGAACAAGTGAACCAAACCAATTTTCAAAGAACCAACCAGTTTTAAAATTAATCAAATTTTAGCTTTTTTTAATCAGATGGATCAAAAATAATTGATTTATAGTATAAATAAATAAAATAATCAAATTAATTTATCTTAAAAATTAAATTTATAAGCATATTCAAAATATTTAAGAATAAAGAGTCCTAATTTAGAATGTTATATTTTGAATTGATACAAATAATATTATTATATCTATATTGCATTATTTAAATTGTATTAAAATATTTACATTAATTACATCATTTGATTTAACACTAGTCGAACCATTGAACTTTGAACCTCTCATTCATCTAGCCTGATTTTCACAACATTGCATCTTGCAATTTTTTAATGATTAAAATTGAAAAGATATTTTGGGTCAATTTATTTATTTTTTATTTTTAATATTTTAATATAAAATAAAAAAAAAAGAAATTTGTTTTATATGACCCATAATAGAAGAAATTGGAGAAATATGATTGAAAGTTTCTCCTAGACTATAATATTTTCTTTTGATTGTGGGCTATTTTTTTATGTCCACTATGACCAAAATTGGTTTGAAAACAATTCGAACAAACTTTGTTCAAAGTTAAGTAGTATACAAGAAAAATATGACTCATGCTCAAACATTATACAAATCCTATTCAAGCAATATATTCTAATTCAAAAATAAGTTCAATCATGGCTAAAGCATAATTTGAGTAAAATTTGTACAAAGTTTGAATATAGTTTGACATGTTAAATAAGGCTTAAAAAGTGTTCGAGCACAATTCCAATAGGGCTAATACAATAAAATCTAATCACAAAAATTATAGCATAATAGATTATTAGGTAGAAACAATAAAGTATAACCTATTAGTTATAACACATCAAAGAGTATCACATTCTTACACAACATTTATAAAATCATAATGAGAAGTGTTACAATAAATCATTGCATTTATAATGTTCATATAATAATATGATGAGTATGATGACAATAACTATAATGCAACAAATAAAAAATTGTATAAAATTGAATACAATCTAATATCTATATTCAATATTACTATGAAATTAGCCTCGAATTGCCTAACAATTTTTTTCATCATATCTCAACTCTATATGTGACATAAAAAGTGTAATGTCTCTTTATAGAAATAATTAAAATAGATATCTAGATACATAGCAAGATAACTCAATGAGTCAATTTCAAAAGAATTATTTAGTAAAAAATAATAATTTTAAATAATATTTGTACTATATTTGAAGAATATTCAAACCTTGATTAGGTCTTACTCAAATTTTACTTGAACTTTAATCAAATCATAACCAACCTTGTTAGAACTTGTTTGAATAGGATTTTAACATTGATTAAATTTTGTTTAAATTAACCTTCTTTGAAAATATAAATAAGATACAAATTAGCTAAAGATAATATTTGATTAAAGTTAAAATAAGTTTTAATCAAATTTTAAAAGCAGTAATTTGATATCATACATCTTTTGGGTTTAGAGTTTGATGGATGCCTGGCATTTTTAATTCTAAATCCCTAACCATATAATTTCACTAACTATGAACAATTAGTTGGAGATGGAGATAAAAATATGGCCTTATATCCATATCGCAAAACCATCACTCTGTGAATAACAATCATCATAGACACAAAAAGCAATGAGAATAAAAAGGGTTGAGCAAAGTCTTATTCAAAATTTTGTTTATATAATGCTCAAGCAACCCTTCATTTTTTTTTGGATGTACTTTGATTTAGACAATCATTTGGAGACATTTTCTTAAAAAATCACATAACATATAAGTTTCTTTAATTTTAGGCACTATATGGCATATAAAGTCAATTTTCTAAACACAAATACATTTAATGCTTAAAAATAAGTTATTTTAATATTTTATTATTTTATTTTGTGACAATCAATTCTTAACACTGTCCTAAAGATGGAAAATGACGGTGAACAATAGAGAGAAGTTGGTATGTTTGAGGATAGGGCTGCAAACAAACCGAGCGAGTCAAGCAGGTGCTTGTTCGAGCTTAAGTTCATTTACTATTATAAAGCTTAAGCTTGAGTCGAGATTGATTCGAACTTTTGGGATTGTTTATGAGATTGAGCTCATTTAAAAAAGTTATGTTCGAGCTTCGCTCAAGTTTGTTCATAAGCATAGTTTAGATTAGGATTATTGAGTTTGTTAACAAGCAGCTCATTTAATAAAATAAAACAAGCTTTGCTCAAGCCTTAATTGAGCTTGCTTTCTAATAGGTTATTGAAAAATATACATGAGTTGCAACAATTAATGCTTATTAAGCCTAAAAAATAAAATTTTAAATGATATTGTTCATAAACAAGACTTAATCAAGTCATAATTGAGCATTAATGGAGCTCCTTAATGATGAGCTTTAAATGAAACTATTCATGAACATAAATGAACCAAACAACAAGTTGTTAAAGCTTGTTCATTTACCAATTGAGTATTTATGAAAGTGTTCAAGCTCATTTGATTAGTTAATCAAATGATCATAAATGAGCTCTAATTGAGCTGAGTCACGAGTAGCTTGATGAATGATCAATTCATTTGCAGCCCAATTTGAGGAGAATAGTAGAGAGATGAGGTGAAGTGGTGTGGATGGGATATTTAATACATAAGGTGCTTGATGGATGCTAGATGTTTATGGGATATCGAATGTTCAGTGGATGCTTAGTGAACATCACACATAAGGGGATGAGAGCTTGGGGATGAGAGCTCAAGGAGGGATGCTAGGGGTAAAAGATGCTTCAGAAGTCATGGCAGAATGTTTGATAGGAGGTAGGAGGATGATCATGGAGTATGCATAAGGAGCTTAGAAAAGCAAGTTTTGAAAAATAAGAAAGCACCTAAATTTTGAATTTTTTTAACAACTTAAATAGTTTAAATAAAATTTTTTATCAAGTAAGTTTAATTTAAATTTCTAAATATAGCAAAGTTCCTTCTCAACCACAACTGAACACAACACATGCTTTGTGCACATAAATAAAAATAATAACAAGGCACTTTGTTAGTTTTATATTTTGGTAACTTTCTATGTTAATTCCAATCTATCATAAATAAAAAATATGATTATTTTTGTTTTCGTGGATAAATGTTGTGTTATTATTTAGTTTTAGTTAAGAAGGCCCTTTACTTCTAAAAATTTTAAGATTGAAGCCATTCTAGTCAATATCGTATGCTTTCAGGCATTGAATCTGTTATAGTTTTAAATGGATTTATACAATGGAAAAAGGTCCAAAACTTCATCCATAATGACTAAAAAAATTGAATTTTATTGGTCTGAAACATGAAAAAAAAATTAAATGTTGAATATAGATGTTCAGACTCAATTTTGGTCAAAAACATTTAAATCCACCATAAAATTATTTTAGAGGCAATTTCACTTCATAATATCTCTTTTGTTTGACACTTTAGCTTGCAGTGTTATCCATTTTTTTCCCTATTGGTGTGCACAAGTAGCTAGAGCAAACATAGTTATAATAAAAGAGTTGGGCCTTATTTAAAAAAAAAAATATTATTAAGAGAGAATGTCAAAGTTTTTTTATGCGCAAAGTCAATGATAGGCAGACATATGTACCTACATACAAGCTATTTTCTAAAGCTTGATTGATCAAATCTTTTACCGTAGATTGATTTTAGTTTAAGGTGGTAAGTGAGCCAACCGAGATGGCTCAAAGCCAACACTAACTCGACTCAATAACAAGCTTGCAAATCAAGCAAATCAAAGCTAGACTCGACTCATCAACACACGAGCCGACTCGATGATAAGATATATATATATATATATATATATATATATATATATATATATATATATATATATATATATATATATATATATATATATATATCTTGGGAACTCCTTTGCATGTAAAATGTGATGATTGATTAGATTAGAAAACTCTCTTTAAAATTCTAAATTTTATAATCATTATTTTAGAGGTTGAAAAATAAGACATAATAGTTTAGTTTGGATTAGAATAAGAAATGATAGAGTTCTTGTTATCATTAGAATTTCTCATTGCAATCAAATATAGTTTGGCTCCTTCCTTAATAGTTGGTTTTGGCAAAAGATCAAAAGTAAACTTATGAGGCACTATAAATGGTGTTCTTGTAAAATTTTTATTTGAACACCACATAGATCTTGAGGGTTCTTATTTAAGTAATGAACTACATCATTAAGAGATAAATAAATTATCTCAAGAGACAGAAATATTACACTGTAATAGATTTGATTACTTAATAATCACTCATAAGGTTGATGGGTCTGTAATATACGAGAGATTTTTCTCTTGAAATACATGAATGAGTAAAATAGTACTCATTTAGTGCAGAGTTCATAGTTCACTATAAGGGCAAAGGGGAGAGAAAATTCCCCTAAAAATACTCTTAATTAAAGAAATTGACATTCACTTCTATGGATTTTAAAGTTTATTTCAAGGAAGGGTTAAATTAGAGAATCATCTGGGATTGATCCAAAAAGAAAGAGTTCTTTTCAAAGTTCATACGAGAGTAAGTAGGAAATGCATCTAATATTGGAAAGCTTAGTAAGCATTTCAATATATCCTACTATTTGGATTTATAGCTTTAAAATTGAAGTTATTTAGATTTAAATGAACATTTTATTAGAAAGCTAGGACTTAGATTCTGAAAAAACAAAACTATAGAAATGCTTAAGAGGTGAAGACTTACTCCCATTGCAGATGAGAAAGAGAATGTTTCTAAATCTAAGCCTAAACAATGCTTCTGACATAAGTCAAAGGTTCATGTTAATCAATTTGTAAGAATTTAGGATTTATTGACTAACTCTAGCATTAGAATATAAGGTTATCCCTTCTTCTTTGAACTTACTTTTCGCTTGAAAAGGGTTGCTAGTTAACACCTCCCAATGATTTTACATTCATGAGTTCAATCTTATAAACTGCAAGATGGCTAGGCTATTATTTTTTAGGAATGAAGCTAAGAACCTAAACTTACTCCCTAACCTTAAGATCATGGTTGGCATGTCATGTTTCTAGCTAATATAATATTTTTTTTATTTTTAAACTTTTTCAGACACAAAATTTTATTCAAAGGCTTAGTATGCTAAGATGTCTACATGTATGTGAAATCAAGTTATGAGCCAATCAGCAAGAAGGTATTCTTCACTCAAGGGCGTTGTCATCAACAGTCTGATGCTGTCCCTTATGATGAAATGAGTGAAGAACTATAATCAAGGAAAGAAGATCAATATGCAATTATGATTTTCAACATCATAGACTTATGACTTCTAAATAATTTTTATTGTTTAAACCTAAGCTTTCAATGAGGGTTATGAGTTATAATTATTTTTTGTTTCAATAGATTTACTTTAATTGGGGTAAAAAAAATTAATTTTGTTTTGAGCGTCTAATGTAAATCTAGATTTTCATCACATCAAACAAAAGAAGAAACCTAAGAATTATGCACCCAAAATAAATTACACTAAGTAAAATTAAATTAATAAAATGGCTACTGCAGCCAGGTAATGCATACACGTTGAAAAAAAAAAAAGAAAAATGGGTGGCAAAGCTCTTGTCTTATACAGTCTAGCCTAGGCTATGGGTTTGATCTATGGGACATTCTTTTGACTTCTTTTCTTCAGGATCATCACCTTCTTCTGCTAGTAAGCTCCACAGAGGACCACCAACTAGTCAATCTACCCTTACTAATCTTAGGTCTTATAGATCCTAACCTAATTATAAAATTAGATTACCTTTTAAAGTTTTTTTTTTTAAAAGAAAGAAATTCTTAAGCCCTACAAAATAGACGTTAATAAAGCAAACAACATACCAACAATTATATATCAAATACTTGGGCTAAGCACCAATAGTTACCAAGTCCACTTGTCATAATGGGCGAGACTTAAATACTTAAGCAAAGCACCTACAAGCAAAAAAAAATATTCATTATTTTTATTTTATAGCATTCCTTTTAAGCACATCCCTTTGCATAAAATAATATTAGTGTTAAAGATATTCTAACATTCAGATCTAATGGACAAACAATTATATCCATCCAAACTAAATTAGTACGCCATAAAATAATAAAAATATCACATCAACATAATGCATCAGTCTATCTTAATTCTAAGGTGAGTGGCCTAGTAATCTAGTGTGTGAAAAAAGGAGGCAGAGTGATATGATTGAGTTAGACTTCATTAGGTTTAGGTTTTGATTGTAGTTCAAGATTTGCTTAATTTATCATTAGGTCATTTCAACTTTAAGTATATTAATTAATTTCAAGTTTTATTTTTATTTTAAATTTTAATTTTTGTTCATGTTAAGGCTCAATTTAATTAAAGTTCAAATCAACTTTGTTATAATTGATTGGACTAGAATTTCATTGTTTAGTGTTCAATTTATGTTGATAATTTATTTCAAATTGATTGAATTTATTTCAATTCAAAGTCTAACTTATTGATTAATTTTTTTACTAGGTTTCCTTAATTTATATTTTTCTTAACTCATGGAATTTATGTCGATTGAATTAGTTTTATTACTATTTGAATATAGTGATTTTAGGTTTTGATTAACTTTAATTGATTTAATATTTCAATTCATATATTTTTGATTATTCAAGGGTATTTTTATAATTTTTTACTTGATTAAACTTCATATGATCAAGTTTATTTATTTATTTTATTAATGATCAATTCTAACTTAGTGAACTAATATAAATTAATCACTCAAGGTACCTAACCTAAACTAGTCCATTTTAAGCTTCTAAGTTATTTGAATATTTATGTTAAGAATAATTTGATTAATTATCCATTTTTTAATAAAAATTCATATTCTTAAAGCATTAAGTGAATTGTAATGATTTTAATTTTAATAGATTATTTTTTGAATATCAAATTCAAAGAGTGATTGATTACAATTATTGAATTTAATATGAATTTTTCAATTTAAGCCTTAAGAATTTAATTAACTCCAATCCTATAATTATTCATCAAGCCCTAAGTGAATGATTTAGGGTTTTAACTACTTCAAAGGGCTTAAAAATTGTTCATACGACCTTTGATATCAATTAAAGTGTTTTAATTAATTTTATGAATTTTCAAAAAATTTATAATTTTTTTGTTTATTCTTCAACCTAAATTACCTTAGGACTTTAAAAATTCATAACTTCTGATCTTGAAGTCATTTTAACTTAAAATGTTTATAATAAGTGGGGATCCATGTCATTTTCATAAAGTTTGATTTTAATTAGATATGTATTTTAAGACTAACTAAGTTTTTTATGTTTCCAATAAAATCTGAATTAAGCATAAGATATTAGATAATTTTTAAGGCTTTCAATTTTTTATTCCCCTACAAAATATGAGTTTGGTGAAAGTTTACTTACATTTTTTAAAAATAATTAGTTGATTTATTATGAATTATTGAAGCTCAACCTAATTAAATTAATTAATTAATTTAATTTAACTTTAATTAGATTATTTTGGGTTTTAACAAATTTTAGAGGGTTCTAAATTTTATTTAGAATTTGATAATGTTAATCATGATATTTTAAGGCATTTCCATGTGTTTCTCAGTTTTTTAAATTTAATATTAATTAATTTCAATAAATTAAAATTTTTAACTTGAAAGTTATATAACTAATGATTTATTTGAGATTATTCTTTAAAATTTTAATATGTAGTGCGTTTTGTTTTATTATCAATTTCATTATATAAAAGTGTCAACTCAATTAGATGATTATTTTGTGTTCAATTAAGATTTGATTATTTTCATTAAAATTTAAATTATACCAAAATTAAACATGAAAAGTTAGGGTTTTTTATTTTCTTTTATTTTTCTATAAAATATGAATCGGGAGAGGGGTTGCTCATATTTTTAAGATTTTTGGTTGATTTATTAAAATTTATTAAAGTTTTATCTGATTAAATGAATTAATTTATTTAGTTAATCTTTAATTAAGTAATTTTAGAGTTTAATGAGTTTCAAAGAGTTTTGATATTATTTCATTGATGTGAATTGTAATGATTTAAGTTATTTTCTTAATTTTCCCTAATTTATTTAATTATTTCATTAAAAAATGTTCTATAATTTGTAAATTTTAAAACTCTTAATTTATTGATAAATAATTCTTGAAATATTTATGTTAGATAGGTCTTAATTCTAATTTCATTTTTTTTTCAAAAATTTAGATCAATTAGATCATTATTTTAAATTTAATTAGAGTTTGATTATTTTCATTAAAACTTAAATTAATTTAATAAAAATTAGGGTTTTTAGGTCTAAAAGATTCCACTCACTCAAAGAAATTTATTGAGCTCTTATTTATATTTTTGTTGAGTATTTTATTTTCTATGATTCTTTGAAGTTTAAAGGTGTTTTCTATATTTTACAAATTCTATAAATCCTAATTTCTTTCTTAGCCTAGTCAGCATCGATGGGGGCATTGACTAGACACCATTGTTGCCATGTTGGCACCTCTCGAACTACACAAGCGATTGCATGTCCAGACAGCAGGGTTGCAATTTTGATCAGGACCATCTAATCATAAATTGAATGGTCTAGAGGCTATATATGGTTTCTTTAAGGGATTTAATCACATGATGCTTCTAGATCATGGTCGTCCATTCCAAATAAAGGGAACGAACATCAATGATTTTGTCTCTCCCACCATGGTAAAGATTGAGAACTCTCGACCATTAAGGACCAATTTTGTACTATCTAAGAGATGGTTTCTTGGGATTTTGATTGCAAATTGAATGATTTGAATTCAATCCATATGACTTAATCTTGATGGAGATAAATTTTACTTGACAAAGCTTGAAAATTGTAGAGGGGGTGCCAAGCTTAAAGATGTACCTTGCCGGAGGTGATGTCTATTTGCATTTTCCAATTGGAAAACCTTCTCCACATCAAGACAAATCTTTGGTGATGTAGGCTCAGGTTGCGTAGCTGTCGATCATCATAGGCTCTAAGCTCCGCCTTTTTATTGTTGACCTTGGTCATTCTCCAGCTTACTGACGTTGAGACTATCGGTTGAAGGTTTGATCTCATTCAATTGCTTCCCTAAAACATGTAGCGAGGGTCAACTATGGGGGTAGGAACACTCTTCCCCCACCTTCTTATGTGGTCATCCCCTTTGCTACAAACTTCAGACGATCTCTGGTTCATCGGCGATGGAAGACATGGGTGAAGGCTCGATTGTGCTTTTTATTTAAAGTGTGTTTTTGTGCTTATAATGGGAAGAGGAATACTCATTTCCCCTCTCGATGCATGGTTAACCCCTCCATCATTGGTGGAGTTTGGAGGTGGTCGGACATGAGGATGGGGATACTTGCTTCCTCTAAAAGGTGGTCTCTTCCCCACCCCATGTGATGTTTTATTTTGAAGTGTCGGGTGGACACCACGCAGATCTTAGGGGGTACTTATTGAAGTGATCGGGTACGACATTGAGGCATGATGTACTATCTCGAAAGATAGAAACATCACCTTACAATAAACCTAATCACCTAATAGGGACTCCTAAGGCATGATAATTCTTCGAATATACGAGATATCTTTTCCCTACTTTACATTGAAAAGTAAAGCAGAGTTTATTTTATGTGAGGTTCTTCAGTTTCCTTTGGAGGCAAGCCTCCATAGTTAATTACATCCTAGGAAACTGGATTTCCTAAGAATACTCTCGATTAAAGTAGTCAATCATGTCTCCAAACATTTCAAGGTGAGGCTATCAATGAACTGGTTATTTTGAAAAATCAAGTGGGAATATTCAATTGAAAAGACTTATTTTGGATTTCGAAGGAAGATAAGTAGAAAGCACTCATGACACTAGGAAGCCTAGTTAATACTTCAATCTATCTTATGGTGAGGCTTTATGTGTTTGAAAGGGAAAGTTTATTTTAATTTAAATTAGAATTTTATTAGAATGCTAGGGCTTATAATTCATCAACACAAGAGTGTGAAAAATCCTAAGAAGTAAGAATTTATGCTCGTAGCCCAAGGGAAATAAGCAATCTCGGATCCTAAATCTATGGAGCTTTAGTACAAGATAAAAGCATAAATTAAATCTAAGCGAAATGGGACACGACAGTTTACCTCCACAAGAGAGAATAAACTCATCTGACTCTTCTAGAGTTACAATTGTCTGAGTGGCCGCCAGCTAACACATCCTACGATTCAAAACAAAGTAGGTTGGTCTCATATAATTATAAGATAGTTAGGATATTTTTTTAATTAGAAAGAGACTAGAGTCATAAACTCACTCCCTAAGAGACTAAATCATAACTAACATGAGTATATGACTTAGTCTAAATGCAAAATTTTACAAATTTTATATTATTTTGACATAGGCTTTGGGATAATTATGTCTAAATGCATGATAAAATTAAGTTATTCGCCAAATCAGAAAGGGGGAGGGTGATCTCCATCATGCGGGGGTGCCTTCATAGGTCAAGCGTTCCCTAAAGTGCAAGAATGGAGACCATCATTATTTCAAGAGTGACATAAGATGATATGCATGATGTTAGATATTCAATATTTAGCTAAGGGGTTGCTAAATTTTTTTTATTTTGTTGATTATATCCTAGGCTTTAAATGAGGTTGGAAGTTTTTTTAAAATTTTAGTTATGAGTTTGTTAATTAGGTAGAAAAATTAATTTTGTCCTAAGAGCCTACCATATCCAAGCCACACATTCAAACATCAAGTTTAAGAAACTATGAAAAAGATAAAATTTTTATAACATAATATAAACACAATAATAATCATCTATAGACTATTTCAAAAGAATAAAAGGCTGATATGGCTGGGTACCGTTGTACACTCTAGAAAAGAGAAAATTGGGTAGCGGAGCTCTACCTTTATACAACCTAGATTACAAAAGAATATTACAATTGAAATTAAATTAAATGTTATGGGTGTCTTCATTCCTTATTTTTCTTTCTTCTTTCTTCATTCTTCTTTCTTTTAATTTGATTTATTTTAAGGCTTCATAGGGCCTCCCAAGACTATGCCTTCTAGCCATTGCTCATCTTAAACCCCACAGCACTAATCATAATTCCTATTGCAAAAGTTATATTTTTATGGAAAAGGAAAATCTAACTACACCTATAAAATGGATGTTAGTTAAACATACATACAATCCTAAATAGTTATATTATGTAGTTTGGACTTAACACCCTGCACATGGGTAACCAAGCCCACCTATCATAATCATGGATTATGCTTAGAGGCATAAACAACTTGCAAGAAGAAGCATTTAGATTTATTTTCAGTGGCCTCTTTAAGCACAATCCCCTATAGAAGATAACATTAGGCTAACAACGGCCTAACATCAAGTCTACAAACCATAATCCTAACATTCAGTCTAAAATAATACATCACAAAATAAAACACAATATCATTACATATATCGTCCTAACCTAAAGCTATAAGTGGTGACTTAGCATTCTAATGTGTGTTTTTAGGCTTAGTGTGGTATGTCTAGCTAGGCTTTTGAATTATGATTATCTAAAGTTTTGAATTATTCAATTTAACCTAATAGGTAATTTCATTTTAAGTTGTTTAAAGAATTGATGGATTTTTAATTTGAACTTTCTTTTGTTTCATTTGATACTTACTTAGCAACTAAGTGTTGTAAAGAGAAGAAAGAGGCTTAACATCTTTGATTTCTACTTTAAATTATTTTCTAAAAGCATATTTTTATGATTTAGTTTATTTAGTGAATGATTTATTAAATATTTTATTAATCCTAAGTTTATGTTAATCTTAAAGAGTCTCATTCAACATAAAATGCATCTTAAGATTAATGTAGTTGAATTACCATCACATAGAACATGTTATACCATCCCTTTTCTACACATAACATGCAGATGATTTATGACTTAATATGCCTATACATGCAACATATTTTTGGCATACTTAAATGATTATGAATGCATATATTTTGGTAGAAAAGAGGACTTTAATTTCTTAGCTAAGTACACACACACATGTATAATAGTTTTAAGCAAGTATGCATCATTATTTAAACCAGGAAAGTAAGATAATCAATGACCTCCATGGGGCTACTTAAAGCCTCATATTTCCAGGATGTCAATACTATATACTTGTTATTCTTAAATACTTATGAATGTATACACAACCATATAAATGAAAGTCATGCAAAAAATTTTATTTTTAGTGAATCATTTACACATGTAAAGTAAAGCTCTATCTAAATTATGGTACAAGTACATATAGAAAATAAATTAAATAAGTATTTGCCTTTGTTAACTAAGAAAGTGATATAATCAATGACCTCAGTGAGGCTACTTAAAGCCTCATATTCTTAGGATGTTGTGGTGAAAAACTTCTATAAGGGAGTCTCCTTTCAAATCGATGGGGAGAAAAGAAAAAGGAACCCTTACAAAAATTTGTCTTAGTAAGACGTTACGCAGATCTACAGATGTACTTATTCAGGTGATCGGATACATTATCAATGTATAGTATACTATCTCGAAAGACAAAAGTCACTACCCTTTAATGGAACCAATCACCTCAATAAGGACTCCTAAGAATGATGGGTCTGCATATGTACCATAGATTCTTCCCCTACTTTACATAAAAAAGTAAAGCAAAGTTTATTTTAAACCAGGTTGATTAAGTTTCCTATAGGGGAAAGCCCCCATAGTTAATTACATCCTACGGGACATGATCCCTTAGGAAAACTCTCGATTAAGGTAAATGATCATTGTCTCTGAAGATTTCAATAGGGAGGGACTATCAATCGATTAATTTGTATTTAAAGATCAAATGAGATTGATCAAGAGATGGAGTTATTATCGAAGATAAAATGAAAATTAAGTAGGAGATTCTCACGATGCTAGGAAACCTAACGAGCATCTCAAACTATCCTAAAATTGGGCTTTATATTTTTGGAAATTGATTTAGTTTGTTTGAGTTGCATTTTTCATTAGAATTTTAGGACTTAAGATTCCTTAACAAAAGATTAAAGAAATGCCTAAGAGGTGAGGAATTATGTTTATGGCCCGCAAAGGGGAAAAGCAACCTCAAAACCTAAATCTAGGAGCTTGGAGGGAAGCCTAAATCTAAGAAGGAGAAAATGGGTAGTGGTTTTCCTCCAGAGAGGACAAACCACCGACATCTTGGACTTACAAACACAGGGTGTGGTCAACTAACTCCTCTGATTTTAAATACATGTAGGCAAGTCTTTATGCAAGATAGGCTATTTTTTATTTAGAAGAGACTAAGTCCTTAAACTCACTCTCTAAAGAGACTAGATCATGTAAAGGGCATGACCAAATGACTAAATCTAATGCATTTCAAATTTCATTTTATTTCATTTTGGACAATCATTTTGACTCAGGCTAATAGGATTTTATGACTAATGCATGAGAAATTTGGCCAAAATCGTGAGAAGATAGGTGAGTTTCCACCACTCTTAAAGGTCAAGTCGGGTTCTCTGGCAAGGTGGAAGCCCTCAATCAAGAGTGAAATAAGATGCATTTGTGCATGATATTATAAAAAATGCTCATAGAGGTTGCTAATTCTTTTATCTTGATTTTAATAAGCTTTAGGTGAGGTTATGAGTTGTTTAATTTAATTTATTAAGGTGGGTAAAAGATTTATTTTTTTCTAAAGAGCCTAATCCACATCCAGGCCATACATAAAGCAAGGAAGAAACTAAAAAAATCATACCACTTAATGCAAAAGCTGAACAAATCATCAAACAATTTATAAACCTAATGGCAAAAAGAATAAATGACCGTCTGTGGTCAGGCACCACCGCACAAATCCAAAAATATCAAATTGGGTAGCCGAGCTCTACCCTTAAACAACCTTGATTATAAATGAATTGAATTACAATTTAAGCAAATGAATTCAAAGTTATGGGGGTCTTCAAGCTTCATTCTTCATTCTTCTTTATTTCTTCTTCTTTCTTCTTTTCTTTGGTTCCTCCTTTGGATGGTTGGATGGTAGATGCTCCAAGGCTTCACATGGTGCATAAAATAGGATCTTATGACCAATGCTCATCTTAATTCCCATAACAAATCATTCCAAAATCCTAAATATGCAAATTTTTACATGAAAAAGGAAAGTAGAAATCTAATTAACACTTACAAAATAAAGGTTAGTCAATTCACAAATCAAACATGTATATTGGACTTATCACCCACACATGGGTGACTAAGTCCCATATGGATTATGCAAAGGGGTATAAGCACACGCAAAACATTTATATTTTTATTTATGATAACGCGCCTTTAGCATAATCCCAAGAAAGAATAGTTAGACTAAGCACGTCCTACCATTCATTGTATGAGCATACACCCTAACATCCAGTCTAAAATATTCATCATAAAATAAAACATAATATCAAACCATGCATTGACCTAATCAAAAGCTAGAAGTGGTGACTCAGGCTAATGTGTGTGCATTGAAGGTTTGTGTGGCATGCTTAGCTTAGGAATTTATGTTCAAGTTTTCTAAGTGTGAAGAACATGTTCAACTTAGAGGAGGGTTTCATTTAAGTTATTTGAGGGCTTTGAGTTATTTTTTTTCATGTTTTAATTTAATTTGAGTGAAACCTATAATTAATTACTAAGTTATAAGAGAGGGAAGAGAAGAACTTCTCTTTCCTTCCCTAATCAGTAATTTCTAAGTAAGTTCACATTTTAATTTCATTTAGGTGAATGTTTTGATTACATCTTTTAATCAATCCTAAGTTTAGATAAACTCTAAACAAACCTATTAAAAAAAAGGCATTTTAAGATTAAATAAAATGAATCAAAATTCACATAACACACATTACTTCAATTCTTTCCCAACATATATAGCATGCATATAGATGGACCCTAAGCATATCTATACATGCAATTGAGAATAGTTAACATACTTTATGATGCATGCTAAGTAATCAATATAAGAAAATTTAGAAGTTGAATATGCATGATTTTTCTTAACTAGAAAAGATTTTCCTTATCCAAAATTTCACATACATGAAAGTAAGAAAGACATAAGTGAATACAACGCCATTGTTAACAAGAGGTGTAAGATACAAGACCTACTTAGGGCTACTTAAAGCCTTGCAATCTCAGGGTTGTCCAGACAAATATACCACTTTCTTTAAGTACTAACATGCATATAAAAGAAATGAAATGGAAAAAGGAAAATGCAAAAGTTGTTTAGTGGTTTCATTTTTGTTTATGCAATTTATTCATGCAATATAGGAAACCCCTATTAAGTGAGAGCATAGGGATGAATAGGGTTTGGAATTAAGTAAGTGTTGGGTTCTTTTCAAATTAACCCTACATCTTACCAACTCCTATTCAAAACTATGCTAACATAAGAAAGGAAAGAAAGACTACACTAAACATTAGTTTATAATCTATCACATGCAAACTTATTATTAAGATATGAATAGCACACTTTCAAGTTTGGTGTTTCATTTATCGGTTTTGAAAATACTTTTGGATTTAGTAGTGATAATAGCCGCTCATATTTTACTTTAGCCAACACATGCACATTTGACATAAAAACAAAAATTTCATTTTTTTAAAATTTGAAACATGAAATTATGAATGCATGAATCTATGACATACAACATGTTGGGAAAGATCTAAATAATGTAATCATGCAAACAAACTCACTTTACTTAAATCCTAAAGACATTCTTAAAGAATAAGAAAATTTAGAATAAATCAAAGTGAATTTCAAAATAATTTTTATTTAGTTTGAAGTTTGATTTAATTTTGAAAAGGTGAGATGAGTTTGCTGTTTCTAACCCATTCTCACTTATGTTTTGTATTTTTATTTAATTTTTAGATAATTAAATCTATTTTTAAACATTGATTAGGTTAAGGTATGAATTAAGTAGCTTAATTAACCCTTACCAACACCACCTTAGAAAAATTAACTAAGTAATTATGAGTCAATGGGATGACATAAAATCAACAAGATATTTAAATTTGCAATGAACCTAGTAATGAAAAGGTTTAATGCAATTTGGCTCATAATTAAAAGTTAAATATGCTAAGGGGTTTAGCTTAAGTACTTTTAAAACACCCTTTCACACTTATGAAAGGGGTTTTAATTTCCTTAATTAGACTTAGGATATTAAATACCTAAGCATTTACCCAAGGTCGATTAATTAAGTTCTCAAAATTTTTAGAATTTTTAAAAATTGTTTAAAAAGATAATTAATGAATTAACCCTTAATTAAGAGATGATTAAGGAAAGAAAAGGGGGTTTAGGGAATAGATTAGGGAAAATACCCCAAAATTATTCCATAAAATCCTTACTCATTGATTCCGACCTTAATCAAACTTAATCATAGGGTAAATCCACTAATCATACCTTAATTATACTTAATTACATGAAGGGGGTAATTAAGGAATGAACTAGCAATTTCCCCAATTAAGGCCTTAAAAAATCTCAAGAAATTAGGGGAGGCAGAGGTCATCCCCTAAAATGAACCCTTTGAGACCAATTGATGGTAATTAGAGAATAATTAACTAATTAACATTCTAAACCCAAATTTAGAAAAGGAATTCAAAATCCATTGAAATATTTTAAAATATTCTAGATGAAATTATCTATCCATAGCATTTTTTTCTTATATTTTCTAATTTTTTGAAGAGTTATGAATTTTTGATGTTTTAAATTAATTAAGATAATCCCAACTAATCATCTAATACCGCTCACGGCGCATGGCGGAGGTCAACATGCTTTACAGCATGGTGAGCCACCACTTAAATATATCACATGGGTGGCGTACGCTTATATCCTTAGATCAAAGATCGGATGAATACACTGTTTATAAAATGGATAAAGGATTTATAAATCTGTATCTCAGTCCATCTAAAATGCGATGGATGGTGGGAATGAAAGTTCTTTGAGGATCATTATGAACCATCCATGATCCCAAGGGAATCAAGCGATATCATGTTCATTCAAGACTCAACCCACACCATCTAGGAAGAGGCCAATCCAGCGATTTCACATGCAATGAAAATTCTTTCACAAGGACCACCTCTTAATCTAAGTGGGAAAATCACTAATCTGAGGTGATCACCTTCGGATCGATGATAGCTTTAGTAGAGAGAAACCTGTTGAGTTCTGGTCTTGAGATTGAGTGGATGAATGGGTGGACCAACTCCTCTTGATCTCCCTTGTGGCTTTGATTGAATTAAGTTCTTTCTTACTGTGGGATCTCAAGTGGATGTGGGCAGGCTCAACTTTATCCTTAGATCAAGTATGCAAGAGGAATTTGGATGGGATCAAGTATAAAAGAAGTTGGGAATTGGATCAAGCTCCCTTATTTTGCACTGCAAAATCAGAAGATTCAAACCCTCCTAGGGCTTGGGAAAGCTCTTCTTGAAACTCTCTAGGCCTCAATCAAGAGTGATGAATTTCAATTAGAAGTATATCTCCCCATGGAATGGTGATGTGAGCTCATTTTGATTTGACCATGGTGGGATGTTTGGGTTGTTTGAAGTGCACATAGTCAATTTGGCGGTCTAACTCCCATGTGCATCAAATTGAGCTTAGAGTTTGAAAATTGAATTTTTCCATGGGTGTGGGTTTGGTCTATGGACCAAATGGGTTGACCCAAACCCATTGGGTTGGGTGCACCACTCATCACTTGGTCCCCTTGAGCTTTTAGGAAAGCCTCAAGTGTATGAACAAAATACCCTAGGCCAAAATTTCTATGGCAGTAAATGGTCATTTTGCTATTTTTTTTTTGGTATGTTTAATAGGTTTGGCCAAGTTTCATTGGATTTGGAATCCATTTGATAGGGTTTGGCTCATGTTGACCCATTTAGGTCAAAATGGGTCAACTTGGGTCAAGTTGATCAATTCAATTGGGTCAAACCAAGGGTTGGTCAAGTTCATATCCATTTGAAATGGTTTGGTTGGTTTGGATTAGATTTGGTTTTGGCTCATATGACTCATTTAGGTCAAATGGGTCAGTTGATTGACCATTTACCTATTTGGGTTGGGACAAGTAGGTTTAGTTTGGTTGTATGGAGATTGGATTATTTGTTTCCAATCAATCAATCAATTTGGGTCTAAGATCAATCAATGGGTTGGGTCTTTCAGAGTTTAGTCAAGTTCAACAAGTGATTTAGGATGGACTTGACCTATTAGTTCAATCAATTTGCTTAGATCAAGTTTTGACACATTGGCCCTTTAGGTCAAAATGGGTCAACTCAAGTGGGCCAATTGGCTAGGTTAGGCTCAAATGTTGGTCAAAGTTCAAACATAGGTCATGAGTGAACTTAGATCAATGGTTTCAATCAATTTGGCCTATGGTGGAATTTTGGCTATGGTTTCATTTTAGGTTAAGTGTTGACTTGGTCAACCCTTAGGTTTGACTTGGTTTGACCCAATTTGATTGATTGATCATCCCATGATGATTGTTGATCATGATGAGAGGATATATGAGTTTGGTTCAATCCAATTTGGTTAGGATCAAAAGTTGGCTCATAAGGGTACTTTGGTCAAGTGTGAGCCTAAGTGGGTCAAATGGCTTGGTCAAAGCTTGATTTGAAGTTGATTGATATATGACTTGATTGAAATATAAATCCATTTACAAGAGGTTTGAAGTCAAATGGATTTTGATCCATTTAAAAAATTTCATATTCAAAGGAAGAATATGAAGGGTCTTGGGTTTGATTTTTGATTTGATTGTTTGATTGAGTTTGGATTTATATATGAGCTCATGATTGTAGATTGATTGAATTATGAGAAAATCAAGAGTTTGGCTTGATTTGATGATTTGGCTAAGTTCAAGATTTTGCTTGAAAGGCTTAGATTTGATTTTGAGTGGATTTGAGTTTGATTTTTTGGAGTTGGTTTTGATTGTTTGAATTTATATTTCATTTATATGTGAATATAAATGAGAATATAAATTGATCATGAAAAATTTCAAGAATTTGAAGTGGTTTATTTAAATCCATGGGAATTTAAAGGATTTAAGGAATTTTAATTTGAAATTTAATTTTGAATTGGATTTGATTGATTTATATTTATATTTCATTTATATATGACATAAAATGAGAATACAAATGAGAAAATCCATGAGTTTGAATGGTTTGATCAAAGTTTAGGTTAAATCCATTAATGGAAAATTAAGGATTTAAGGAATTTCAAGCATTTTAAATTTGGAATTTAATTTTTGATTGATTTATATTTATATTATATTTCATTTATATATGAGAATATAAATGAGAATACAAATAAGTTTTGAGAAAATCCCAAGGATTTGATCAGGTTTTAGAGTTGATTTTGGCTAAGTCCTTTAATGGAAAATTAAAGGAATTTAGAAAAATTTTCATGAATTGATTTGGAATTTTGAATTTGATTTGATGGGTTTAAATTTATATCTCATTTACAAATAGGAGTATAAATGAGAACATAAATGGCTCATGAGAAAATCTCAAAGATTTGAATAGGTTTAGATCATGATTTTGGCTAAGTCCTTAAGAAAGGGTTGAGGACTTAGAAAATTTGAACTTGGAATTTTTTATGAAATTTTGATCACGGCTTTTAGTCATGGATTTCAATCATGGAATTGATTTGAGTTTGAAAAAATTAAAAAGAATTGATTTGGAGTTTGACTTGAAAGAAGGAAAGTGAGGAATTGTTTAAGCTAAAGGATAGGAGATTTTCCTAACACCCCTAAGGCATGACCTATTCCTATGGCTAACTCTTCTAAGTCTTCTAGGGATAGTGGAGAGTCCACCTAATCACTAGATGTGTCTTAAGACTAAGGAATTCTTAAAGTCTAAGAGGAATCATAAGCCTAAGATGCAGGTGTTGATATCTCATTCTAAAAATGAGGTCAACAAAGGATGCCCAATAGGTGTGGTGTGACTGGCCAGGAACACCGCACGTATTGGTGTTGACCAAAATGATCAATAACACCAAAAGATCACAAGCACTAACATAAACTATCCATCCCTGACCCAAGGAAAAGAGAGAACCCAGAGCATAGTACCATGTGGCTCTACTTATGTCCAAGACATAAGAGAGAGAGGGAAGAAATCCACTAAGGGATAGAGTGTGAACCTTCCACTAGGGAAGCATGTTCAATTCAATTATAGGGAGATGAAAGGTTTGATTTTGATTTGAATCTCACCAAGGAGAGATCTCCATTGGGGGAGAGGGTTGAATTTGTTTCAAATTTTTGTTAAGTTTAGATTTTTTTTTTTAAAGAACCCTATTGGTTTGCAATGGGTTGTATAGGAGAGCCATGGAGGCTAAGACTAACGATTTACCTGTCAAAGGGTAGTCTAAACACATAGTAGACCAACCAACAAGGGATTTTCGGTATGCAGCAGTTGTACTAGGAAGAAAGCATAGTAGACTTACATCCTCCAAGTAAAGACCAGTTGCTGGGGCAATCTATTGGCAAGGCAACAGATTGAACCCGACCTAGGGCTGACTATTGAGTGAATGCCATTGGGGTACATAGATCGACTCAAAGATAGTCAAAGATTGATTTCATTTTTTTATTTTATTTATTTTGATTATGATGGATCCCAAAGGTTTTCATGATGCACAGTAGTAGCCATGGAAGCTAAACCTAACTCGATTTAATTCAAAGGGAATAGTCTACCAACCACAAGGTAGACTATCCAACCAAGGAGAAATGTCTTTGGTAATGGTCAAGTCTTAAGAAGAAAGCATGGGACTATATTTTAGACAAGAACCATTGGGTGATCTTGGGCAACAAATCAAACCCACCTACTATATTGAGTGAATGCCACGAGGGGACTTAAATCAACTCACATATAGTCAAGATTGATTTCATTTTTAATTTGTTTTGATGGATTATGTTGGTTTGCGATAAATCACACTGAGAAGGAGCTTATAGAAGCATAGACCTATCTCAGATTTACTGAACCAACGGGAATAGCTTCCCGACCGATGGGAGAACTATCCAACCAAAGGAGTGTCTTTCAATTTGCAATGATCAATTGAAGGTAAGAAAGCTTGGGACTCACATCTTCTACTAGAAAAGACCATTAGAGTGATCGATTTCTTTGGGCAACAAATCGAACCCGACCTAGGGTTGCCCGTCAGTTTGTGACAATCACATTAGAAAGAATGTGTCGTGGTCTTATATCTTTCAAACCAAAATGACTGCCAGGGTAACCTATTTGTGGAAAAATAGATTGAACACCTAAGGAGATATGAGTGAGTAACCGGGATTTATCTCAACTCGTAGCGGCAATTCCTATAGGGAGTTCTGCTCACACTGCCCTAAAGATAGGATGCTTGCTTAGGAAAAGGGGCCCTTTAGGGGCTTGAATCCTAATCCCCAAGCAAATTAAATTATTATTATTTATTTATTTTAGTTGTTTGTTTATTTGATCATGGACCTAGAGGGATCAAAGAGAAGGAGCTTATATCCTCTGACTTATCTCGATTTGAACCAAGGAAAATCGGATCCAACAAATTTTCCAACCATGGTGGCTACTAGGGGAAGGCCCAATAAAAGTAACGTAGTGTCTAAATGGGGTCACAAAGGACTTGATCCAAATAGAGTGCCCAAGATGGGGCTAAAGGCTTAATCCAACACTCGGAGAAAATGACATGGCTACATAAATTCATGTATTCGGTGTCCAACTCAAGGAGAAAGCTGGGACTCATATCCAAAAAGAGTGGTGTATTCACCGTGAGAGTCTTCATAGCAAACATCAACCAACCTAAGGTGTCCAGATTAATAAGCCTAGAAGAAAGCTCGGGACTCACATCATCCCATACAGAACTGACATGGATAGTCATCTTCAGAAGTGTTATCCAACCTAGGACTGTGAATTCCACTGGGACTTATATCGCCTAAAAGTAGTCAAGAGGAAAGGAGCCTCCGGGGACTTATCCTAACCTCAAATATACTTAACCTAGAACATGATGGCTAGTTCAAGAAGAGCACGGGACTCACATCTTCTTAAATGAAGTCAACATGAGGTACACTTTGCAAAGTGAAGCACCATACTAACAAGTGCTCATTAATGATCAAGTTAGAAGAAAGCTGGACTCACATCCTCCAACAAATGACCACTGTGACATACTGATGATGTAGACCGACCTAGAGCCTAATGAGAGTATCACTGGGTTTCTCCACATCAAAATAGCTTGAGATAAAAGATTTGTGTTGTGTGCATGCTAAAAGGAATAGATGCCTGGGGACTCCACCTACCTTAAAACATGCCGGGGAATTATGAAATGATGCCACAGATGGAAATAAGAATTCCTACTAAGAAAGGATGCCTCTTGGGTTCTCTCACACCTAACTTAGTTATGCTAATCAAAATAGGATGCCTCTCAGGTTCTCTTACACCTATTCTAAAAGCATCAGGAGATTGTATTTGTGCTGTGGAAGAGGGATAGGATGCCACTGGGGGACTCTTACACCTACCCTAAACATGTCACAGTGGATTTGCAAGATAAGCAAATAATACTTCAAAAGAAGAGAATATTTGATGAATGGAATCAAATTTTGTTTTTTTATTAATGAACTATTTTCAAACAAGTTTTGTTTCATGGGTAATATTTTTTAGATAGAGCCCATTAATTAGAAGCATTGGATGCTCTCCTTTACAATCAATAAGCTGATAAGATTCTCCTTGGTAGGCCTTCTCTTTGACATAGGGGCCTTCCCAAGTGGGTTCAAACTTACCTCCCATCTTTTGATGATCAACAATTGGTCTCCTTAGGACTAATATAAGTTCTCCTACTCAGAAAGACCTTGGGCGGACCAGCTTGTTGTGAGCTTGAATCATTTTGGCCTTGTACAACTCGAGGTTCTGACACGTTCTTAGGCGACTTTCCACCAAACCTTTGAGCTCTTCTAACCACAACTTTGCATTCTGCTATGTAGTAATCTTGTTACTCAATGCTATCCTTAGTGAAGGGAGTTGAACTTCTAAAGGAAGAACGGCTTCAGACCTATACACTAAGGAAAAGGGGATGAGTGAGTTGGTAAAAGTAGTCATGGCTTCAACCAATACTGCTTCCATCATTTCTTATCAAAAGTATTCTTCGATCTATGAGAGTTTTGTTGAATGCTGCTAAGCTATTAGCTCTTAGTAGATGGTGGAGTATCTCCACCTATACATTCTCGGAAAAAGCTATTGATCTTCATGCTTTTGAATGTTATTATCGATATAATTCATCGAGGCACCCAACTAATATATGATATGGTTCTAAAAAAAGCACATGGTGAGTTGTGACCTCTCTGAGTGGGATGGCTTCCCCACTGGAAAAGTAAGAAATAAAATGAATCGATGCCCCTTGAAGAAGAAGGAGGATCAAACTGATTCAACACTCAAATGGCCATGAAGCCAAAGTGGTGTAGAATGTTGGTTAAACCACCGCACCTGACATTGATGGCATCTCCTAGCCCATGCAAGCCGATCAGAAGGTATCCAAGTCTTTGATCTTTGACTTCATCTTTGGACTGAGATGCACTCCAGACACGAGTGTACCTCTATTATAATGCCGCATGTTTGTCTAAATAATGTAACCACATATGGTCAAAGGACCGTCTGGTGCCATCAACAAGAGCGAAAGAGCTCTGTTTCACCCGATGGGCTTAGATTTCTCTGAGGTAGTTTACTGTTCATGTAATCTATGGTTGCCTCCAATCCGTCTCCTTGTCCATTTTGGCAATATAACCTCCCCTTCAAGAGAAAGTCTCGATGAGTTTTGAATCAAGGGATAAGACTTGTCTATTTTAGACCCTTATTGAAATGGACTCATTTTGATACATGCCAACTCTTGACAAGTTTTCCAAGGCATCTGCCATTTCTCTCGCCGAGGAACCTTGTAGAGTGACTTGAATCAGCCAATACTTCCATTCTAGTAATGATGAAGCTTTGAGGACATGAGGACCCAACAACTGGTTGATGACCAACCGAGAATCCCAAAGATGTTGATGCTCTATCGATAAGGATGGATAACTCCAACCGACAATCAAAAGCCTCATACTCGCCTTTGTTGTTGGTGGGTTGAAAGATAGTATGAGAATCTCATCACATTATTTGGAGTTATAAAGAACTATTCTTACCTTGCCTTTCCTAGAGAATAGATCATGGTGCTTCACCTTTAAGAAAAGAAGCACCATCAAAATACATCTCCCATTGGTGGTTGCCAGCCTCCCCTAAGTTCATGATTTTTTCATCGGGGAGATCATCACTAAGCGGAGAATCAGCAGAAAGTGGGTGTGATGTTAAGAAATCTGCTAGTACCTGACCTTTTACCACACTGAGGGGTACAAATGTGATATCAGACTGTAAGAATATCATGGACCAATGAGCCAAACATTCAGAAAGTGTTGGCTATGTCTAGAGGTACTACAGTGGATTGATTCTAGAAATCAAGTTCACTTTATGAGAAAGCATGTAGTGTCTTAGCTTCTGAGATGTAAAGATCAAAGCTAGACAATTTTTCTCAATAGGTGGATAGTTTGCTTCAATAGGAATCAGATGATAACTGAGGTAGTAGAGTACATTTTCTTTCCCCTCATCATTGGCTTCGGCCAATAGAACGCCAAGAGAGTCATCCAATGCAGTAGTGTAAAGGATCAATGGCCTGCCTGAGATAAGGGTTACAATAACTGGTAGCTTCACCAAGTATTCTTTGATGTCTTCGAATACGTGCTGGCACTTGCCATCCCACTTAAACTTAGAATCATTTTTGATAAGTGCTGAGAATGGCTTGCATCTCCCTGATAAATTTGAGATAAAGCATCTTAGATAAGCCAACCATCCTTAAAAGGATCTAAGTTGAGTTAAACTCTTAAGAGGTGGCATTTCTAAGATAGCTTTGATCTTTTCAGGATCTATTTTTATTCCCTAGTGTCGAATAATAAACCCAAGGAATTTTCATGAAGCGACTCCGAATGCACACTTCAGAGGATTCATTTTGAGGTTATATTATTTTAATCATTCGAAAACTACTTTCAAATCAAAGAGGTGGTATTCCTTTTCTCTGCTTTTGGCTAGTAGATCATCAACGTAGTAGTCAACCTGATGATGGATGAGTTCATTGAAGATCTGAGTCATGGCCCATTGGTATATAGCACCAACATTTTAAGGCTGAAAGGCATGACCCTATAATAGAAGATTTTGATCGAGGTTCAGAAAGTAGTGTTTCTTTCATCTTCAGGAGACATCTTGATTTGGTTATAGCCAAATGATCCATCTATGAAATAAAATATTACATGAGATGAGGCATTGTCCACCATTAATTCTGGTATAGGAAGAGGAAACTCATACTTAGGGCATGCCTTGTTTAAGTCCCTAAAATTAACACAAATACGAATTTGGCCATTCTTCTTATTAACTAGGACAACACTAGCTAACCAGGTAGGATATTTTTCTTCCCTGATGAAACCAACATCGATCAATTTCTTGACTTCAGAAATGACCTATTGTTTAATTTCTAATCGCATGTATCTATGAGCTTGCTTAATAGGGGTCACGTTAGGGTCTATTGCTAGCTTGTGGATTGCAATGTCAGGAGATAATCTGGGAATTTTTTCATAACTTCATGCAAAGTAGTCTTTAAACTCAGTCAATAGCCTAACTAAGTCATTGGTTTCTTCTTTATTCAGAATGAATCAATGTATGTCAGAGATTTTCTATCCCGAGGTTGACTTCTTTTAGCTTATCGATTGTTGAATGGATTTCTTCTTCAAATTCTGGCAGTGCCTCTTTAACTTGGAGATCATCTAGATCATCTAAAGTTTCTAAACACGCATTCTCATAAGAGTTGGGGATGTGTGAGAAGAACCTATCAGATTCCAAATAGTTGGTAACAACTAGGCAATAATCTTTGTCATCGATCGGACCCACTGTATCGAATCCTAGTCATGCTCTTGATTGTGCTTCCCTGCCTATATTGTTCCATAATTTTTCAAAATATTATGACATGTACTTGGACCAAGTGTGAGCAACTAGACCTTTCTATATAAGATTTTGAACATAAGACGAGTAAAAGTCAAAAGACAATTCCATTAATTCTTTAAAAGTATCTTCCTCAAGTCCAACATTGAGCTCTAGACTTGAGAATGATGAATCCAAAAAGAACCTTTTCTGCTTCATGTCATTGGAAGACTTGGGGACTTCCTAAACTACTAAACCTTCAACTTTATGATATTTAAGTGAGGTAAGAGCTAAGGTTCCCCCAACTGCTGCCTGATAGTTTCACATAAACTAGATTTGAATACTTTACTTTGCTTCAAGGTCTGGTCTTCATCTCTGGCTGGATCTAAAGTCACATCCAATGGAACCTGCTGAGAGGGGTTGGCTGGTATACTAATCACGTTGGACTTATCCTCCGAGCTAGATTCCAAGTCTTTGTGAATAGTTGGGGTACTCCTATGAACTGGAACATGACCTCTATTGGCTGAAGGCCAACTAGGGGGTCTTCCACCTGAACTATTTCTACCTCTCACCCTGGTGGAGGTTGAGCCATCCTACCCACATATCCATATGGAATGAACTGGTGGAATGTGATATGGATCCACTTCTTCTTCAATTCCGCTTTCTTTCTCACTTGGACTTTTCTTTTCTTTTCATTTTCTTTTATCTTTTCTTTTGTTTCATTTTCTTTTTCTTTTTCATTTGCATTTGAATTTTGTCCAAGTTCATGAGAAAGGGTGTTTTGAGGAAGATAATAGGTCGCATCCTCATATATCTCAACCTCTCTAACTAAGAACGGTTTTCATCCCCGTTGACATGGTACTCAATTCCATCTTTTCTGAACTTGATGCACTGATGAAGGGAGGATAAAACGATCTTATTCTGATGTATCCAAGGCATACCAAGTAAAACAGTGAATGAAGTATTCAAATCAATGATGTAGAACTTGGCTTCAGTATTCCAGTCACTGATCTCCAATAGTAAAACTATAAAACCTAAAGCCCGCTCTCCTTGATCATTGAATCCTCTCAACATCATCCTATCACCTCGAAGAGTAGAGATGTCGATCTTCAAATAGGTCTTTAGACTCATAATATTTACTGATGCACCTGAATCCACGAGAACCTTGGTGAGTCTAAACCTATCCATGGTGACTGTAATTTATAGGGGACGGTTGTGCTCTAAGTCCCCCAGTAGAAGGTCTTCATCTGTGAAGGTGATCCCTTGGGTTTCTATTGCATAGTGTGCTTCCTCACCTATAGCGATCAGCTGAGCTAAGTATATTTCAGGATCAAGGAGGGCCTTGATTTGTAATTCCCTCATCTCTTTGGATAAGCCAAGAACATCATGTATGCTTAGCTTATATGACAACTTTCTTAGATGAGAAAGGACGTTGTAGTCCACCTTTGAATCTTCCACATCGGTGGAGCATCTTGTGGAAGGGCATCTTTAGATTGACTTTTGCCTACTTCCTCCATCTCTAGGCAGTAAAAAATCGATTTCTTTAAAAGGTTCTTAAAGATTTTCCTAATTACCTCCCTCTTAAAATAATAAGGTTTGTTTAACTTATCTAATAGAGTATGTAGGCCATAGCTACCTAGCGATGGATATGCATGTCGCTACTGATGATGGTATGGCTGAGGCGGTGGTTGTGCTAGCCGTGGAGGCTATGGTGGAGGTCGGTATGGCTGCTTCGGTGGTGGCAAAGGAGGTGGAGGCTGCTGAGGTCATGGTCGCTTTGGCTAATCTCTAACTAGTTGCTTCCCCTTATCAACTGATGCTACTGCTCCAGGTTTCTTCTCATAGATCTTTTGAGATTTTTGCTTTGGTAATTGATCTGGAAAAGGCAACTGTTTGGCCTCTCCTTGTAGACTAGTCGCCTTGTTGATTAGCTTCTCAAATGTATTTATGGTGAAGCCCTTAATTATGAAGGTGACCGGGCCATGGATATTCTTCAAGAGAATCTCAATGGCATGCTATTCAGATAGCTGTGGTTCCTACTTCATACTCAGGTTATGCCATCAGAGAATATAATCAACAAGTGACTCATCGGAGTGCAATTGGGCTACAATGTGATCGCCTACAGTAACCCTTTGTCGAGCTCTAGCAAATCTCTTGATGATGAGTTGCTCTAACTCAGCACATATCTTGATTGAACTGTTGGGTAGTTCAACATATCAATCAAAAAAAATACCCGCTAGGCTACTGACAAAGAGTCTAAAGAGTAAAGCATCGCTGCCACCTACATTGCAACAACTGGCCTTGAACTGAGTTATATGCTACCTCAAGTTCCCACTACCATCAAAGCTCTTGAAGGAAGGAGGAACGAAACCCTTGGGATACTGGATAACATCATTCCTCTGGGTAGGGTCTACCCTTTGGAACCAATGATCCTCCCCGGGCTTGAGCCAAGGCTTCCTTCACCTATTGTTCTACCATGGATTTCAAATCTTTTTCATGTATGGAGGTACTTTCCACTACCTTCCTATATAGACTAGTGCTACCTTGCTCAATGGGAGGTAGAGTCTTAACTAGATCTAAGACATGCACTAGCCCAGGCTGACTGACATCGACTGTACTAGGATGAACTGGAAAGGCTTGCTTAAGAACACACTACTTAACGGCAACTGCCATCCTATCAATATGTTCATCTTTCGCTTAACTATTAAAGGTGATGGGCGATTCTGTGTCTCCTTGATCAACCTCATCACCTTCCATGTTGCTCCCAAGAAGAAGAGAACCTCTAGTATCACCATGCATACGCCAAATCCTCAAGTCATCTTTGGGATCAAGTGACTCTTTCTTCATCAGACCATGCATACCCTAAGATCTTCTTTTTCACCATAAAATAGTGTGCAACTATTTCATCTAAGGATCGATCTAACTCAGTAGGTACAAATAGTTTGCCGACGGCAGTGGTTGGTATCAACTAAGAGGCACAAACCTCACTGTCGGGAGTCAATCGGCGCATCACTAGAAGAATGATAATCTTAACTGATGTTGGCTGTAATAGGGGTAACAATCCTAGGACGATCCTCTACCACTACTGTCACTGAACTATTATTTGGAATATCTCGAGTCATCACCATCTCCGATCCGAATGGGTGGAGTTGGTGAACGACCAAATGCTGATCGCCACTCTTCGCACCACCAGGCGTAAGTCGAGGGAGTTCACCCTACCATAATGGGTGGTGTAGGAGGAGTAGAATCCCTTGGTCGTAGCCGGATCACCAACGGGGTATATTTTCCCCTAGATGCGGCCTTCATGGCTATGGATGGAATAGGTGATGCTGAAACCTGCACTAGTGATGGTGGACATGGAGTAGAGTAGTAGGGTGGAGACACCACTGACTCTCTGTGTATAGGAGCTGCCCTCCTATGATGGTTGGTCCCCACAAGGAGGATACTATTAGTATGATCGGTGCGGGGAGCGTGCCGAGCTAGAAAGTCAACCAAAGCAGGAGCGACTGACTGACGGCTGAACCTCTATCGCTCTCTACTAGTGATGTATGATGTATGGGTCCCACAAACCCTCTCTTATCGGATCTACCTCCTTATGCTACGGGGGATAACAAATCATAAATTGAACTTAGTACCAAACTTTGAACCTCCGTATGTTCTACCTACCTGGCATAGAACAGAGTGAAGGCCGGCATATGACCTCTTACTCCTAGAAATTGTCTACTATAGATGCACCATTAGAGGAAGCAATGAACGGATCCTCCTGGCATCCTCTCTATCTGATCTTGAGAGAGGATGAAATTAGTTTTTCATAACGAGTGCTGAAGTGATCATAGTAGACTCATCCATGGCTGACCATGCAGCTGCCTCAAGCTTTCTAGCTATCCTAGTATGGAACCGTTTGACCATACGATTCTTATTCCTGTGCTAAGTGTAAGTGGGATGAGAGGAGTGTGAGCTAGACTCGTACTCAAATGTCAGGGAGGCAAGCCCTAAAAGCAGGTGAGCCTTACACTTGGAGGGTACATGGTGTACCACACGCATCGGGCAACATGTGCAACTAGGGATGAACGCCACTAAATCGGACTTGGTACGCCAAGATAACAACCATTGAAGTCTGTGGTACTGCCATAGCTTTCCTCTTCAGAGAGGAGAACTCTGAATCAGAGGGTAAGTCTACCCTAATGATTGGCTTCTACCCAACAACCTTCTTCCTGCTGATTGTTATGAGGGGAATTCCCTCACAAGTGATCTTGGCCACTTAAATCCATGGCCAAATTGGATCAAATGGGTATGATCCAAACGAGGGAATTTAGCCTGATCCAAGGCTAGATCCATGCCGTGAGGGAAGGTAAAGACAAATTTTTGGGAACCTATTATTGCACTGACTGAAACTGAAACTGAAATTGTACTAGCACTAAAAAAAATCTGCAATGAGAAATGAACTTGCATCAATTTTCTATCTCCATAGATTTTGAATTTTTGAATTTTAAAAATTTGAACCCACATCCAACAACTTGGAAGTGTTAAGTGGGGTTCAAATAGATTTGGAAAGATTGATTGAAAGAGGAATTTGAGGATGAATCCAAATTTCAACAAATCTAGGTATGTTGAAATCTGGATTCAAAATTTTGATAAGATGCTTCCATATGTTCATTTTGTTTTGATTTTTTGAATTTTTGTGATTTGTAAGACCCTTTTCTCTAACAAATTTGGGTATGTTAAAGTAAGGGTCAAATTGATTTTATTTTGTTTGAATGTTTTGGAGTTTGCACTTACTTAACAAATTTAGGTATGCTAAGTAAAGTAAAAGTGATTGTTTCTTTTTTGAAAATTTTGTTTTGTTTTGATTTGGAAAATTTTTGGAATTCTTACTTAGCAAATTTAGGTATGCAAAGTGAAGAATCCAATTGTATTTTTGTTTAATTTTGAAAATAAGATTCTTAGCAAATTTAGGTATACTAAGAAAATCCTAAGTGTTTAATTTATTTGGAAAATTTTTATTTTTGAAAAGGATAGGGTCCTTTAGCAAATTTGGTATGCTAAAGGGATCCTAAGTGTTTTGTTTTATTTTTGAAATGATTGAAAGTGGAGATTCAACTTTAGCAATTTTGGTATGCTAAAGACGAATTCCCACTTGGTTTTGTGAAATGAAAATTTCACATAGCAAATTTGAGTATGCTAAATGAAATTCCAAACGGTGTGTTTGAAATTTGGATTTATTTTGGTTTTGAAAAATGGAAACTTCCCCTTAGCAAATTTGGTATGCTAAGGGAAGAAGTTCCAAAGGTGTGTGAGAAATTTTTGTTTTTACTTTGGAAACTTTACTTAGCAAATTTGAGTATGCTAGGTGAAGTTCCAAAATATGTTTTGAAAAGTTTTGAATTTTTGATTTAGAAACTTTACTTAACAAATTTAGGTATGTTAAATGAAATTCCAAATATTGTTTAAAATTTTTTGAATTTTTGGATTTGGAAAGTTCACTTAACAAATTTGGGTATGCTAAGTAAGGTTCCAAAACGTGTTCTGAAAATTTTTGAATATTGATTTTGGAAATCTTACTTAACAAATTTGTGTATGTTAAATGAAGTTCCAAAATGTGTTTAGAATTTTGAAAATTTTTGGAATTTGATTTTGGAAACCTTACTTAATAAATATGTGTATGTTAAATGAAGTTCCAAAATGTGTTTAGAATTTGGAAACTTTACTTAACAAATTTGATTAATCTAAATGAACTTCCAAATGTGTGTTTAAAAATTTTTGAATTTTTGGATTTGGAAACTTCACTTAACAAATTTTGGTATGTTAAGTAAGGTTCCAAATGTATTTAGAAAATTTTGAAATGTGATGGTTGATTTTGAATTTTTGAATTTGGAAACTTCACTTAGAAAATTTGATAATGCTAAGTAAAATTCCAAATATATGTTTGAAATTTTTTATTAGATTTTAAATTTGGAGACTTTATTTAACAAATTTGGGTATGTTAAATAAAGTTCCAAATATTGTTTGAATTTTTGGATTTGGAAACTTTACTTAACAAATTTTGGGAATGTTAAACAAAGTTTCAATTGTGTTTTGAATTTTTTTTGAAATATGATTGTTGATTTTGATTGTGGATTTTGAAAACTCCACTTAGCAAATTTGATTATGCTAAATGAAATTTCAAATATGTGTTTTTTTTTGAAATTTTTTTGAAATATGATTGTTGATTTTGATGTTTTGAAATGAGGATCTCCATTCATCAAATTTAAGTATGTAGAATGGAGATCAATTTTATTTTTGAAATATGATATTTTTATTTTGTGTGTGATTGTTGCTTTTTTTTGAAAGCGGGGAATTCCAACTTAAAAACATATGTGGTATATGTTTAAGTAGGATTTCCTAAATTTTATTTTATGTTTTTTACTTGGAGATGAAATCTCCATTTAATAAACCTAAGTATATTAAATGCAGGTATTCATGTGTGCTTTTTTGAAAATTTTAATTTTGTTTATAAATGAACTTTCCATTCAATAAGTGTGAATGTATTGAATAGAAGAATTCATGTGTGCTTCTTTGAAAAAGTTTTATGATTGTGATTGTGATTTTGGAAAATATGATTGCTCATTTTATTTTGAAAATGAAATCTTCATCAAAGTGAATTGAAAGAAGATGTTCATTTGTACTTTTGGAAAATGTTATTGGTTTTATTTTGAAAAGCCCTACATTTAACAATTATATGAATTGCTAAATGATGGTGAAGAATTTTTGTGGAAAATATTTTCTTAAGTGCACTTTTGAAAAAGGTGCTTTTGAAAAAAAAGCAAAGTTCTTTATGGAAGATTTATTATTTTTAAGATGAACCTTTCCTTATCATAAAAATGGTAAGGATGAAGTCTTTAAGAGATGTTTCTTTTTATTTTATATATTTTCATGTTACCCATTGGAGAAACCAACGGGGGTTTTAAGACTAACAAGGAATGTGGTCATAAAACCTAAAGATGTTGGCTAACTTAACTAAAGAATGAAATGAGCAAAGTGCCAATGGAAAGAAGGATAGTCTTGGGTTCATACCAAGGTACAAACCCACTAGCGATACTCAAAGACAACAATTATTTACTAAAGATGGAGAGAGGAACCATCCCCAATGGAGTCACCAAAAAAATCTGTGGTGAAAAATTTCTATAAGAGAGTCACCTTTCAAATCTGTGGGGAGAAAAGAAAGAGGAACCCTTACAAAAATTCATCTTGGTAAGACGCCACAGAGATCCACATATGTACTTATTCAGGTGATCAGATATGTCATCAAGGTATAGTATACTATCTTGAAAGATAGAAGTCACTACCCTTTAATGGAACCAATCACCTCAATAAGGACTCCTAAGGACGATGGGTCTGCATATCTACCAGAGATTCTTCCCCTACTTTACATGAAAAAGTAAAGTTGGGTTTATTTTAAGCCGGGTTCATTAGGTTCCCTACATGGGCAAGCCCCCATAGTTAATTATATCATAAGGGACATGATCCCTTAGGAAAACTCTCGATTAAGGTAAATGATCGTTGTCTTTGAAGATTTCAATAGGGAGAGACTATCAATCGATTGGTTTGTATTTGAAGATAAAATGGGATTGATCAAGAGAGGGAGTTATTATCGAAGCCAAAATGGGAAATAAGTAGGAGATGCTCAAGATGCTAAGAAACCTAGCGAGCAATTCAAACTATCCTAAAATTGGGCTTTATATTTTTAGAAATTGATTTAGTTTGTTTGAGTTGCATTTTTCATTAGAATTTTAGGACTTAAGATTCCTTAACACAAGATTAAGGAAATGCCTAAGAGGTGAGGAATTATGCTTATGGCCTACAAAGGGGAAAAGAAACTTTAGAATCTAAATCTAGGGAGCTTTGGCGAGTGCTGGAAGCACAACCTAAATCTAAGAAAAAAAATGGGTAATTGGTTTGCCTCCACAAGAGAGGACAAACCAACCGACAGCTTGGACTTACAACTGCCTGGGGGTGGCTACGAACTAAATACTACTACAATTTTAAATACATGTAGGCAAGTCTTTATGCTTATGCAAGATAGCTAGGCAATTTTTATTTATAAAGAGACTAAGTCCTTAAACTCACTCCCTAAAGAGACTAGATCATGTAAAGGGCATGCTTCAAATGACTTAAATCTAATGCATTTCAAGTTTTATTTTATTTCATTTTTGGACAATCATTTTGACTCAAGCTAATAGGATTTTTTATGACTAATGCATGAAAAATCAAATTATTGGCCAAAATCAGCAAGAAGGTAGGAGGTGAGTTTCAACCACAGCCCTCAAAGGTCAAGCCGGGTTCTCTGGCAAAGGTGGATGCCCTCCAATCAAGAGTGAAATAAGATGCATTTGTGCATGATATTATAAAGAAATGCTCATCCAGTTAAGGGGTTGTTAATTCTTTTATCTTGATTTTAAACATAAGCTTAAGGTGAAGTTATGAGTTCCTTAATTTTAATTTTAATTTTTAAGTTGGGTAAAAGATTTATTTTTCCCTAAAGAGCTTAATCCACATCCAGGCCATACATAAAGTAAGAAAAACTAGAAAAATCATGCCACTTAATGCAAAAGCTAAACAAATCATCAAATAATTTATAAAGCTAATCGCAAAAAGAATAAACGGCTGTTTGTGGTCAGGCACCACCGCACAAACCCGAAAATATCAAATTGGGTACCCGAGCTCTACCCTTATACAACCCAGATTACAAATGAATTGAATTACAATTTAAGTGAAGGAATTCATTATTATGGGGGTCTTTAAGCTTTATTCTTCTTTCTTCTTTCTTCTTCTTTCTTCTTTTCTTTGGTTCCTGCTTTGGATGGTTGGATGGTAGATGCTCCAAGGCTTCACATGGTGCATAAAATAGGAACTTATGACTAATTCTTATCCTAATCCCCATAACAAATCATTCTAAAATCCTAAATATACAAATTTTTACATGAAAAGGGAAAGTAGAAATCTAACTAACACCTACAAAATAAAGGTTAGTTGAATCACAGCACACAAATCCCAAGCATGTATATTGGACTTATCACCCCCACACATGGGTGACTAAGTCCACATGGCCTATGGATTATGCAAAGGGGTATAAGCACCTGCAAGCAAGAAGCATTTATAATTTTATTTATGATAGCGCCCCTTAAGCACAATCCCCTGCAGAAAAAAATAGTTAGACTAAGCATGCCTACCATTCATTCTACGAGCATACACCCTAACATCCAGTCTAAAACATTCATCATAAAATAAAATATAACATCAAATCATGCACTGGCCTAACCTAAAGCTAGAAGTGGTGACTTAGGCTAATGTGTGTGCTTTGAAGGTTTGTGTGGCATGCTTAGCTTAGGACTTTAGGTTCAAGTTTTCTAAGTGTAAAGGACATGTTCAACTTAGAGGAGAGTTTCATTTAAGTTTCTTAAGTGTTTTGGGTTATTTTTATTTCATGGTTTAGTTTGATTTGAGTGAAACCTATAATTAATTACTAAGTTATAAAGAGAGGGAAAGAGAAGGGAACTTCTCTTTCCTTCCCTAATTCTTCAGTAATTTCTAAAGTAAATTCACTTTTTAATTTCATTTAGGTGAATTTTTTGATTACATCTCTTAATCAATCTCAAGTTTAGATAAACCCTAAATAAACCTATTCAAAAAGAAAGGTATTTTAAGATTAAATAAAATGAATCAAAATTCACAGAACACACATTACTTCAATTCTTTCCTAGCATATATAGCATGCATATTGATGGACCTTAAGCATATGTATACATGAAAATGAGAATAGTTAACATAATTTATGATGCATGCTAAGTAATCCATTTAAGAAAATTTAGAAGTTGAATATGCACGATTTTTCTTAAGTAGAAAAAGTTTTCCTTATCCAAAATTTCACATACATGCTAGAAAGTAAGAAAGGCATAAGTGAGTACAGCGCTATTGTTAACCAGAGGTGTAAGGTATAAGACCTACTTAGGGCTACTTAAAGCCTTGCAATCTCGAGATTGTCTAGACTAATATACCACTTTCCTTAAGTACTAACATGCATATAAAAGAAATGAAATGGAAAAGGAAGATGCAAAAGTTGTTTAGTGGTTTCATTTTTGTTTATGAAATTTATTCATGCAAGTATAGGCAACCCCTCTTAAGTGAGAGCATAGGGATTAATAGGGTTTAGAATTAAGTAAGTGTTGGGTTCTTTTCAAATGAACCCTACATCTTACCAACTCCTATTCAAAACTATGCCAACATAAGAAAAGAAAGAAAGACTACACTAAACATTAGTATATAATCTATCACATGCAAACTTATAATTAAGATATGAATAGCACACTTTTAGGTTTGGTGTTTTATTTATAGGTTTTGAAAATACTTTGGATTTAGTAGTGATAATAGCCACTCATATTTTACTTTAGCCAACACATGCACATTTGATATAAAGTAAACAATTTTCATTTTTTTTTTTAAATTTGGAAACATGAAATTATGAATGCATGAGCCATATTCCATACAACCTAGCATGTTGGGAAAGATCTAAAATAATGTAATCATGCAAACAAACTCACTTTACTTAAATCCTAAAGACATTCTTAAAGAATAAGAAATTTTAGAATAAATCAAAGTGAATTTCATAATAATTTTTGTTTAGTTTGAAGTTTGATTTAATTTTGAAAAGGTGAGATAAATTTGCTATTTCTAGCCCACTCCCACATGTGTGTTGTATTTTTTTTTATTTTTAGATAAATAAATCAATTTGCATTGATTAGGTTAAGGTATGAATTAAGTAGCTTAATTAACCCTTACCTACATAATCCTAGAAAAAATAACTAAGTAATTATGAGCCAATGGGATGACATAAAACCCACAAGATATTTACATTTGTAATGCACCTAGTAATGAAAAGGCATAATGCAATTTGGCTCACAATTAAAACTTAATTAAGCTAAGGGGTATAGCTTAAGTACTTTTAAAACACCCTTTCACACTTATGAAAGGGGTTTTAATTTCCTTAATTAGACTTAGGCTATTAAACACCTAAGAATTTACCCAAGATAGATTAATTAAGTTCTGGAAATTTTTAGAATTTTTCAAAATTATTTAAATGGATAATTTATGAATTAACCCTTAATTAAGAGAGGATTAAGGAAAGAAAAGGGGGTTTAGGGAATATCTTAGGGGAAATACCCCAAAATTATTTTATAAAATCCCTACTCACTCGATCTGACCTTAATCAAAATTAATTATCGGGTAAATTCACTAATCATATCTTAATTACCCTTAATTACATGAAGGGGTTATTAGGGAATGAGCTAGCAATTTTCCCAATTAAGGCCTCAATAAATCCCAAGAAAATTAGGGGAGGTAGAGGTCATCCCCTAAAGTGAACCCTAAAAATTTAAGACCAATTCGTTGGTTAATTAGGGAATAATTAACTAATTAACATTCCCAAAGAAACCCAAATTCACAAAAAAGAGGAATTCAAAATCCATTGAAAATATTTTTAAAATATTCTAGATGGAATTATCTATACATTGCATTTTTTTTATATATTTTTGACATTTTTTGAAGGAGTTATGATTTTTTGAAGCTTTCTAAATTAATCAAGAATTAATAATAATCCTTAACTAATCCCTGCCTAATACCAGCTCACGGTGTGATGCATGGCGGTCGAAGCGTTTTACATGTGTGTGAGCTACAATATCACATCAGAGGTGCACATGCTTTTATCCTTAGCCATTTGATCTTACGGCTGAGGATACACTTGCGATTTATAAAATGGATAAAGGATTTATAAATGTGCTTAATAATCTCAGTTGTCTATCTAAAATGCGTGGATGGACGGCTGAGATGAGCCAAGTTATTTCCTGAGGATTATCGTGAATCATCCATGATCCAAGGGGATATTCGAGCCCGATCTATCATAGATTCATTCAAGACTCAACCCACACCATCTAGAGGAGTATAGTAGCCAATCCAATGGTGGATTTCACATGCAATAAAAATTCCTTTCACAAAGGATCAACACCTCTTAATCTAAGTGGTCGAAAAGTCACTGACCTTGTCGAAGTTGATCACCGACACTCAGGATCGATGAGGTAGATTTGTATAATGAAGATGAAGCCATATTTAAGTTTTTAGGTCTTAAAGTTTGGGCAGACCAACTCCTCTTGATCTCCCTTGCGGCTTTGATTGAATTGAGTTCTTCCTTGCTGTGGGAACTCAAGTGGATGCTTGGGCAGGCTTGACTTGGTCCTTAGATCAAGTGTGCAAGAGGAATTGGGATGGGATCAAGTATAGAAGAATTTGGGAATTGGATCAAGCTCCCTTATTTTGCATTATGCAAAACCGAGAAATGCAAGATTCAAATCCTCCCTAGGGGCATTGGGAAAGTTCTCTGATGTTTGCTAACTCTCTCGAGGCCTCAATTGATCAAGAGCGAATGAAAATTTTAGTGAATTAGGGGGAGTATATCTCCCCCACTGGAAATCGGACGGTCAACAATGAGCTTGCCATTTTGATCCAATTGACCCTATGGAGTGGGCTGTTTGGATTGTTTGAAGTGTCTGCATGGTCATTTTGGCTAGAGGAGTGGAATGTTAACTCCCATGTGCATCAAATTGAGCTTAGGAGGGAGTTTGAAGATTGAATTTTGCCATAGGTGGTCGAGTTTGGTCTATGGAACAAATGGGTTGACCCAAATCCATTGGGTTGGGTACACCACTCATCACTAGGTCCCCTTGAGCTTTTAGGAAAGCCTCAAGTGATTGTGATGAGTGTATGATCAAAATACCCATGGCCTAGGCCAAAATTTGTTCTATGGCCTTGGGGTATAATGGTCATTTTTTATTATTTCAATTTAGGTATGTTTGGTATGTAGAGAAAATAGGTTGGCCCAAGTTTCAATGGATTTAGAATCCATTTGATAGGGTTTGGCTCATGTTGACCCATTTAGGTCAAAATGGGTCAACTTGGGTCAAGTTGATCAATAGGTCAAATTGGGTCAAACTAAGGGCTAGGTCAAGTTCATATGACCATTTGAAAATTTTTGGTGCCTCTGGTTTGGTTCAATTTGGATTAGATTTGGTTTTGGCTCATATGACTCATTTAGGTCAAATGAGTCAAGTGACCCATTTGACCTATTTGGGTTAGGTCAAGGGTAGGTTTAGGTTTGGTTAGTCATATGGAGTGGATTGGTATCTTTATTTCCAATCAATTTGGGTTAAGTTCAATTTTGGCTCAACATGACCCCTTTAGTTCATGTTGGGTCTAAGGTCAACTGGACTAGGTTGGGTCTAGTTGGCTAATTGAGGCTTTGGTCAAGTTCCACAAGTGATTTGGGATGGACTTGACCTATTGGTTTCAATCAATTTGGCTTATGTCAAGTTTTGACATATTTTGGCCCTTTAGGTCAAAAAGGGTCAACTTGGGTCAAGTGGGCCAGTTGGGCTAGGTTAGGCTCAAATGTTGGCTTAGTCAAGTTCAAACATAGGTCATGAGTAAACTTAGATCAATGGTTTCAATCAATTTGGCCTATGGTGGATTTTGGCTATGTTAGGTTTTATTTTAGGTTAAGTGTTAACTTAGTCAACCCTTAGGTTTGACTTAGTTTGACCCAATTTGATTGATTGATCATCCCATGTTGATTGTTGATCATGATGAGAGGGATATATGAAGTTGGTTCAATCCAATTTGGTTAGGATCAAAAGTTGGCTCATAAGGGTACTTCAGGTCACTTTGGGTCAAGTGAGCCTAAGTGGGTCAGATGGCTTGGTCAAAGCTTGATTTCAAGTTGATTGATCTTGTATATGGACTTATGATTGAAATATAAATTTATTTACAAGAGGTTTAAAGACAAATGGATTTTGATCTATATGAAACTTTCATATTCAACGGAAGAATATGAAAGGGTCTTGGGTTTGATTTTTTATTTGTGTTTTGATTGTTTGATTGAGGTTTGAATTTATATATGAGCTCATGATTTTATGACTGATTGAATCATGAGAGAAAATCAAGAGTTTAGCTTGATTTGAAGATGATTTGACTAAGTTCAAGATTTTGGCTTGAAAGGCTTAGATTTGATTTTGAGTGGATTTGAGTTTAATTTTTGGAGTTGGTTTTGATCGTTCGAATTTATATTTCATTTAAATATGTGTATATAAATGAGAATATAAATTTATCATGAGAAGATTTTAAGAATTTGAAGTGGTTTAATCATGATTTGAGCAAAAATAATTAAAGGGAATTTAAAGGATTTAAGGGAATATTTAATTTGAAATTTAATTTTTGAATTGGATTTAATTGATTTATATTTATATTTCATTTATATATGAGCACATAAATGAAAATACAAATGAGTTTTGAGAAAATTCCAGGAGTTTGAAATGGTTTGATCAAAGTTTAGGATAAATCCATTAATGGAAAATTAAGAGATTTAAGGGAATTTCAAGCATTTAAAATTTGGAATTAAATTTTTGAGTTTGATTTAATTGATTTTTATTTATATTTAATTTATATATGAGAATATAAATGAGAATACAAATGAATTTTGAAAAAATCCCAAGGATTTGAATTGATTTGATCAAGTTTTTGAGTTGATTTTGGCTAAGTCCTTCAATGGAAAATTAATGAAATTTAGGAAATTTTTCATGAATTGATTTGGAATTTTGAATTTGATTTGATGGGTTTGAATTTATATCTCATTTATAAATGGGAATATAAATGAGAATATAAATGGCTCATGAGAAAATTTCAAAGATTTGATTAGGTTTAGAACATGATTTTGGCTAAGTCCTTAAGAAAGGGTTAAGGAATTAGAAAATTTGAACTTAGGAATTTTTGATGAAATTTTGATCATGACTTTCAATCATGGATTTAAATCATGGAATTGATTTGAGTTTGAGAAAATCAAATAGAATTGATTTGGAGTTTGACTTGAAAGAAGGAAAGTGAGGAATGGTTTAAGCTAAAGGGTAGGAGATTTTCCTGACACCCCTAAGGCATGACCTATTTCTATGGCTAACTCTTCTAAGTCTTCTAGGGCTAGAGGAGACTCCACCTAATCACTAGATGTGTCTTAAGACTAAAGAATTCTTAAAGTCTAAGAGGAATCCTAAGCCTAAGATGGAGGTGTTGAGAGCTCATTCTAAAAATGAGGTCAACAGATGTCCAAACTATACACTTATCATCATTCAAACATATGTAAACCCATACATGAATTATAAAAATAAATCAATACTTTAACAGGCTTAAGCTATAAACACATGCAAATCATATAGAAGTATTCATAGCTAACATTACTCTTACTTTTCATTGTTAATTATAATTTCTGAAAATAGCTTTAAAATTTATTACTAATAATAGCCACACATATAGTAAAATTAATCCACACATGCAATTTACACATAAATAAATTCCATTAGATTATTTGATTTGAAAGACATGAATGCATGATATCACATGGCATACAACACTAATAATGATTCAAAAAGAACAATTGAACAATTTCACATAATTCATTCAACTACAATAAATCCTACGGACAATCATACTAAATAAAATCATTTAAGAAGAACCAAAACTTCTTATTAAGTTTGATTTTTGGATTTGAATTAATAAACTCAAAGAGGAGAAATCATTTGTTATTTTTACCCCAATTCCATGTTATGATTTAATGTATTTAAAGAGAAGTAATTAAGTGGATTTTATGAATTAGTTAAGTTTGATTCAATAAACAATTCATTTTAACTACACTTTCTTATGTTTCTTTAATTTAATTAATTATTTAATAATGAGACTCCAATGATATGCAAATGAGAAATTGAAATTGCAATGCACTTAGAGACCTAATGCAATGAAGCCCAAAATCAAATATTAATCAAGCTAAAGAATCTAATTAAGTAGTTATATGATTTTCCCACACTTTAATCATAATTTTCTTAAGAGTCTTTATGTTATTAAACACATAAAGATGAACCCATGAATTGAATGTTAATTATTTGAAGTAATTATCATTTAAATTAGATTTGATTTCATCTCTAATTACTTAATTAATTCCTTAATTAATTCTTTAATTAATTTATGAGTTAATTAAACTCTCCCATGAAAAGAGACTTAAGAAAATGATCAAGGGAGAGGCCTTAATCATTCACCCCTATCATTCCCATTGTTAATCATAATTAATAATCATTAATAATCAAAATTTTATTATTTAATAATTGTAATGATCATTAAATTAATTAAGGAGGGTGATTATGATAAAAATTTCAAATTCTCCCAATCCCTAGCAAATAAATCTCAAGAACATTATGGGAGGCAGAGGACATCCCATTAAATCAACATTCCAAATTTGAGATTAATTGATCAAGTAATTATGGCTTAATTAAGCTAATTAAAAAAACATTAAAACCCTAATTAAGCTCTATTCACTATTCAAACCATAAAAAATCATTTTTATTAAAATCTCCTCTATTTACCCTTTCTAAAATGGGTTTAGGGTGATTAAAGGATATTTTTAATCCTAATTAATCCTTAATTCCTTTGACGCCATGTGGGAGCTGACGTGGAGGCCCTTTTCTCTTAGCGTTGTGGGATTAGCCACTTAAATCATCCGACATTGCATGCTGAGTCATCAGCAGCGGACACGCTTTCATCCCCACCATACGATCTCGGATCAGATGGTGGTGATTAATTGTGTGGCTCATAAGGGATAAAATCAAATAATCTAATCATATTAATCATGACTGCCTATTCCAATCATGCAAAATCGATGGTGGATGATCCTTCATCTCTAAAGCAACGAAAGACGGATGTCGTCCGCCCTCCTCTGCTTGATCTGAGCTCGTCGAAGCTTTTGAAGAGTCGAGATCAACTCCAAAAGCTTCAAGGGATAGATCTAAGGAGATCATACGATTGGAATCACTTGAAATCATGATTTCTTTCACAAAAGACCAACAACTTAGTGGATTTCTACGGTTTATCAAAATTTACCTCGTCGGAGCTCAAGATCGGCGGTCCAATGACCAAGGTAGCTTCATCTTGAAGAGATGAAGCCTTGTTGAGAACTTAAGACTTGGCCCCTCGCTGATGGCTCTATGGACTAAGCACCACCAAAAATGTCATCAGAGTTGGTCTATAGATGATCTTTGATGCTCGAATCTATCGAGAATCGATTCTTTTCGCCTAACCAAAGCTTGGGGAATGTGTGACTGAAGTTAATTTGAATTTTGTTAAGTTTGAGTGGGGTTTGATGGAGTGGAAGCTCTGTTTCACTCGAGTTTTGTCGTTGGCCATAGGGAGCTCAAGGGAGGTTGGGAAAGCTCTAGGGAAGTTTGTCTCCTCACTTTGGAAGCTCTGTTTCACTCAAGTATACTCTCCTCCCCCTCTAATCGGATGGTGGGGATTGGCTCTAGTTTTGGAAGACGTCTGACCGACGCATGTGGCCGAAGAAATAAGGGAGTGGCCGAGGTGGAGCTCCTTGAGTGGGTAAAGCTTTGGGATGGGCTGAGGTGGGTTGTCCTTCTTCCCCAAGGTGAGCCAATGGGATGACTTGGGATAGCTCACCTCTTTTGACCCATGGCTGACCCAACCATCTTTGGGTTTGGTTAGCCAGTGGGTCAGAGGTCCAAAATAAGTTTTGGGTGGCTGCCAAGGGTAAAGAGATAGGTGAGAACATCCAAATTGGGATTTTATCCCATTTGGAGGGATTTACCCAATGGGTCTTAGCCTAATTTAGGTCAAAAGTGGGTTGGATTTGATTTGGGTTGAACCATGGTGACCCAAGGATGGGTTACGCCAAGTTCAATTAGGTTAGGAGTTTGTTTGGTTGGGTTTGGCTCAATTTCACCTATGTAGGTCAAATTAGGTCAAGTTGAGTTAAGTTGACCAATCGGTCAAATTGGGTCAAACAAAGGGTTCAATTAAGTTCAAATGTTGATTTGAGATGTTTAGGTTCAATTAATTTGATTTGATTTGTAGTGGAATTAAATTTTTTTCATATGGGTTCATATGGATCAAATGGGCTAAGTTGACTAATTTAGTCAAATTGGCCAATTTAGCTTGAGTTAGGGGTTGGTTTAGGTTCAATTGATGACTTGAAGATGATTGTAGTGTTGATTTCAATTAATTTGGATTTAGAAATGATTTAGACCAATTTGACCTTTTAGGTCAATTTGGGCTAAATGGGTCAATTGTGTTTAATTGATCACATTGGATTCAATTAAGGCTTGGATCATGTTCAATAATCAAATTGAGATGGATTTGAGTCATTGGTTTCAATCAACTTGAATTAGATTGGGATTTGACTTAATTTGGCCCTTTAGGCCAAATTGGGTCTAATTGGACTTGTTTTGGTTCGATTGATGGTTGAATCATATTCAAGGATCAATTTATGATTGGTTGTAAGCAATTGTTTCAATCAATTACGTTTAGACTAAAGTTTGGTTCAAATTGGTACATGTAGGCAAATTTGGTCAACTTGCATCAAATGACCAATTGGACTTGGTTTGACCTAATTGATTGCAATTTGATAATCACGGGAGATCAACAATCATTGTAGAAGATTTTGGATGGGTTGATTCGATCCAATTTGGGTTGGATTGAAGTTTGGATCAAATGGATCCTTTAGGTCACTTTGGGTAAAGTGAACCAAATGAGTTAATTTGAGCTGGATTGGGTTGAATTGAGTTTGATAATTGATTTAATATTGATTGATGGCTTTGATTGAAACTGATTTGGATTTAATTAGATTTGGGCTCATTTTAACATTTTGGGTTCAAATGGGCTAGATTAGGTTAGTTGAATTAGTTTGGTTGGTTAGATTTGACTGTAGGCTTTAGAAGGATTTGAAATGGTGATTTGAATGGGTGAAGTGTTTTTGTGAAATTCAATTGGGTTTGGTTTAATTGAAGTAGCTTTGGGTTAAGTCAATAGTATTGGATTATGGTATTTGAGATGAGTTTAGGTTTAAATCATTTTTTTCTTGGAGCTTGGATATGAAATAGAATCCAATTAGGTTTAATTGTAATGATTTGAGGTTGGTTTTGGATGAGTGGATAGGCATAGATCTTGGTTTAGGCCATAGGATAGGTAGGTTCCCTATTTATCTTTAGGCATAGCCTAAGCCTATGGTACACCTTCCTAAGTCTCTAGGTTTAGGTTTAGTGTTCACCTCATCACTAGAAGTGTCATATGATTAAGAAGATTCTAGTGCCTAGAAGACACCTAAGTCTAAAAAAGGATGAGTTGATCCTCACTCCCAAAGTAAGGTCAACACTCCACCACATCACTCCCTTTGAGTTGTTGCTAGTTGACTGCCTAAGCTAAGCTAAGGTGGGCTATGGGTTGAACTCAAGCTCATTTAGTTTGGATTTGGGTTAAGTGCTAAAGATTGGTCCACATGGGTTTGACTTGATTATAATTGTTTATTTCATTCCATTTGTTTGATTGGATTTAGATTTAAGTTTCAATTATTGTTAATCGTTCATTACATGATTTATGGATCAATTGATCCATGTTTTGTAGGATGTTAGTTTCACTCGTTTGATTTAAATAGGTCAAGTTTGATTTCCTAGCCTATTTGGCCATTTTGGCTTTTGGATTTGTGTTTAATTATGCTCAAATGATCATTCATTATATTTATGATTGATTGATTTAGATCAATTTGGATTGGATTTTGAATGTAACCTAAATTAGCCAATTTTTTACATCAATAGTTTAAGCTGGATTTATTTGAGTCAAATGATCAATTTGGCTGAAACTAAGGTGTGTTTAGGCTTCAATTATGTTTAATTGAGTGTTTAGAATAATTTGGATAAATTGATTTCAATAAAATTGGATTTAATTTTAAATTTGACCCATGTTAGCTCAGTTTGAGTTTAAATGGGTTACATTAGGCTCGGTTGGGATAAATGATCAAATTGGTGAAATTGGATCCAAGGAGGAATTGAATTATATTCAATAATGGTTTTGAAGTATTTTGGACTATTTAATTTGGATTTGGGCTCAATAGAATTATTTGGGTTTACTCGGGTCAAGTGACCTAATTAACCCATTTGAGCCCTTATTAGATTTAAATTTATTTAAATTTTTGTTTGATTATGTTTATTTGAGCTATTGAGATGACACAATTTAATCAAATTTTAGTTAGTTAATTTTTGGCTTGGTGGTGGCCACAAGAGTCAAGTCAAGTCAAATGACTTTGTCAGTCATTTTATAATCCATGTAGATTCAGTTTTAAGTTCATTTATAATTACACATTGATTCTATGCTTTAAATTTAATTTGATTTTAAATTGATTTGATTTCATTTTATTATGTTTGGACTTAGGTAATTTTGAGCTTAAATGAGTCAATTGGGTTAACCATCCAAATTACTTTAATTTAAGCTCAACTAAATTTAGATTTCATTTTAGATTTACTTAATTTAAGTTTTTATTGAAGTTTATATTTGATTGGGTCCACTTATTCTGCCTGGGTTAGGTTAGGTCAGAGTGGTAGGCTTACCTAAGTCTCACATAAGATGTCTAACTTTAAGTTTGATCTTGATCTTGATTATATATTTTGATTTGTTATTTGATTTATGTTTTAGTTTGGTTACACACATAGTCAGTAAGTATAATATCTTAAGTGTTTAATTATGAGCTCTTAATTTAAGACTATGGATCTTAATTACTAAGATTAGGAAGATGTCAGCTTCATCCAAAAATAAGGTTAACAGTCTCTCTAGAGGCTTGATAGAAAAACTTTTCATGGTTTTATTATTGTGTTTATATATATATATATATATATATATATATATATATATAGTCTATCATAATAAATTACATTTAAATCATATAACCATGATCATCCCAACAAAATTTGATCTTACTTTCAAAAAAAAAAAAAATGATCTACATAACTATCAATCTTGATGGGAACTAAACATTTATTAGTGATAAAGAGAGAGGTATGACTAACCCAACTAACATGTAAGAGCTTTAGGTGAGATTCAATTTTAAGTTAGGTCTAATAATTATGAGGAGAGAAAAAACATTCATTGCTCTTTCTCCATCTATAACTAACATATATTTTGTTCTCATTACACACAACATATATACTAAAAATATTTTTTTCCTTTTTTAAGCTTCTACTCATTCTTAGTGACTATAAGCAATTTTATCATATTAATATGAGATTTATCTATAAATTCTTCTTAGCCTTATCACCCATAAACTAATAGCTAAATAGAGGTAATAAATAAAGGTGTTAACTTAATTTCATGGATTAGGTTTGGGTCTGACCTGAAATTGACTCGACACAAATGTTCTTGACTCGAACTCGACCTGATTATCATACGAGTTGAAAACTCTAATCCAAATCAGGCTTGACATGAACTCAACTCAACATAAACCTAACTAACTCAAACCTAACCTAACAAACACATTTAAACATATATTTCAAGTGAAACTAAAGTCAAAATTAAGTCAAATTCAAATTTACGGATCAAAATTGGGTCAATCATGGATTGATAGTTAAAAAAATATCTAGTCATATTCAAGTTGGTGAGTCAGAATTAGATCAATTTAGGGTTTGTGGGTTAACCCAAACTCGACCCAAAAAATCTAATATGGTAATTACTTTGACTGAAACCCGACCTAAAATTTAATTGGGTCAACCCAAACTTGATTTTTTTTAATCGAAAAAGTTGGTTCAATTATTGTCACTATTAGTAGTAAATATGATTTTAAAAAACTTTAAGGAAGTTTGGTGGATATAAGTTTTAAAAAATGGAATTTACATCTTCCTACGCTTAAGTTTGCATATAATGATATTATCTTAGAGCCATAAATAAAATATCATTTGAGATAGTTTATGGCTACAATTCAAATAATCCCATTAACTTTTCTAGCATCCCTTCACATAATTTCATAAGTCTACATTTACATTTACAAAAGAGTTTCAAACTCTCATAAAAGGATCTAACATCAATTAAAAGTTATATATACAAAATATAATGAAATTAAGAAGAAGGATGAAATTTTTAACAAATTCATAATGAGTTCTGTTAATTAGAATCTGTCCTAAGAGATATCCATCCACTTTATTTAGAAAATTGCAAGCAAAAACATGTTGTCCCACTATATAGGGGCTAATTAAGGTTTGTAGATTCTTTTAAGATGGCTATAAAGGTTGTGTATGCTTTGGAGGGGATAAATTTGAAGTAGAGTTAAGGTTTAAAGTACTAAAAGGTTGGCTAACATCAAGACAAAACCCAATCTAAAATATGATGCACTAAATATAAGATTTGATACTCCTACTATCTCTAAATGACTTGAAATAAAGTGCAAATTATAGATGATGGTGTCTAACAAAAATCATAATCATTTTTGAATAATTTTCATATTTTTGTGGAGATTTATTTTAGCACTAAGTTAGAGAATAAGTTATATATAAAAATTGTAGTTTATAAAATGATACTAAAACTCTGAATAATTGCAGTTTATTTCAAGTTATTATATACAATATTTTACTTAATTTCTTTATGTTTAAGCCACCTTAGGCCACATTTTTCTAATTAATTTTTAATGTGTTTTTATGAACTGAAAAATACAAAAATACTTATAAGATAGAGTGATGAGAGTAGAAAAAGATTACAACGAAAAAGTAATATGAGTTTTATATAAATAAAAGATAAGCTAATAGCTCTCCAAAGTGACTACTTGGAAGAGATTACCAAATCTCATCTCACTGTGAGGTCAAACACCAAGTCAATCCCCTTGAGATTTTCTCACCAAAGCATTTTCAAAACATCATCCAAGATTCATTTTTAAAAAATAAATTAAATATATAGGTTTTACATTGAGTGAATTAAAAAAAAATAAAAGAGAGGGAAGACGGGTGGTTTTGCCAAGTGTATGGATAAGGCGGAAGTAATTACACTTGTGTAAATAAAGCATACCTACCATCCAAATGAGGGTTGGTTGGCCATTCTTACATGAAAAGTAATTCATTTGTAATTTCAATTATTAATTAAGTATTTTGTTTATAAATTTTACCAAATGTTTCCCTTACATGACTAAAAAACAAATTTCAAACCCAAAATTCTAAATTTTAAAAAGTTCAACATTTAAAATTTGATATCATTATTTTTACAATTATAAATACTCTATAAAAAATATTAAAACACATAACATTACATAATAAATTATAGACAGATGAATAACACATTGAATAAAAATTCATTGATCATCTACATTCTTTTTTAACTAAGCCTTTATACTTGATTCTTTACTTGTTGACCTCACTTTTGGAGTGAGGATTCCATCATCCCACCATAGGCCTAGGGGTCTTCTAGACACTAAGAGCTCTTTAGGCTTAAGACACATTTAGCAATTATATGGATACTTAACCTAAGCCTAAAGATTTAGAAGAATTAATCATAGAATTATGGTATGCCTTAGGATTACGGAAACTTACCTAGCCTATAGCATGATAAAATCCATAGTCAATTCATCCCAAATCTAAATCAAATTCACAATCAAAGTCAAATCAACAAAACCAAACCAAATCAAATCAATCCTTCCTAAGCCACATAATTTAATCCCATGAACTTAGCCAAAATTTTCTTCAATCCAAATCAAACTCAACTGATTTTCTCATGAATCAATTATTTTTCCAATCATCATCTCAAATATAAATGAAATCTACAATCAAATCACCTAAGCCAAAATCAATTCAATCAAACCTAACATACCTAACCCATTTGACTTGAAATATTCAAATAAGCCAAAAGCCATTTTAACCCAAATCAATTGCAATCAAAACTATAAATCAATCCAAAATCCATATATAAACTCAACTAAACTCAATTCAACCCAAAATCGATTCAACTAGCCAAATTGGTCCACTTAATCCAAAGTGAAAAACTTGACCTATTTGAACTAAATCTCAACCTAACCCAAATTGGATTTAACCAAACCTACCAAAACCTCTTATGATGATTATCAATCATCCTTGATTGGTCAATTGTCATCAATTTAGTCAAACCAAGCCAACTTGGTCATTTGACCAAGTCAACCCACTTAACCTACATCAACCAAACTAGCCAAATTTCATCCTAAGCTGAATTAATTGAAACCAATGATTCACATCAACCTAAAAAACAATCCTTGGACATGACTTGACCATTAATTGAGCCAAACCTAACCCAATTGGCCTTTTAACCCAAGTAGATGCAAATTGACCTAAAAGACCAAATTGTGTCAAATCAAAATCCAATCCAATTTGATTGTAACCAATGGCTCAAGTTCATTCTAAATTGATTATTGAATATGATTGAAGCCTTGATTGAATCCAATTTAACAAATTGAACCCAATTGATCCATTTAGCCCAAATTGATCTAAAGGGTCAACTTGGCCTAAATCATTCTCAAATACAAATTAATTGAAATAAAAACCTACAATCATCTTCAATTGATCAATTGAACATGAACCAATGCCAAACCCAAGCTAATTTTACCTATTTGGTCAAATTAGTCAACTTGACCCATTTGACCCATATGAACCCAAATAGGTCAAATTCAAATCCAAGCTAAATCAATTCAAACCAATTACACAAAAACACACCAAAACACACCAAAACACACTAAAACTCATTTAAACTTGACTCAACCCTTAGTTTGACCCAATTTGACCAGTTGATCAACTTGACCCAACCTAACCCAATTTGACCTACATGGGACAAATTGAGCCAAACCCACTCAAACTAAGCCCAAAATCCAATGAAATTTAGCTTGACCCATCCTTGGCTCACCTTGGGTCAGTCTAAAACTAACATAACCCAATTTGAACCCAATTTAACCCATTACCCAGTAGATAAACCCCTCCACATAGGACCAAACCCACTTTTGGATAGTCAACTCCCCACTTTTTGCATTTAGCAGCCACCCAATACTTTAAATAGGACCCTACCTAAGTGGCTAACCCAACCCACATTAGCTAGGTCGACCATGGACCAAGGGGAGGTGAGTTAACTCACCTCCTCTCATTGACCAAACCTAGGATGATGGAGACTGCATTGAGCCACCAACCAGAGCACTTGGCCAACTAAATCAAGCCACCTCAGCATAGTCTTGTCCCCTCTGGCCACCTATGACGGTCGATAGACCAAAAATGGTAGAGTATATCTCCACCGTCTGATCGAGAGGAGGTATAGCCCCCCCCCCCCCCCATCGGTCCAATTCACACACACTCACCCTCAGAGAGCTTCTAAGGTCAGTTTTCAAATATCGGAGCAATTTTCGAGCTCCCCAAGTCTTCCCGTCATTGGAATACATTAACCCAAAATAGGTTAAGGCACCCCTCCCTCCAACTCCACCAATAGTCAACCCCATTCAAACTAACTTCACCCACACGTTCACCAAGCTCCGGTGAGGTGAAACAAATCTTCTCCCAAGCCCGCTGACCACTGAAAGTACCTCTTCGACCAATACTAGCTTGCAAAGTAATGGTTCTTGGTCCATAGAGCAAACGACAAGGAGACACCATGCAAGCTTCTCAACAAGGCTTCACCTCGTCCAGGCGAAAATACCTTAAGTGTTACACCGCCAGTCTTGAGCTTTGGCGAGGTTTATTCCTTCAAATTGAGATTTCTCAATTTTTTCTAAGCCCTTTTAAAGAGAATGTGAATGTCATGCAAATCTAACCGATAGACCTCTTGGGATCCTCCTTATGAAGGTGTGGGATCAATCCTAAGCCAATCTGAGCTCCGGTAAGCTCGAATTAGGCAGAGGAAGACGAACGATGTCCATCTCTCATCGTTCGAGGGACAATGGATCACTCATCGTCTATTTCACATGATTGGAATAGATGGCTATGATTAATCTGCTAGATTTTGTCTGATTTAATCCTTTAGAACCATAGGTTTAATCTCCACCGTATGATTAGATCAGACGGTGGGGACGAAACTGTGACCACTGCCAGCCACGTTAGCATTGACTCGGACGCATTTAAGTAACCTATCCCATAATTCCACATGGAAAGTGTGTCATGTCAGCGATCCGCATGGCACCGCCGGGATTAGGCTTAATTGATCTAATTTAATAGTTGAAACTTTAAAAAATCATAATAAATTATATATCTAAAAATACAAATAAATACTCATTTTAAAGATAAAATAGAGGAGAATTAATTAAAATTAATTCTAATTAATTTTGAATAGTAATTAAGGCTTAATTAAGGTTTAAATGTAAACTTAATTTGCTTAATTAAGCCTTTATTAATTGAGCAATTAATTCTAAACTTCCCCTGCTGATTTAATGGGATGATCTCTGCCTCCCATGATTTTATTGGAATTTATTGCTTGGTTAATTAGGAAAGTTTATCATTTAAACCCTAATTACTTCTTTAATCAATTTAATGATGGATTAACACCCCAAATGATAATAAATTAATTAATTAAACTTATTAATTATTGTTTAACAGTGAATGGATGAGAGAGTGGAATTAGGACCTTTTTCCTATTCTCTTTTCCCAAGTCCATTTCATTTTAAAGAGGGTTAATTAATATGGGAATTAATCAAGGATTTAATTGATTGATTAAGTGGCTTAATTAATCGAACTGAAATCATAATCATATCAGATATTTAATAATAAGATTAAGGGTATATCTTTATGTGTTTAATAGCATAAACACCCTTAAGGAAATCATGATTAGCTTATAAGTATGAGAAAATCATAAAAAATACTTAATTAGATTCTTTAACTTAATTATCCTTTTAATTATGAGCCATTTGCATTAGGTCCTTTTAGAAGCATTACACTTTTACTTTCTCATATGTTCATGTCATTTGTGGCTCATAATTAAGTGGTTAATCAAATTAAAGAAGCATAGGTAAGGGCAATTAATTAATTTAATTAAGAATCCAACTTAATTAATTCATAAAACCCAATAAATTTCCTTTTCTTAAACCAATTAAGTTCACCAACATGGGAATGAGATTAAAATAACAAATGATAATTTCTCTTCTTTAAAGTTAATCTAAATCCATAATCAAATTAATAAGAAGCTTTGATTTTCTTTAAATGATTTTATTTAATATGATTATTCATAGGAATTAATTTAGTTAAATGAATCATGTGATTATATTTAGTTATTCCTTCCCAATCACTTCTAAATGTCTTGTGGTATATGAATCCATGCATTCATGTTTTCAAATTTAACTGAATAAAGTGAAGGTTATTTATGTAGGCTTGCATGTGTTGATTTAACTTAATTATATGTGTGTCTATTATCACTAATAACTTCAAATCTACTTTTCAAAGTTTATAGATTGATAAAAATATATGGAGTGATAATAGTTATGAATACATATAGGATTTGCATGTGTTTATATCTTAAGTATGTGAAATGAAGCTCTCTTTCCTATGTTTATATAAGAATTTACATAGATTTGAATGTTAATAAGTATATAGTCTGGACATCGTGGGAACTCGAGACTTTAAGTAGCCCCACGGAGGTCATTTGATTACCTCACTTTCCTGGTTAACAACGATACGTACTTATTTTTTTTATTTCTTTGTTTTTTTATATTAGAATTTGGATAGAACTTTAATTTACATACATAAATAATTCAACTAAATAAAAATACAAATTTTGCATGATTTTCTATTCTTATAATTATTTATATATTCATATGTATTTAAGGTAGCAAGTGTTTAGTCTGGACAATTACAGGAACATGAGGCATTAAGTAGCCCTGAGGATGTCATTTATTTACCTCACTTCCCTGGTTTAACAATGGTATGTACTTGTTTACATCTTTTATATATGTGTATGTGTATTTGATTAAAGAATGGTAATCTTTTCTTTATACTAAAAATGCATGCATCCAAAATCATCTAAGTCATTGAACTATATTATATGTAAAAATAATGCTCTCTTTCTTATGATTCATATATAAATTTACATGTATTTGAATGTTAATAATGGGTATATAGTCTGGAAATCCTGAGAATACGAGGTTTAAAATAGCCCCAAGGAGGTCATTTGATTACCTCACTTCCCTCATTTAACAATGTCATGTACTCATTTAATTTATTTCTTATGTATATTTGTATTAGAATTTGGATAGAGCTTTAATTTGCATGTATAAATAATTCAATCGAGTAAAACATACTTTCCAAACATATGCATCCATCATCATTTAAGTATGCCAAAATATATTATATGTATAGATATGCTAAGTGTTAAAGTCATATGCATGTTACATGTGATAGAAATGAATGATTTGATATATTTCATGTGATAGTAATTCAACTACATTAATCTTAAGATGCATTTCATGTTAAATATAATCATTTAAAGTTATCCCAAACTTAGGATTAATAAAAATATATATTAAGACATTCACTAAAGAAAACTAAATAATAAAAATGTACTTTAGAAAATAGCTTAAGGTAGGGATGAAGAAGGGTAATCCTCTTTCCTCTAATTATAACACTTATATGCTAAGTGTAAATCAAATTAAACTAAGTAAAGCATAAATAAAAATTTACAAATCAATTAAACAACTTGAAATGAAACCAACATTTATGAAAAATTAAATCCTTCCACACTTACAAAATCATAACTCTAATGCTTAGTTAAGACATATTACACAAAGCCTTAGCAAACACATTTGAATTAAGTCACCGCTTCTAGTCCTAAGTTAGGACGGTGTATGTATGATGTATGTTTTGTTTTGTGATGTAATATTTTAGATTGGATGTAGGGGTGTATATTTCATAGACTGGATGTTAGGCCGCTATTAACCTAATCATATTTTATGTAGGAGATTATGCTTAAGGGAGTGCTTAAAATAAATATAAATACTTTTCTTGCAGGTTGCTTAAGCCCTTAAGCATAATTCAAGTTAGGACAGGTGGACTTAGTTACCCATGTATAGGGTGCTAAGTTCAAATTATACATATAACTGATTGTGATTGTATGTATGTTTAGCAAACCTCTATTTTGCAGGTGTAGTTAGATTTACTTTTCTTATATAAATGCAATTTTATAATAGGAATTAAGATTAATATTATGGGGGACTAGGATGAGCAGTGGCTAGAAGGCTTTGCCCTAGGTGCCCTTTGATGCTTTGGAGTCAACCAAATCAAAGAAGGAAGACAAGAAGATATGAAGAGTGAGGATGTATTCATTCTAATTGTAAAATTATTCTTTCATATTCCGGGTTGTATAAGGGTATAGCTCAGCTACCCATCTTTTCTTTTTTGAGCTATACGGTGATACCTGATTGCACCGACCTGTTATTCTTTTGCGTTAGTTTATAAAATTATTTGATATTTTATTTAGATTATATATTAAAAACTGCATGCTTTTTATAGTTTCTTAATGTTTGTTGCCTTAATGTGTGGCCTAGACACGGTAGGCTCTTAGGATAAAATAAATTTTCTACCAAACTAATAACTCATAATTAAAATTTAAACAACTCACAACATCAACATAAAGCATAGGCTATAATCAAGATGATTAAAAGATTTAGTAATCCTTTAGCTGTATGTTTTATGTCTCACATCATGCATGCATCTTTTATCACTCTTATAAAAATGAGGGCCTTTGTCCTTACACAATAGGGATCACTTGACCCATGAGAGCAACCCCTGACGACGGAGCTTCATCCTCTTTCCCTCTTGATTTAGCCAACAATCAATTTTCATCATGCATTTAGGCATAAAGAAATCCCAAACTTTCTTGTCTAAAAAGATTTGTCAAAATGAAATAAAATTTATAAGATTTTGTATTTGTAGATTAAGTCATATGCTCATATCACTCATGGTCTAGTCTCTTAGGAAGTGGGTTTAGGACTTTAGTATCTTTTAAATTAAATAACTACCCTAGCTATCTTGCAATTCATAAGATCAGACTGCATGATTTTAAATCATAGGAAGACTTAGCTGGCAGCCACTCTAGGCAGTTGTAAGTTCAGAAGTCGGACAGGTTTTATCCTCTCTTATGGAGATAATCCCTCATGTTCACCCTAAGCTCCCTAGATTTAGGATCTGAAGTAGCTATTTTCTTTGGGCTATAAGTGTAAATCCTTATCTCTTAAGCATTTCCATAATCTTGTGTTGTTGGATTATAAGCCCTAGCAATCTAATAAAATTTTAACTCAAATGAATAAAATATTTTCACTTTCAAATATATAAAGCCTAACCATAGGATATATTGAAATGCTCACTAGGCTTCCTAGTATAATGAGCATTCCCTACTTATTTCCTTTAGATTCCAAAAATAAGTCTTCTCCTTGAACTTTCCAAATTGATCTTCCAAAATAGCTCAATCCTTTGATAATCTAGCCACGAAATCTTTGGAGATAAAGTTGTCTACTTTAATCGAGAGTATTCTTAATAAATCTAATTCCTTAGGATGTAATAAGCTATGGATGCTTGCCTCTATAGGAACCTTAAGAACCCGGCTTAATAGAAACCTTGCTTTATTCATTCATGTAAAATAGAAGAAAAATCTCTAGTATATTCGAAGGCCCATCATGCCTTAAGAGTCCTTATTAGGTGATTAGATCCATTGTAGGGTAATGTCTCTATCTTATGATATAGTATATCATACCTCAATGTCATACCTGATCACTTCAATAAGTACCCTTACGATTTATGTCCCAACCAAATCCAAAAATAAACACCATCATTCATGCATTTTTTTGAATAATTTTCATGTTTTTGTGGAGATTTATTTTAACTCTAAGTTAGAAAATAAGTTTTATATAAAAATTGTACTTTATGAAATGATACTAAAACTCTAAATAATTACAGTTTAGGGTTTGAAGTTATTATATAAATTTTTTACTCAATTTCATTATGTTTAAGCCACCTCAGGCCAATTTTTTCTATTTATTTTTTAATATTTTTTTATGAACTGAAAATACAAAAATACTTATAAGATAGAGTGATGAGAGTAGAATAAAATTACAACAAAAAAAGTAATAGGAGTTTTATATAAATAAAAGATAAGCTAATTTCTCTCCAAAGTGACTACTTGGAAGAGATTGCAAAATCTCTTCTCACTGTGAGGTGAACCACCAGGTCAATCCCCTTGAGCTTTTCTCACAAAAGCATTATTAAAACAACATCCCAGATATATTTTTTTTAAGAAATTAAATATATAAATTTTACATTGAGAGAATTATAAAAAAAAAAGACAAAAGAGAGGGAAGAGGGGTGGTTTGGCCAAGTATATGGATAAGGAGGAAGCAATTACACTTGTGTAATAAAGCATACCTACCATCCAAATTAGGGTTGGTTGGCCATTCTTACATGAAAAATGATTCATTTGTAATTTTAATTATTAATTAAGTATTTTGTTTATAAATTTTACCAAATGTTCTCCTCACATGATCGAAAAATCAAATTTCAACCCCAAAATTTTAAATTTTAAAAATTTAAACATTTAAATTTTGATATCATTATTTTCAAAATCATAAATACTGTGTAAATAATATTAAAAATATATAACATTACATAATAAATTATAGATAGATGAATAACACATTGAATAAAATTTCATTGATCATTTACATTCTTTTTTAACTAAGCCTTTATACTTGATTGTCATCTTGTGATACATTAATTTCTATGTTAAAAAGAAAAAGAAAATCACTTCTCCAAAGAGTTAAATGGAGTTATCCAAGTAGTACTTCAATGAAAGTAAAATATCTATTTGTGTTGGTAATATTCCTAATAATAACTTCAACACTTAATAGATCTACATGTTATGATTTTGTACTTAATAGAAGATTTTTCATGTAAACATGGAGATTTTTAAATCATTCATACGTCACATTCATGGGGATATTTTTGAAGTTAAAATATACTGTAGATGATGATACTGGATATAATTTGGTGAGTGAAATTTCTTAAAATAAGTTTAAGGAGATGCAAAGCAATGGATAGATTTTTAAATAGGGGGATTTACATACATACCACACAATTCTTATATATTTATATATCTAACACCTAAACTTCAGTTTTTATATATACAACACCTCAATCTTTAATATCACATCAAAAATACCAGTATCACTCACTTTTTAAAAGTGAAATGTACCTTTTTAAGCATAATAAAGTATTAGATAAGTATATATTAAACTTTAGGTGTTTGATATGTAAATACATAAGAATTGTGTAGTATGTATGTAAATCTTTCTTTAAAATAATACATTAAAGTGATAAAAAATATGATCCATTGAGGTTTTCACAAAAGAACAACAATAAAACCATAAAAAAGTTAACTATGAATATTGTGACCTCACCAAAGAAACACAAAATCATGACCTCACCATAAGATCATCTTGGAAAAATAAGCCACCAAATAATTTTTTAACTAAGAAACATAAGAACTTTTAGCTTTCATACCAAATTTAATGTGGACTATGGACTTCATGGGGACTCATTAAGGTTTGCAGATTCTCCTAAAATGGCTATAAGTGTTGTGTATGCTTTGGAGGGGCTTATGGGAACATAAAGGTCAGCCAACAGCAAGACCAAACCTAGTCTATAATCGGATGCACCAACTATTAGAAATTAATACTCCTACTATAAGACTCAAAATGACTTGAAATGAAGTGTAAATTGTAGGGGATGATGTCTAGTAAAAATCTGATAAGTCTCAAAAAAATTTGAGTACTTTTTATATAGATTTTTCTCAGGGATTTCTTTTTAACTCTAGGTTAGAGAAAAACTTTTCGGGATAGCAACACTAAAGTTAAAATTTTTTTTATAGAAAATAGACTTAAGCATATAAAAAAAAAAGATTTTGATGACAACTTTTATCAATTGATTAAACAACAAGAAGAAGAAGAAGAGAAAGAGTTTGGTTTCAAGTTAGGTTATTCTTTATTTGAGGGTGAAGTCCAACCTACTTGATAAAATGAGGAGAATATAGATATAACTCACAAAAAATTTAAGTTATTTTTTCTATTGATCTAAATCCACTTTGAAAAAAAAACACTTCAAGGAAAAAAAAAAGTACAAGCTTTCAAGGCTCTCTAGCCCTCAATATTTTGAGGTTGTAAGAAAACTACAATTTAATTTGGAAAATCATGCCTCTTAGAAAGTAATGAAGTGACATCTATAATTGTAATGTTACTTTACGATGGCTCTAAGGAAAATTACATGTAAGTTGCTAGAATCATTTTTATACCAAAAGAGAATGTGGCCTATGATTTTATGGATGTTAAGTCTAAAAGATGAATTTTTTCAGAATTTAATTTTGTTCTTGATATAGATAAAAATATTGTTTTTGTCAAATGTCGTATGCTATTATTATTGGCGGCACTTTGATTTTCTAATTATGTTGAAAAGAGTAGAATTTGGTGATTAGCAACATACCAGTTGAGCAATGAAACTTTAATGTGATTGATTAGATGAGGGTAAACTAATTTACATTTTATGATATTAGACTATCCTAGTTTATAGACAATCAGCTTCTCTTACACTTAATATAAATATAGTTTTTACATGCTAAAAAATGTATGGTGATAGGCATAAAAATATCCAATACACATAGTTAAAAAGTATTATGAGATAACATGAATTTAATGTGAAAAACACCAAAAGGGAAAAACCATGGGAATGGCTCAATAATTCATTATATATTTAGAGTTACAAAGTTTCACTTTTCTCCCTAATAGAAAAAGATGGGATTACAAAGTTTGGAATGCTCTTGTTTATCTTTCTCTTGTACAAAAATTAATCCATACTAATCTAGGAATAACTACAACAACTATTGGTGATCATGGGCAATGACTACCAATAGTGATCTGCGATGTGTGTTGGTGGTAACTAGCTTCAAGCTCTAGCACTGTCATTTGACTTCTCCCCCTTTATGGTGATAATGACATCACATTATAGAGTTTTCATAAGAATATTTTGATAAATTTAGCAAAAATCCTAAAAGATTTCATTAGATTGTCTATGTTGGTTCCTTCAAACATAAATAATTTTTTTTATCATTTATGTATCTTAATAACCTTAGAATTGAGTTAACTTGAGCTTATTGGATTTCTCTCATGGAGACACTTGATTTGACTATAAGATTACCTCATTCAAAAATTGTTTGACCATTTAATTAATACTTTGAAAATTTTAATTATACCTCAATGGCTAAATTTGAGCTTATTTTAATTCAAATTGAATCACTTTCAATTCTGATAGGTTTGTTTCATCGAGACATTTAGTTTGAATTTAAATTTATTAAAGTCAGGGCTCAAATGATCTTGAACTTAATTTTAAATGATTTTGGCACATGTGCTATCTTGAAAATTATATTTAAGGATAATATGTTATTTTACCTCTTTTTTTAAATAATAAATTTGTATCATCTAAAAATATATAATAATTATTTAAAGCATACATACATACATACATATATATATATATATGCTTTAAATAATTATTATATATTTGATCATTACATTGAGTGGACATTAATTAACCTATTGGATTAGACATTATATATTTTTAGGGGCTGTTTGATTAGCTACAAAATGAGTATATTGTATTTGGAATGTAGTTGTTTTGAAAATTCTATTATTTGGTCTGATGAATTTAGATGTCATGTAAAATGTTAGTATAATTCAAATTTACCATTTTGTTCAAATTCAATGCATTTGGTATTTTAAATTGAGTGAATTTCAAATAAAATGCTCGATGTACGTAAAGTGAGGACCAATGTCGCTGATCGTACATGCCAATACCACTACTGCCGTATTGGTCCACCACCACCAATGGTGCATTTCACTTTACAAAATTAATAAATGTGTTATTTTTGATATACTATTAAAGAATTTGGTGCCATATATTAAATATCAAAGTTTGGGTTTTATATATATAAACATATAAGAATTTTGTTCCATGTATATAAATGCCCCTGTAATAGTATGTGTTGTGGGATGCTTATTCTGAAATGATTTTAACAATCGTAGAGTCTATAGAAGTCGATTGATCTTGGTGCAAAGATTAATAGAATATGATAGATGTTTTAAGGTATAAGATGCTTATCATATAACTTGTCATAATTATCATATATTAAACAAGTGATCTAACACAATGTAAATTGCAAATTAATATAAATATCTTTTATGAGCTCTTATCTCTAATTGCATTCCATTGATGTTCTCATTAATATAAATATATTTTATTTGTATATAATATTATACAATAAACATACATTTCAAATAATAAAAAATTTGCATCGAAATAACCACACAAAATAGTTGTATAATCTAAATGATTGAAGATATTGCATCAAAATAGTCATATATAAGTGTGCACAACAAACTAATGAACTTTATAGAGATATAAAAGCTTATATATAAAACATAAAAGAAAAATCTTATCATAACAATCTTGCATACATTTATATACAACCCATAAATTATGTTTATATGGTTTTATATATTTATATATAACATAAATGATGAAATAAGTTACTCTAAAATAACTATACATACATACACAAAACCTAAAATTAAGTTCATAGGATTGTGTATGTTAATGTACAACAACAACAACAACAACAAGCCTTTATCCCACTAAGTAGGGTCGGCTACATGAATCCTTCGTCTCCATTATGTCCTACTATGTGTCAAATTCTCATTTAATTCAAGTATACTAAGGTTATTTTTTATACATCTTAATCAAGTCTTTTAAGGTCTATCACTACCTTTCTTAACATAAGGCAAATCTAATGCATCTACTCTCCTAACCGAGTCATCGGACGGTCGACGCTTTATGTGGCCAAACCATCTAAGGAGACTCTCTCTAATCTTATCTGCCACTGGAGCTACTCCAACTTTTTCCCGAACATACTCATTTCGCATTTTATCTCTAAGAGTAAAGCCACTCATCCACCTAAGCATCCTCATCTCTGGAACACTTAACTTAGTCATATGCTTCTCTTTTATTGACCAACATTCTGCACCATAAGTCATTGCAGGTCTTATCCACCATCTTATAAAATTTTCCCTTAAGTTTAAGGGGAACTTTTCTATCACACAACAGGCCAGATGCATTCCACCACTTCAACCATCCAACTTGAATTGTACTAATAACATCTCCATCAATTTCACCATCATTTTGAACAGTAGAGCCTAAATATCTGAATCTCTCACTCTTATGAATGACTTGTTCACACAATACTATCACTAGAACTTCTACAACTAAAATTATATTCCATATATTCAGTTTTAGATCTACTTAAATGAAAACCTTTAGACTCTAATGTTGACCTCCATAATTCAAGTTTCTCTTGGACTCCCTCTCTAGTCTTATCAACAAGAAGAATGTCATCAGAAAAAAGCATACACTAAGGTACATCTTCCTATAAATTCCTAGTAAGAACATCCATAACTAAAGCAAAAAAATCGGGGCTTAAAGCTGATCCTTGATGTAATCCAACTGAAATAGGAAAATATTTTGTCAATCCTCCTTGTATTTGGACAGAAGTAACAGCTTGATTTTCGTTAATACGCATTATTATTTTCGACCGCTCAATTTTTGTGCAGACCTGTCTGAATTGAGTGCGAAAAATCTTACTTGATAGATTTCGATATTTCAAAACTAACAAAACAATCAATTTCGCGAACGGAGATCGTTTAGTTTGCGTCGGCGCCTCCTAAGCTCGATATGCGTGCAGACACATTGACGACTCGATCACTTAATCAGTTAATCATTGAGTTGTGTAATATTTATATTCTGACTAGTTTTGATGTTCTGACCGCGATGACGAAGTCCGTTCGTCGATTGGAGGTCATTTGTAATGATTTTGGCGACGTCCAGTATACTTCAGCCTTGATTTGCGCGCTGCACTTCCGATCATTCGACATTTACATAGACTCGCCTGAATTGAGCGTGGACAGTCTCATTTGGTAGTTTTCGACGTTTCAAAGCTAACAACGTGATCAATTTCATGAATGAAAGTTATTTGGACATCGTTGGAGCTTCTAGACTCCGATATGCGATACTTGATGCTTCGATGGATGGTTGCTCTTTAGATTAGGCGATTTATATTTTGACCTTTGATGTTTTGAACGATGACGAAGTCCGTTTGATCGAGGTCATTTCGACCATTTTCTGTGGCGCCCATCTTGTGAGCTCGATTTGTGCACTGTCACTTCCGAAGTCCGTCGAATTTGTCTTGTGGGCTTGACTCAACTTATGACATATATATGGAGACCAACAATCACACACCTTGATTTGGATGCAGGTAATGGTCAAATCATATATAAATTATTATGTATTTGATTTGCTAATTATCTTTGCTTATATTCTCTCTTAAGTTCAATTTATAGCATATTCAAACTTCTCATCCTCTAAATTGCTTCGTGAAAATCACACATCATTTTCATGATTACTATGAAATGAATACCCTAAAAGAAAATACTAAAAATTATTAAATAAGACTCCATAATATTTGTTAGCATTAAATCAATAATGAGATACGTGAGTCATATATCTAATGGAGTTCAATAAAACTAGAAATTTAATATAATTAAAGAAGATAACAGAATTAAGATAGTAGACTATAAAATTTCTTTGAATTAAGCTTAAGTGTGAAGTAATGTTAATCTATATTAAGATATTTGGTAATCTAGGTGATTTTAAGGATTATTTTTTTATATGTTTATACTTAGTGAGACATGTATTCTGCATGAAAAAATTACTCTATTTATTTGCAGAAATTATGGTGTCAATCAAATAAGTAAATTTTTTTTATATCAATGAATTTAAAGCATTTTTAATATTAAATTTATGCAATATCTCAAATAAAAAATAAAATAGATCAATAATTTATATATTATTATATATTTATAAAAAAAAGATATTAATTTTTTTTAACATGTAGTATTTTAATAGGTATTCTCCGCACAAATATTTCAATAATTTGCTGACAATATCAATCACTGCCACGGCCGTATCAACGGCCGTTCACACGGGAGCGGTATTCAAAAAGACTTTCAAAAACAGGTTATTACACCTTCGTATAAGACAACGTAAACTATAACTCTTACGTGGAAGAATTTTATATGACAAATTAATTATCCAAAGAAAACAAAACATTCTTTATTGGATGGAAAAATATAACAGGCTATTCTCTCAGGTTCATTTGAAATGGAAGTGTTCTCCCACCTCCAGTAGCCCAAACGCTCTCGCCACTTCGCCAGTGGGAGGCGTTCTGTTGTAGACGTAAAGTGAGCGTAGAAACCCTAGTTTTCGAAGCAATCGAGCAAGTCCCTTCCGATTCTTTGATTGGGAACCTAGGGCCTCATCGCCATGTCTAACCTTCCCCCGGAACAAGTTGTGAAACGCGTCAGCGAGAGCCTTTTAGAGCCTAGCATTAACAAGGATGCTCTAGTGAAACTCCTCAAGGTTAGCATTCGCTCGCATTTTTGTCGTCCCTTCTTTCGCACTGGATAGAGATCATGAAGAAGCTGGCATTGCGCTTTCTTTAGTTTTTGCTTGTCATTTACTCGAATCGTGTTATTATTTCATCCCTTGATCAGTTCCTTTTTGGTTTCCAGTATTTAGAAGATTTAGCATCAATTTCTCGTCCATCTTTTAGAGTTGAAATTTTAGTGACACAGGGTTGGCACTGGCGTTATCCTATTTCCACCCTTTTTTAGCGGTCCAACGAACTTAGGGGTTTTGTTGTTTTTTTAATACTTTCCTTTGATTGTTTTTCTGGTAGAAATTGAGCAGGGAAGTTCATTTGGCATTTGATCCCTTGTTTTGTTTGCATTGCATACCTTCATTCTTTTTTTTGGCTTTTTGCATTTTTTTTATTGGAAAGATTGTGATCGTTGATAGTTGTAGCTTACTGGGAGGAAGGTATTTGCTACAACCTGGGATCATAGCAAGTGCTTTGCCTGGCGGGATTATCTAACAACATTTATACATTTGAACTTGATGCTTGGTAAAGATCATTGAATTGAACGAGAATTTTGGCTTCTTTATGTCATTTTGAGAGGTGTAAGGGCATCGTGAAATTTTTTCCTGGACAATGGGGGTGAGGTTATGAATATATTCTAGAGAGATTTGTAAGTGTTGAGGACTTCTTCATGGATGGATGTCTTAGAAGTTGTGAACAGGCTGAAAATTAGATCATGGAGCAACACTGCAATGCTTTTATGAACTTAGCCACTAAGTCTTCTGTTGTTTTACTCTTACCTGATAGTAATGACTAACACTGATGAACAACTTATATAAAAACTTGAACTCTGTGTGAAATAATTATCTTGTTTATGTTGATAAAATAAAGTTTGTATCATTTGAAGTTTGATATTAGGTTTGTAGAGACAATATATCATCATAGGGGTATAACCATTATCTTAAAGTAATAGTTCATGTGCAAGAAAAAAATGCATTGCTGATGAGAGTGCATTATGTGCATTCCATCTTTTCCTTAGAAAATAATTTATTGATAGTTTAAATTAGGTACCAACTTGGGCTCATATGTCAAGTTTGTGTCTGACCCGAAAATGATTTGATACAAATATAGACAATCCGAATCCTACTTGTCTAAATCAAAACTCAACCCAACAAGAGATTAAAACACTTAAGTCATGCTATGCTTGCTCCAACCTAACTCAAAATTGATATGATTACTTGATTGGGACATAATGACTTGAAAAAAGTACATTAATTGATTTTTCATGAAAAAATTAAATAGGTAATCATTTTTTGGGTTGACCCAGACCAAACCCAACACCACTCAAACTTGACGTTAATTTTTCTTCAAGTCAGTAATATTGACCAATTAAGTGTTGCAGTGATGAGGATGCTCAGGTGAATGAGTGGCTTTACACTTAGAGACAACATGTGAAATGAATATACACGTGAAAAGGTGGGAGTAGCTCCAATGGCAGATAAGATTCAAGAGAGTCACCTTAAATGGTTTGTTTACATAAAATGTTGGCCATTTGATGACCCAATTAGAAGAGTAGATGCGTTAGATTTGACCTATGTTAAGAAGGTAGAGGTAGATCTAAGAAGACTTAGTTATGTAGTATATAAATGATCTTATTTTATTAGAATTAAATGAGAATTTGACACTTAATAGAATAATAGAGAAGAAGTATTCATGTAGCTGGAATGGGATAAAGGTATAATCATAACTCAAATCTGACCCATATCTTAGTTTTTGCTTAAAGGTATACCATCATTCTAATACATTATCATTAGAATGATGGTATACCTTGAGGAGTCCTGATAACTCAAATTTGACCCATAATCACAACCTTTCTTTAGTTTTTGTATTTTTTTTCGTCACTTCTTTAGTTTTTGCTTGTCATCATACATAGTGGGATAAAGGCTTGTTGTTGTACTAAGATTGACCAAATCTAACCCATATCTTACATAGTTTGAACTGAAACTGATTTTTATTTTTATTTTTGGTTCTAGTTAGATTTTTATGTTGCCCGCTAATTTAAATAAAAGAAATCATAAAATGAGACAAAAAACACCACTTAAATGGGATTCACACTATAATCACAACTCATGATAAATTCAAAAAAATCAATTATAGAATATTTATGAGGACAAAAAAGATCAAGGAAAGGATTTACTATGTAGAGAAATATTTTGACCTCATGCTGATACAAGGAGATGATTTTGGTAGTCTCATTTACATCAGTCTTGAAGGAATCCAATATTCAATAAGCATGCACAAGTTTGAAAAAAAACCCATAATTTTATTAGGTCAAAAGCTTTTTCTTACATGTCTCAAGTGCTAATATTTTTAAGTATCACGGCCTCTAATTGATTGCCACCAATTTGTTTGGCTTAAGATATTGATAAGGCATGCAAGGAATAGAAACTAAAATAAAGTTGTAAGTTTTAACAACCTTTATTAGCAAATATGAAAAATGTGCTTTATGCATAGATGGTGAAACAAATCACATGCAATAACAGCCACCAACTATGGAATAAGTACATATGCTACAATTAGGAGAAGCATCATAACCATAATAAAAATCACATGACTATAGAACCAAGGAGAATTGATTGAAGCTATAGGTACCACAAAAGCTCATGAACTGAAGGCATTTGACTGCCGGAAGCAAGATCCGAAACCTATTATAGGAGTTGCACATTGAGCCCATAGGAAATCCGCATCACATAAGATCTACGTCTACTCTAGTTTGTGAAATCTACTAAGGAGTCCTTGATATTTGAAATTAATTGATGCAGTAGGTAAGCTTTAGATTTTAGAACCTACTTTGATACCAATTGTTGGGTTATGGTACACCATAATGAGGGGTGAGGGGTTGAATTGGCCGTCTCTTATGTATCCCCTTGATGTTGATTGAAGCTATAGGTACAACAAAGCTCATGAATTGAAGGCATAACATTGCCAAAAGCAAGATCAGAAACCAACTATAGGAGTTGCACATTTGATCCTATGGGGAATCCACATCACATAAGATCTACATCTACTTTAGGTTGAGAAATCTACTAAGGAGCCCTTGATCTTTGAAACTAATTGATGCGATAGGTAAGCTTTAGATTTTAGAAACTACTTTGATTCCAATTGTTGGTTAATAATGAGGGGTGGTGGGTTGAATTGGCTATCTCTTATGTATCCCCTTGATGTAGATTGTTATGCTTCCTTCCACTCCACGCAAACTAAAACTTTTCATCTCTACACAAGCTTGGTTTATAGATGTTGGCCCTCGTATTGTGGATAGGTGATTCAACATCAATATTTTGTCACATAGTTTCTTTTGTTTGGTGTGTTTGGGGCAAAGATGATGGTGTGGTGAGGTGCGAAAACATACCACAATATCATTTGGAAATTTGTTTTGGCCACACTATGGTGGAAAAGTTATGTTTTTCAACCTGACCTGATAGAGTGCGATGATTGCCAGAAAGCTACGATATGATTTTTTTAAAATAAAAAATTATAATACCCATCGTAATTTTTTAGACAATAATTTTTTCTGCAGTAGCTCAATTATTGTGTTTTCATATCGTTACTGTTGTCCTAAATAGACCCTTACTTGGATATGTCATTACTTGCCATATTTATACTCATCATTACTTATCTTCTTTGGATTTATTGTTATATAATAAATATGTGATCAAGGTAATAAGACTCTTTCATAAGACAAACCTTTAATGAAAAATCAGTTTTATTTCTCTTGATTGATTTTTTTTCTTATTTTCTTTGTTTCTAAATTCTCTTTATAAATAAAAGTATGCTTGTAAGAGAGTTGGAATGATGCTATGAATACAAGACTGTTGCAAGAATGTCTCCAAGCTTCTCTTCCCTCTTGAGTAGCCTGTCTCTCTCTCTTTTCCTCTCTTTCTCTTCCTCTCTCTTGGCCCTTTCTCTTGTAGGCTGACTTTAATCTTCTTTTTCTCATTTTCGGAGAATTTCTAATGCAAGTCTCCTTTTTGTCTTTGAATAAACTTGAAGGTATACCATCATTCTAATACAAGATTGTTGTGCTTTTTGTTGATACTTTTCATTATTTTCTCTATATCATTATTGATAAAATGGGTTATCGCATTGTGAAACACTTTACAACTTGATTCGCTTCATATATCAAGGTTGAAATACTTCATTTGCTTCCCTTTTCATAATTGGTACTTTGGTTTTCTTGAAGAAACTTTTAGAAAAGATTGCTTATGAGGTTTTGTGTTCACTTACAGAAAGCGGAGACTGCTCTTTCAGATTTGAGTCCATGTTCATCTCTGCAGGAAGCATTGACTTCCCTATTCTGCTCTTTGGCTCAAAGTAACCTGCTTAAGCATAAAGATGGTGATGTTAGGCTATTGGTTGCTGTTTGTTTTACTGAAATTGTCCGTCTTCTGCCACCTAATTCTCCTTGCATTTATGAAGAAGTATCTAAGGTAAAGATCTCTGGTTAAGAAAGCTATTCCTTTTTTTTTTCCTTTTACCTTGCATCAATAATAAGCATGTATACGATCATCAATTTTTTGTGCCATAGCTTTTTTATGTCTATGGAGAGCCTACTAATGTGCATTTTGTGGAGGGAGGCGTTATCTATATCATATTGTTATGCCTTTCTACAACTTTAATGGTATTTACTTGAATTATAGTTCCTTGTCCTGAAGTAGGACTAATTGAACATATGCCTGAAATATCATTTATTACTTTGGAAATGGATATTTTTATTTTTGTTATTTTTCATATATCTTTTTGATTTAGTTATGGATGTTCTTACTAGACTTTTACAAGAGGATGCTTTTGCTGATGATATTTTTCTTGTTGATAAGGTTAGAGAGGGAGTTCAAGAAAAACTTGAATTATGGAGGTCAACCTCAGGCTTTTGTTTGAGTAGATCCAAAACCGAATACATGGAGTGTAATTTTAGGCATAGAAGTTCTAGTGTCGGAATTGTAACAGTGAGTGATTAATTCATTAAAAAGAGTGAATATTTTAGATATCTCAGGTCTAAGTGATGGTCGTATAGATGAGGATGTTATTAATACAATTCAAGTTGGAAGTGGAGGAATGCATCGGGCTTGTTGCATGATGGGAAAGTCCTGCTCAAACTCAAGGGAAAATTTTATACGATAGTGGTGAGGCTTGTAATGTTTTATGGCACAAAATGTTGTTCAATAAGAGAAGCATATAATTAAGTGTTGTAGAGATGAGGATGCTCATGTGGATGAGTGGTTTTACACTTAGAGACAATATGAGAAACAAATATATACATGATAAGGTTGGAGTAGTTCTAGTGGCAGATAATATTAGAGAAAGTCACCTTAGATGATTTGCTTACATAAAACACCAGTCGGCCGATGACCTAATTAGGAGAGTAGATGTATTTGATTCGACCTATGTTAAGAAAGGTAGGGTAGATTTAAAAAGACTTGATTAGGAAGTATAAAAAATGATCTTAATTTATTAGGATTAAATGAGAATATAATACTTTATATGATACATTAGAGAAAAGGATTTACGTAGCCGACCCCACGTGGTAGGATAAAGGCTTGTTGTCATTGTTGTTGTTCTAGTTTGCACAGTTTTTATTCTCACCTATTGAAATATGAAGTCAACTATTGTCTTTGGCATCTATATTAAGGTATGCAATTTCAAAATATGCATACTATTTTTTTTTCTACAGTCGGGGTATGCCATCAGAAATTTCTTTTTCTTTGCTGAGATAGAGTTCTTTTTATTGGAAGGAACAATATTAGTATTCCTGTCACTCTCCCCTTGTTTTCTAACAATGAATCGTATTGTACAACAATGTGCATCTCCCTAATGCTTGTGTAATTGTCTAATTTGCAGGAATTTTTTAGGCTCATTGTTCATGTGTTCAAGCGTCTAACTGATATCAACAGTCCACATTCCACAAGAAGGTTGAAGATACTGGAGACAGTTGCTTACTGTAGATCTTTTTTGATTATGCTTGGGGGCTTTGATGATTTAGCAGCGGAAATGTTTGACGTGTTATTCGAAATTGCAAGGTAAAAGCTATGTTGCATTGTCCTGTACATCAATTCATTGAGGTTGCCTCGTTGATGGAATTTTTTCTTGCCAAGGTATATTATTCTGCAGATTTAAATTTGAGAAAATTCAAAGTATGTACTCTAGAAGTTTCAAAAAATTTCAAGGGAATTCTAGTCATTGATTGAAGAAACTTGTTTATGTTCACTCTCCAATCTATTTATTTTTTAATGGTCAAAATTTATCTGTTGTTTATACAATAATATCTTTCTTTATTGTAAGTTATCTTCATCAGAATTCAATCCTTAAGTAACATAGTTTTATGTTTTATTCAGCAGATATTATTGCTACCATGAATTTCACATTTTATAGATACATAGAATTTATGTATTTTGATCTTTTAAGTTATTTATATTTTCTTTGCACTGTTTATGAGGAATCATTAAGAACCATTATATTAAATAAATAAGTGTTCTCAAATAACCAACCTAGTAGTTTTTTTAATAAAAAGGAAAAGCATTTTCCCCTTGTTTATATTTACAAGAAAAAATATGAACTAGCAGTTTCCATATGCTTTTGTTCTATTTGTCTTTTTGCGCCAATGTTATAGGCAAGTGATGCATTTTTTTTTTTTTCTATGTGATGCTTAGGTTTAGTTTTATTTTATATTTAGGTGATGGTTTTAAGCTCCACCTAACCTGAATCTTCTATTGAAGATGATTTTGAGCCAACTTTATTTATATATTTTATTGAAAAATGCTTTTGTTTTGATCTTGAATCCATGTTCATCTCAAACTATCATTCTTCAAAAATGGAAAGAAAGTAGCAATTATATTAGTGATGTCATCATGCATTTCTGATGCTTGTTGACTTGCATTTTTAAATGCAATTTAATAGATTTATATGATGTCATGCAACTTGAATTCCCTTCTATACTCTAGTTCTCATGGCATACAAACTCACATCATTATCATCTTTAGCCCTACTTCATTATCTGAGGTTGGTTTTTTGAATAATCTTCCTTCATTCTTGTTGAGTACTGCATGAAGTGCCACCTCTACTTGAAGTGTTTAAGATCCTTGGTACTCTTATTCTAATCATTTTTCTTTTTAACGCTTAATTATTATCTTTATTTTCCATCTTATTGTTGCCTTACTGCTTTCTACAATCGAATCAAGCATGCATGATGAAATCGACGAACAATGATCATGACATCATGTAGATCAAGTTTGAGAACACTTCAACTATGATTGAAGTTGCCCAACTGTTGCCTATTTACAAAAAGAACTTCACAAGTGCTTTTCTAATCTTGAAATTATTAAGGAAAGTGTCTTTGGTTAATTTTAGAAAAACAAAATGCACAACAAATGTAGTGTCAGATAATTGAAGTCCAGATGTTCTATCATTGTTTAGGTTGCACAAACATCATCCATTCACGAAACAAACTAGTGATGTACTCATGGCATTAAAATTTATCAAAATAAACATTTCGTAGTTAATTTGATTGAACATAATGATGTTGAGGGGATACTAATAACTGTGCAAAAATTAGGCAAAAGTAGCTTTGATTATTGCTTGTTTGCAAGACATAGTACATTGACATGTCTAGAATGTGAAAAATGCCTAGAAAAGACACCTTTATCTCACTATGTGGGGTCAGCTACATGAATCTTTCTCCATTGCATCCTATTAAGTGTCAAATTATTTTTTAATTCTAATAAAATAAGGTCTTTTTTAAAATTTTCTAAACAAGTCGTTTTAGGTCTACTTCTACCTTTCTTAGTGTAGGCTGAATCTAGTACAACTACTCTTCTAATTAGGTCATCGGGTGACCGACGTTTTATGTGACCAAACTGTTTAAGGCTACTCTCTCTACTCTTATCTGTCACTGGAGCAATTCTAACCTTTTTACGTATATAATCATTTCACATTTTATCTCTAAGTGTAAAGCCACTCATTCACTCGAGCATCCTCATCCTTACAACACGACTTAATTTTATGCTTCTCTTTTACTTGTTGACATTTTGTGCCATAAAGCATTGTAGGCCTCACCATCATCTTATAAAATTTTCTTAAAGTTTAACGATACTTTTCTATTACATAATAGGCCGATGCATTCCTCCATTTCAACCATCCAACTTGAATTCTACTAATAACATCCTCATCTATTTCACCATCACTTTGAACAATTGATCTGAGATATCTAAAACATATTCAAATTTATTGCACTTGATCACCATTATCAGAACCCATCATTAGATCTTCTACAATAAAATTACACTTTATGTATTCGGTTTTAGAACTTCATAAAGGAAAACTTTTAGACTCTAAGGTTGATCTCTATAATTCAAGTTCTCTTGAACTCCCTCTCTAATCTTATCAATAAGAAGAATATTATAAACAAAAATCATACACCAAGGAAGATCCTCTTGTAAATGTCTAGCAAGAATATTCATAACTAAAGCAAAAAGATATGGCATAAAGCCGGTCCTTGATGTAATCGAATTGAAATAGGAAAATACTTATTTAAAAAAGCTATGTATTTGTTATTTTATATTAATCATATATGTATATATATATATATGTTTATAAGTATATATATATTAATATCTCATTAGTATTATTAATAAAATAAAATAAATTGTTATATGTATTAATCAAGCCAAAAAAAGTGCCCCAATCCTTGTAGTATGCACGTTCTCAGATCCACTACAACAACAACAACAACAAGCCTTAATCCCACTAAGTGGGGTCAGTTATATAAATGCTTCGTCTCCATTGTGTTCTATTATGTGTCAAATCTTATTTAATTCAAGTATACTAATGTCATTTTTTATACATCTTAACGAAGTCTTTTTAGGTCTATCTCTATCATTCTTAACATAAGGTAAATCTAATGTATCTACTCTTCTAATCGGGTCATTGGACAGCCGACGCTTTATGTGGCCAAACCATCTAAGGCGACTCTCTCAAATCTTATCTTCCACTGGAGCTACTCCAACTTTTTCCCGAACATACTCATTTCACATTTTATCCCTAAGAGTAAAGCCACTCATTCACCCGAGTATCCTCATCTCTGCAACACTTAACTTAGTCTTATGCTTCTCTTTTATTGGCCAACATTCTGCACCATAAATCATTGCACAAGCCTGACCACCATCCTATAAAATTTTCGCTTAAGTTTAAGTGGTATTTTTCTATCACACAACAGACCAGATGCATTCCTCCACTTCAACCATCCAACTTGAATTCTACTAATAACATCTCCATCTATTTTACCATCATTTTGAACAATAGAGCCTAGATATCTGAATCGCTCACTCTTTTTAATGACTTGTTCACCCAATGTCACAACACTACCATTAGAACTTCTAAACCTAAATTACATTCCATATATTCAGTTTCAGGTCTACTTAAACAAAAACCTTTAGACTCAAGGTTGACCTCCATAATTCAAGTTTCTCTTGTACTCCCTCTCTAGTCTTATCAACAAGAAGAATGTCATTAGCAAAAAGCATACACCAAGGTACATCTTTCTATAAATGCCTGGTAAGAACATCCATAACTAAAGCAAAAAGATAAGGGCTTAAAGCTGATCCTTCATGTAATCCAACTGAGATAGAAAAATATTTTGTCAATCCTCCTTGTGTTTGGACGCAAGAAACAGCTCTAAATTATATTGTCAATCCTGATCCACTGAGAACAAAAAAAAAGGCCTATTACCAACCTAGCAACGTTGTCTTATCCCGATTAGATTATATTGTTGAACTTAAAATAATGATTAATCCAAGTTATTTTTTCATGTTATTTATTTGTAAGATCTAAGGTAACTTTCAAAAGGTGAGCTTATGTGTTAGATTGAAGAAGATACTAACACAAACATGTTTGCCTGTTATTTTGACAGTTTAACAAATTAAAGAGCTTTATCGAATTGATAATTTGGTTGTCTACTTAATGGCAGATATGCCTTCACAGTTCTTAAAGGGCATTATATAATTGATAGTTTGGTTGGCTACTTAATGGCAGATGTGCCTTCCCAGTTCATTGAAGTCTCTAGCAAGTACCCATTCTAAATTTTTTTTAACCAATAACAATTATCTTGATGGTCTCAATACATTCAAAAAAAAAAAAAAAAAAATACAGCCATAGCATATTTGCATTCTAGTAATTTGGAGTAACATTATGGTTTATGGTTGATGTAATTTGGATTAACAAAAATATTTATCATCCTTAGCTTTATCTCAACTATTTGTAGTCAACTATAAGAAACTTCATCTTCCAAGTGTTTTGTTCTTTCCAGTGTAATGTGAATCATATTCAACTAAGGGTATTTCAGTCTTTTAGCTATAAATAGTTGTAGCACAATAGATTTATAATTGAAAATTTCAAACATAAATATTATTTTAGTAAAATCAGCTTTCTTACAACAATTTTTTTTACAATAGCTTTATAACAGATTTTTCAGACAACCGCAGTTGCCCTAAATACACCATAAGTACAACAGGGATTATGATAGTCCAAGATGACAAAATTATTGGATTTTAATTAGGTTCATCTTTTTGCTTACCATCTGCTTTAAGTTAATGATAATTAATTTTCAAATGTTAAGCCTTATCTGCTATTATTATATGCATAGTTTTCAAAAACCTAATGACTAGCTTTTATCGAAGTTCTCTTTTATTGTTGGTAAGGGTGATTATTCATAGGTGCTTGCACCTTATGGGAAATCTAGAACCATATCTAATAAAATCTCTATGTAGTGTCTTATTTTTAAATTAACTTACATTCTGAATGTTTGACCTGGAACAAACAAAACTCTCTTAACTAAAGCCTAAGTGTGAATTTTTGAAGTCCACATTTTTGATGTAGATTGAGAATATACTTTTCTTTGCAAAGTAACATATGTCTTTGTTTACCTTGTACTACATCTATATCAAGAAAGGAGTTTTATAATTTTTGTGCCTATCACCTGAAATCTTTTATAAAATATTGACTTTCATATTTATTTCATAAATCGAATTGAGCAAACATAGCTTAATCAATAGACAATGATGGTGCTATCATGCAGCTTAAGTTCAAAATACTTCAATTGCGATTAAAGTTGCACAAATATCGCTTGTTCGCAAGATGAACTTCACCGACGAGATCAAAATATTAAAATCATCTAAGAAGTTAGTCCATGTTGCCTATGACATCACATGATGAGAAAGGTGAAAAAACCTATCTGAAATCACTTGAAACATCGTTGATTTGTAGAATAGACTTGATTGATTTATCTGGAGCATTGAAATCATCAAATTAGGATTGTTTTGATCTATTTGATAAAAGATGATGAATGACCTATGCTATATCACATCTGAGATGCTTCAATTGTCATTGAAAATGCCCAATGATGCCCTTTAGCAAACAAACTATACTAATGTTTTCAGAGTGTTGACTTCTTGCACAAAATGTCATTCATAGTCAATTGGATTAAACATGGTAGCAATGATGAACAATAGATGAGACATCCCAGAAATATGGTTGAAATTGCTTGGACTATCATCAAAATCACTCAAATAACTTCCACTTGTAACATGGATTGTTTAGAACATTGAAATTGCCTTGAAAAGACACCGGAATTGCTTGGGTCACTACATGATAACAAATGCAAAGATACTTACACATGCCCATTGTTTTTAGTTTACTTTTAATAATCATGAAATAATATTGTGCATTACGGACTTGAGCTTCCCAGTTTTTAGTTCTTCAAATGATTATTCTCAGCATTGCTCCACAATAAAGACTCTTACTTTTGTAAATGTCAAATTTGTCTATTGACCAAATAACATTGTGTTTCATTTCCTTTGAAACTGGATATAACATTGAAATCTTTTTCTTTAAGGTATTTCAAGTATTTTTTTTTGGAAAATGATGATTTGTTACTTTCATTAATGATCATGATGGAACTAATTGAACTCATTTTCTAAAAAAAAATCAGTGGTTGAGATATTTTTAAATTGCTATATTATGACAAACACAATTTTTGTAAAACAATCAGATATTTAGGAGTTATAATAGAAAGTTCTTTTTAACGATATTTTGAACAATTATTTTTTAAATGGGAATTATTCATCAAAGTTGGTATAATACTATTTCTCAATACAATGATACTTGAAAGAAAAGGTCTGTTTGGGGGACTTGTAATTTTTTGTAAAGATGATTGCAAAGTTATTGTGGGAAAATAATTTTTTTAAAAGTTGTGGGTGTTACAAATATTTAAAAAAAAAAAAATTCAAACAACAATTTTTTAATAGTCATCATACTTTAATAGCTCTAGTTCTCAAAAGTAACTTTTCACCACAAAATTATTTAAAAATTAGCCATAAAGTTGGTAGCCAAGCACGTACCAAGTATCTAGAGAGCCGCCTCAAAAACACCATAAACTTCTTTTAGAAATAACTTAAGCCTTACTCTGCATATGAGATGAGATGATGTTATCTCAACTACAACATACCTCTTTAATCATATGTACTAAATTTCAATTTTTGTAATGTTTGAAATAATTTTTTTTTTACTTTAGGATCTTGTCTAATCTTCCTTTTAAAATTGTTGGTTGTACAATGCATGTACACAATTACGATAAATTTGTGAAAAATATATCCTAGAACAGCAACATGTATCTTTTTAGTTTATGTTAACCCCAAAAGGTTACAAATATTTTGTTCCTTAAAAATAATATTAGCGGATGCATCCTTTTTTTTGAACAAAACTATTTTTGAGATTCATTTATAAGGGAAGTATGATGAAATTTAACCTTTAATTTTTTCGATGATGAATGCATTCAAATCAATTAAGAAATTAGTTTAAGAAATAATAATTTTAGCACTGAAGACTCCATATGACCATCTATAAACTCTACACATGGTTATGATTATGCCAAAAGAAGAGGCAGAGAAAACATGGACTTTAGTCTTTCGAATGACATACTCAATAAAACCACTTTCTCGTGGAAAGTGTCTAAAATCATAACTCTAGCTTATAACAAAACTTTTACTGCATGACATACTTCAGTTGTGTTTAAATTCTCAAGAGTATTATTATGAACTTTATATACTTATTATGTCTTAAGGGTGTTAAATCTTGTACTAACCATGCCATATCTAAGTTTGTGTCATGGAGCAATTTGTTGCTTTTATTTTTTGCCTTCACCTCCTTACTTTTTCTTATGGTCATTCTTAAAAAATATGCAAGTCTTTAGTGTGGAGGGAAACAATTCTTGAGGAGATGAGAGTTATTTAGAAAAACAACACTTAGGATATAGTGGTGTTACTGTAGTTACATAAAATGTAGATTACTGTTGGTGGATAGTGGGTGTTTTCTGTGAAGCTTAAATCAGATAGAACTCTAGGGAGATATAAAGCCTTAGTAGTTATCAAAGGTTTACTTAAACTATTGTATTGATTGTGGACATATTTACACCTATAGCAAAAATGAATAGTATAATAGTCTTACTATCTATTGTAGCTAACATTGATTGGCCTATGCCCCAATTGGTTATTAGAATACCGTTCTCAATGGAGACATAAAAGACATCTATATATATATTTTTTTGGATTTAAAAAAATTGACTCAAAGTTATGCTATTTAAGGAAGTCTTTATAACGGTTTGAAATAATCTCTACGTGTGTGGTTGGATAATTTACTCAATACAAATTCATTGCTAAAAGTAAACCTATATTAATCATATTTTGCCCATGAAAAACTTAAGAGAAGGAAAACTGTAATCTTATTATTTATGTAGGCGACATTATCTTGATAGATGTTGATGTGGAAGAAATAGATCAATTTAAAAAGAATCTGCCATCAAAATTTGAAATTGAGGATTTGGGAGGCCTCAAATATTTTCTTCGAATCATGATAAGCATGCCAAAGAATGGCATCATCGTTAGGTACATTTTGTACCTGAATCAAATCAGAACCAGTGGGTGTAGATCTCTTGATATTCTAATTGATACAAACATGAAACATAGGGCCAAACAGAATGGAGAATCACTTAATGTCACTTGGTATCAAATATTGGTGGATAAATTAATTTATTTTTCCTCAAATGACTCAATATAACCTTTATTATAAGCCTAGCAAGCCAAGTTATGCACTTATGATGAAATGAACATGTAGAGATTATATATAGAATTGTGAGATACTTAAAATGCTATGCTCAAAATGGAGTTTATTTCAATTTTTTTTTTAAATATTAAGGTCTACACTTAAGTAGATTGGGCATGTTTTACTAGTGATAGAAGATCAACAACAAGCTGCTGTACCTATGCATGTGAAAATCTTGTCACGGAGAGGAATGAAACCAAATTTAGTTTGAAGTAGTACTAAGGCTGAATATTGAGTCATGGTCAATGAGGTTTGTAAACTACTGTGGTTACATTATGTTTTGATTGAATTGCAAAAAATTATAGATTCTCTAGTGAAGCTATAAATAAAAATCTTGATCCTGTCCAACATGATAGAACCAAGCACAGTGAGGTTGAACGACATTTTATGAAAGACTCGAAGGAATAATTTTTTGCATGCCTTTTGTTTCTATTTCCTAGTAAACCACAAATATTCTTACAAAAGGATTGGTCAAATCTGATTTTTAATTCTTCATCAGCAAGTTGGGTTTGGTTGATATATATTTTGTAGTTTAAGGGAGAGTTTTCAAGAATAAGTGTTGGCTGCTGCATCTAAGGGAGGGCTGACTATATTAGCAGTACATGATACGAGGGTTTGTAAGGGGGTGGGAAGAGGGGGATGGTTTCTCTAAAATGAAAGTGAAGATTTTTGGTCACAATTAATTGGAAGATCCGCATTATTTGAAATTCAAATTTGTATCTTTTTTTAGCAAGTTTTCTTTGGCAAATTATCGTAGACTTAGATGTGTAAAAATATCTTGTTAATATTATATTTCTATCTTTGATGGATATACAAAAAAAATGTATTCTTCTCTACACTTAACGATATGCATGTTTCACAGTTTGGTTTGAGAGCCTGTTGGCATCTACAATTTTCTCTACACTCTTGGTTCTAGAGTGTATGCTGATAATTGGTCAGTGAGTTCCCCTAGCTTTGATTGAAGCTCTGTTTAAAGCATCCCATATTTGAAGCACTAACCATCTTAATGCTTGTGAAGAGTTGAAATAGAGCTGTTATCTTTATGTTGGCATGAATTGGATAGAACTATATAGTTGATTGTTTTATTTTTCTTGGGTTTATAACCTGCTATTCATGATCATATTTTATCCTTTCTGTTGGAACTAGAGAATATCACTTGCCTTTATAGCTGGTTTGGGCCCGATGTGGATCTAGAGTTTTTTAAAGCACTTCTGGCTGTTGCTTAATTTGTTTGAGTGCTCAGCCTTTAAGCATAGTGTGGGTTGCTTGGAATATTTGTGCCTACCTTTTAAATACTGCTATTATTAACTATTTGATTCATTATTTTCTTGTATCAATTGGTCAAACCTGGCGTGATTTACCTCTCTGCTAGTTTGCTTTCGAAAGCATTGTTAAGGACTACGTGAAAGCTGTTAAAAATTTCTTTTCCAGATTTATATGCTGATCTGTTGGTGTTAATCTCTTTAGCATGAATGATAAATTAAATTGGTATTTTTTATATTAATATTATTCTTCGGCTTGTGTTACTCAGTGCGGATTGTTTTCATTTGCAGACGTAAAATTCACAATAGTTTGGTGCAAGCTATCTTGTCAATTATGACAAGCATTCTAGAACAACAGGTTGCACCACGTATAGTGTATGTGATACTACAGAATCTTCTAAGGCAGGAAAAGGTAGGGGCATTCATTGATTTGCGTTACTGTAAATTTGTCATGTAAATTTTCTTCTACTAGTTTATGCAACACGAATTCACCTTTTGTTTTGCTATTATTTATACTACTTTCATTTTCTGAGCACCACGTATAGTGTATGTGAATTCTCCAAGTGATCTACTTGAATATAAATGCAAAGAAATGAGGAAGGTTTGTGCATCTTTGTTGCTGTAAAGCATAGCAACATCTGAGATTAATTTTTTCGTCATTTCCTGTGTATCTTTATCTCTTTTCTTTCAGATAATTGAAATGGACTTTTCTTTCAAAAGAGGACTGGCATATTAGGTGCACCTACGTTTAAGTGGTTAGAATCATGATCCAACATTGTGGCCCCTTTTCTAGTTTCTATCCTTTGTTATCTATGACAAGTGTCCTTTAATGCGTTGTTATGCTGCTGTTAGCTCCTAGCTCTTAGGTTCAGTTTTTATCTGGAAAATTTTTTTGTCTTATTAGTTTCATTTGTAATTTAGTGTTCTTTGGAATATGTTCCCATGTGGTTATGTTGTTATTTTAGAAAATATATGAAATGCTTTTATGGTTAGATGGTGCTTTTTGTGTATCATCAGTTGGTCGTTGCTGTAAATGCCCCACTAAGGGAGGGCTCTAGTGATTGTTTCAGATGGATAGAAACTAAAAAAACCCTTTGTCATGGACATGAGTAAAACAGGTAAGTTGCCCCCATGGTCAACTTGAGATCACAATAACAGATTTTGGAACAAATATTTACTATGCAAGGATGCCATCCAGGACCTCAGCCTTGTGGTTGGCAGGAGCTTCATGCATTGGACATGTTCTTTTAACATGCTTTTTACACATATGGATGACTTGAGACTCGGGAAGAGGTTATAACTGTATTTCATTGCACTAATACAATTGTATATTTTCTTCAAGGCTCACCAATATTATAACCTATTCTTTGGGTTGTTTTAAGAGGCTTACAATGTCACACCCCAGATGACCCCTTTATGCTAGGGTCAATCTGAAGTGTAACAGAATAGGATGACTCGATTGGACACAGATTTCACCGACACGTTCCATGCTATTGCAACGAGCAAAGTGTATCTAATCAAATCATCACTAAACTATTTAATTCATATCTTAACTTAATTCATAACACAAATACCGGAAGCGTGAAATCTTTAAATAAATACTGAGAGCTAAAGACATTTAATTTGTCTGCACCCAAAAGCCTTTAAGCTTCCCAAAATTATATTCAACAAAACTTGCTTCTACCTTTCGTCTTTTCATTTTCAACGGTAGCATCATGCTAAAAGCTTTGAGACAAGAATCTAAAACAAGCTCAAGACAAAGCGGTAAACAAATGTGCATGAACATGTAAATTTACAAAGATAAAACGTAAGTAAAGCTGTCGAGTACGACTCCAAAGTAATCTCCAAAGAAATCTCCTAACGTCACTATTAATTCTTCAACTGAATAAAAAAAATTAACTCAATCCAAATCCCCTCAATAATTCTACCACTCACTAGCGACCAAACGGTTGAACTCCTCAATCAAAGAAAAGGGATAGGAAAGAAATTAGCAACTTACAAAATTCTAAGTTTCCCGTCGGCCGAATAGAAATCCTGAGCCGATGTTCACAGTCGAGCGATCGGTTCGCGAATTTTCCAAACCGAAGCGGTTCTGGGACTTTCCAACCCGGCGATTAACGGAAGTTACTTGCGGTCGGCGTTTCAAGCGGCTCTGAAGGAATTCGCTTCCACCGAGTCAGGCGAGGGGTTACGGCTCGAACCTGCGCAGTCGGCGCCACGGGAGGCGGCACTTCCTGTCTAAGCCGACGCGGGATGCGGCGGTTCCAGCGTTCAATGGCGCCGGCGGATCGGACCGAAGCGATCGATTCCTTTGCACCTCGCGATCTACGACAGTCGGTGGTCGAAGGAAGGAAAGGAGGAGGAAATCCGTCGATGCCGAAGGAACGGGAGCGGTCTCGATCTCGCAGCGTGAAGGAAATGAAATAGGCCGCGGCTATGGAAGGAAATAAAATTACCTTCGATCGATCCCGGCCATACACGCGTCGAGGCTTTAATCCCGCCGTTGCATGCGAAGCACCTAGATGCTACAGTAATCGCTACAGTAAACGGGTTAATTAGCTAAAATAAATTTAATTAGGCATTCAATTAATGGATATTACATACAAAGTATGTGTTTTCCTTTGTAAGGGAATTTTAAGGGCAACCCTAGGTCATGATATTGGGGTTATGGAGATGCCAAAAATAATAACAATACAAAGATAAGTAAAATAAAGGTAATAAAGCAACTCTCACCGAGAGTTTGGTCAGAGAAGACCATTGGAACAGTTTTTAAGATTAGGTTACCAAGTCTCCTAAAAAATATTCTTTCGATAACTGACTTCATTTTCCAATCCCCTTCATTACATCCATCCTTATATAATTTAGGCAATTCATAAAAAAAAAAAAAATCAGAAGACACAGATGAAGTTTAATTTCTCAAGTAACCTTTATAATTCTAAGAGCAAGTGAAAATTTTCATTGTAGTTCAAAACTTCATTTAGCTTGCTGGAGAAGCCACAATTGCTGATCAAAATCGTTGTCAAAACTTTCTTGGGGTCAATTATATCATGATCTAACTTAAGCACCCTTAAGCATCTATAATTTGTTTGATTTGTACTTGATTTTTTATGACCATTTCATGGACAAGATAGAATATGAACTAGCTTGCATGACTTGCCACCTTTGCATGTTTCGTTTTGCTATTACTACTCTAGAAATGAAATTTACAACTTGTTAATATAACTAAATGTATGATATGAAAATTAAGATACACTATACTTATATATATACTTTCAAGCAATATATGGAGTGATGCGGGGGTGCCTGTGTATGGGGACCCGTCCCCGTCCTTGAACTGGTTCAATTGAACCAGAGATGGGCTGGTTTAGGTTTCTTTAACAAAGCTGGTTTGACTATCTTATTTAGTGTTGTTTTTGGTTTAATTTAAATGCCTCTTTATGTGTATTAGGGTTAGTTTTTGTTGGATTGAATCTCAGAGATTGTTTTCTCTGTTTTCTCTATTCTGGTGCTGTTGCTTTTGATCTGGACGAGTGGTGAGTCTGTATCTTGTTCAAATTGAAGCCTATGTTTGTTCTTCCTGTTCTCAATTAGTGGTCTGCCATCGTTTCCATGCTGTCCTGCATACAGCCGCATGTCATCTGTAGTTCTTCCGTATCATTTAAGTCTCCAACAGCCGTTCCTCACTCTAGATTACTCTCCAGCATCACAGGTCACAAATCTGCCCATATGCGCTTGGAAAACATGTTGTTTGGGTCATCTGGGAAGTGGAATTGTTGTCTACAACATTAGTTACTGCCGGCCAGTAGTATTCTTCAATCCTTCAACCTATTTTCAGATTCTACCAAGTCTCCTAACTCCTTACTTTTCTTCTCATCACCTTTTGGATACCTTAGGCCAGTATCATTTAGTATCAGAGCTAGGTCTTTCCTAGATATTTCTTGGGTATCATCCTCTCTTTTAAAACCATCCCACCAACCTCACATACCTCCAAAATCCCCTCCCAAATTTTTGGACAACAAACCCATTCTTTCCAATCATTCCAAACCCTATGTTCAAGATCTTAAATGGAGATCGATCAAAATACCACCCAAGTGGATTAATCCAAGAGAAGTTCAGGAGCTTATTATGGAGGGGATGCAACGAGAAATCCTTTTGCTACAACATAGGCTCCCTGAATTTTAGAGGTGACAACATAGATTGGTTGCTTATAGCCATAACAGTGACTCACTCGAAAGGAAAAAAGATGAGAGTTGTTTTCACCAAGAGACCTCCAATGGTGAAGAACCAATGCACATTGATTTGACATTGAATACAAGAGGAGGAATCATGTTCTTGGAGTGAAGATGGTTTGCCATAATTTGAAGGATGCATGGATTCACATGAGTTCATTGAATGGTTCCAAATAATGGAACAAATCTTTGACTACAAGGACATTCCTCAGGACAGGAGAGTTAAATTGGTGGCTATTAAGCTCAAGAAAACACTTCTTTATGGTGGGAAAATCTGTAGTGAATAAGTTAGAGTGAGGGGAAGAGCATAATCACCACTTTGACTAAGATGGAGGAGTTGCAGCACAAGTGTTACCTATACACTACAAACATGATATATTGTTGAAGCTCCACAATTTGCAGTAGTGGGATGTCAGTGGAAGATTATAAGGTAGAATTTGAGCAACTCATGCTGAAGTGTGAGTTGGTGGAGCTTGAGGTGAACACTATTGCTACTACTTTTGGAGGACTAAAGCCATGTGGTGCAGTTACGACCTTACTAGATGTTGTTGGATGTATAGACATTGGCCTTGAAGGTGGAGAAGCAACACAAAAACATTAGGACCACCTCTCCTTTTAAGCAAGGATTCACCTTAGGATCAAGAAGTAGGAGCTCACTTTTTAGGGTGTTAAATCAACCTCATGGGAGGAGAAGTTAATACTAGAAGAAAAAGTGCACATTACTTAAACATTGCTTAAACAAGTAATTTCTTTTTTGAGCAAGGCCCTTTTGAGGAGATAGTCATCGAGTATTCTGGAGATGACAGACATGGGGATGAGTACCAACTTTTTTCAGGTGAGGGTGAGATGCTTGTGGTTTGGTAGGTCTTACAGACCGAATCCAAAGGGGAGCAGTAGTGGATCAGACACAACATCTTTCGCTCCAGGTACAATGTGAAAGGTAATATATGTACTCTTATCATAGATGGTGATAATTGTGAAAATGTTGTTTCTACATAGGTGATGGAGAAGTTGAATGTCTCCACATAGAGACACTCCCAATTTTATTTCCTGACTCGGTTGAACAAAGAAAATGAGATTTGTGTTGATAAAAGGTGCCAGGTGGAGTTCTCTATAAGAGATGAGTTGGAAGAACATGTGTGATGTGACATTGTGATGATGAATGCTTATCATATTCTTTTAGGCTGATCTTGGCAGTATGATTGGAAGATAGTTCATGATGGATTTAAGAACACCTACATTGCACTCCTATCATGGAAGGAGATTGAGGTAACTAGTGATCAATCAAAGCTAGAGTTGATGCCTCGAGCCATTTTCCTACAGACTATGAAGGAGGCACCTATGTAGTTATAGCCTTACTAGATGCTGTTGGATGTATAAACATTGACTTTGAAGGTGGAGAAGCAACATAACAATATTAGGACCACCCCTCCTTTCAAGCAAGGATCCACCTTAGGATCTAGCGGTAGGAGCTCACCTTCTAAGGTGTTAAATCAACCTCATGGGAGGACAAGTTAACACTAGAAGGAAAGAAAAGTGACAAGACTATCTCTTAAGCAGTTTTCCTGTTGGTAAGTGCTTTAATTGCTATGGGTATGAACACATTGCTTCGAACTGTCCAAACAGAAGAGTAATTTCTTTTTTGAGCAAGGCCCTTTTGAGGAGACAGTCATATAGTATTCTGGAGAAGATAAACATGAGGATGAGTACCAACTTTTTGCAGATGAGGGAGAGATGCTTGTGGTTTGGTAGGTGATATGGACCCGATTTAGATTAGCCGTTGGATCTGTCTGATTTAAGATTGGCCGATGGATTTGCCTAGGAACTCTTATCGCAGGATCTAATCTCCACCGTAGAAAGTGCTTCATCTTGCGGGAATGGATGGATGAAAGTCGAGGAAAACGCGTCTTTTGAGGGGATCGATAAGGGAAAATTCGGCCTTGAGCCGTAACTCGAGGGAAGAGAGAAGCTCACAGGAGAGGAGGGAAACCCTAGGGTTTCTCTGGGAGAAGGTGGTTCCGTGAGAAACCAGAGGAAAATACCGAGGAAAAGGAGAAGAAGAGAGGAGCCGAGAAGGAGAAGTTTCTTTTGCAGAAGTGGTTACAATTCCCTTGTTTGTCCCTTTTTCACTCTATTTATACTATTCTGTTCTACTATCCTACTAGATCTACTTCTTTACATTATTCAAGATTTCCCTTTTGGTTATAACGGCTTTCTGTTACATGATGTTGAGCTCTTTCTGTTTTGGGCTTGATGTCACCCCGGATGACCCCACTTATCTGGGGTGTCGAGTGTAACAGAATAGGATGACTGATTGGACGATTTCACCGACACGTTACTGTCTTCTTGCGGGCGGCAAGTGAAAGGTGTATCTCAAATCATCATAAACTATTTGCAATTCATATACTACTTAACTTAATTCATAACACAAATCTTGGGGCGAAATCTTTAAATAAATCTGAGCGGTAAAGACATTTAATTTATAATTTCAAAAGCCAAAACTTTATCTGATTCAACAAAACAATTCTACCCAAGTCTTTTCTTGAAATTTTCAAGCGGTATCATAAAATTTAAAAGCTTAGTGAGACAAGAATGCTAAAAGCTCAACTGACGGTAGAAACAAATGTGCATGAACATGTAAATTTACAAAGCTGATAAAACTGTAAGTAAACTGTACTGCAGTAATGTAACATTATAACTGAACAATATCGTAGGTCTTTGTAGAAATGTAGATATACGAACAATATCTGTAGGTAATATCTTTGTAGGTACATCTTGTATCGATGTCGAGGGCGATAATTTTCATTAAATCATTTCAGTTCTCGATTATATCAAATCATTTTCATTTTCTAGAAATGTCATTTATAATTGCATAGGTTTTGACTTTCATTCATAAGTGCGTCACCCGTCACTGAAGGCAAGCCATTTAGAACCATACTCTACCCGACACGGTTGACATGACTAACACCTCAAAATGCAGTCGGGGATACTAAGATCCCCTAATCGCTTCATCTCGAGAACTTTTGCCTTCTGGCATTCACGTCAGATAGCCTTCCTATCACAATTTTCCGACATTTCCTGTTTATCACATTCTGCATTTTAACATGTAAAACATTTCTATATACTCAATAAAATCATATGTTATGAACTAACCATCATAATCATAAATCGATAAATCATATCTTAGTCAGTAATAAGCATTTGTAACTACAATGAGATATGTCATTCATACAATTTAGACAAAGTGGTAGAAACAATGGCATACATAGAATAAAGCGAATTTACTTTAAGAATTATGTCTCACCTCGATTAATGTCAGGTGTGGATGTGCGCCGATTTCAACTATAATAAAATAACTCTTCTAAGCACTTATAACATACAACTCATAAATGAAACATAATTAACACCAATCTTACGAAATAGATCTCATGGCTTGGAAACAGATGCCTAAAGTAATCTCCAAAGAAATCTCCGTCACTATTAATTACGCAATCAATAAACTAAAATTAACAAACATCAATCCAAATCCCCTCAATAATTCTACCACTCACCTAGCACAAACGGTTCTGAACTCCTCAATCACGCATTTCAACGCCAAGGCTGCTAGCTGAAAGAAAAAGGGATAGGGAAAGAAATTAGCAACTTACAAAATTCCCTAAGTTTCCCGATCGGCGAATAGAAATCCCAGCCGACGTCGGTTCAAGCCGGCCGTCGGTTCCGCGAATTTCTCAAACCGAGCGGTTTATGGGACTTTCCAACCCGAGCAGTTAACGGAAGTTACTTGTGCGGTGCGGCGTTTCAAGCGCTCTGAAGGAATTGAGCTTCCACCGGCAGTCAGGCGAAGGGGTTACGGCTCGAACTGCGCCACAGGCACTTCTGTCTAAGCCGACGCGGGATGCGGCGGTTCCAGCGTTCAAGCGGCCGGCGGATCTCGGCGGCTGAAGCCGATGCGGATTCCTTTTGCTGCGCAGCGATCTACGACAGTCGCGGCGGTCAGTCGGCGAAGGAAGGAAAGGAGGAGGAAATCGTCGATCGAAGAGCGGAGCGGTCTCGATCGCAGCGTGAAGAAAAATGAACGACTATGGAAGGAAATAAAATTACCTTCGATCGATCCCCTACGTCGAAATCGCCCGTTAAATCGGCACTAGATGCTACGATGTCGCTTCTGATGCGCGGGTTAATTAGCTAAAATAAATTTAATTAGGCATTCAATTAATGGATATTACACTTGAGCCGTAGTATTTTTTGCTTTCTTCAATTATTTGACAGTTATTTTCATTGCTGAGCTGGCAAGATCCCTTCTTGTTTCTTGTTTTTAGTTTATTTGTTGTGGTTGAAGTCTGAATAGCCTTTGTCTATGGATATTGTTGCAGTATCTGCTCTGGAAATGCAATTGCTCTTGTTATTCTAACAATCTGTAATGTTGTGTTATTAAATTTGTTGAAAGTTGTTCTGTAATGTCATATTAATCTTGTATCTGTGTAGTTCTCAGTCTTTGTTAATTAACAGTGGTTTCTGTTGATTTGAACAGTCCTAATAGCCTTGTATCTTTTCAGTTCTTTCTTTTATTTGCTTACCGTGACTATTGTCTTGTAATTTTCTATTTTACTGAGTAAAATCCCTCAGCCAATTTGGGGCTTTTCTGTGCCTTGTGCTTCTGATGTCATTCTGTATATTTGGGATCATATCATTACCCCCTTCCCAAACATTGACCTTGTTCTCAAGGTCAAAATCGATACCTTACGAATTCTTCAATTGACACCCAAGATGCATCTTTTGTTAGCATCCCATCTCATTGGACTAAATTTCTTTAATAGGCTTATCTGCTTTCATTCTTATCCTTTCTTCTAGAATTTTGATAGGTTTGACCAAAGGCTGGCCTTCTATGCATTGAGTTGGTAAAATTGCTGGATGTAGCTTGGAATCCTGTCTGTATTGCTTAAGTCTAGATATATGAAAGATATTATGGATCCTTGCTGTCTTTGGAAGCTCCACTTTGTATGCTACTGTGCCTATTTTCTATAGGATTTTAAATGGGTCATAGTATTGCCTTTGTAGTTTTGTGAACTGATACAAGGTAATACTTTTCACATTTGATGTTGTGTCCCCTTGCAGTTGTATCAATGTGTCATTGCATTTGAATTTCATAGTCAGCTTTTTGTAGTCTGTTGTACATTCTCCCAATTGCTCCAACCATTGTACTCCTAATACTACATCTGCTCCTTGCATTGGCAGCAGATAACAATCAGTTATAAATGTATATTCTTGGAGTTTGATGGGTAAGTTGGAACAGATTCCTGAACATTTCAATGTTTCACTATTTCCAACTAATATTTTAAAAACTGATGCAGGTGTGACTGTGTGATCTATGAATTTAGCCAATTTAGATTGAATGAAGTTGTGGGTTGACCCACTGTCAATCAATACTTGTACTGTTTTATTGCCAATCCTCCCTTGTAGTCTTAGTGTCCTTGGATTTGATTGTCCTGTGAAGGCATTGAAGCTTATTTCTGGAATTTCTTCTTGTAATAACTGATTGTCTGGTTGAGTTTCCTACTGTAGGTTGCAATCTTGGTCATCATTGACCACCATGAGGGCAAATAACTTGGATTTACAAGTGTGTCCTCTATGGTACTTTTCATCACAGTTGAAGCATAATCCTTTTTTTTCTTTCTTTCTTCTAACTGTATGGCTGTCAGTCTTTGAATTTGTATGTTTGGCTTGTTGTTAATATTGCTGTTGTGAATTGACATTGTTGGAGTAGGAAGCGGTTGTTGATATGGTTGATATTTTATTTGGTATTTGATTGAATCTTGAGGTTCTTGCCATAAAACACCTCATCTAACTTCCATTAGTTTAGTTTAGCTTGGAAGGTCATTTATTGGCTATAAAGCTCTAACTTCTCTCTTAATGTCTTGTCTTAACTCAGATTCAAAGAAGCTTTGTAAGAATTCAGGGGGAATTCCTGAAATCTGGTCAGCCAATTCTTCAAACTCATTGTAGAACTCTTGTACAATTATTTTTTGTTGTAGTTTGGCTAATTTCCCTCTTAAATCTCTGTATAGTGAGGGTCCAAACCTCTGTATGACCTGATTTTTAAATTATTGCCATGAATGCAATTGTTTATTTAGATGCATCAATTGGAATTAGCTTAGAGCAGGTCCATCCATATATATTGATGCTATTATAAACTTATGATATTCTGAAAGATTGTAATATTGAAAAAACTGATCTGCCTTGAATAGCCATCCCCTTGGGTTTTCTCCATTAAAGGCATGTAATACTTTGCTCTTGTGTTTTGTGTGTTTGCTCTATTTTGAGGAGTAAATTCTACAGTAGTTGAATTACATACCTGTGATTGCTGCTATTCTTGACAGGATTTGTCCCGTTTGTCTTCGATTGCTGAAAGTCTTCTTGATACTTCATTTAGTACGATAGTAATGGAAGTCATTTGTTCATCATTCTTGTTTAGTCTTCCTACACATTCTTCCAATGTTTTTGCTGTATGCTTGGTGCCTTCTGCCATTGATGTTTGCAGGAGTCAACGAGAACACCAATGATATAAATAGGAGCATCATTGGGGTTCATTTTCATAATGAGTTCTTCAAAGAGTAGCAACACAGTGTTTCTATTCCTTCTATTAGATGAGCTAGTAAGTCTCGTGTGCGCTCATTTTAAGGTTTGATTTTTGTATTTGACATTGATTTTTTTTCATTCTTTTAACACGATGTACAATTCATCTTGAGTGTTCATTTAGGATCATTTTTTTCAGTTATTTTTTCATTTTAATTGTGTATTTATGTTGAGAAGGTTTTTGAGTTTATTTTAACTCTTTTCTCTAAAAGTTTTAGCAATAACCCGACATCTTCGTGTATGGGGGCATCTATGAGTAGGTTAGGTTCTCCCATTATGCTAAGTAAGATTTGTACGGGTGGTGTTTGGACACCATGACAGAGTCTTCTATTTACACTATGCTAGAAAAGGTGCATATATGTCTTCATACATAAATAAAAATTTGTATCATGAGATTTTTTTTTATCTCATTAAGGCACGTATATTACTTATTTTGGGGTATGAGTCTTCGACTCTCATTGTGCTAGAAAAAGTGCATATGGGTTTTCTCTTGATGCCACTAATAAGGGCATGTATGGGTCACCTTCATAAGAAGTTACAATCAATAGGATTTCCTTGCCACATTAGAATGATGCATGAGGGTACTTAAGCACCGGGTGAATGGCTTTATATCAATGCATATGGTTGTGACGATGATGATGAGGTAGTGAGGTCAGGTTTGTTGTGATGGGACAATTTTTAAGATTATTTTTTATTTCACTTTTTCTTTTTATTTTCTTTTCTTTTTGTTCTTTTTTTTCCTTCTTTTTTTTAAGAGAGATGATGTGAGAGAGAAAGTGTTTGTGAGAGAGAGAGAGAAGATTGTCACACCCAAAATGACCCTTTTATTTTTCCTAAGTCAGCCTGAGATGTAACAGAATATCATGATTCAGTTAGATGCATCTTCCATCAACACATCCCAGCATGTACGGATTTGGGACCAGTAAGTGAAAATTGAATCTTATCAAATTATCATGAATAAATTCTTACATTTCAAATTTTTTTAATAATTATTTCACATTTAAATCATATTAGCTGTATGTAACATTGAATATTAACATAAATACAAAGTAATTAAAAATATCGAAGCATAAATTATATGCCCCCCCAAAAAGTCTTTATAATCTCTCAGAACTGTACACCAAAATTATACAAGTCAAAAGTCTTGTTTAGTATAAAAGTTAACGTGCAATATCATAAGCTAATAGTCTAGTGAGATAAGTAATGTTAAAATAAACTCAATACACACCATAAGAAACAACATGTATGTACACTTGAAATTTGTGGGAATGTAGTAGTAAGTAAAGCATGCTTTCAAGTATAAGAATTGAATAGTAATTTATAAGACTGTGAAATGTAAAAGTAAACAACAAAAATAATTATTCATAGTTGGTAATTCATTTTATAAAGTCACGTTCAATTTTAAATCAAATCATTGCTAGAAATGTCATTTATATTGTATATGTTTGACTCCTAAAATAACATGTGTTATCATTCGGTTCGTCGGCTGAAGTTACTAATAAGGCAGGACGTATCCACATTTCATAGCACCAGTCTTCTTGACACCAATTGGTCAAATCCTACCTGCATGCCAAGAATCGAGAACTCTATGATTCTTTGTCAAAGGGTCATCTTTTTAGAACTTTTGCCTACTTAGTTTATTGTAAAATAGTCTATCTATAGCAATTTTATTATATTTCATGCTTATCATATATATTAATTTCATTTAGGCATTTAGCAATACTTGTACTGAATCATTTATCAATATGCATAATAATATAAAATGACATTAAGGAATTTGACTTAATTATAACCATAGTTTTCAGTTAAGCATGATTTATAAGTTGTGCAGATAATCAATCTGATTTGAACTAAATATGAAAGAAGCATCTAGATGCAATGAATAAAATAATCACAAGTGGTAATAGTAGTAGTGCAAAATCAGTCTTACAAAAATCTGAATTTAAATTTATAATTATAAGTCTCACCTCAGCGTTTGAGTTAGTATCGTGACATACTTGTCTTATCCTTGAATATGCAACCTAACAACATATTTTCTCTCAATTTAATAAATTGTGTAAAATAAACATAAGTTTGCATATTACATTAGGTTAATATCTTACCTATATTTGATCTCATCACATCAATTCACGCTATGAAAAGTTGCTACACTACAAAATCTTTCGAATTAATATCTAATCATGAATCAGTAACTTAAAGTTAATTAAATCTATCATTCTCTCATTTCAATTTCTTTAATTGCATTAAGCTAGCTAAAATCTAAAGTTCATGACCTTAGGTGGAAATGCTTAGTGTATTACATGATGCAATATATATACATATCTGTTATTTAAACTACATGATATTCTTCCTCCCAACGTTCCAGTTGGCACGGCTTAAAATAGCTGAAATCATAAATCAGATGTGATATAGATTTAATTAATCTAATTTAACTAATCAGCATTAATATTCATGTATATGTCTATTTTGCCTATCGAATTGTTGCTACTTACTCTTTCCTTCACTAGCCACCGAAGTACACCTTTAGGCCCGCTGTAGATCAGAAAATTACCCATGGTTCCGTGCATGAGTAGGAGAAACGACACGGGGAAGTGCCAATAGAGAGCAGGAACCGAACTCAGAGAATTAAAAGCTTCTTTGATATGTAGAAGTTAATTAGCTTATTGCCTTAACTCCTATTAATCACATCCATTAATTCTCCCATAAGTCATCCAGTCAATGCATGTTAAGTGGAAAATGGGATTCACTACAATAGAATAATTAGGTGAATAGTGATATTTAAATTAAACTTAGGAAAAGAAATTAATGTATAATTTATTTCATAACTATTAATATAATAACAATTTATACACTTATATATATATCAAAGTGATTCAAATTAAAAATAAAATCTTACAAAAATGCATATGATAATATTTGGGTTGTGTGTAAAATGGGTATATTTTAGAATGTGTAAAATATGGAATTTAAATAACTCTTTTTAAAAATTTAGGTATTACATAGAGAAAGAGAGAATAGTAGAGTGAGTGGGAGAAGAGTTTTTTTTTCTTAGTTTCTATTTATAGAGAGAAATAGGAAGAGAGTGAGAGAGGAGAGTTAGAAAGAGAGTGGTGGGTGGGTCCAGGTGGCATTAGGCATCAATGTTCTAGGTGGATTTTGATTAGATTTAACTTAAATCTTGTCTAACAATAAACAAAAAAGCTAACTTAAAATCTTACAGAATCTTAAATCACGTTTCCCCTTCATTTTACCTTAAATTCTTGACTTAGTAATCCTAACACTGTCTGTATTTAGCTTTAACCAAGTCTCACAAACTCATCTCTTTTCCATGCTATTTACATTGTCAAGGCCTTTTTCTCTGAGCTCCAACCACAACTCCCTTTCCTCGCACATAGCTGGTCATATTAAGGCCTTCTCTCATCAAGTTACTTGTCATGACTTTTTGCTTCTTCATGTTGTTGGTGGTGTTGATATCTTCTATTTTAGCTCTCGACATAGTTTCCTCACTTGTGCACCGTCAAGCATTTTCAAAATTTGGCTTGGAGTTAGTGAGAAGACATTAGAGCGAGAGATAAAAAAAGCATGAGAATGAGAGTGAAAAGGAGGCTATGGGCTCTTTCTTGAGAGAAGAAGGGTTCATGCGGGTATGAGGTTGTGGGAGAGCTGAGGCGTGGTATCTGGTAGCATGATGCATGCTTGTTTTTTATTTCTATCTATTTTATTAAATACGGGTCTACAATCATAGATATTGAATGCTGCTATGCATGAATTGTTTGATTACTGTAGGTGCAAAGTCGCTGTTCATGGATTGTTGGTTTATTGTAGATGCAAAGTTGTTATGCATGGATTGATGAGTTGTTGGCAAGCTTTCTAGAGGCCTAATTTGTCTTTCCGCATGATGTGCTGTTATGTGTGAGCCGCATTGAGCCCTAACACTATAGTTGTTTGGGGAGCCACTACTTTTCATCGTCTTCTCTGATGTCTGAGGCATCAGCACTAACAGAACTAATCAAAATTTTACATTGGAACAAAAAAGGTGGAAACATTTAGGCTTTTGACACTTTTCAGTTAACATGTTTATTTATTATATATTTTTAAAGTACTTATCGAATGCATGGGACCAAAGTTTGTTAAAACATGTAAAAACATAGAAAACCCTTAATATTCCAAGACTGGACTTGTAATTTATTCTTTACTTTATTTTATGAAGTTTTTTTTTGGATAATACACATGATTTTGTTGTTGTTTCATACTGGATGATTGAATTTTTGCATATCTATACTGATGATGCATCTCCTTGTTGACTGTCTTCCCAGGCTACATCATTCAGGCTTGCTATTTCTGTCATCCAAGATTGTGCGTCAAAGTTGGAGACCTCTGTTTGTAGCTTTTTGAAATCCTGTATGCTGGACAAGTATAATGTAGATAAGAGCCACAAGACTGATTGTGGTGGTTTTGATGGTAATGATGATGATGGTGAGCATGATGTTGCATTGGATAATGATGCTCCTAGAGTTGAACTTAGAAGCTCTTATCACGAAGTTATTCTCAAAATTTATCAATACGCTCCTCAAATTCTTACCTCCATCTTGCCAATCTTGACTCAGGAACTGCTGGTATGCTGTACTCTTAACGTTTGGAAAGTGTTTTTTTTTTCTGTTTATAATACCTATATTCCATTGTGTATTTTTTCCTTAACAGATTGATCAGGTGGATGCACGCATGAAGGCAGTTCAGTTAATTGGGAAGCTTTTGGTTCTATCTAAGCTCTGTTTTGGTCAGGAACACCGACCAGTTTTTTCAGAGTTCTTGAGAAGATTCTCTGACAAGTCTACTGAAGTAAGACTAACTTCACTAGCATGTGCAAAGGCAGCTTATCAGGCCAATACCTCTGCAGATGAGGCACGCTGTATTCTTGGTAAATTAATTTTCTAACCTTTTCTCTGTTTTTGGTTATGCTGATATATCTTATATGCTCTTTTATGTTTATCGATGATTTGATTTAGTTGCTGTGGAGGGAAGGCTTTTAGATTTTGATGATAAAGTGAGAACTCAAGCTATATCTGTAATCTGTAATCTAGCCAGCTCCAATCTGTCATATTTTCCATCAGAGTTGGTGCTAAAAGCCATAAAACGTCTACGTGATAAGAAGGTGATTTTGCATATACAGTTTCAATTCTTTTTCATTAAAATCAATTATACTCACTTTTCATTGTCTTCATTCTTCATGTGCTTTTAGGTCTCCGTGAGGAAAAGTGCAATGCAAAGTCTTCTGGATCTGTACAGGGTTTACTGTATTAGATGCTCCAATGGGCTCTTCAGTGTAAATATTGATTATGAAAATATTCCTTGTGGGATACTTATGCTCTGCTTTGACAAAGACTGTAAGGAGTTCAGGTATGATTATCAACATCTTATATATCTCTTGGAGTTAAATTATTCTGATATGATATTTATAGGGCCCAAAACATAGAGCTTGTTATTGCAAGGGATTTGTTTCCATGCTCCCTATCTATAACTGATAGGAAAAATCACTGGATTGCCTTATTCCCGCTCTTAACACAGCCCCATCTTAAGGCCTTAAAGTTCATTCTATGTCAGAAGCGGAGGTAAAGTTCTCTTTAATTTGAAAGTTGTTACTTCATTGAATATCTACCTGACTGATGGTAAATATAACCATTTCAGGTTGCAGCTTGAAATGCAAGCTTACTTAGTTCTTCGTGATATTGAGAAGGTATGCATGTTTTTTGAACAAAATTAGTTGATGATGTTTGAGTGTGCTGTGTTCAATGCTTAAGCATATGAGTAAATGAGATACAGACTGTTATTGCTGAGATGTTCTGAATAAAAACTTGAGATTAAGTTTCAAAATAGTCCCTTTACTATTCGTATGTGGCCACTTTTGTTACAAAGTATCATGTTCTTCAATTTAGTACATTGACTTTACAAAACAGATCCAAAAATGATTTCTTACATAGAAATTGCAAAATTGTTTTCAAATTAGTCCCTTAGTGCTCATTTTGATCAATTTGCTGTTTAGCTCTAAAAATTTAGATTATATGTAAGGGACCTTTTTTATTCGGAAAATTGTCATAGAAATTGAGCTAGACCAATTATTAGGTTGGATCTATTAGGATTTATTGGGATCTGAAGGTCACAAGATTGAATCTTGGGAAAAGGTTGTGCAATGTACCGGTAAGGCTGTGCTATCTACTCTGCCTTAGACTCATGCTTATGGAGCCTAATGCATTAGTTTCATTCTTTTTTTATCCACACAACATCTTCCCGTTTATGCTTTAATTCATCATAATTATTCTTGTAGCTTATTTATTCCTTAAGTTAAATTTGTACACAAAATTAGGGATTTATTGTTGCATTGAATCTTTTGTCCATTGAAGTTATCACGACTCGACTAAGGAGCTTAGAGTACTGAGGTAGGAATAGACGGTCGAATAGAAGATTTTCTTTTTATTTTCTTTTAATCAAAACATCTATCTCCAAAGCATAAAAGATCCATCTAAAGTTCTACAAGTTTTATTCATAAATATTGACAAGATACAAGCACAATAAATATTTCTTTTTGGGTGATTTACATATCTTGTACTTAAAAGTTATTTATTTACATCCATAACACCCAAAACTCTCGAATACAACAACAATACTATCTCAGTTGCCACCGTATCCTTTCTGTCTAACTTCGTCTGACAAAATGTGATCTTCTCGCGCTCTGTATATCTCCTCCTTCTGCTTACAGCCCACACACAAGGGAAATCCCCATCATCTCCCCCGCTTCCACTCCACATAGCCATCGAGGTTCTTCTTCGTTAAACGTGATCATCGTCGCTTCTCCCTCTTGGTTGAAACCAACATTTAGGAGGTTTGCCTTCCCCAAACTCTCTTCTATGAAGCTCCCTTCCTCCAACATGGATTTATCTATTTTCTGATTTCCTTTGGTTTGCTTGCTCTTTTCAAATTAATCAACACAAGGAAAGTTATATTTTTTACAATTATGCATGCTCTTCTTAGTTGTCATTTCCCGCAATGATATCTTACCACCCATTAAAATTGGACGTAGCATAGAGGATATATTTAGCTAATTGAATATTTCTCGAACTTCTATTATGAAAACTTTACTTACCACATAATATTATAAAAGATCTACTCAGTAGTCTGAATTCACTCAAACAATACCCAAAATATTTATATAATAAAAAAATCTACCAATATTCATGGCAAACGAAAGCCATTCAATTGAAACTTTTTAATACTAAACTAGAAAGCATCTAAAATATTGAATATTAAAATAATATTTTTTTAAATTTACTAAACTCACGTCAAAATTTATGTACATAATTTTTCTCACAAACTTTTAAAAAATGGACAAAACTTACTCCTCCAACTTATCCTTTCTCTTCTCTTTAAAATAATTATTTTTAACTAATAAGTCATACGACTTAATAAGATAGACAATCTAATGCAGAATTGAAATATTGAAAAATAAAATATTAATATGCATGCTAATCTGAACAAGTAAAATAAAGATTGTACATATGATTAACTTGACTTATACATCAACAGTTTAACTTATATTATAACATTCCTTGCAGAAAACATAATTCATACATCAGATAATATTTATATATTAAAATGTTAGCTTTGAAATATCATGTATAGTTATCAAGGTTATGGACTAACATAATTTAGCTTAAAAACTATGTTGAGAACTTTTTGTTTCTATAGGAGATTCTTTTGCTGAATTTCATATTATTGGAGGACTCTTTTGTCTCTAAACTTGCGCAGATAACATTATAATATTTTGCCAATCTTAATTTCTACTATATGACATTTCAGCTAAAACTTTTTGCATGTTTGAAATGTTTTTTAGCATTTACATAAGTATGCGAAATGACTAGAAATATCAAGACAGTACACTAAATGTGAAAAATATAATGAGTAACATGTAATTAGTCATTTACTTTAATTGCATATTAGGACAGAAATTTAGGTATATGATTTGATTTCAAATAAACTTATAACAATTACTATTCACAAAATGAAGAATTTGTAGTGTTAACAATCAATATATACACAAACAATCATGTATAGAGGAAGAAACTTGTTTTCAGTATTAGAATTAATCTTACGTAGCGAACTTCCTTTGGAAAACGAGTTGCTTGAAACCTTTTTTGTACATAAATATTATCAATATAACTTTTCCTCATAAATACTGTGGGCTCCAAAAATTCGCTACCGACCTCTCAATTAAGAGAGTTTGATTAATGTCATCCAAATTTTCATAAGATAGATGAAACAATAAATAAAACACTACCCAGAGATTTCGCTCTCATTTTATGAGAACTTTAGATCTGGTTCCAGGTTTCTTATAGGTGCAAACACCTATTATTAATTACTCCTCCCAATACTTAGAGAGAACTTTCGATTAAGGCTAGTCATTAAATTGCTAAATGCGCAACGTATATTAGCAACGTATGGAGTTTTGAAATTTAAATTTATGAAATTCATCATTCTTTAACTTAAAACGAATGGTTAGGGGAATGATGACGTCCCCTCAAGATCCCATGGTTCTATCATCCCGGGCTGTCGTGGTCCCTAGTCTACTTAATCAAAGGAGGTAGTCGACCCAACCTGATCGAAGGATCCTTGTTAGCAGCCATGGATTACGTCGTCCAAGGAGATCTTGTAGACTTGGGGTGATGCTTATCTAAGAAGAAAAATTTAACTCCGTCTTAGCTAATAGAGAGTTTTTTGCCCAATCAAGTGCACCCTATGTTTCATGACTCAAAGGATAGAGTCATTGAGTAACATACATGCTACAGTCGTGATCGTAATATAATGGTGTCATTTGGTGGCGTATCCGTGAGAACTCTCGTAATTGCGTTATATATATTTATGGTTGTGACGGATGGAGCCATGTCCTTACTGGCATGAGATTGATTGAGAGTGAACATAGTTGTGTACTTGACTTGATATTGACTCTTTTGTGAGCTAAAATTTTCTTAATTTGTCACCTTTTACAAACATTTGTGGGGAATAGATGAATTGAGTTTTGCTCTAAGTTATAAATAGTGAATTTCATTTAAGAACTTGGTAATTTTTTTGATTTTATATTTGTATTGATACTTGATTTTTGATTAATTTGATTTAAGCTTGTAAGTACATTTTGATTGAAGTATCCCCTCCAGTTAAAATTTTCACTCAACATAGTCATCATCGGGGTAGACTTTGTCAACTGTTTATTTATTAGCAAATGATTGAGTCTACGATTTGTATTTATGAATTTGGATTTATGCCGATTTAACATAATTACTTTCAAAATTTGGACAATAATAACCCCCTCCGGTTGGATTCTATAATCAACACCGCCATCACTGGGGTATATAAGTCTGGTTGATCATTTAGTTTGTTATTCCAGATCCTGTCGACTCTATTATTTTAATAATAGAGGATAAGATCTATGTTTATATTTTGAGAATTTTGAATTTGAGATTATTGAATATAACTATCTTAAATATTTTTATAATGATGACCCCTGTAGTTGATATTCTCTCGTTTGTAGTCGAATTATTATGTCTTCTCTAAATTTACTTAGAGTGAATTCATATTCTTCTCAATTTTTTCAATTTAAGATGTAATATTGTTTAAAAGCCTATTGGAAGGTCACTCATCCTCATAAGCCAACATTAATATCACTTGAATTCATTGGAAGGTCTTTTTGTGAATTTTTGTGAATTTTTGTGAATTCCATTTTGAATTCTCTTTTATTTTGGAAGCAAGCATCTCATTGTATCTTTAGATTTTGTGCACCCTAATCTTATGTCTAAAAGCCAAATAGGACAATCTGATTGAAAGATCATATCCATACTTGTAAGCAGTCATTGGATTCAGTATGAGTCTGTGAAAGCTTTGGTCTTATTAGATGACTTGCTCTTAAGTCCACTATAATTTCTCTTCATGCTCATTAATGAGCCACAAAGTCCTCTATCATTGAGTTTTATACTTGATTATATGTCAATTATGAACTATTACAATTCAATTGATACAATGTGTGTTGCATATAAAAGTTCATTTCATTTTTATTTGCATGTAATTATTTTATTTTAAGTCTTGCATTATCATTTTTATTATGTTATTATGTTAAGAATAGGTTCTTTTGCGAGCATGTTCACTAAAAATTTCGGCAGCCTCCCGGCGTCGTCCCTGCATAGGGGTCTGCTTCGAGAGTGCTAGAGCCTTCCTACCATGCTTAAAAAAGTCTGCATAATCAGTGTTTTGTGACACTGCGGCTTGTGGAGTCTTCTAAACCCACCACGCTTAAAAAAGCGTGCATAGGCCTTCAATACTTGCTTTGAAGTCATCCTGATTTCTCCCATGCGATGCGACATGCATATTTATGTACAATTATATTATAACAAGTACAAAAAATATATTAAGCAAGCGTATGATGTTTGTAATGAAATTGGCTCTGCTCATCCCTCAGGGGCTCCAGAGTGCTAGAGTCTTCCTACCATGCTTAAAGAAGCAGAAATAGTTAGTGTCATGTGACACTGCGACTTAAGAAGTCTTCCAAACCACCACGCTTAAAAAAGCGTGCATAGATCTTCAATACCTGCGTAAAAGATATTCTGGTTTCCTCGTCATGCTAAAGAAGCATGCACGAGTACTTAAGTCTAGCGGATTTTCCTGTTGTGTTGGAACAACATGAACAGACACTTATAATTTTAGTATTTCTCACAATTTTACATTTACATATACACTGAGGTAAAATAATTGAGACAGATATAAGATTATTCCACCACAATATGATTCACATCCCTTCTCATTCACCTCTTGAATCTACCAAATAACAAATGATGCAGCCGGAAGTTGTAGAAAAGCATGAGCTTTTAATGAGTTGCCACCACTAGAATAAATGTTAAGACTATCTAACTTTGCTTTTCAATAGTTAGCGACTGCTTTGGCTCGCTCTTCAATTCTATCAAAGAAAATCTCTTCAATAAACCACAAATTCTAGGATTGACAAGAAAATCAACTTCACATTAGGAAACACTATATTCATGCTTGATATTATTAATTTCAACATAAATCCTGTAGTGCAACTGAAAGCAATACTTGTCAAAAAAGTTCACTACATGTCACACTTGTTAAATTAGTGCAGCCATACTCCACAAGAACATGCAAAGCTGAATTAACAGAACCGCCCCTCGGAAGCATAAAATAAACTTATTCTGCTCAGATTTTAAGTTGAAAGCATCAAACGTAATTGTCTCCATAAGATAACAAAACTCATTTGACTTTCCACCAGCTGATCAGATCAGATAGATATCTTGTTAAAGGTGCATAACTGAATCAGGTTCTACATCGTCTTCAAGATTAATATGAATATTGAACTGATCTAGCTTCAAGGAAAATGAAAAGGAAGACACCAAAAATATTTGGTTTACCGAACTTGCTAGGATACTGAGCTTGACATGATATTGGTTTGGATCTCTTTTTCAAGAACGCATACAAACTCATAAATGAACACAATACTTTTTTAGAGAACTTTATGCAAATAAACGCCCCTAGACGACTAACCTATAGTAGGGAAGGGATTTGCATCCGGTAAGACCGTCGATAGTAGACAAGACAGGAGGATTACTATGAGGCTTCGATTTCATAGCAGAGGAAGAGGGATCGGAGTTCTGAGATGTTTCGGCTCAGGCACTATAGCACAGAGACGGGCGGCTCGGTTTGGAATAGTCAGACGGATGAATAGGAGAGACAGAGAGGGAGAGTTGGTTATTCGGCATAGAGTTGTGCTGCTTAGCTCGAGCAGGAGAGAGAGAGAGAGAGAGAGAGAGAGAGAGAGAGAGGGAGAGGGAGAGTTCGACAACAGTTCGATACCTTAGTCCCTTGCTCGATCGGGAGAATGAACCAAAGAATAAAAAGGGAGTCTGCAGTCTTGAGTCGGGTTAGGGTGGTCTACTGTATTTGGGCTGAGAATATGAGTGAGTTCGTCGTCATTGGGAGGAAGAGACGAGAGTTCAGCCTTCTATTCAGTGTATTTCTTGTTTGATTCGCGTGATATTGCATTTGAAGTCTGTTGAATTTGCTTCATAAATCTAATTCGACTCGTGGATCATGTGTGGAGATCAACAAATGCATTTATAACTAACTCAAACTCAGTCTTGATCTTAAGCAAAGAAGCCTAAAAGGGACTAATTAAATTTCAAATTTTAACTTTCACAAATTAAAGTCAATTTAAATAATTTATTACATTAATATCAATTACTAAAATAGAATGAATTATCACATTTTAATAATTATTGAGAAATTACCTGATAAATCAGTTGTCGTCATAAGTTCTCCAAAACTTAATTACGACATGTTATTCCTATTCGACATAAAATTAAAGAAATTATAATATTATTAAGATTTTTAAATCTATTTAAATTCTATTATTATTAAATTTTAACTACACACAGTTTTATATATATATATATATATATATATATATATATATATATATATATAATTATTAACAAAAAATTAATTTACTAACAAATCATGTAATTTGCAAATGTAAATTAACATTTTAATAATAACAAATTTATTTTCCCATGCATAAATACATATTATTCAATATAATGTCTAACTTAAATTACACAACTAAAAGCTATCTAATTCATTAATTTATCCATAAATATATATATATATATATATATATATATATATATATATATATATATATATATATATATATATATATATATATATATATATATATTATAAAATTTTGTTAACAAAATACTTCAAAATAATAATTCTAATTAGTTCAAATTAACTAATTTATTAAATTCAAAAGAAAAAAAATAATTTTCTATATATATAAAATTATTAATATTTAATTTTAATAATTTTAATTATGTAGTTTTACTATTTACGAACCTACTTACTACTACATTTAATTAAATTTCTCATTTGTCAGCTTTTTTAAGCAATGCCTCGTGGAGAGTCCACAGGTCCCCTGACCACATTCGGTGACAAACACACAGCCCTAGCTTGCCGTCATCCGAGCTCATGGTATTCGCACACTTCAAGCCCATGGAAAGATACAAAATTGTGGATTGGTGGAATAGAGGGGGAAACAAATGATAAAATGGTTTATATCTTATGATTTTATTTACGAAAAAATCTCTGCCCTTAATCATGATCAGCACAGCTGTATGCGACTATTAGTGGTATTGCAACAATAATTTAATGTAATTAAAGAAATTAATTTATTAATAAGTGATATTAACTTATTGTTATAAATATAATTTAATTTTATATATTTATATAATTTAAAATAACATTTAAATTATCTTTTCTTTTGTTCTGTTGAGTCTTACATTAGCATCTTTTGCTTCTACAATCAAGTTCAAATTTGATTTGATTTGTTTGTAGTTTTGGTGCAAATAGTTTGTTGTAATTTGCAATATTCTGCTATATTTTGCTGTATATTTTAGTAGTTTCCCATAGTTCTAAAACTGCAATTTACTGAGATAGAAGAAAAATACCCAATTTTCCCCTTTTCAAACAAAAATGTTTGTTATTAGTTTCTTAATCATAAACAAATATAACAAGAATTCAATAGGCTTTGTAGCTAATTCAATCTTTTTAACTAGCAGATAAAGCTTATGCTGACCCCAATAAATACAGAAGGCAAAAAAACTAATAATGCAGATTAAGGAAGAAAGAAAAAAAGTTTCAGCTCTATTCCCTTCCTTACATAAATTAATTTTCAGAAAAGGGAAAAATAATTTCCAGGGTGGTGCGGAGTGCAAGCAAGAGGGGAAACGATGAGGATCTCCCTTGTGCGCGGGCTGCAAGTAGGACGAGGAGATCCAGGTGCACGAGAAGGAGATCATATTCCTTATTCTCTAAGGCAGAGTTAGATGGGAAGGATATGGGTCAAGTTAGGTGGTATTTTTGATGTATGCGGAAGTTTTGGGTGTTATGGATGTAAAGAAGTAATTTTAGGTGTGAGATATGTAAATTAGTAAGAATTGTGTGGCATGCATGTTGATCCCCCTTTCTTTTTCTAGTTAACTAATACAAAAACTTTATAACAATGCCGATCACAAGTTGACCCTCAATGGTTGTGGAAAAACTCTCTTCTTTCTCTTATTTCAATTTATAGGAGAATTTTGAAAAATATCCATAAACTATTATGTGAGTTAAACAACTCAATAACTAAATATGTTTCTAAAATATAATAATTCAAGAATTAGAAAATAATACATATCTAAGTTTTCTATAAATAGTCTCAACAAATCGATACGTGTCTATTTGGCAAGAATAGTAAATTAATAATTGTATATGTTGTGATTGAAATATAAGGGAAACTAACAATTCTCATATCGTATCTTATCTTATATTGTAATACACCTGTCGTAGGAGTTAATGTCTAAATGTGCACTTGAAAACACATTATAACCTTTTCCAATTCCAGCCCTGATGGGGAAGGTAACTTTTTCAACCTATCTTAAAGGGGAAGACAGCCTTTTCCATTTCCATTTCCATTAATGTGCACATGCACATTGCATCTGTTGTCAGTATCGTAAGAGGTGAACTTCATCAACATGCAAAAGTAGTCATTTTTACTTAATATAAATTATTATTTTTCTTTCAATCAAACACTTACATCAATCATAATATGTGTTTATAAGATCATCAAATTTAAAAATGAACAATATTAGGTAACATCAACATGAAGATTTTAACAAGAACAAGAATAATAATAATAACAATAACAACAACAACAACAACAACAACAACAAGCTTTTATCTCACTATATGGGTCGGCTACTTAAATCCTTCTCAATTGTGTCTTATTAAGTGTCAAATTCTTATTTAATTTTGATAAAATAAGATCATTTTTTATTCTTCATAACCAAGTTTTTAAAACATGAAGATTTTAAGAGAATATTAATAAAAAAAATACTTTATTTATAATAATTTGGTGTAGAAGTTGTCAATATTAAATATATTTTGTGTAGAAGAAACTGGAAATAATTACTACAAGTTTAGAAACATAGTTACCCACTTATCTTTCAAGAGGTATGCTTCTCACTTATTCGTCAGACTTTATTTTCTTTAACTTGATGCATATTACCAAGTTATATATATATATATAACAAACTAATATTATTACCATTCAAATAATAATTATTATTGTTATTTATTATATATTTTCAGTATTTTACATAGGGTTTATGATCAAATTGGTCGCTCAACTATTTATGAATGACCTATTTAGTCCTAGACTAAATAGGAGGACCAATTTGTTCACTTGACTATTTGATCAGGGACCAAGTTGGTCCTTCCGTTTGGAATTTAACGGAAAGTTGTAGAGAAATAATCAATATTGTAGTGCATTTTTGGAATAACAAAAAATAAAAAGAAGTAGATAACTAATAAACCCTACCCTCTTCTCATTTTCATTCACCACGCGGAAGGACCAACTGTCTCGAACAAATAGTCGAGGGACCAAATTGCTCTGTTTAGTTGATAAATTGGTCTTCATAATTTGTCTTAAACCCATTTTAAATATTTAACATCTCTCGCTTCTATTTTATCATTATTATTTTTATTGTCATTTAAATTAATATAACTAATATTCTTATTTAAATAATTATTTTATATTTTGAAATTTATTCTTATTATCTATAATTAAATTCAAATTTGTTTTATTAATTGTATTATATTATTCATTTCCTTTTATCTTATTATAAAAATGTTTAATATAATTTCTCTTATTATTTATTTATTTAATTTAGATTTTAGTCTATTCATCATCATTATTATCATTAATAATAATAAAAATAATAATATCATTTATCTTTTCTCATTTATTTTCTTTAATTAATTAATTAATAGCTTTTATTTTCTTCTTTTTAAATTTAAATTACTAATTGGTTTCTATTATTTATCTAATCAAACTTCTTTCATTTTCTTTAAATTTATCATATTTTTTAAGATGGTATTTTAATTATTAAAATTAAACTATATATAATTATCTAATATATAGCTTCCCTTGATTCTAATTTAACTTTATTATTATTGTAATACATTTGATTCATTAATGTAAAGATATTTATATTTTATTTATTTATTATTATTATTAATTTAAATCTTTCAAAATAGTTAATTAGTTTTATGTATACCTATTACTTGATAATTTACATTTATTCGTTTTTCATACACATATGCACCTTTGTACATTTAAGTTGATTAATTTGACCCATTGTTATTACTAAATTGTTTATGTGAGTTATTTAGGTTTTGTTACTATTTTTTTAAAGTCCTAAATATTAAAATCAAATTAGATATAAAAGATAAAATGTAACCCTAACCTTCTTGTCTCCCTTTTGATTTCAGCACAATCTTGAGAGTGTTTGCGCTTGGGGGATGGCTTTGTGCGTGCCAGCCTGCTCGGGTCTTCTTATTAGGGGGTCAACCCCTCCTTGCTTAGCATTGATGTCGATTAGACTTCTTGGCTTCGGCTTTAATGTTTGCACGCTCGTTGGACTTGGGCACACTCAAATAAGCTCCACATCTCTTGCTTTCTCCCCCTCTTTTTTTTTTCCTCTCGCTATCCTCGGCAAACCTCTCATACTTCCTTAAATAGCCGCATTAAGCGGTTATTGCGGTGTTGCTTGATGTAATGAGTAACGACAACTGTTTGCATTGCAGACGTTAGAACATTGAGATGTAAAATTACTTATCGCTTCTATGTTATCTATGTTTTCACAAATTATATAAAATAGGGTGCATTTTAGACTAATTTTTTAATGCTATACATATTGCTATCATATTTTTTGTTTGAGTGTAAATGATCAAAATAGTTCCAAGAATTTTAGGTCTGTCTATTTTATTGTTTGATTTTGTTTCTATTTAATTAATTCCTCAACTCACTGAATCTGAACTAATTTGGTCGTATCATTAATTTTGGTTTTTCTTTGGGCAAAATTTAGTGGAGATGCTTTCCATTAGGCATTTCGGACTTTTTTTTTTCTGTTAATACCATTGGCTTGAGCTGGTATCAAATAATGAGATTTATCTTAAAATGGATATGATACTCTCATGGAAAGCTCCTCACTAGATAAATTTCCAAAGGTAGCATGTAAGTTTTAGTATATTAGAACTGTGGTACTAATTTGGAAAGTAGGTTGCAAATAAATTGTCTTAATCACGGGCTAAGTTAAGCTGTATTTGCAAGTGATGAATGCTTTCCTCATTGAGGTCTGATTAACATTTCTTTTTAAAATTTCTCACTTTTGTGCTTTTTATTTTGTGGTGAAATTTAGAATTTCTTTCCATGCTTTTTTGTTTTGTTGGAATTATTCATAAAATATCGTTTAGGTGTTTTGCAAAAGTTTTTGATTGCTAGCAATGATTTATTTTTCATTCCTTTTTTGCTATTGTTCAGATACATAAGATAAATTACAGTTGAATGTGCACAGAGAAATTTACCGCTCTAATATAGTATAGAAAAATAAGCGCGGGGATGGCATTTGACAGCAATTTTCTTTCTGAAAGACATAACAAGGAATGAATCCCGTAAGTGCACTAAATGATCAATTGGAGATGGAGATCAGAGCATGGTGGATGAAGAATTTGGTGGTGGGGAAGATTAAATTTTTGTATTAAAATGGACCATTGAAAGCTCTATTGATGCCATGGTGCATATGAAGAATTTTCCAGATGAAGTGCTCTTCTTTATTTCATTATGCTTTTAGTTATTCTATAAGTTTTGGAAAAAAGAACTAGTGAAAAATAATGGAATGCAAAAACAACAAAATAATAAAATAAGAATATCAAGAAAATATTTTTTTTTATATTTTCATTGGTATGCATTTTGGAATTCTTATCAAATTTCCAATAGTTTATGTCAGAATTAGTATTTTATTGATGGACTAAGTGATTTCTAAACAAATTTCTACGTAATTGGTGCGGTACAATTAATAAAATGATGCAGCTATTGGAATTTATTGATAGAAATGGGAGGGTAAGAAGGGTATCTGGTTAGAAAAATGCACAATGGCTTCTTAAGCTAGTGGTTATGATTTCTCAAAAAATTTGGTTGCTAGTTTCTCAAACATGTTGCCAAATCCTCAGTACTGAAGCATATGAGGACCCTCTGGCATCCATTAAGGGGCTTGGTTTCATAAAGCTACAACTCAAATATTTTATCATCACCCCCTGAATTACATGTCCAATGTGTCTATTTTTAGTAGTTCTTCTAGGTGGCATACTTAAAGAAGCAGGGGAATTTTTTGAACTTTCAAATGACACTAATGGTTAATAATTTAGTTAAAGAATGCTATGAAATAATACAAAACATTACTTGTAATTCATCTCATGAATTTAATCAATGACAACATGATTGATAACTAGTAGATTCTCTATATACTATTGACTGGAGTGGAAACTTGTGTTTTGATTTGTGATAAAGTTTGTTGCCATGGAAAGTTGGATTGTTTTCAAAATTGCTCAATCTCTTCTTTTCTAATGCAAAATAGATGCGATGAAATTTGCTGCATTTATGTTAGGCCTTATATAAGAGGTTAGTAGTAAGCCTATGTATTATTTAAAATTGCACAATTTGAGGCGCACCTTAGCATAATTTTGGCAAAAATCGCCTTGAAGCAAATTCCTCTAGGTGGTTTTGATGAGGCATGTGCCTGATCATTCTTGAGGTGTGCCTTAGCACAATTGCTATGGTGGTTTGGGTCTCACAACACAGTGTTAGAATAGAGTTTTTTTATTTAAACAACTCCCCTAACCGTGCACCATTTCTATCTAAAATTGACATCCTTACATCCTCCCATATGCTCACAAAGCCAATGCCGCAACTCCATTGTTGTGTTGACCTAGCTGTCACCCCTTTGTCTTGATGTTGCTCTCCTTGCTGCCGTTCATTGCCACCACCACCACTAGGGGTGTGCATAATTTGGTTTAAATCGAAAATCCGATTAAAATTGAACCGAAATTTTTTATTTGGATCGATTTTTTAATTTTATTTTGAATTTTCAATTTAATTTTAGCTAAATTCGGTTTTTGGATGATGGATTGGATTTAACAATTTGTAATCCAAAAAATCGAAAATCCACACTTATTATTTCGGTGATGGTGGCCAGACCCGTCCGTCGATTAGTGGCCAGCGTTATACCTGGCACCGCAGTAGCCTAATGTAGCGACCCTTGTTCCGCGACGTGATTAGAGGAGCTGCAATGGGCAAATGGCAAACCTAAGGATTCCATATTTCGGTATTTCCATTCATGAATGATGATTCATCTCGATCGGGAGGCGAATCTCTAAAGGGAAAGAAAGCGGCAAAGCCCCAAAAGGCAAAAGCAATTCCCTTTGAGTTTAGGGTATTGGTATTCCCATAATCCCATTCCTTTCATCCTTTGAATCCTTTCTAGTTTTACGCTCTGACTCTAGAGAGGAAGCGGTGACGTGATGTTCTCTACTCAATCTCTAATTCTCTTGACGACAATTCGACATTTTGTAATTCTGTTCGACTTTTGGTTGTAGACTTGTAGTTATCGCCGACTTTTTTGTTCTGTACTTAAGTACTTCTTTTCACGATTCATCTGTTCTTACTTGACTTCTCTTCTCGGCTCTCTGCTCTCCGTTCTCGGTCTCTACGGTCTAGTCAGTCGATGTGGTCAGGGTTCGCCTGTTCACGTCGGAATAGCATTCGCCATTGAGCAATGCAACAGATTTTGTCTCGATTCTCATGGATTATTTTTATGCTAGACCGTTGGTTAGTGTTTTGTTTTCTGCCTTGAATCAATTTGTGGAATGTGTTATGTATATATAGAAATGTCCATTAGCATTTGACAATTGACACCATTAACTCAGGAAAAAGCTTCGCCTTCAAATCCTAGCTCTTGATCGGCTGATTCTCAATTTTATTTTAAATTATCCTTTGGAAAAATAATGCACAACCCTATGCTTTTGGATTGTTGAAAAGTTCAAGAGGCATAATCATGGCCTTATGTATTTGGCTGAAATAAATCAATTTGTGGAATGTATTATGTATATTTAGGGTAGTCCATTGGCCTAATGTATTTTGCTTAAGTCTGTTTTACTCTCAAGATCATCTCATTATTTAAAATTCAATGATCTTTGTATATAAATGGGTAGTTTGGTACTTTTGTTTAATGGAATTTTTGTAGTTTTGCATAAGATCTATTATTATTAGTTGTCTATCTTGTTGATTAATGAATGTTTTGAGACTTGACTTGAGATTGTGGATTTATCTTTTTTTTGATAATCAAGGATAATTATCGGTTGATTTTACTTTTAAAAAATTACTTTATCTTAAACCGCCTTATAAATATTTAAGCATTTTAATTACTAGTAATTTGATAATCATAGCATTATTATTGCTCATTTAAATATTTAGATATTTTAAATTTTTAATTATATTATATATTTTGGTTTTAAAAAAATCGAACCGAAAATCAAAATTTTTTGATTTGATTGGTTGATCTTAAATCTTATCGGATTTTGGATTCTGAATTTCAAACCGAACGGATTAGCAAATTAAAAAAACGATCCGTCCAATCCAACCGAATACACACTCCTAACCACCGCTGTTGGAGAGCCTTGTGCTATTGTGTAAGAAGCACACCTTTCTTCCTCTATATTTCTCCTTACAAGCTTGCCATAGTAAAAAATCATAGACTTGTTTATCTTTTCTATGCTTATATTTTTTTTTGTTTGCTTAGTTGGGATTTAAATTTTTTTTCAAGATAGTTGTCATTATTTTTTAAAATTAAAATTTTAAGGGTTTCTCGTTATGATTAGAGGAAATGAGAAGAGCACAATCGGACATAGAAATGATTTAGCTTGGCAATATAGTGTGCAAGATGTTATTGAAGGGGGTGAGAAGACCTATATGTATTTATTTGTAATTATTATTAAATGGTTGTGTAAGGGGTTGTTACAAGAATGAAAAGCATATATTTGGCTCTTATAAGAATGTTGCACCTTGTGCAAAGGTTTCATCAGAGGTGAAGAGAAAATTTGCTCTTATATGAACAATGAGATAATGTCTAAGCACCTAGCTTGATGACAGTTTGATGTGAGCTCAGATTATATTAGTGTGTAGTGCCAAGGATCCTCATCTTCATTGTCATCTTAATCTAGTAAAGGTGCACAAAGACCCATGCATCAATTCATGGTGAATTTAGAGGAAGAAAAGAATGATGGTGCGTTGGTAGACCATTAGATTTTACTTAAATATGCAAGAGAGGCATGTAGATGTGCATGCATGAATATTGAAAAGTTTTTTTTTTTTTAAATGTCATTTCCATTCAGTGTGGTTACATTCATCTTATGTCATGAATCGTTTGATAGGATTCTATTGTCAAGGGTAGACTTTCTCCTATGTATGATTGATGGTGATACCGGTTATCACTGAAAAGACCATTGAGGAGATTAGGAGTATATGGGCACATATTAGGGTTTTCATCATCTTCGATGGATTATTAGAATTTAATAATAGAAGCTTGATTAAATTCTTGGTAAATAATTCATACGAAAACATTTTAATGAAGTTCGACGATGCATCATATTAGGTGATAGATACAGACTATATTTTCGGCTTTCTTGATAGAGTGATTGAGGAGATTGGAGAGTATTTATTTGCTCATATTATCATAGTCAATGTTGATGATGCCAAGAATAAGTTGATAGAAAAGAGTGGAAACACATGTATTGGACACTATGTGCAATACACTGTATAGATCTTATTCTTGAGAAACTTGGAGACTTACCTCAACATAAAGAATGCTTTGAGCATGACAAATAAGATTAGCAACTTCATTTACAAGCACAGTTGAATTCTTGCATTGATGAGAAAGCTTATAAAGAATGAGCTCTTAATACTTATTGTTACTAGATATGATAATACTTGACTCTATAGAGCATATTGGATGTGAGGCAACATTTAGAGGTTATGTTCATCTCCACTGAATAGTTGAACTATGTTGTGCTAATAAGCTTGAAGGAAAAAGAAAGACGGAAGATTGTTGAATGCAAGATCTTGGATGAGTGCGTTATGCCATAACAACAACCAGGCCTTTAATTTAAGTCTTGAGAATGATAGGTGTTAGAAAAGCTAGCTATGGGCTTTATTTACAATATAGTGGATGAGATTAAGGAGTTGATTTCACAATATTTGGAAGGTGAGAAAGCAAACTGTAGGGAGATTTGGAAGATAATTAGTGATAATTGATAACTTGAGCTTCATTGCCATTTACATGACATTGGATATCATATAAATCCTTAATTTCAATGTGCTAAGAATAAGTCGACCAATCTTGAGGTCAAATTGAGTTTATATCAATGCTAGATTGATTGAGGATGTATCTAAGAGGGAAAGGTTGGATTTGCAACTTATTGCATTTTGGAATAAGGAAGAATTCTTTGACTTATAACACAATAAAGGCACTATTACAAAGTGTTCTCGAGGTAATTTTTATGATTTTTTGGTTAAAGTTTCGAGCTTGATAAAATTTCTTTGGTGTTACCTATTTAATTAAATGTTGGATTCAGCTTGGTGATGACACTTTAGATTTACAGTGATTTGTTATCAAAGTATTTGAGTTTAAATGTTCGACATCTAGTTGCAAATGAAGTTGAATATATATAATCAAGTTCATACCAAAAGGAAAAATTTTCTAACAACTTTGAAGATGAACTCCTTGGTATATATCATGTATAACAAGAGACCTAAGGACGAACATTTGAAGAAAATGCTTTTAAAGATTACAAAGATCCTTTAATTTATAATCACATGCCATCAGTTGATGGATGATTTGTGAATGATGCCTATGAAGGTACATCAACTGATTTACATGAAAATCTTAATGCTGATTTCTTTGATGGCAATAGATAGAAGGTTAATATTAGTAGGTCTAATACAATACAATAGAAAAATTAATAGAAAATGTATCTAGAAGTTGTAGCCATCAACATAATCATTATTTTAAAACATAATTAATGTTTATATTGATTTTTCTTTATTAGGGAATAGAAATATGATTGAGATTGAAGATGAGGAGGATTGAGAGAACTTTGAAATTATTGAGAATGAGGCAATAGAGAAAGTTATTTATTATGATGATGATTCATTGAGTGATGGGAGTGTTGAAGACTTCTAAATTCGTAGATTTTAGAATCTTTGTCTTACTATGTTCTTTGCTTTGGTAATAAGAGAGAAATACTCTTTATGTTAAATATATTTTGAACTTATGTTTGCTTGACATTATTTATTTCATGATTTGATGTTAGTATTTTACTTAATATTTCTTAGTTTAATGTATTTATTTTATTGTGCAATTTGTTGATTGTAAGGTTTAAACATCAAAACCTCTAGGCTTATGCCTTACCTCGTGGACAAAAACAAAAACAAAAACATCCAAATGCTCAAAAGAGAAATTTTAAACCATGTGCCTATAAAATGGGGAACATTAGATTCGGTACAAAAAAAATTTTTGGAATTACTTGTGCCATAGTCATATTACAATACATTTTGAAATGTCAATAGTTTAGCCGTATAAAATTTAAAAATTGTAGCGATAAGGCGTTTCTTTTATCTTTCTTTATTATGATTTTCCAGCTATCTTCGTTATCACATTTTCCCAAATTAGAGCACTTTATAGAATTTCTATACATGGATGACAATGTTATGTGTAGCGGAAATTTTGGTTTCTATTCTCCTATACATTTTTTGCCCTAATACTTTTAATGCTTCAATTACTGATCATTCGAATGCTTTGTTTGATGTAATTTTTGATTTTTTGTCGGGCATTTCTTACTTGTACACAACTGGTGTTGAGCTTTAGGATTGATTGAAAATTAAGGTTATTTAATGAATGTCAGAATTCTTACTGTTAGTTTACTGTATCGATGATTTTCTAAATGCTTAATAGGAGAATGACTCCGAGGAAGTACAAAACAAAATTTTGGGATTGTTTTCGAAGATCGCGGCCTCTTTTTTTGATTCTTCAAAAGCTAAGGAATGTTTACAAAAGTTGCATAAGATGAAAGATGGCTGCATTTTCAAGTTGCTACAACAATTGCTTGATGACCATACAACCCTTACTGTTGTCAATTCTATCCGAGTGAGTTAACTATTTCTTTTTCTTTTTTTTTTTTCTGCTATGAATTTGTTGTTTAAAGTTGAATGTTCTGCTTCTTAAATTATGTTGGTTGAACAGAGAATTTCAAACAAGTGAATTTAGTTCTTCATTTTTTTTTCCCAACCCTTGATTCTAATACGTGGGTTGATATCTGTATCCTTTGTCTCTGAACATTTACCATCCAAGTGCTATAATATGTTTATTTTCAATGTGCTGCTATTATTGGAGTTTTGATCTGTGAAGAATGTCCCATCGGAAATTGCATTATTGTTGTTAAAATTAAAGTCCTGCTGTATCTTTTTTTTTCCCTAATAACTTAAATTACAGATACTCCAAAAGTGGAACATCCTTGCTGTTTCTTAGTCACAATTGTTTCTTCTCTACAACTCGAATGCTCCATCCATCTCCTTCAAATCTATATGAAAAAAGGGGATCAACGCGTCAATGCCAATCTGAAGTGTTTGTTACCATCCATGCTTGAAACTTGCTCTTACGAAGGATTTCTAGAGATGCATTTTAAGTAGCTTCTGCAGATCAACAATATGATCCTCTCAGATAGAAAGCTTCATTGACTAATATGACATGATTTTCATGTGATGCAATGCTCTCCATTTTCACTAGCTTTTTGGGCATATTTTTTGCTCCCAATTTGCAGGGCCATTCATTTATTAAAGTATAGTGACAGTAGCTGCTTTTTTTTTCAACATTAAAATACCTCGGACAATCTTTTGTTTGTTAAAACAATTCTCCCAAATTATTTCTACATTCTATTTATTTTAATTATGTTTTTCAGTTTTTGTTAAATGGTTTAGAGCTATCTTGATTTCCCCCATTTTTAAAAATTCTTTTTATTGTAATTCACTTCTACCTTCTAGCTAGTTGTATTAGGGGACCCCACAATTTTAGACATACACATTCAGTTAATCCATAGAAGGTTTATTTACATACAACCTTTCATGAATATTATTATCCATAATAATAATTGATTTTTACTTGGCATCTCTTATTTAATTCCTTCATTCAGTCAACTTATGTTATAATTACAACCCTAGTATTCTTCCAAAAATCAATTCCATAGTAATGAAGACATAAAATTACATTATCACTAGCTTTTTTGGCATATTTTTTGCTCCCAATTTGCACCTTTCCACTTTGGGGTCGTTCATTTATTAAAGGATAGTGACAGTAGCTGCTCTTTTTTCAACATTAAAATGGCTCGGACAATCTTGTATTTGTTAAAACAATTCTCCCAAATTATTTCTTCATTCTATTTATTTTAATTATGTTTTTCAGTTTTTGTTAAATGGTTTAGAGCTATCTTGATTTCGCCCATTTTAAAAATTCTTTTTATTGTAATTTACTTCTACCTTCTAGCTAGTTGTATTAGGGGACCCCACAATTTTAGACATACACATTCAGTTAATCCATAGAAGGTTTATTTACATACAACCTTTCATGCAATATTATTATCCATAATAATATTTGATTTTTTACTTGGCATCTCTTATTTAATTCCTTCATTCACTCAACTTATGTTAGAATTACAACCTTAGTATTCTTCAAAAATCAATTCCATAGTAATGCAGACATAAAATTACAATTAAAAATAGATTAAAGTTCATTAATTCATGTTTTAAACAAAAATCATTCTAAATTTAGAAAAATAAAATCTATATTTTTTTCTGAAATAAATCTAACGTTAAAACCTTAGAAATCGTCTAATAAATTTCATCATCATCTTTATGTATAATAGGTAATGTAGATCTAGTGTATCATTGTAATGATATTTTTATTTCATTTTACTCTAAACAAAATTCCATTTGATAGCACTAAAATTTCTTCTTGAAATCATAATACAAACTTTTCTTAATTCCTTATCCCCTCAAAATAAAGTAACACAAAATACAGGGTTTTTGTTTTTTTTACTTTATACGAACATTGAAGAATTCATATGATAATTACTTCATACTTTTTTATTTGCTCATCCGACTTCCTTTTAACTTATTCGATTTGCTCAACAACAACAACAACAAGCCTTTATCCCACTAAGTGGGGCCGGCTACATGAATCCTTCGTCTCCATTGTGTCCTATTATGTGTCAAATTCTTATTTAATTCAAGTATACTAAGGTCATTTTTTATACATCTTCACCAACTCTTTTTAGGTCTACCTCTACATTTCTTAACATATGACAAATCTAATGCATCTACTCTCCTAATCGGGTCATTGGACCATGTGGCCAAACCATCTAACAACTCTCTAATCTTATCTGCCACTGGAGCTACTCCAACTTTTTCCTGAATATACTCATTTCGCATTTTATCTCTAAGAGTAAAGCCACTCATCCACCTGGGCATCCTCATCTCTGCAACACTTAACTTAGTCTTATGCTTCTCTTTTATTAGCCAACATTCTGCACCATAAATCATTGTAGGTCTTACCACCATCTCATAAAATTTTTCCTAAAGTTTAAGCGGTACTTTTCTATCACACAACAAGTTAGATGCATTCCTCCACTTCAATCATTCAACTTATATTCCACTAATAACATCTCCATCTATTTCACCATCATTTTGAACAATAGAGCCTAAATATCTGAATCTCTTACTCTTTTAATGACTTGTTCACCTAATATCACAACACTACCACTAGAACTTTTACAACTAAAATTACACTTCATATATTCAGTTTTAGATCTACTTTAACGAAAACCTTTAGACTTTAAGGTTGACCTCCATAATTCAAATTTCTATTGGACTCCCTCTCTAGTCTTATCAACAAGAAGAATGTCATATTTCTGTAAATGCCTAGTAAAAACATCCATAACTAAAGCCAAAATATAAGGGCTTAAAGCTGATCCTTGATGTAATCCAACTGAAATAGGAAAATATTTTGTCAATCCTCCTTGTGTTTGGACACAACAGCTCTAGTATACATATCCTTAATGACTTGAATATAACCAATATTAACTCTTTTCTTTTCTAGATCTCTCCAAAGAATATTTCTCGAATCTTTATCATAAGCTTTCTCTAAATCGACAAATATCATATGTAGATCCTCATTACTTTCTCTATACTTCTCCATCAAACCTCTTAACAAATGTATAACATCCATAGTAGATTTGCCTGGCATGAAACCAAACTAATTGTGAGAAGCTTTTGTATCACATCATAACGTATGCTCAATTACTGACTCACATAATTTTAATGTATGACACATTAACTTAATTCCTCTATATTTGCACACTCTTGCGCATCCCCTTTATTCTTAAATATAGAAACAAAAAAACTCTTTCTCCACTCATCTGACATCTTTTTAGTCTTTAAACTAACATTTAAAAGATTTGTAAGGTAGGAAGTTTCTTGATCTTCTAAACATTTTCATACTTCTATTGGAATATTATCAGGTATTAATTTTTTTTCACATTTCATTTTCTTTAAAGCTTCTCTGACTTCAAATTTACTAATATGATGATAAAAACAAAATTCTCTATTTTTGTTTAGGGTATTAAGGTTGCTAAAATCAATTGTATTTTCAGATCCTTCATTGAAGAGTTTATCAAAATATCTCATCCACTATTTTCAATATTCTTTTCTAAGAAAAGAACTTTATGATTTCCTGAACTAGATCTTTACTTCTCCTATCTCTTTGGTTGGCTAATTTATACACCTAATTTTATGATTTTCATTCTATTTGCTCTAAATATTTCTAAATCGAGCATCTTTTACGGCTTATATTTGCATACTCCTCTTGGCTCGCCTTATTAGTGGATTTTATTTTCTCCATTTCTCAATCTCTAGTTCGTCTCTCTTTAGCTCACCTGATTGTTCACTTGTTTAGTCTGTCTTGCTCAATCCTCGACCAAATGGTTTCACTCATTCTCGCTCACACACACATATACATACATACATACATATGTATATCTATATGTATGTATGTATGTATGTATAGATATAGATAAATAGATAGATTAGATACACACACATATATATAACTCTTTTGCTCTTCTGCCAAATTATGGATTCATGGGATTTCTATTTCCTACTCACCAACTCATGAGACTATTATAATTTCTTATTAGTTAATTCTATTCCCTTATTTTATATATTTCATATTGGAGGTTTTACTAGGAAAATATAAATTTTGCACAAATATTTGAATGAAATACTCAACACAATCTTTTCAAATCTTGTTATAATACTCAAATAAGGTCATTTTTTATACTTCCTAATCAAGCCTTTTTGGTCTATCTCTACCTTTTTTAATATAGGTTAAATCTAATACTTTTACTCTCCTAACTAGGTCATCAGACGATTGATGTTTTATGTGAGTTTGTGATCAAACTATCTAAGACAACTCTCTGTAATCCTATTTGCCACTGGAGCTACTCCAACCTTTTAACAAATACATTCATTTTTCATGTTGTCTATAAGTGAACATCCACTAATAAATCTGAATATTCTCATGTTTGCAACACTTAATTTTATGCTTATCTTTTTTGGGCCAACAGTCATCACCATTAAGCAGTGCATATCTCACTACCATCTTATAAAATTTTTCTTTAAGTTTAAGCAGTACTTCTCTATCGTGCAATTGTCTCGATGCATTTCTCCACTTCAACCATCCAACTTGAATTTTTCTAATAACATCCCCATCTATTTCACCATTACTTTGAACAATATACCCAAGATATCTAAAATGTTCACTCTTTTTAATGACTTGACCACCCATTGTCACAACCCCACCACTAGATCTTCTACAACTAAAATTATACTCTATTTATTCGATTTTAGATCTACTTAAACAAAAGCCACTAGATTCTAAGGTTAACCTCTATAATTCAAGTTTTCTCGAGCTCCCTCTTCTGTCTTATCAACAAGAAGAATATTTTCAACAAAATGCATACACTAAGGTACATCCTCCTATAAATGTCTAGTAAGAACATCCATAACTAAAGCAAAAGGATATGGGCTTAAAGTCGGATGTAATCTAATTGAAATGATAAAATACTTGGTCAATCCTCCTTGTGATTGAGCATAAGTAATATCTTCAGTATACATTTCTTTAATGGCTTGATTATAAGTAATATTAACTCTTTTCTTTTTAATAACTCTTCAAAGCACTTCTCTTGAAACTTAATGATTTTTGTAAATCAACAAATATCTTATGTAGATCATTTTTACTCTTTCTATACTTCATTATCAAACTCTCAACAAATGTATAACATTCATAGCAGATCTGTATGACATATCCAGCCGATTTTGAAAAACTTTTAAATCATGTTGTAATCTATGCTCAATTACTCTCTCCCCTAATTTTATTTTGTGACATATTAATTTAATTCCTTTATCGTAATCTATGCTATTTCATTTTTTTTATATTCTATATAATATAATTATTTCAATGATAAGCACAATACCTTGATGAATCTTGAGGTGCAATTGGAGCAAGCCACTTAAAGTATTTATTTTGAATGACTTTAGCTAACTGGGCCATTAATACTCGTAGAGGTGTAACTACCAACGGATTACATGTCTGATACTTGGTCCGGTAAAGGCATGTATGCTGTGGAGGGAAGTGAGTAGAATGTTGTGGAGTGCAGCGAGTAAAATGTGCTTTCCTATTCTTGTGTCTCTGCACTGGCACTCTTTGGGGCTAAACTCACGACACTCTATCTCGTCTTTCTAGTCTTTGTATTGGGAGTCTCTCTTGATTGTCTCTCAAGTTGCAACTTCTTAACCAAGCTACCTTCGTAATTTGCCTTGGATTATTGGGAGACTTCATTGTACTCTTCAACCTTTACATGACTATTGGCGAGTTCCAACAACTCTACTGGTGTTCATGGTTGTTGAAGACGAGCATATCTAAATGGACCTTTCCTAAGGTCCTGAGTGATTGCGGCTTATTCTAACATTGGCTCCAAATCTTTTACTTATAACATTTTCATTTGGAAGCAAGTGATGAACTTCTTAAGGGTCTCTCGTAGCTCTTTCCCTATTTGTAAAAACATATGAACTCTTCAACGACTTCTAGGCACTACTGAATTAAGTAGTAAATTTCATTTTGAATTCAACAAAAATGTAATAATTCCAACAAAAAAAAAATGTGAGAATCACCTTTGGGTCAACTCTTCAAAAGTTGTGAAAAAGAATCCACACTTTAAAGCATCATCCGCGTCTAGCAATGTGGTGGTGGACTCGAAATATGCTACATGCTTGGTGGGATCAATCCCACCATTGTAGAACTCCAAGTGTAACACTTTAAACTTTGATAGGAATGAGCTTCAACGATCTCTCTCCACCCGCCTTTTTGTAGTATCTTCATCACTCAGATGATAGGACTCATCGTGGGTACTGAGCATCACTGTAAATACTAGTTTTTAATGTCAAATACGACGAACCCTTCAATTTCCCCAGCCCTCGGTACTTAGCTGCATCCTCTTAATGGCATCTTGGACTAAATTACTGAGGAGATGCTCCATATCCTTCAAATCCTATTGTATGGCAAACTATTGTGTATTTGGCTTCATGATGATCAAGTTATCTTGTGTTTTGTTTGATTTCGCTAAGTGCTCGCCTTGTCTCTAGAGGTTGGACAAATATGTGGTGCCGAGTGATGATATTTTCAAAAATAGTCACATGTATAAGGCCAGTGACACTATGGTAGTTGCTGGTATGGAGTGACTCTTCTTTCCAGTGGTTGCTTATGCTCCTTCTGTTGGGAAATTTTATTTGTTTGGGTATCACGTAGATCTCGGGGGTACTTATTTAGGTAATCAAATATGTCATTAAGAGATAAATATATTATCTCGAACGATAAATATATAACTCTATAATGGATTTGATTTTTTAATAAGGATTTCTAAAGGTGGCGGGCCTTCGATGTATCAGAGATTTCTCTCCTAAACTATATGGAGAAGTAGAACATGGTATATAATGTTGTCTGTAAGGAATACAATTTAAACAGTTGGAGTATAACATAAAGCATAAATCATTCATTTCAACATGAAACATTTAGAATGGTAGAGATAAGTCATCAAATATGAATTTTCGTTAGCTATTAGATGGACATGTATCAATAACATATGATTTGATACATTTTATTTTAAGAAAGATATCATCAATGTACAATAGAAATATGAACAGGTCCTTGATTTTTAGGAGAATTTTTCTTCTACTTTGAAGTTAACTTATCCGTAAACAACTCCTTAGTTCAATACCTGTTCATCTTGTTTGTGATAATATATAAAACATTCATACTAATCAGCTTTTCTAAATTCATAATTATTCATGCAATTCATCTTTTAATTTAACATTTTTTTCATTTTTTATAATCCTAATATCTATGTTTATACGAATCATTCTTCTTGAAGTGAAGGTCTTATATCCCCAACTTAGTTTATTTAAGCATAATCTATTTGTACATTTAATATATCTATTTTTATAATTAACATAGTAATATTTTATGTAAATTACATGACCTAAAATATGATAAACGTTTCTTAAAGGCAACGACAATGATATTGTAAATTTTCTTAAGCATCCAAAGTAAAACAATAATTCCAATTTTTTTAACGCATAAGCACAACCTAAATGTCTTTTTTATTCTTTCTTTTAAGTCACAAAATTACTTCTTCTCTTAATCTATTTCCTCTTTTACACACCAAATCAATGTCTAGATTTTTAACTATTCTTTCTGTGAATAAGATATATATATTTTTTTCTGAAGTTTATAAGTATGAACATAATCAAAATCTAGATTAAATATTTACCTCATAGTTTGAAGGGAAGAAAAAGGAGAAACAACCCTAACTATTAGTATTGCATGGCCTACATGCTGCTCGACCTGGCCTTACATGACTCACTCGATACTGCCCACCTACACACTCACATGATTTCGATTTATTTACTTTGATGGCTTTGTCATGCCTTGTTCTCTCTTTTCAGGTTGCTTTTCTTGAGAAAATTGGAAAAAAGCATCCGGATTATGAGTTTTTCAGGACCCTTTCATTGAGATGTTCATATACAATATTTAATGTGGAGCTTGTTCAATGTATTTTAGAAGATATTTTGTCCAGGCAAAATAGCAGAGATAAATGGGTGGAGTACTCTGCTGAATTTATACTTGTGAGTGTTTCTTTGTCTTCTATTGATCTATTTAGCTTTCATGGTGTTGCCGTCTGTTCGCAAGATTTTTTTTGCAAAGCATCTTTATTTTTTTTTTTGCAATTTATATTATTTTGTGGGATAAATAGTGATTTGCTTCCTCTTTGATATCTCTTTATTATGTTATTTATTATGTAAAATATGAACTCCAGCATGAAATATTGGTCAATTTGGGCTACTTCTCTATGCTATGGCTATTAGGTTTTTTTTCCCTATAGGTCATTACACTTTCCCATAAACTGGTTCAAGGGGTGAAGAAAAAGAATGTTTTACTTCTTGGGGCATGAGTCATATTTTCATTGTTATTGGGTTTAGGATTGCTACTGGAAGCTTGCGTGCTTGACCAATTTGCAAATATATTCTGTGTGTTCTTACTGTAACCTTGTGAGCCTTGTTTATTTTCTTGAGTTCAATGTTAAATTGCAAACCGTATACGTTTTTTTTTGTTATATCACAAACACGTTGACTTAGAAAAAGATCAAAGACATTCTCCTTTTTATCTTTTGTATTCTTTTGTTTTCACAAGAATTTGATTCCAAAGTTCATGCTGCTGTATACTATCATGGTGCAAATGATCGTTGTCAGACAACTCTCTTCCAAATCAAAGCAAGGAAACTACTAATTTGTAAATCAATTAGGCATGATATCTACTTCACAACACTTGAATCTTGTGAAACTTTTTTGATGTTGTATTGATGAAACCAGCTATTGCTAATATATTAAAAAGAATGGCCTTACAAGCGACTATTTGGTTGAATCCTCTTCTCCATCTCGGAATACTTCTTGAGCGCATTGCTTCGCACTGCTGCCATTGAAGAGTAGTGCTTTCTTCTTTTCTAAAGAGAATTTCAAACCTGCAATTAGAAGGTAGATTCTAGCTCTTTGTCTTCCCTTTAGACAACTTTTAATGGTTTCTACTTCCGATTCTCGGCCTAGGGAAATTGGCTTCGCTTCATTCATTTTAGCCATGAGCTGTCCTTGCAAGTATCGTCTTCTATTGAATTGAATGTCTATTGTTTTTGTGCCAAACTTATTTTGAGCATCGGTGGAAGGGACAGGATCTTGATGAAACAACCTTACGTCTTTGCGCCCCCTATCTTTTTAAGTGACTTTTTCTCCCAACGAGGCTGATTGAAAATAACTCATTTTTTGCTCTTTTTTTCTGATTTTCGAAGAAACTATTGCCTTTCTTTTTGAGAGAGCTCCGATTTTCTCTCGTGAGTCCTATTCTAAACCTGTTGCTACGGCATATAACAGTCGATACAATTTTAAAGCATGACCCTTCAATCTACTCCAACTAAAAAATCGCATGCATTGACAAACTATTCGACAGACAGACTTAGCTGATCGATGTCATAACGATATTCCTCATATAACAACTTGAAATAGTTCACGTTCAGTGTGAAGGATAACACTTCTACTCTCTTAGCTCTTCAGCCTTATTTTCAGAGTTGATGGAATCATTACAAGGTGAATTTTACAATCTTTTTAGCCTTTTTCTGAATCTTCATCTTTCCTTATGCGCTCATGCACTGAGTGCCAATGGTCAAGATCTTGTAGTTTTGAGCGGGGGCATGTCACTTTGAGGTGGGCATATTCTTCTGCATTTCTCTTGTTGGATCGCACATGATGGGCCAAGCATGTCCATGTCGTCGAAGAGAAGGTCTTTGGACATTGATTTCTCGCTGTAGGGAGAACTCTTTTGTGCCCCAAGATTCATCGAAGGATAAGATCTTACCTATTCAATAGGATGAAAAGGAAAGAGATCGAACAGTGAGACCCCACCACCGTTGAAGACTATTACTTTTTTTATAGAGAAAAAGAGGAGAGGGAATGGGAAGCTAGCAACCTCGTAGATTTGAAAGCAAGGTCTGGATTCAGGCCAGACAGAAGGGCGTACAACACTTTGAGACTATATTCAATCTTTTTATATATAGCCGTAGCATTGAACAATCAATTTTTTTCTCTTGATGAGCTGAGTAGACAAAAACAGTGTGACTTGAGTGTACCAAGAAAACGAGGCAGGACCGAGGGGTGGGATCGAGTACAACATCCTTGAAGATTATCACTTGCTTTAGACGGAGCAATGATAGGCCATTATACATTTGAACTGATTGATAATGAAGCATCAACACTAGGAAGAGGTCTCGTCTACCCATGTTTGGCGCACCAAGCTATTCAAGTCAGCGAGTTGTCAAGTTGCTTGAACCGATCTGCTAGCCCCCCATCTGTTTGTAAAAGGAGGCACTTTGCTTGAGAATGACTTTCTTAGCTCTTGATCCTCCAGGTGAGCTAACCATCATTAGAACAACAATATAGGCCAGTTGCTTTACCTGGCAAATTGAGATAACCCTTGTGGGTTCGGACAAGGTGAGAAATGTACGAATTAAAGATTATTGATGGTCTAGTCTCCATCTACTTGATGAGGTTTGATGAGACCAGATAGTGGCAACAACTTTCGTTACTAATAGAGTTGACGAACATTGTAGAAGAAGGTGGAGGTCAAGCAAAGGGTTTCAGTTAGTGTTGATGAAGTAGTTTGTCTTGGACTTATGAAAACTAGCAAGAACTAGGTTACTACAATTATTCTTGTTGTTCGTTTGGTTAAGGGAGGGCCCTTCCCTTCTTGGGGATCATAGAAGAATCACGTTCGATTGACTTTATACATGATGTGGCAAAAAAGATTGATGAAATGAGATATGCCATGGCTGCATTCTAACTTAAGATGTGCCTTCTACTTCCATGAAATTACAAAATAGAGAACTTTCTCTAATACAATGTTTCATTTTCTGAAGATTGTGGAACAAGAGAAGACCCACGAAAGAAATCTTTCTTTGAGAAAAAATTTCAATAGTAACATCAAATCACAAACTGTAAGGTCCCTTTCTTTTGGTGATTTATTATGCCTGTCCTTTGAATCGTACGTGAGGACCTCATCCGGCTCTCTGCAGGGGGCTTTCTACTCACTGCTTCCCCTGATATCCTTCCTTTACCACATCATGGGGGTTTATAGAAGATCCGAGAGGCTCCCTCAGAAAGGCTGCGTTTACCAAACCTTTTGACTTAACTCTAGTAGCCACTAGATATAGTAGTCCATCCAGCTACTCTTGTTGAAATCATTACTCTGAATTCCTCTGTGCTCTAACAATTTAGCTCCCTAAATAAATACCATATAGTTAGTTTGTGAAAAGAAAGATGTAGTTATGCTCATAATTGAATGAATGGGGATCCGCATCAAGGAAAAAATTGATTTTGATTGCTCCTTCATAGGCGCACTTTTTTTCATAGATTTATTTTGTTTTTGATGGTAAAGTACTCTACAAGATTAATGTAATGGGATGGATGTTAGAGGGTTGTTTGTGCCCAAAATCAATTATCCACTTTTCCTCTTTTCAATAAGAACCTCGTGGCAAACAACCACCACAACTTTTGCATTATAGCCTTCCCTTTCTCTCTTTTGACTGCCTCATGGATATACGAAAGAAGGAAAGTCAGAGAATGGGGCAATGAAGGCTCTAAAGTAGACAAAAAGCCCCACCACCCGATTACTACTATGTTGCGGTAGTGTGCTCTACTGAAAAAGGTAAAAACTCACTAGGGGTTGAATTTCATTCGCTTGCATTCCTACTAGCACCACAAAAAGTTGTGCAGCTTTTCCTCGGGTTCGTAGAGCTGGGTTGCTTGTTTATCCACATTGGAGTAGCCGCCCCTACTAACCAAACCAGGCAAGCGGCCACGGTTCATCACACACTCTTTGCACCAAATCTATTTTGAAGTTAACTCATTCGCTCGGTCAATCGTCAGAATGTCTACGAGATATCATAAGAGATCAATATCTCAATAAAACCTTTGTCTAAAACTTGGAATGAGATTGAATATCCGAAATGTAGGAACGATCGAACTAGAAAATCATTCAAATCTTGGTCGAAGAACCAACATTTATTGAAGAAGGTATAGAGTCAATTACAAGAAGGATTAGTTTTAAAGCCTAGTTGGAATTGATCTGCTACATGATTGACATTATATGCTATAGAAGCACTTACTAAAAGGGATTGGTATGAGTTTTATAATGGTTGGAGTAGCAAATTTGGATTCAACAAATATCTCATTTTTTTGTAGTACGAAGGGTGAATTGGCCCAAAACTTGGATGGGATCTGGCTAAGGTGGCTGAGTCAAGTGTCCTCCGAACCGCTCGAAATGGTCGCCTATTACATGTTTCACAAACTTTACCTGGGATGGGGGTACCTATTGTTCATCGATGGTATGATGCTAAAGGGGTTTGGTTTACTGCTTGGACGTCCTATGCATTTCCTATACAGTGCAATGGAACCCAGCTCAGCTCTGCCAAGCCAAAAGGATAGAACCGTTTCCGGAGGCGAAAAATGCTCTGAATATAAGATTCTGTTATGAGGTAGTAAGCTATGAGGGTGGCATCCATTCTTCTAATGCTTTCTCTTTAATCTCTTCTAGTCTTGGTTTCAGGCCATATTTCACTCAAGAACAGTTCTTGCCTCAAGTTTTATTTTTTCATTTTTACGTTTATATGCTCTTTGATATGTCCTTCAGGTAAAAGTGAATAAAAAGGTTTTCTCGGATCCTCCTTTTCTCTAGTACTATAAACTGAGGGAAGATGAAGAATTCTCAGTCTAAGTTCTCTTACATGTAATACACAAAATACATTAACAGGTAAAATAAAGATATTTTTATAATATATCTACTTTTCACATATTTCAGATATCATCATGCTTATTTTTATAATCCCACTCTTTGCCACAATTGATTTGATATATAAAAGCTTCTATGAATTGTAATTACAATTATAATTATAAACCGATTTCAGTTTTAATAATTATCCTAATTAATAACCCTTAATTATTCTGTTTTAAGTTAAAAAATCCAAATTCACTTAGATTTTCTGTAGCAAATTTGAGCTTCCACTTAAGTCCTCATGCAATGGTTGGTTTAGGGATAGTGGATACGTTTACAGCTTGGATTAAATGGAAATATCAATTTAGTATATAAATATTTCTCCCCTTCCTTCTTTCAATCACTCCAATTTTCCTCCCTGCCACCCCGCTGTTTGCACTGTGTGGTACTGCTGCCTTCCGTGTCATGTGAAATAGGGGGAAATCGTGACTGCTAGTTGCAGTTTAAGTAACTAAAAGATTTAGATATATTAAGTGTTTATATATAATATGTATGCATGCTAAGGATGTTATAATTATATACATATATAAAAATTTGATGATTAAATATAATTCTCACAAATAGACCTTGTGGTAAATTGAAATATTGAAGATTTAGCAAGAACATTGAATAATTTGTAGATTACAAGAATTATCCGTTTATTATAATACTATGGAATATTGAATGGTAATTTAAGTATATCAATGTTGATTTTGGAAAAATATATATGTTATAATGAAATTAGGATAACTACAAATAAAATGAAATATTATTTATGTGTGTACAATAAATTGTAACCAATCTTATGTTAATTTAAACAGGTAGTCAATGTCGACATTAATTAGGTGTACTATTGGAGTTGCGTCATTGTTTAACTACGAAGTATTGAATGTAGTGAGGTCGGATTCAAGTAAGAGTATAATTCAAGATTGTGAAGGTATTAACTTCATGTATGAATAAAAAGAATATTCAAAGTTAGGTTGTATAGTCACGTCGTCGAGCATGCACTGTTATTGGCCCAAATTTTGAGGTGAGATATGTAATTGCTAATTTAGATTCACTTTCTATAGTGCTATTGTATGCTATTGTTATTATTTTCTAGCACTTTTATGAATATATTATACATGACACATATATACTTCTATCATATTTTATACAAATATAAATGCTTACTATAGATATATAATTATGTTTTACTGATTTATAATAATCACAAGTCAATCAAATGTCTCGATATCATATTATATTGCTATCCATATTGAAATATTTTAACACATGTATTGTTAATTGCTAAATGAAATGTAATGCACATAATATGCAGAGAAATGTCAGGAAATTGTGATAGGAAGACTGTTGCACAGATAGACAAAAGTTCTGACGAGATGAATCTTTGATAGGAGATTTTAGCATTCCTGACTTTTAATATTGAGGTTGGGCAGACCAATTGGTGTTAGGGGGGTTGTTTTGTAAGTAGTATGATACTGGTCCTGCCTTATCTTCAGAATTGGGCCGATGGGCTGGGTGATGAAATTATATTATAAAAATCAAAAGTTATGCAATTATAAATGATATTTTTAAGGAAAGAATAGAACTGAACTTGATTTTATTAAATGAATGATTCACATGTATAAATATTTTTGTTGTAAATTATATAAATTTTACCGGTTTATAGATTACTGTTCAGTTTTTATATTTGACAACATACTTTACAATTGTTATCTTCCTATAAGTTGCAATTGTAAATACTCATTGTTTTTGATGTATTGTTCTGAGATTACTTTAGCTGTGCTTGTCTCACTGTACTTTAGCTTATGATATATATGCTGACATTTCAGGCAAGAATGAGGATGGTAGAAGTTAGTCAAATTTTGAGTTGTACAATTTTGGGTGTATAGTTTTGGAAGACTGTAAATGCTTTTTTTTTTGCACGTATAGATTCTAAATCGATGCTTTTAGTTGCTATGTATTTGTGTACAAATTTAGAGATTTACGTAATTTGGAGGGTAGAAGAATGAGGAGGGTAGAAGTTAGTCAAATTTTAAGTTGTACAATTTTGGGTGTATAGTTTTGGAAGACTGTAAGGATTTTTTTTTGGCATATATAGATTTTAAATCGATGCTTTTAGTTACTATGTATTTGTATACAAATTTGGAGATTTACACAATTCAGATTATGTGATCGAAATATGAATTAATTATTGCAGGAATTTGAAATTTAAGAATTTATTCGTGAGGACTTGGTGAGATTCAATTTTCACATACTAGCCCCGATTCTTTATTAGTCAGAATGAATTGATGGAAGCTGCGTTTGACTGAGTCGTCCCATTCTTTTACCTCAGATTGACCCTGGATAGAAGGGGTTGTTTCGAGGTGTGACAGATAGAGAGGTCAAATCCTTCCTCTCCTTTGCCTCGCACTGATCTTTTCTTGTCATAGCTTTTGCTTTTTTCTTCATAACTCTTCGATGCTCATTCTCGTACGAATGGACCAAGGGTCTTAGTACTTGGCCATTTTTTTTCCAACCAACTGAGCTGCATCCCTTTTACTCCCTTAGTTGTTCTAGACCTTTTTGAACGAGAACTGCTTCTTCGGGAGGCGAGAGTGATTGGAGTGGGATACATGTCAACTGCTGCTTGGATTGTATATCTTCACCATGGGCTAATAGGAATGTTGAGAGCTTGGCCTGAGATTCAAAGCATTGGAAAAAAAGGATGGATTGAGTGCGGGTGGTTCGAGATCCTTACATATAGATATATACGAGCAGGGGTTTATAGCTCTTGGTTGGTTGGTTGACACTAAGGGATATGATTTTTTGGGATTGCCAAGAGTAACTAGTTGGCCTCGAGCTTCTGTTCCATTCCCACTTATTGAAATCGAGTCAGGGTGTTTGTTTCCAATGACTTCCTTCTAGCAACTCCTATGCTTCCATCTCATTCTATGGGCGCATAAGGGAAGCCACATCTCTAGTTTAGATGATGTAGCAAGTGATCCGATGGAGTAAAAGTGTGTTCAAATCCTTTCCATCATGAAGAAAGAAGTGGCTTGATTCCCAGCTAAGCTCCCTTGGAATCAGTGAATGATAGAAAGCTTTGTCAAAGAAAGTCATGAAGAGGAAGGAAATCTGGCAAGCAAGCTAGCGCACTACATCCAAAAATAAGCAAATGTAGGCAGCAAAGGAACTCCGGCCTTAATCCCCATTACCTTTGACTCTAATAGGGGGAGCCCTTTGATAGCCTTGTAGTCTTTCTTTTTTAAAAGTGCTGACATAACTACACTAGGAAGAGAAAAAAGCATCAAAGAGCTAGATTGTGCTCACTGATGGAACTAGACAAGCAAACGGTTACTAATCATGGGCCAAAGACTCTATGTTTGTCTCATAAGTGAGATTCTCTCAATCTACTTCTATCTAATTGACAATCAAAGAATCAAAATTGAAAAAAAGACATTCTGTTATAGTCTATTAGAAGAAAGAGATTCAATTATGAGTCTTGGTTCAAGAGTCTTGATGAAGAGGAACCATTTACCTTAAGTACTTTCACGAAAGCCTGTCCCCAATAGGCTAATGCATGACTTCAGGACATCACCAGTTTAGTTTTTCATTTTAGTTGGAACCCAGTTTTTTATGCCACTGCTAGCAAGGAGAGCAACGAGTAGTGTGAGAGAATGAAGTTGACTGTTGTGATGACTGAATTAGCACCTTTTTATTTATTTATTTCATGATCAATCCGCTAGTGTGACAGGTTGCTTTTATGATTTCCATCAGGATAAAAGAGTGAACTAAGTCTCAGATCGACTAAATGGATGATAGATGACAGAGGAAGCTTATTCAACTATTTGTAGAAGAAACCGAATCCTGATGAAACAACCCTACGTTCTTGCACTAAAACACATGAGAATGAGATTATATAAGCAATACAAACACATCAGAATGAGAAGAAATAGTAACCAGGTATATTCTGAATTAAGATAATAAATTATGTAATAATGACATGATTAATGACTAAATTACAATTTATGATTTTTAATTTGGCATGATAACACCCACATTTAAGTTGGAGTATATATCGTGAAGACTTAGCTTGATGTGAACATTTGAGAGTTGATGTGTTGCTTGTGCTTTTGTACAGTTATCTTTTACCTGTTCTTAACTAAAGACATTAGTAGTGATCATCTTTTTTGATAGAACGATATTTTTTGTAAAATTATAACTGACTTAAAATTTATAATTAAAAAAAGAAAGATACAAAATGGCTTCGTCTTTGTATTTTGGTTATGGAGAAAGATGATGGTTTGTCATATTTTATTTTTCTACATGGCTGGTAACTTGTTGAAGTTTCGTTTAATCCATAATGGGCTAGGAACCTGCATTAAACTGAAAATAGACGCCCAACAACCACAAACATTACTGCCCAAAGACACGGATATAAACCGCCCCCATCCAGAAAGAGAACTGCTAAATATTGTTAGTAGTTTTTGGTGATTGTTGCCATTTCGTTCTTTATTTTGAAGGAGTGAATGCATAAAATTATGAATTGAATGCTAGGTGAAGTGCAATTTCTCTTAGATAATGAGGGCAAAATGCATGCATCGATCAGTTGAATCCTTGCTTGTAGTGTATTCATTTCTATATTCTGCACGGCTTTCTTTACTTGTTTGATACAATACCTAAGTTGAGTGAGCCACTGGAAAAAGCATTTCTTGTAATTAACTGCAATTCAACCTAAAATGCTGCTTACGGAGTCTGGTTATGAACTAGTAACATGTTTTGTAGCTCATAAGTAATCATTCATACTGAGGTAATATACCGTTGGATTTGATAGCTGTTTATTATGATCATTTGTGCATTTTCCTTCGATTGTCATCTATTCTGAGCACTGTTAAGAGTGTTGTTACTTATTTAGCTTTTTTTTCCTGCTCATTTTGTATAATTTCTTTTTATGCGAACATATATTGTTTACTAGAAAAATAACAGATTTACATTAACAATTTGTATATTTTTTTCATTGCCCAGTTTATAGTTAAGATGTTTCCATCACTGCTGAAGGGATCTGAGGATTTGTTACTTAAGTTATTGTCAGATACTTGTGTCTTAACAAACGAAAAGCTTCTTCACATCTTAGCTATAGCCGGGCATCATGTTTCTATTAAACTCAGGTAATTGTTTCATTTCGCAGGTTAAGACTTGTTTCTGAGATTGTTTTTTCCTGTATATATGTATATCTATATTCTTTCATGTGTAGATGTTATAGTAAAACTGTCTATTGTGCTATAAGACTCAATATAGAATGAAAATATATGTAGGTTGATCCGTATACTTCTATTGCTAGCTAACCAACTTGAATTGATGAAACATGCTAGTTCCAATTTTTTTTTCTTGCTATAATTCAAATTAGAAGTCTTATATAATAAGCTTTTATTTTAGTTTATTTTAATTCGGCATTCTGATTGGCTATAAAAATTACCATCCAACTTTTTTAATAAATATGAGTGTGTTCCATATGAAATTTTTAGGAGATAGATTTGATATTAGATGAAATATTACTCAGATTTTTACCCCCCATTGTGTGATAACTTTATGATCTGGTTCAAGATTTTCATAGGTGCAAGCCATTATAACTAGTGTTGCCCCTTTTGTTCATGAGAGACTTTTGATTAATGTTAGTTGGTGGGCTCTAAATGCTTAGCTTTTATCAATAATGATTTGCTCCGGAATAGAGGAATTATATTTCCATTAACTAAGAGTTGATGATAGGAGAATGATGATGATCTTGGTTAAAATTTTATGATTTCATCATTTTGAGTTATTATGAAACTTGGCTGTCTTAGTTAGCTTAAGTACTTGATCTAATTTGATCAAAGAATTCTCATCAACAACTATGAGTTCCTTTTTCCAAGGTGACCTCACAGATTTACGGATAATAGTTGTTGACTAACCCAATTTTAAATTCATTATGACTAACTGAGGGCATCGTGCCTTATGCATTATGCCTCATACTTCACACTCATAGATTGAGCCATTGCATAACATTCAGGTTTGGTTGTATAAATAATATGATGGTGCTAACTATCATGTCATGAAACACGCTCTACATGTTTAGTGACATAAAAGTTTTGAGAGTGATTCTATGGATATGTTTGATATGATATTAACTTTTTGTAGACATTTGCTAAACTTAAATTTGCTATCTTTGACAAATTAGTTTGTAGGATGGATGGTTGGGCTGATTGGATACTCTAAATGTAGTGCGGGTAATTATTGTTCTGGCATTTTTAGATTTTATAATTTTTTTAACTTTTATATTTTTTTTTAATGAGGCTTAGATTTAGGCAAAGTTTCCTCTTGTTGTAATATTATTTGAATGCATCATCGTATAAACTGAAGCTTAAAATAGATTGCTTTTGAATTCGAGGGCATTTTTTTATAACTAAATTCACTCAGCTTGAGGCTAACGTAGCCATCATTAAGGATAGATTGCTTAAAGTAATTTTGAAATTTAAGAGGTTGATTTCAATAGTTAACCCCTTTAGCCGTGATGTATGATGAACATTCCCATCATACGGGAGAGATTGAAGCACGCCTTCCAAATTGAGAACATGATTGTTTGTAATAGATCCCTTTGATTATGGTGTGCTGTAAACATGCCCATCAAATGGATACTTAAATGATTGAACCTCATTGCTTAGAAGTTTGTTAACTCTAATTTTTTGCTGACATAGGGTCAAGCTCATAGGGTTATGTTTAAGTTTTGAATTTAATAAGATACTTATCATGTTAAAGATTTTCTCAACCCTGGCAATTATGAGTGGGAGGTTTATGTAATTTCATTGCATAGACAATTATTAAAATACAATTTTTAGTTTAGATTTGGAGATTTATTGTAATACCTAAAAATGAGAAAATGTAATACCAAAAATTTGCTTCTAATGGATGAATAAAATGGATGCTTTGTACTTTGAGGTTAAAAGTTTTGATGATGTTGGATATTTACATCAAATGATATATAAGCTAACTTTAGCAGATTCAATTAAATGAGTTCAAAAAGTTAGCAATGATTATAAAAAATTAGTTTAGCATGTCCACAGTCAGAAAAGAGGCATGAGATTACTATTGATGAAGGATGCTGCATTTATAGGTACCTAGTAATCTAGATTTGAGATAAGAAATTTTGTTAGAAGCTTATCACTCAGGCTACATCGTTTATTGAGAGAGTTCCAAAATATATATGGATTTGAAATTAATATTTTGGTGACTAGTTATGAAGAAAAATGTCATCACATAGGTGTCTAATATGAAGTTTATCAAATTATGGAGGCCGAATATCAAAGATCTAATGAATTGTTACATTCATTACCTATTCTGGAGTGGAGTGGAAAGATATTGCAAATTTGTTATGAGATTTCTTAGATCAGGATAGGGTCTTAGTAGGATTTGTGTGATAATTGATAGAGTGACTAAGTTAGCTCACTTTTTGCTTATCAAGTAGATAAATTCCATAAGCAAGTTGGCTAGGTTATATGTGAAAGAAATTGATAGATTGCATGTCATTCCAAAAGAAATTATTTTAGATTGAGATGGAAGATCTGTTTCTTGCTTGTGAAAAGGTATTTATTAATGTTTGAGCACGAACTTACATCTCAACACAGCATTTCATCCACAAATAGCAACTAATTGGAAATAATTATTCAAGTGCTAGAAGATTTGTTGAGATTGCGTGCTTTAAGTTTTGAAGGTAGTTGGGAGGATCAAATTCCAATAATAAAATTTGCTTATAATTACATTTATCTATTTAGCATAAAAATGGCACATTGTGAAGCACTATATGACAGAATGTGTATAACTCCATTACAGTTGGTTAATGTAGGAGAAATGAAATTCAAAGGTTTAGAGTTAATTGAAGAAACTGTAGATAAAATTAGGTTAACTAGAGAAAAAATTAAAAGTCGTTTAATTCCATTAAGAAAAATAATATGACCTAAGGCACATAATAGTAGAGTTTGAAGTTGGAGATTTTACATTTTTTTAAGTCGGACTTATGAAAGATGCTGCTAGATTTTGTCAATGAAATAAGTTAAGCCTAAGATGTATAGGATTATTTGAAATTATTAAGAATATTTGTGAGGTTTCTTATAGGCTAATACTGTCAGCTAATATTTGTGAGGATTATTTTAAGTATATAAATGTTATTTACTTAGTTTCTATTTAAATAAATGGCTTAAAATTTTATTAAATTTACTATTAAATATTAGTGGAGTCATTATAGCACTATTATTGTAGCAACAACAACAACAAGCCTTTATCCCATTAAGTGGGGTCGGCAGCACCATTATTGTAGTGTTGGAGAAAAAATTGCTAATTGCATATGCATTAGTTGGTGCTTATTTGGGTGATTGAGATGGAGTGCTAAGTAATATCTTTTACCTACTTAAGATTATATATATATATATTTCATGATGATTTAAGTAAATTTTTATTCGATATAATTAGTAATAATTAGGATCAATGTTAGCCAAAAATGGGTTTGACTAAGTTATCCGCCTTTGTTATACCACAAATTTACTGGAAAGAGGGAACAAAATAGGGTGTGATATTTTTAGGGTTGGTATCATTACTTTTTTGACACTTAGAGAAACTTACCTAAAAATTTGGACTTGCAACATTGCTCTATATGCAAAGTAGTCCATCATGGAATTTTTATTAATTAACTTTTGAAAATTTGAAAGCTTATTTGTTTACTTGCTTTTTTTTTTTTTGGCTAGATTGGGTTAAAATCGCCGACCCCACCTAGTGGGATTAAGGCTTGTTGTTGTTGTTGTAGATTGGGTTAAAATTAGGACATGTCCCTACTCAAATAAATAGGATAACTCATGGAATGTTCTTTAAAAATTGATGAAATTTGAGTGTTATAAGGGCACAAGTGTTGTTGAATCTAGCCTTATTCTTGGAGTATTGGGCTTGGAAACTGGATCTTGCTACCTATCTCTATAAATAAGGCGGTTTGCTTGACTTTTAAAACTGAAAAATTTTTAATTGCTATTAGGATAAAGACTCATCAAGTATGCTCTTGTTTTGTGAAGGACTGGGCTAGAAGATTGGGACTTGTGTATCTTATAGACAAGGTTTTCCGCTTGAGTTTGTGGTTGAAAGAGGATTTTGAGTATTTAGGTTTATTGTCACATGTTTTAGGGAAATTACAAGCTTTTTTTACCTATCTTTAAACTTTCTTGAGCTCGTGCAAACACATTAGATCTGTCTTTCAACTTTGTATATATATGAGAGTTTTTTGTCAGTTTAATGTGCTTTATAGATTGCATGCCTTTCAATGCACTTCCATTACTTGCCATACAAGGGAATTTGAATTATTTTTTATCTTGTGGAGCACACTTCCCTTAAACATTATTCATATTTAGTTATTCTTGCTTTTGTTGATCAACATATTGTTGAAATGATCATATAACTTTTCATGTTGAGTTCATTGCTCACATTTTGTTTGCTTGTACATTAATTAAGAGATTTTTAGTCTCATATATTTTTTTCATGTGGATATTGTTGTGATATTTTGCTATGCATTTAAAGTCTTGTTATTTTGCTTGCATGCAATCCTTATTTGGTACATATAGGTCAATTGCTGAGTTCATTATAAGCTTAGTTAAAATTATTTTGATGTGAATAATAGTGCCTTTATGTATTTATTTTGTTCTCATTTTATAATTTTGCACATGTAGTTTTTATTTGACAATATTGTCCATAAAGTCACTTTGACTAAGACATCTTAAATAGAGTCAGGCAAAAGCTCCCTTGAAAAGTGTATTTTGCATTACTCATTATTTAAAAAGGAGTTCGAGGTATATGCTTTGAGGCGCGCCTCGAACCAAGGCACATGAAGAGCGCTTTAAGGTTTAAGGCTCACTCGGTTCAGTGTGGCTTACGCCTTTTTCAAGTGATATGCCTCAAGGTAATTTGAGGCGATGCCTCACTTTATTTTTTATAAATAATAATTATAATTAATTTTTTATAATCTTAATTTATTTGATAAATTATAATATATATTTATTTATCTATCTCACCATCTTAACGAGTTAGAGTTCTTAATTTTGAGTGATTTACCTTTCAAATTATGCAAGTTTGTGCTATTTTTTTTTCCAAGTAGCACGAGCCAGAATCTCTGGGCAATGACACTTTTCAAGAAGCACGAACTAGATTAATGCTTCTAATTTTCTCTCTATTTTTTATCTATTATTTTATTTAAAATTATATTAAAAATAATGTTAACTTGTGTCATAAGATTTTGAATATTATGAGGATGATAGTTATATATAATAATTTTTGTAAAAATGATAAATTGATGATCATATTATTATAAATCTTGATTCTCATGATGCATTTAAATTTTAAGCTAGCGTTTACATGAAATCTTATTTCAATTTATATTTTATATTGATCTTTGATATTATGATTTTTGATTTGTCTTTATGATAATAATGAACTAAGTGAATATGTTGATAGTTTGTCATTTTTTGATTTATTTTTTATTTTATGATTTTTCTATTTTGTATATTTCGAGGCTTACATCTTGATCCGCCTTGAGGCTTATGTCTCGCCTCACAATGACAAAATGCTTAGTTTTTGATTTCACCTTTTTAAACATTGACATTACTATGCCAAAAGAGAACAAGAAGTATACCATTATGTATTATCTATGTTACTTTCATCTTCTTCCAGAAGGATAAAAAACGAGAAAGATTTTCGCTTTCTAAACTATGTAAATAAAATTACAATTGAGAGCAGGAGAAACACAAAAGTCATCAACTCTGTTAGACTCCCTTGGTACAAAAGGAAAAAAAACACTTTATGGAATTGAGAAAGGATTGCTATGTTTGAACTCTCATAAGGTCAGCTGGGCCACTTGTCGCTCTTCAGACTGTATTGGAAGTAGTTTATAACTCTTTCATTATCCCCTTCTATGATAACACCTTTCTTCTTAGTCATCTATGATTCAATCAGTTCTTTAATGGAAGGAGCTGTCTCAATTTTCAAGTGGGTTGTTCCAGTCTAATAGCTAGTTCCTTGTTACCCTAATGAAGTCTCCTCTATCATCCTGAATGATGGCTTCTAACCCCACATTGTGAAATAGGAAAAGGGCCCCATCCATGTTATCTTTATGGGTTTAAGATCAAATCGATCTCTCAACTATTTATGAAGGACCAATTTAGTCACAGACTAAATAGGAGGACTAATTTAGTCCCTTGATTATTTGATTAGGGATCAAATTAGTCATTCCGTGATGCAGTATGTGAATGAAAATGAGAAGAGTAGGATTTATTAGTTATTTACTTATTTTTATTTTTTGTTATTCCAAAAATGCCCTGTAGCATTCATTATTTCTCTGCAACTTTCTATTAAATTTCAAACGGAAGGACCAACTTGGCCCCCATCAAATAAAGACCAAATTAGTCTGTTAGTGGACTAAATTGGTCTTTCATAAATTGTTGAGAGACCAATTTGATCTTAAACCCTTATCTTTATCCAATCTGGATGGGGCACCAAAAACATTTTTTGAACAGCCTAGTCGGCTGATTAGTGCCTTAGTGTTCCATATGTTTGGTCAATGGCCCTCCAATTTTGGTACATGGTGCTGGAATAGATGCAAGCCGAAGCTGTTCTCAAACCAGTGGTGGAACTGAGCATTTGGGTAAGCTATTTGAAGTTGACTCTCAGCATAATGATCCCCCATGAGGTGAGGGTGTGGAAAATCTTCTCCAAGCTGCTTTAGGCTAATGATGGGTGCCTTTGGTTTGGGTAGGTCCACATGCAAAGTAAGGAATCAGCTAGCCTTCTTTGGTTCTGCCACTCATTAGTTGGCAATGCATTTTACATCAATCATCACAAAAAAATATGCTCACGGTGGTGATGGGGCTTTTTGAGCCACTTGAAGTTGTCAGGCACAACAGGAAATTGATTATTATAGGTGATAGCAGTTACAATTTTGTTGAGAGGCGCATAGATGACCTCTGTTTAGTTCTCTGGGGGTTGGGGAAGAGTTGGATGTTTAAAATCTATTGGAAGAGATCCTCCCCAACCAAGTTCTGTAGCTTGTCAGCATTCCATTCACCTTCAACCATAAGGAGTTTCACCATCTGCATGTTAGCTGCATGGTTTACATCGATGAAAGTGGGCCATTTGACCAGCGGCCTATTATGGATCCAAGCATGGTTGCGCAGGCTTATGTTCCTTTCTTTGGCAATTTTTAATCTCACCGCGTGTTGGCGTTGGCTTCACCATCCTTGATAATATTCCAATTTGTAGAGTCACCATGTCTCTCTTTATCAATCCACAAGTTGCAATTTATGAAGGCATCTGTTGAGGAGGGACATAAGGTTGGTAGTAAAATCCTAAATGAATCTAGTTGCAAAGGGCCTCTCCACCTAGCAGAGGCATGAAATTCTAGACCTCCTAAGCCAAGCAGCCAACATAGCTCCTCCCAAGCAAAATAATGTTGACCAGATTTGAGCTTTGTTTTCAAAGGAACTAGTGACCCATTTTCTCAAATTCTCTTAGCACCCCTTGAAGAACTTCTGTATGGGTTATAAGTTAAGTAGGAAGGGCTAGCAAGGAGTTGATGAGGGGGGTTCTACCCGCCAAGAAAAGATGCTGGCTTCCCCAAGTGTTCAATTTCATTCGGGCTTTTTGAAGTTGAAATCAGCTTTGATTGGTTTATGCATGGCCAAATAGATCCTCAAATAGTCAACCTGTTCAACTGGTGAAAACTCAAGAAACTGGTGATACAATTTTTCTTTGAATTTTATGTTGAAGTGAATGACCGATCTTGTTGCATTTGTTTTTTTTTTGTTGGTTCATCTAGGAACATTAATCCTTTAGAATGGTTGCCAGGAGTTTGGTTACAAATTTGGATGCCTCTGGCAGCAAGACGATGTTGTGAGAGTATTGAGGAGGTGCGAGATGTGATTTCTTTTTGTAGTGACAGGCACCTCAAGATGCTAACCTCTTTGTTTCAAACCTATATAAAACAGCTTCAAGCATAATATGATGAGATATGGGGATAAGGGCTATTTTTGGCAGAAGCCACACTTAGCTTCAATCCAATCTAACTTTCTCCCATTGATGATGAGATTGTGTTTTGCACTTACACATTGGAGAATCCATATGAACGTTGGTGGGAATCCCATTTTAGTATGAAATTGTAGCAAAGTTTGCCAACTCATGTCATCATAAGCTTGCTCCATATCCATCTTCATTGTCTTGAAACCAATAGAGGAGGTTGATTGCTTAAATTTGTTGATTAGCTCTTGAGTGAAGAGTCAGTGGTTGGTGATGGATTTATCAGGGATAAATGTCCCTTATTTGTTTGAAATGAGCATCTTGTTGACCTTCATACTTGTATTATAATTCAAATTGAGAAAACATAGCAAAATATATGAACAACGAGCGGGACATCGAGTGAACCAAGTTATGAAAAAACTTCATCACCATCAAATCTGTTAAATATTTTCTGTTCACGAGATAGATTACATTGATGTGCTCAGAGTATCGAAATTATCAAAAGAGACCTTTCATAGTTAATTTGATCTAACAAAATGACAACAACGTACTAAGAGAGAGATAATGCGTGAATCTAATCGAATCAAAATTGCCCCCTTATTACTATAATCATTCAAACAACACCCGTTTATAAAATGGTTTGTGTTAATGCGTTCATAACGTAAAAATTACTTAGAATGTAAAAATTACTTAGGAATGATGTCCATATTGCCTAAATCCTTGCATGAATACGAGATATGACAATCACATATATGCAAGATTGATGACACAATTAGAGACGCATGATGACGATTTTTGCGAAGATAAATAAAAAAAATTATTGTAAAAAAAGCAATATTATCTAATAAATTAAACTAATTTAAATAAAAAATAAAATTATATTAAGTATTTATTTATTAAATTGCTATGAGTATGTATTAGTTGAACTCACCATCATCATTAAACTTAACGAATTTAAAAAATTAGTTTATATATAAAATTAGTTTATATATAATATTTAACAATTGGTGATAGATTACATTGCAAATATATATATATATATATATATATATATATAGTTTCTTTTTATTAAAATTATGCATCTTTGATTTCAAATAAATAAATATATTTATATGTATGTTTTATATACATGCTACTAAAAAATCAAAATTATAATTAGATTATAATTAGTTATACATATATTTAATATCCACACAAAAAAAAATTTATTATTCAGTAAAATTAATTAATGTATAATTAAAAAAAGTAATGCTAATTAAAGTTTACGTATGGTCTCGTGTCCATGCTCTTTGCATACCGGTATCCATCCTCATCCTTTTGTTTGGAGGAAACGACAAAAATGAAATAAAAAGTCAAAAATAAAATTAACTAGAACATGTAAAATGCAAAATTAAACCACATGCAAAGATCAAATTTGAAATGAGAACTCACAGGGAACTAGTGAAGAACTTAAAGACTTGTTTTGAAAGCGATCAGTACCTCCTCACTGCTTCCTAAACAGATTAAACAGTCAGAATCTCTCGAAGTATATGGAAGAGTTTAGTTAGCGTGAAATGAACTTCCCTAGCCCTTCAATTTATAGAATGGAAAGAAGTCTTGATGGCCCCATTGCATGGATTTCAATATGCGAAAAGTCAAGAATATGAAGTTTTGAAGTATTTGAAGTTTCTTAGTTCACTTGAAAAACTCCAAATTGTAACAAATGCTACCCAATCCTTATTAGTCAAACATGAGCGTATAGAAGACATTATTTTATAACTTAAATAAAATATTTTGTGTAACTTAATGATAAATTGCTTGCACAAGCATTTAGATTATAGAATGATTAAAGCTTTGATATGTTTTGAAGTATTTGAAGTTTCTTAGTTCACTTGAAAAACTCCAAATTGTAACAAATGCTACCCAATCCTTATTAGTCAAACATGAGCGTATAGAAGACATTATTTTATAACTTAAATAAAATATTTTGTGTAACTTAATGATAAATTGCTTGCACAAGCATTTAGATTATAGAATGATTAAAGCTTTGATATCTTATGAGGTAATTTGCAAGCTCAATCATCATGAAACGAAAGCCGCACAATATTTTCCGAAGGTCCTACGAATGCATTAAAATTATGCAGGCACTTATCCATATACATCGAGATGCATGCACTTCATCATTGAAATTCCTGCATGTGCTTTGACGAGTGTGTTAAAATTAAAGACAATTTAAAATTATGCAAGTTGCCTTGTAATCTGTGCAATCACATAATATAGGTGCATTGAAAAATTGTGTAGCAAACTTGAAAATACTTGCACGTTCTGCCCTATATGTGCGCTAAACTCTTAAATCCAATATCTGAGGTTGTTGCACTTGTTAAAATGTAACTAGTTTAAATTTTTTATATTGAATATCGTGCAAGTATTTTGAAAAGTCGACAAATAGTTTGAGAGTTGGAATGTTTTCTAAATATCGAAGTTTATGATTAATACAAGTACTTATTCTCTAGCGAGTTTCTTTGTCTTTATGGTTATGTAAATCCCATTTAATCGATCTAATTCTCCTTCCCATAGGGACCTGAGTTAATGGGATTGATACTTTCTTTGACAATACTCTAAATATTAAACGTTCATTAAATCACAAATAAAAGAATGTTTTTTAACTTATATTCTTGGCCTCATTATCACAATTTTGTCATTTCATTTGTATAAGGCCTTCAATGGCTCTAAGAAAGAAGCTTCATATTTAAAATGTGAATTATTAATTTTAATATTATAAAAAACAATTACAAATTTTAATCTATGAACCCAATTCTTTATTTGTGGGAATAGAGTTGACAAGATCTTTGACACAATAAATTATCAAAATCTATTAATCATATGCAATTTGATAGGCTCAAGCTTCAATCAGAGTCGACAAGGTCTGCGACTTAACCATCTGCCCGATCCTCTATAGGTGAACAAAGTTGACAATGTCTAAAATAACTAGATTCAACTAATATAATTTCTTTATGAGGGTCGTATAGAATGAAGATCATAACTACAGATGTCTAATTTAAAAAATAACGATCTCCAATTACAAATAGAAATTATTAATCACACCCCAAGGATAGCCGTGTGAATCAAAAATATCAACAGGAGGGATTAATTATTATCAAAAATTTTTAAACATATAACATCAAATTATTTCAAATTCAAATTTCAATATGTTATGAAATGATAAAAAATCCTGATTTAAAGAGGTCAATCAAGTGAAATTCTTCACAAAAAAAATTAAACTAAAAATCTATCAATTATTTGTCACTGTTTGTTGAGTGTGATAATTTTGAGAAAAAATTATCTTACAATGAAGTCAATATCTAATCAAGTGTATTATCATACACTCTTAAATAATCTCATGTTAGTAATGACGTTACCTGTGTTCTCTGTTTGTATGGTTTACCCCCTACATGATACTATAAAAGTAGCGGTTATGGCTGGATCCCTCTAATAGAGTGGCTTTCCCTTAAATAACACTATTAAATTATGATCACAGTTAAAGTTCATAAGCTCCCCATTAGCTCTGCACCTTGAGGTGTAAATCATAGCATATATTTGATGCCTTTTGTTAGCTAAGATTGATTACTTAAAGTTATCCCCTCAGAAAAACATATACCTTATGTCTATAATGTCGTCTTGGATGATGTAATCCATAGTTAATTATAATTCTTCAGTTAGATTGGGTCGACTATGTCACACCCCAGATGACCCCCTTATCCTAGGGTCAACCTGAAGTGGAACAGAATAGGATGACTCGATTGGACACAGATTTCACCGACACGCTCCGGCACGTCTCTTGCGAGCAGAAGTGAAAGGTGTATCTAATCAAATCATCACAAAACTATTTACAATTCATACTACTTAATTCATAACACAAATCGGAAGCATGAAATCTTTAAATAAATCTGAGCGGTAAAGACATTTAATTTGTACGCACTTTAACTACTTACTGATTACAAACAGACTAACTACCCATTCGTCTTTTCACGAAATTTTCAAGTAGCATCATAAGGTAAAGCTTGAGACAAGAATGCTAAAAAAGCTCGGTCTGAGACGGTAGAAATAAGCGTGCATGTATATGTAAATTTGCAAGGTAAAGCGTAGGTAAACTATACTCAATGTATGTATGGCCAGAACGATATCAGTAAGTCTTTGTAGAAATGTAACAATATCGAATAATATCTTTGTAAGTTTATCTTGTCAATCGATGTCGAGCTGATTTTCATTTTGATTCATATCAAATCATTTTCATTTTAGAAATGTCATTTATAATTGCTTAGGTTTTGACTTTCATTCATAAGTGTCACCCCCGTCGACTAAAACAAGTAGGTAAAGCGGGCTCGAACCATACTCTACATACCTAACAGCCCCCCGACACCAGGTTGGACACGACCCTCAAATGCCAGTCGGGGATCTTAAGATCCCTAATCAGGCTCATCTCGTCGAGAACTTTTACTTTATCTGCAGATCGCAATAGCCTTCTATCACAATTTTCACGACATTTCCTGTTTATCACATTCTTGCATTTAACATGTGTAAAACATTTCTATATGCTCATGATCTTTAAACTAAGCATCTGAGGTCAAATCTAAACATTTGTATTTATGACAACGATTACATTGATATATGAAAATCATGTCATTCATACAATTTATCTAAGCGATTGAGCGGTAGAAAGCAGTATACATGGGCATGAAGCGAATTTACATTAGCGATAATGTCTCTCACCTCGTTAATGCAGGTCGATTGTCGTGATGTGCCGATCCTCCTCGAGTACACAACCTATAATAAAATAACTCTTATAAATCCTTAATCGTGAAAATTCATAAGTAACTTAGCGAAATCTTGCAATCTTACACGGCGATGTCTCCTCGGCTTTGGAAACAGTCTCCAAAGTAATCTCAAAGAAATCTCTAACGTCACTATTAATTACCGCTTCAATCAATAAACTAAAATTAGCAAGTCAATCTCATAATTCTCTCACTAGCGACAAAGCGGTTGAACCCTTCAAACACGCATTTCAAAGGAGAACTGGCGAAAGAAAAGGGATAGGGAAAGAAATTAGAACTTACAAACTTTCCTAAGTTTCCCGTCGGCCGAGAGCAGAATTCCCTGGCCGGACGATCGGTTCTGTTTCCCAAAATGAAGCGGTTCTGGACTTTCAACCCGGCAGTTCTGCAACCGACGAAGCGGTTGGGACTTATGTATGTTTCGCACTGACGGAAATCGGGCTTCCAGAGTCGGAGACCGGGGAAGTCGTTCGGCTCGAACTCAACTGTCGTCGGCCCGGGCGCACTTCTCTAAGCCGACTTCGGGATCGGCGGTTTCTGATCGTGTCCACGGAGCGTCGTCGGCGAAGGAAGGAAAGGAGGAGAAAATTCGTCGATCGAAGGAAACGGGGCTCGATCTCGCGTCGAAGAAATGAAATAGCTGCTTAAGGAAGGAAATAAATTACCTTGATCGATCCGTATTAATCCGTAGTTACATCTGAAGTAAAAGTGGATTACTTCTGATAAATCTTCTGATAAATAGTTAATTAGCTTAAACAAAACTTAATTAGGAATTAATTAAATGGGATATTACAATTTCCCCCTCTTAACAAAATTTCGTCGAAATTTCTTACGAATCATTCAAACGGGGAAACTTACTCATCTCTTGTTCAACCTCCCAGTAGCTTTGATTGGTGCAGTGCTTCCATTTAATTTTAACATAAATTTATACATTTAATCTCTTGGACAAATTCTAAAATCTTTTACGGTTCCGTACATAAGTCAAATCGGTTTGTATTTACTTGGTATATGGAATCTTACGCTCTTCTCGTGATCCATTTTCTCACGTTGAAATGTGAAGACGTTGTGAATGTCGCGAGTCGATGGGTAAAAAGCGTAAAATATTGCCGATCCTTTCATGATTTCAAAGGTCCATGTATCAGGGCTCAATTTACCTGTGACCAAATCTATTCAGGTTTGACTTTCAAAATACAAATTCTCCAACTTGAAATTCTATTTCGGTCTTTTAAATCGTAATATTTCTGTCGGGGCGACTTTCTATCCCGATTAATCGATTTTTCAGCTTGATCGGCCGACTCTGGACTGCTTTCTCTCCCACTTCGATGGAGTTCTACACTTTCGACCATAGTCTTCATATGCAGCCATTTGAATCTTAGATTGGTAGTATTATTATAAGCTTCGATCGTAGGAATATGATCTTCCATTCTCAAAATCTAAAACACATAACCTCAACAAATCTTAGGACTTGAATTGTTCTTTTCGATTGTCCATCGAGTGGATGAAAAGGCATTAAGTTAGCTTTTGTAGCTCTGAATTCCCTCAGTAATCTAAGTATCTCTGTCGAGGATCACTTTTGGTACACCATGAAGTCTTCAATTTCTTTAACATATAATCTGGACAATTTATCAAGAATCAATGCGTTTCATGGGTAAGAAATGGTGACTTAATCGATCCCATCCTGACAGATCTTATCAGCGAGATCAGGAAATCCATAACAAAATCCATTCAATTTCTTCCCATTTCCACTCGGTATAGGTAATGGTACAACGATCCAGGGTCTTTGATGCTCGGCTTTAACAATCGACAAGCGGCGTTTAGAGACATATTCGGTATGTCTTTCTTCATACGACCAAAATATTGCTTTTAAATCTTTATACATTTTTTTACGGATGAATAGTATATCACGATGAGCCTCGTAAAATTTCTTGTCTGACATCAGCATCACCGGTATAATTGTGAATCTTAGAATAATACCCTCTGCATCTACAGAAAATCTTGCTTCGACCGTCTGGATTTGTTCGAATTTCGATATCCGATCAGTTTAAATGCGGCTTTGATTACGTCGAATAAAGTTGATTCTTGTCGATTGAGATAAATGCGATATCTTGAATCTTCTTTTGTGAGCCTCAAATTCTCTAACTTCGACTTTTGAGTAATAATCAGCGGCATTTCCATGGACTTAATGCTTAATGCATCATTACCATTCTTGCGGGCAATCATCTAAATCATAATCTTTAATAAACTCAAACCACCTTCTTTGTCTTGATTCAATTCTTTTTTGTAAAGATATACTTAAGACTCGATGATAAAATTTAGCATTTCACTCCATATAAGTAATGTCTCCAAATTTTAAGAGCAAAACCATTAATTCTAAATCATGCACGGGATAATTTCTTTCGTGAGTTTAATTGTCTCAAAGCGTAATTACTTACATTACGCATTAAGACCAAACCTTTTAAGATCATTAAATATTTGGAATCCTCGTTCGATGGAATAGCTAAAAAGCGGTGTGAATCTTTTCAATTCTTGAAAACTCGCTCATTCATTGTCGTTGAATTTATCCTTTCTCGATAAATTAGTTAGGCGTTCTGATATGAAAATCTCTTGACAAACTTCTGTAATAAGCTAAAACGAACTTACGTAACATTCTTTGGTGCGGACCATTCTAAAATTGCTTTTACTTTTGAGGATCAGCGAAACTCCTTGCCAGCGATAATGTGACTGAAATCACGACGTGCATCCAAAATTCACATTTTGAAAATTTGGCGTATAATTGATTTTGTCTTATGATTAAAACAATCCGAATGATTTGCATGCTCTTTATCGGTTTAGAATAAATCGAATATCATCGATAAAGATGATATGGCCCAGGAGCTTGACGATTCATTAAATCCATAAAATGCGGGGAGCATTAGTTAAAACCAAATGGCATATGAAATTCATATGTCATACGGTTCCAATTTGTTTAAAATATCGCATCTTTAACCAACGATGATATCAGGATCTCAAATCAATTCGGAAAATCTGATGGCTCCCGTGATCGAATAAATCATCGATCCGGTAGTGGATACTTGTTCTTGATTGTCACTTTATTTAACTCCATAATCAACACATGTCGCATAGGCCGTCCTTTTAGTTAATCGCACTCGCGGTGAGTTCTTTAGAATAAATCCTTTGTCATCAATTCTTGCAATTGGTGATCGCAATTCTTTAGGAGTCATCCGTAAGGAGATTTATGTATAGAAGTTGTCTGGGTTGTCAATCCCAAACTCTACTTCGAGTTGGTGGCGACCACAGTAATTCCTCGAAACACATCGAAATTCAGAAACGGAATATTTTTTGGTCAAACACCTCCTTATTCGCCAATTTGGTAGAAATACCATTTCAAACTTCTTAAATATTTACTCAAACTTTTGTCGAAGAAGAAAGCGGCGTTCTTAGAAAAATAAAATGATTTTCCACCCATGCAAAATTTCACTCCTCTTCATTCAATTGTTGCAAAATATTTGATCAACCAACCATACAGTATAACGTCAAAATGTCGATTGGTAAGATAATTAGTTACGTAGGAAAGTGTTTATCTTGAATGTTAATGTCAACAACATTTCTATTTGTATTATTATCACGGAAGGCATTCACATTCAATCTGGTGTGAAATAAATAGCGTTGGTAAAGCCGCGAAAAGGAATCGAAATGAGCGAATCTGGCCGGAATCAACAGCGGCAAATGATCTGAAATTTTAAGCATACCTGACACCACTTCATTTGATTCCTTTGCTTCTTGTGGTGTGATAGCAAAAACTCTTGCTTTTACAGGAGGGTTGGTTTTACGTTCTGAAGTTTCTCCTTTTTCTTGAATTGAAGGTCTTCCCAAAATTGTGTTACGGCTTCGACCAAAATTTTCTTTGTTGACCGCGTCACGATAATTGTATGGCTTTACATCCTTCTTCTTCTCAGGCGGTCCCAGTGCCGCGATGTCCAATCGACCACATCGAGCATCTCGATCCATATCATTGACCAAAATGTCTTTTCCACTTATCATAGGTTTATCGAATTTGTTTTTGTCATCAAACTTAAATTTCTTGAAATCGGCCTTAAATCTGGCCTTCTTTTGCTTTTATCTTGCTTATCCTTGCTTGGAAAAATTCAACTCATTCTCAATTCTTCTAGCCCTTTCAACTAGCGAGAATTCATATCGAGGAGCTAATGCCATCTCGATTGATCTCAGGCCCAATCATGACATTTCTCTTCGTGTCTTGATGTGGAGCATATCAGAAAGAGAAGTGAACTTCGGCTATTGCATTATCGTTTTGAGCGCGGTTAGATTGAAAAATTTATCTTGTAAAGCGGTCGATGGAGGAATAAACCAATCTTTGAATACTTTGACAAATTCATCCCATTTGATCGAGTAATGGGTGTCATTTCAAATCTTTCCTATCTTTGAGCACCATACGCCTCGTTAACACAAAAGTAGCGATCTTTCTTATTTTTGGGCAAATCATCCCATCAAAATTTTTCCAATCTTAAGCGACGATCTTATACTATAGGATCCGGCTCGCGAATCTTGGTGGTTTGAATGTTTGAAATATCGAATGTTGGTCCAGAACCATACGGTCTTGTCGTGGATTTTTCCATAGAGGCTTATCAACAACAGGAAATTTGACCTACGCGCGATTCATCGGATCTACTTTCTTCAGGTTGTATTTCACTCGTTAGAATTATCTTGTGAGGCGGTTAGTGCATTTTGAGAAGGACCTTCTTTCCGGCATTTCTTGAGGCAAATTAATCGAAATTAACAAAAGTATTTATATGATCTGGATTTATTCAATATCATACATGCATGAAATTAAATATCATACATGCATGAAATTAATAACATATGGATTCTACTACAACATTAATCGTCATATACATTGATGATTGACACTTATCCACTAAATCCAAATCATGCTTCCATTCTTATCAATCTTTTTTTGTTACGTTTATCTTGCTGCATTGCACACTTTCAGGGACGATCTGGTCAACAAGTGGAGCATAGGATGACTTCGATTGGACCGATTTCCACCGCGTCTTCTTGGAGCGAAGCAGTGAAAGGTGTATCAATCATCAAACTATTTACAATTCTTCTTAATTAAGCAACACAAATCTTGTGAAATCTTTAAATAAATCTGAGCGGTAAAGACATTTAATTTATGTGCGTGCCAAAAAGCGCTTTAAAACTACAGCTACAATTCAACAAAGCGGTAAACTACATTTCGTCTTTTCGAAATTTTCAGCGGTAGCGTCGTATTTAAAAAAGCAGTGAGACAAGAATCTTAAAACAAGACAGGAAAGAAGCAGCGTGTATATGTAAATTTCTTTGGTAAAGCTGTAGCTATACTCTGCGATGTAATGTATGGCGAAATATATCTTAGTGTAGAAATGTAACAATGTATGAATAATATCTTTGTAAGTTATCTTGTATCGATCGATGTCGAGGCGATGATTTTCATTTTATTCTATATCAAATCGTTTTCATTTTAGAAATGTCGTTTATAATTCTTAGGTTTTGACTTTCATTCATAAGGGTCGTCACCCGACGCTAAAAGTAGGTAAGGCGGCATACTCACATACGACGACCAGGTTGGACACTACGACACCAACCTCAAATGCAGAGTGGGATCTTAAGATCCCTAATCGAGCTCATCTCGTCGAGCTTTTATCTGCGAGATCATGGTATAGCCTTCATCCGCCGTTTCATTCATTTTGTCATTCGCATTTAACGTGTAAAACATTTTATATCTTTCATGATCTTTACAAACTGTATCTGAGGTCGAATCTAAACATTTGTATTTACATTCGATTATGACGATTACATTCTGATAATGAAATCTATGTCATTCATCTGATTTACTGAAGCTTGAAGCGGTAAACGATTGGCATACATGCGTAAGCGAATTTATGCGATAATGTCTCCGGTCTCAGGTCGATTAATGTGATGTGCCGATCCTCTACCGACGCTAATAAAATAACTCTAAATCCTTCATCGTGAAAATTCATAAGTAACCGAAATCTGATCTTACGGCGATGTCTTAAGCTTTGGACAGATGACTCAGTAATCTCCGAAATCTCTAACGTCTATTAATTCTGCTTGATCGATAAACTAAAATTAGCAAATCAAATCCCACTCGATAATTCCCCACTCAGCAAAGCGGTTGAACCCTTCAAACACGCATTTCAGCCTTGAGGAAGGCTGGCGAAAGAAAAGGATAGGGAAAGAAATTAGCAACACAACTTTACTAAGTTTCCCGTCGGCCAGAGCAGAATTCCCTGGCCGACGATCGGTTTGATTTCCCCAAGCGACGGTTTCAGGACTTTCCAACCCGGCGGTTCTGAACTTTCCAACCCGGCGGCGGTTCGGGACTTATGCGGTCGCGTTTCAGCGCTCTGACGGAAATCGGCTTCCAGAGTCGAGACCGGGGAAGTCGTTCTGGCCGGCTCGAACCGTCGCTCGGGCTGCACTTCTGTAAGCCTTCGGGATCGGTTTCTGGATCGTGTCAGGAGCGTCGAGTGAAGGAAGGAAGGAGAAGGAAAGTCGATCTTAGAAGAGCAGGGCGGTCTCGATCTGGCGTCTGAAATAAGCTGCGGCTTAAGGAAGGAAATAGAATTACCTTGATCGATCCGGAGCGTCGAGGCTTAATCCATCGCGAGTAAAGTGGATTCTGAATGCTACTGATAAATAGTTAATTAACAAAACTTAATTAGGAATTAATTAAATGGGATATTACAATTTCCCTCTTAACAAAATTTAGTCTCAAATTTCTTACGAATCATTCAACGGAAGGAAACTTCTCATCTCTTGTTCAACCTCCGTAGCTTTTGGTGTGCGGCTTCCATTTAATTTTAACATAAATTTATACATTTTAATCTCTTGACATCAAATTCTAAAATCTTTTCGTTCCGTCATAAGTCAAATGGTTGTATTTCAAACTTGGTATATGGAATCTTACGCTGCATCGTGATCCATTTTCTCAACATTGAAATGTGAAAGGATTGTGAATGTCTAAGTCGATGGGTAAAAGAAGCTTGTAAGCCATTCTTAGATCCTTTCATGATTTCAAAAGGTCACATGTATCAGGGCTCAATTTACCTCGTGACCAAAAATCTAATTCTTTCATAGGTTTGACTTTCAAAATACAAATTTTTCCAACTTGAAATTCTACTGCTCGGTCTTTAAATCGTAATATTTACGCGGCGACTTTCATATCACGATTAATCGATTTTCTCAGCTTGATCAACAACTCGGACAAGAGGCTCTTTCTCCCACGATGACTGGAGTTCTACACTTTCGACCATAATGCTTCATAGACATTTGAATCTTAGATTGGTATTTATTAGCTTCGATCATAGGAATGTGATCTTCCATTACCTCCAAAATCTAAAACACATAACCTCAACAAATCTTCTAGGACTTGAATTGTTCTTTCGATTGTCATTGGATGATGACTTAAAAGTAGCTGTGTGCCCAAACCTCTGAATTCCTTGCCATAATCAGTAAATCATCTCTTGAGCGATCACTTTTTTTTACTGAAGTCTGATTTCTTTAACATATGTCAGACAATTTATCCGAATCACGTTTCATGGGTAAGAAATGGCCAATCTATCCAACAACAGATCTTATCGGCCTTGTCGAGATCAGGAATCCCATAACAAAATCCATTGCAATTTCTTCCACTTCCACTCGGTATAGGTAATGTAACAATCCAGGGTCTTTGATGCTCGAACTTTTAACAATCGACAAGCACGTTTAGAGACATATTCGGTATGTCTTTCTTCATACGACCAAAATGTTGCTTTTAAATCTTTATACATTTTGAACTACAGGATGAATAGTATATCCACGATGAGCCTCGTAAAATTTCTTGTCAACATCACATCACCGGTATAATTGTGAATGCTTCGAATAATACCCTCTGCATCTGAAAATCTTGCTTCGACGTCTGGATTTGTTCGATGAATTTCGATATCCACGATCAGGTTTACGTGCAACTTTGATTACGTCAAATAAAGTTGATTCTGTCGATTGAGATAAATGTATCATTTGAATCTTCTTAACTTGTAGCAATTCTCTAATCAACTTCGACTTTTGAGTAATAATCCAAGGCATTTCCATGGACTTGCGACTTAATGCATCATTACCACAGCCTTGCGGGACAATCTTGAATATCTAAATCATAATCTTTAATAAACTCACACCTTCTTTGTCTTAGATTGATTCTTTTGTGTAAAGATATACTTAAGACTCGATGATCGGTAAAATTTAGCATTTCACCATATAAGTAATGTCTCCAAATTTTAAGAGCAAAACCACACTTAATTAAATCATGCACGGGATAATTTCTTTCGTGAGCTTTTGTCTGGCATATGATACTTTTACATTGCATTAAGACACACCCCAAACCTTTTAAAGATTATCAAATATTTGGAATCCTTCCCGCGATGGAATAAAATAGCAGGCGGTGGTCAAATCTTTTGATTCTTGACTTCTCGCGTTATTTGTCAATTTGATATCCTTTCTATAGAGGCGTTGCAATATGAAAATCTCTTGACAAACTTCTGTCCTGTAAAAGCTGAACCGTAACATTTTTGGTGCGGACCATTCTAAAATTGCTTTTACTTTTGAGGATCAACAAACTCCTTGCGATAATGTGACTGAAATCACAGTATCCAAAATTCACATTTTGAAAATTTGGCATATAATTGATTTTGTCTTAACAATTAAAACAATCCTCAAATGATTTGCATGCTCTTTATCGGTTTAGAATAAATCGAATATCATCAATAAAGATGATATGGCCCGTCCAGGGCTTGAAAATACGATTCATTAAATCCATAAAGGCTGCGGGAGCATTAGTTAAACCAAATGGCATAACAAGAAATTCATGGTCCATACGGTTTTAAAATTTTTAAAATATCGGCATCTTTAACCTAACATGATATCCAGGATCTCAAATCAATTGGAAAATCTGGCTCCCTCCGATCAAATAAATCATCAATCATCGGTAGTGGATACTTGTTCTTGATTGTCACTTTATTTAACTCCCGTAATCAACACATAATCGCATGTCCTTTTCTTAAATATCTGGTGCACTCGGTGAGTTCTTTGGGTTGAATAAATCCTGTCGATTCTTGCAATTGACTTGATCTGCAATTCTTTAGGAGCCATCACGTAAGGAGATTTATGTATAGAAGTTACAGGGTTACATCAATCCCAAACTTCTTCGAGTTGGTGGCAACCCGGTAATTCCTCGAAACACATCGAAATTCAAACAACGGAATATTTTTTTTGCAACACTCCTTATTATCTAATTTGGTGAAATACCATTTCACCGCTTCTTAAATATTTACTCAACTTATAATCAAAGAAAGCGGACATTCTTATGAAAAATAAAATGATTTTCCACCGGGTATGCAAAATTTCACTCTCCTCTTCCGATTCAATTGTTGCAAAATATTTGATCAACCAATCCATACAATATAACGTCAAAATGTCGATTGGTAAGATAATTAGTTCAGGAAAGTGTTTATCTTGAATGTTAATGTCAACAACATTCATTTGTATTCAAACTATCACCGGAAAGGCATTACCACATTCAATCTGGTGTGAAATAAATAGCATCAGTGGTAAAGCGAAAAGGAATCGAAATGAGCGAATCTGGCCAATCAAACAGCCAAATGATCGAAATTTTAAGCATACCACTTCATTTGATTCCTTTGCTTCTTGTGGTGATAGCAAAACTCTTGCTTTTCTTGGAGGGTTGGTTTTACGTTCAAGTTCTCCTTTTCTTGAATTGAAGGTCTTCCCAAAATTGTGTGTTCTGGCTTCGACTTCCAAAATTTTCTTTGTTGACCCACTCACGATAATTGTATGGCTTTACATCCTTCTTCTTCTCCCAGTTACGATGTCCAATCTGACCACATCTGAAGCATCTCCCTGATCCAGCCATACATTGACCAAAATGTCTTTTCTATCACAAATAGGTTTATCAGAATTTGTTTTGTCATCATCAAACTTAAATTCTTCTTGAAATCGGCTGTTAAATCCTTCTTTCAAAGCTTTTATGCTTGCTCACTGTGAATCCCATTTGTTGGAAAATTCAACTCATTCTATTCTTAGCCCTTTCAACTGGCGAGAATTCACTATCGAAGGGCTAATGCGGTCTGATTGATCTGGTACCATGAAATCATGACATTCTCTTCGTGTCTTGATATAATGTGGGCGTATCTGAGAAGTGAACTTCGGATATTTGCGTTATTTTTTGAGTTAGATTGAAAAATTGTCTTGTAAAGCGGTCGGTGATGGAGGAATAAACCAATCTTTGAATACTTTGACAAACTCATCCCATTTGATCGAGTAATGGGTGTCATTTCAAATCTTTCCTATCTTTGAGCACACCACCTTTCTCCCCCCACAAAGTAGCCATCTTTCTTATTTTCGGGGCAAATCATCCATCCAAAATTTTTCCAATCTTAAGAAGCCAATCTTATACTTATGGGATCAGCTCCGCGAATCGGTGGTTTGAGCGTTTGAAATATCCTCAAATGTTGGTCCACGAACCATACTAGGTCACGGTATTGGATTTTCCATGTAGCTTATCAACAACGGGAAATCAACGAACTACCCGCAATTCATCGGTCTACCTTACTTTCAGGTTGTATTTCACTCTGTTAGAATTATCTTCAGCGATTCGAGTGCATTTAGTGAAGGGTGACCCCAACCTTTCCGGCATTTCTTCAAATTCGAAATTAACAAAAAGTATTTATATGATATCGATTTATTCAATATCATACATGCATGAAATTAATAACATATGGATTCCTACCCCAACATTAATCGTCTATATTGATGATCAATTCAACACTTATCCCTAAATCCAAATCATGCTTCCATTCTATCAATCTTTGTTCGTTCTCGCTTTCGATACCACTGCACACCCAGGATGACCCCTTATCCAGTCCTGAAGTGGAGCAGAATAGGATGACTTCGATTGGACCAGATTTCACCGACGCTCGACTGTCTTCTGCGGAGCGAAAGTGAAAGGTGTATCTAATCAAATCATCACAAAACTATTTATTCATATCTACTTAATTCATAACAAATCTTTGGAGCGAAATCTTTAAATAAATCTGAGCGGTAAAGACATTTAATTTTATGCGTCAAAAGCCTTTAAGCTTCCCAAAACTATCTGATTCAACAAACCGGTAGTTTCTATTTCGTCTTTTCACGAAATTTTCAGGCGTATTAAAAGCTTAGTGAGACAAGAATCTTTAAAACAAGCTCTGAATAGTAGAAGCGTGCGTGTATATGTAAATTTGCAAGTTAAAAGCGTAGGTAAACTATCTCTGATAATGTACATTATGGCCGATATCGTAAGTCTTTGTAGAAATGTAATGTGCGAATAATATCTTTGTAAGTTCATCGTATCAATCGATGTCGAAACGATTGATTTTCATTTTGATTTCGGTTATATCAAATCATTTTCATTTTAGAAATGTCATTTATAATTCACTTAGGTTTTGACTTTCATTCATAAGGGTCGTCGCCCGACGTCGACTAAACAAAAGGTAAAGGCGGGGCTCCATACTCTACATACTACTTGACGACACGGTTAGACGACTAACGACACCAACCTCAATGCGAGTCGGGGATCTTAAGATCCCTAATCGAGGCTCATCGTCGAACTTTTCTTCTGCGAGATCGTCAGATAGCCTTCCTATCACAATTTTCGACATTTCTGTTTATCACATTCTTGCGTTTAACATGTGTAAAACATTTCTATATTTCATGATCTTTATTAAATCACGGTCAAATCTAAACATTTGTATTTACATTCGATATGGATACATTCATATATGTCGTTCATACAATTTATCTGAACGTCGAGCGGTAAAACGTGGCATACATAGGCGTAAAGCGAATTTACATTAGCAATAATGTCTCGATTAATCAGGTCGATGTCGTGATGTCCTCGATCCTCCCTGACACATAATAAAATAACTCTTATAAATCCTTCTCGTGAAAATTCATAAGTAACCCGAAATCTGCAATCTTTACGCGGCGATGTCTCCTAAGCTTTGGAAACAGCAGATCACTCAGTAATCTCCAAAGAAATCTCCTAACTATTAATTACGCTTGATCAATAAACTAAAATTAGCAAACACGATCCAAATCTCCTCAATAATTCTACCACTCACTAGCGAAAGCGGTTTGAACCCTTCAAACACGCATTTCAGCCAGGAAGGCTGCGAAAGAAAAGGGATAGGAAAGAAATTAGCAACTTACAAACTTTCCTAAGTTTCCGTCGGCCGAACAGAATTTACAGGGCCGATCGGTTCTGAATTTCCCCAAACCGGCGGTTCTGGGACTTTCAACCCGCAGTTCTGGAACTTTCCAACCCGGGCAGGCGGTTAACGGGACTTACATGCGGTCGCGTTTCCAGCGGCTCTGACGGAAATCGACTTCCAAAGTCGCGGCGAGACCAGGGGAAGTCGTTACGGCTCGAACGGCTCGAACCTGCGCCGTCGGAGGAAGCGGCACTTCTGTAACCGACTTCGGGATGCGCGGTTTCGATCTGTCACGGAGCGTCGTCGGCCGAAGGAAGGAAAGGAGGAGAATTAAATTGATCGCGAAGGAGCAGCGGTCTCGATCTCATGCGTCGAAGAAATGAAATAGAGGCTTAAGGAAATAGAATTACCGATCGATCCGAACAGCGTCGAGGCTTAATCCCGTAGATGCGAAGTAAAGTGGATTGCTACAGTAAATGCTACAGTAAATAGTTAATTAGCTTAAACAAAACTTAATTAGGAATTAATTAAATGGGATATTACAGACTACCTCATCTGATTATGTTGAATTAAGGCCATAACAACTTGGGACGATGAAACCATGAGATTTTGATTTGGCTAATCATTATTCTTCTCTCTACCAATTGCTTTAAGTTAATGATGATGAATTTATAAATTTTAAGCCTAAGTAGTTGCTATTATCGTTGAGTTTTTAATGACATAACAACTTGGCTTAATTGAATATTCTCCCTCATCATTGAGAGGAGTAATTAATCATCATTGCTTGTGTCTTTGGTAAACATGGAATCAATTCTAAAGTCCTCCCAAACCAAGAACAAAATTTTTTGGTAGTGCTTTATTCATAAGACTAATTTGGCTTCTAAAAGTTTGATTCAACATATAAGACTCTCTCAACGAGGGGTCGAACATAAATTTTAGGAGCCACAACAGTAGGTGTTTTAGATGGGTCACAAGCACTTTGGTAGGTATCTTATAGATGGTCTAGCATAGGCTGATAGTCCCGAACATTGAGGGATTTTTTGCTTTTTTTTCACCTTTACAAAAGTGGTGCTGAGAACATGCTATGTTTTCCTGCCATATTAAGAAAGGCTTATTTGAGTGATGTACGAGTTATTATGGCTAAGTGTTTTAGTTCACCATGCCAAAACAAGTGCATATATTTTACTTGCATAACAAAATAACGCAAGTATAATATATGATTTTCTTGCTTCATCAAGATTTATTTGATGTTGGTATAAATTTTGACAGAAATTTTTATTTTTAATATATATTTAATAATATGATTATTTGCTTGTATTTAATTAGATAACATATATTTTGTGTTGAGTGTTGCTCGTAGGTTTTTCTATCATTCACGCATCTCAATACCTTGCGTATGGGTAAATTTGTGAATTTCTCTTATGCATTGACTCATGCAATTATTTTTTTCTTATTTTTTGTGAGATTTTGACGTGTCATTGAAGTTCGTTGAAATTAGTGGTGATTAGATGATTTTGATCGCGATCAAGACATTTTGGCATATATGGCTGCAACTTCATCGAATTTGATCAAATCAATTATCAGTTTTTTCTTGATAATTTCACTAATTCAAACACATTAATGCATTTTGTTTCACGAATTGAGCGGTGATTAGATGATTTTGATTTGTGTGATGCATGCAAATTTTATTTTGTGCGATACGGTGATCACTGTTAACTATTTTCATTGTATTTGAATGAATCGATTGTGGAGCAGGTATGTCTGTCAACAATTGGCAACCATTGGTTGCTTATTAATGCGAGAAAGATGTTTAAAAGTAGTTCCTCATGACAAGTCTTTCGTTTTTATTTTTCCATTTGACTAAGTTGAGTTGTGAAACATATGTGAAGGCGAACACTTCTCCATGCAAAAAATTTTATTGCTCCTTAATTTTCAGCTTGGCCAATTTGTTTACTAGTTTCCTATTTTCTATGTGTTTTGGATGGATAATTGCATTTTATAAGGGGTAAGCCTACCATGACATTCATTTTTTTTAACATGCGTAGTTATGTTTCATTTAACTTGACAAGTTACTCTACTTTCCTTTTCTTTTTATTTGTATGGGTTTATTTTAATGGGAAATTGACCCATTGATGAGGATCTTTTTTTGAACTTTCATTGCAACTATAACATAACCTCTCATGATTCTATCCATTCTTTAGGTGTGATCATCAAAATCAGTTTCTACTTCATATTTCTTTCCAAATATAAATTGGAGGTAAACTTATAGTTGGAATTTTAAAACATTGTATTTTAATATCAATAAGAAAGAAAGTTTATGTTTTAAATAAAATTGCGGTGTGGGCTATTTTTCTTCTTAATAGAGGAAGCTTATTCACTGTGCTCTTAAAAAAAAAGTTTTCTTCAAGGAGAAAGTAGCTTAACAGGAACAGAAATTAATACAACAACAACAACAATAACAAAAAGCCTTTATCCCACTAAGTGGGGTTGGCTACATGAATCCTTCGTCTCCATTGTGTCCTATTATGTGTCAAATTTTCATTTAATTCAAATATACTAAGGTCATTTTTTATACATCTTAACCAAGTCTTTTTAGGTCTACCTCTACATTTCTTAACATAAGGCAAATCTAATGCATCTACTCTCCTAACTGGGTCATCGGATGACCGATGCTTTATGTGGCCAAACCATCTAAGGTGACTCTCTCTAATCTTATTTGCCACTAGAGCTACTCCAACTTTTTTCCCGAAGATACTCATTTCGCATTTTATCTCTACAACTAAAATTACACTCCATATATTCAGTTTTAGATCTACTTAAATGAAAACCTTTAAACTCTAAAGTTGACCTCTGTAATTCAAGTTTCTCTTGGACTTCCTCTCTAGTCTTATCAACAAGAAGAATGTCATCAGCAAAAAGCAAAAAGCAAAAACCAAGGTACATCTTCTTGTAAATGCCTAGTAAGAACATCCATAACTAAAGCAAAAAGATAAGGGCTTAAAGCTGATCCTTGATGTGATCCAACTGAAATAGGAAAATATTTTATCAATCCTCCTTGTGTTTGGACACAAGTATGACTCTAGTATACATATCCTTAATGACTTGAATATAACCAATATTAACTCCTTTCGTTAGAACTCTCCAAAGAACATCTCTTGAAACTTTATCATAAGTTTTCTCTAAATCAACAAATATCATATGTAGGTCCTCCTTACTTTCTCTATACTTATCCATCAAACCTCTTAACAAATGTATAACATCCATAGTAGATTTGCCTAGCATGAAACCAAACTGATTGTGAGAAATTTTTGTATCATATCGTAACCTATGCTCAATTATTCTCTCCCATAAGTTTAATGTATGACACATTAACTTAATTCCTCCATAATTTATGCACTTTTGTGCATCACCTTTATTCTTAAATATAGGAACCAATAAACTCTCTCTCCACTCATCTGACATCTTTTTAGTCTTTAAAATAACTTTAAAAAGATTTGTAAGCCAAGAAATTCCTTGATCTCCTAAACATTTTCACACTTCTATTGGAATATCATCAGGTCATACTGTTTTTCTAAATTTCATTTTCTTTAAAGCTCCTCTAACTTCAGATTTACTAATACGTTGATAAAAACAAAATTCACTATTTTTGTTTAGGGTATTAAGGTTGCTAAAATCAATCGTACTTTCAAATCTTTCATTGAAAAGTTTATCAAAATATCTCATCCACCTATTTTCAATATCCTTTTCTAAGAAAAGCACTTTATTATCTTCATCTTTAATACACTCACTTGACTTGTCTTTACTTCTCCGTCTCTTTGGTTGGCTAACTTATACATACATCTTTCACCTTTGGTAATCTATTGTATAAATCACTAAAATTTAAATTTTTTTGCATCATATATTACTTTCTTAGAATCTCTATACTTTATATCTTTCCCAATTCTCCAAGTTTTACATCTAAATCAAATTTTATATGTTTATTTTTTATCTTTTCTTTTGCTTTGACTCCACCACCATTATTTTATTAAAAGAAGCTTTTCCTTGATTCTCCACATTTTAGCAACTGCTTAATTTCACGATACTTTTCCACATAATATTTCTTTATGAACATCCCAAATTCTAAGCTCTTGTAGCTTGCTCTTAAAATATTTTATTTGTGTTATTTAAGTGTCCCCATATAATCACGGGACAATAATTTGATTTATTTTTTTCTTCATCATTCATCTTAAAATCTAAAACTAACGATGTTGGGTTAAACTTTCACTTGGAATGACCTTACAATCTTTATAATCTAAAGCGATCTATTTTTTCTTATCGAAAGTAATCAATTTGTGTTTTACTAGATCCATTTTATAAGTAATAATATGTTCATCTCTTTTCTTAAATAAAGTATTATTCACTGAAATCATAAGTTAAGACAATCTAATATAGTCACTTCTTTATTAGTCACTCCAAATTCGTAACCACCATGAATATTTTTAAAATCTTCTATTACTCTACCAACATGTCCATTTAAATGTCCTCCAATATATACTTTTTCTTTCAGATGTATCTTTTGTATTAATCCCTCTAATTCATTCTAAAATTTTTCTTTGGAGCTTACATCCAAACTTAGATGAGGAGCATAAACACTTATAACATTGATAATCTTTGTATCAACAATAATATTTTAAGTTATAATTGTATCTCCGCATCTATTAATATTTATAACTTTATCATTTATAATTTTATCTATAATCACCTTTTCTTCTACAGTTACTTCTGAATACCAAAGTTTAAAACCTAAACTATCAATCTGCTTAGCCTTCTCTCCAACCCATCTAGTTTCTTGAACACATAAAATATTTATCTTTCTATGAACCATACTATCTATTAATTTCATTAATTTACCGTAAGAATCATATTCTAAGATCCTAACCTAATTCTAGTTTCATGGACTAATTTCTTTGCCCGCATCCGTCCATAATGTGGGAACCCTTGCTTATTTAACACTGTACCCGGGCGTCGATACAACGGCCTTTGCACATTTTTCACTGTATTCAAGCCATACAACGCCTATCTTCTAGGAGACACCCTAGCATTAACACATTGATTTATAGGATTCATGTCTTAAAGATTTTTTTTTGGTGTGGGAAATTGGCTTAATGATTTTTTTTTGGTGTCCAAATAGCAAATGTAGAGAGAAAGTTCACAAGTATGCGTGAATAAATTCGTTATACAAGTCTTTATTAAATTTCATATACTCTTGAACATATTTATTCCTATCCTTAACAGCAGCTTTGCTTATGTTCTTGTATTTCTTGTGCAGTGATGTTTATCCATTCTTGGAAAAAATGTGCTTGTTTGGCACACGTGTTGAATCTAAGTTTGCTGTCCAGGCAATTTCCTCATTAATTGATTCTGCTGACGATCTTACATTTTCAAATTTATGCCAGGTATGGGGCAATAAATAAATTCATACGAGTTAGCAGGAGTTTGATTTTTTTTATTACTTTATTAAGTTTAGATGAAAAAATATTGTATATTATGATCTTTTTCTTTTGATTTAGGCTGTTTGGTTTGTTGAAAAAGAATGTAGAGTAAAAGGAATGCAGAGTATTTAAAATATCTAAGAGTTATTTAGTTGGGTGTAAAATAAATGCAGGAGATTATTTTGGATGTTTGGTTTGAAATGAAATGAATCATTGGAAAGACCAGATGTAGCAAGTGGAAGTGATGGCGGGTAGGCATGGCTTGTAGTTGTGACTTGCTGCCGACAGCCGTTGGTTGGTTGACAACATGTGGCAGCAGGTGTAATGGTTTGCAATCTATTTGAAACTTGGCCAAATTGGCCGGGTTTCAAATACTCTTCAAATCATCTATAAGGCGAGTTTGAACTTCATTAAAATTTTACTCTGCATTTTTTTTGCTTCAAACCAAGTACAATATTTTCAAAATCGCTGCTTTTTGAATGCATTATATTCATTTTACTTCAAACCAAACAGCCGCTTAGTTTGTAACTTTTTCTTTCTTATCAGCATTTTGAATTTTTTTCTTTGTAATCTGTGTGAGCCTCTGAAGATTAACATCTCTTTGCACGAATATGGGCATGAATTTAAAAATATTTCCATCCTTCTTTTCCTTATGTTTTATATGTTTGTCCATATCGAAACCTTTTGTAGAAGCCAATAGGGCTTTATATTTCTTATAGAGGCAGGACATCAAGAATGATGCATAGATGACTTGCGAAATAGCTGAAACAGTTGATTTGCTTGCTTTATTTACTACTTTTTAACTGTTAAATTGCATTGGTGGTTTATTGATCAATATGCTATGTTACAAGTGCATGACTTATTTTGAAAATTAATGAAGAAGTTTTCTGTCGTTGTTGTTATTTCCTAGATTGATTAAGATTTAATTGCTTTACAGCAAAAGTCACTAGCGTATAACATGGTTGATGTTTGCAAAATAAGAGGAAAAAATTTTACGTGCTCTATGTCATGGACAATTCTTTGCTTTTTGTGGTTTCGGGATGGATATATTGAGAATATGCAAGTGGGATGGTGGGAGTTACATCTTTTAGATGATTTGGTCATGCTGAATAGAGCTTTGAAAATGAATCAATTAAATGGATATATTAAAATCAAATTTATGTGGATTGGGGAGAAAACTTGGCAGAGAAAAGGTGGAAGAAAAGTAAACATCTTTTGCAAAACTCAAAATTGAAATGAATGGAGGATGTGGGTTCATAAAACTGACTTGAATATGTAGTGTAAAGAATGATATTGTGATGTTTCATTATTCTTGCTTGTAAATTATGTGCAGAAACTTGTAAAATCTCTACAATGTGGGCAAAACCTTCCAACCATCCTGCAGTCTTTGACTTTTGTTGCACGTGTTTCCTTCAAAACATACAAGCTTCATGAAGAAGAAGTCACTGATTTCATTGTTCGGGATATTTTTCTCTCTTCGAAGGTGAATTTTTCAATCCCTTTATAATTTTGATTGATATGTAATGGAAAAATGGTTGTTACCAACTCTTTGCTTTTTGTTTTTAAATGTGTTATGCAGGTGCACTCTGCTGTTGAAGAATCTTACCTGAATGGGAATCTCAGCTGCAGCAGCTATTGCAAGATGAAGGTCGGTGGTCCTGCAGCCTCTCAATGCATTGATATGAAACAGTGATGTTTTGATTGTTTTTTCTGTGTACTGTTGCATTTTATTGTTTTCCTTGAAAGTGTGTGTTTGCATTCAAATATAAAAAGAGAAGGTTACAAAAGTTTCAAAAGGAAACAAACTATGAGGATGTACTAACTTTCTTACCATTCTCCAAAATATCAAAAAACAGTGGAGGAATAGTGTGTTTGGGTAAATCACAATGTTTTCACTCAAAATTACATGTTTGTGCAAACCTGGAGCAAAATCTGTTTCAAATTCAACTTGGGTACTAACCCAATGCTGAAATTGCTTGCCCAGATCTTTGATCAGGTTGCCACTTTCATCCCTTTTAGCTCGGTCACATGGTTGGAGGCAGGAGACCCATCAACACTTGAGGCAAGAAGGAGGGGGGACATCAATTGGTTTTGAGAAGCAACCCATAAGGTTGAGTTGTGTTCCAGTGCTCCTTGATGGTGTACATGTGTTTGTGAGTGAGGGCTTCCAAAACAGTTGATGCCATGATGATTGGGATTGAGAATGTTCTTCCATATTTCTTGGCATTACTAGCTCGCAAACATTGGTAGATAGTACTACAATAGATCCTTCCCTAAGCAATCTGATGGCCTTTAACACTAGAAAACTTCTCAATGATTTCCTGCACACTAGTAAGTCTTGGCATTGTAATCCCCTAGTAGACCAATTTCTGCATTATCCTTCCAAGCTGAGCACAGTTGGCAACAACATGGTTGCTGTCCTCCACCTCATTGCAGCCCCAAATGCGTGAGATTTAGTCACCAAGCCCTTTCGTGTGCTGCCAGTAATTGATTGGGATTGCATTGCCCAACATCATCCACCAGAAAAACTGCTCTCTCTGGTTCAATCGTCTCACCCACTTGAAGCTGTCTTCCCCACTCAAAAACTGCATGTCATAAGCCATTGCTGTCATGGTTTTGCTGTAATTGCTGTAGGTTAGTGCAGTTCAGTCTCCTTCAGCCCCTTCAACTCTTTTTAGACTCAAAGTTCTGTTGTGCAGGTCTCGGTTGAACCCTTCAGTCAGCTTGTGTTCAATCCAGCTCCTATTCAGCAGTAAAAAATCTGCAACTTTGGTCTTTTTGAGAGCTTGAACATTGATGAAAGTTCGCCATCTGTTGAGAGCCTCCTCCCTAATCCAAGTTTGCTCAAGTGTGTGGACACTAGCCTCGTCTCCAATCTCCCATCTAATGATATGCTTCAGGTTTGCTAGCTCGTCTTGGATGATTACCCATGTGCTGGAGTCTCCTCTAGCCTTGCTATCCTCCCAAAACTGAGCCCCATATTTCTCTCTTATGGATTTGTTTAGTAAGTGTTCTTGTTGTTTACCACTTGCCAAACAATCCTGGCACTTAGAGCTCCTTTCCATTTACTGGACATGTGGAACCTGAGCCCACCTCCTCTATAAGGTTGGTAGATCTTCTCCCAAGCTACATAATGCAGTCCCCTAGCATTTGGCCCTTTGTCCCATAGAAAGCTTCTAGCCATTTTCTCAAACTCATGTGTGATGGCTTTAGGCATGGTTGTGTGAGCGAGCAAGAAGGAATGGCCAACAATAAAGTTCTTATCAAGATGGCTCTTCCAGCCAAAGAGAGATGATGGTTGTCCCAAGCTGTAATTTTGGCACTAGCTCTTTGTATAATGCTACTATAGTTGGCTTTGGCAGCCTTTCTCATAGCTAAGTGGATTCCCAAGTAATCAAATTCATCCACCTTCTTGAATCCAATAGTTCTGGCAATCATATTCTTTCTCCAGTTGAGAGCCTTCTTGCTGAACATCACAGAAGATTGATCTTGCTGACCTTCTATCATGTCCGCTGACAATAGTCATCTAGCTCATGTTTAAAAATTTTAGCTGCTCTCATTTTAGCCTTAGCCATGAGAAGAATATCATTGGCATAAAGGTGTTTGATTTTGGTGCCTCCATTAGCTATGGGACCCCATATTGGTTGCATCTTTGGTGAATGGCAAGTGAGAGGAGCTCTGAACTTAGCTGCATTTATTGTTTTCCATAGCAAAGAAATGTGAGGTTCATTGTTATGGTCAACTTATTTTTCTCTGCATTCCTTCTGTGTTCTTTTCTTGTACTTGTATGTTTTTTCATTCAAAACACTACAAGAAAAGCACCTATTATCGATAGAACTTTCCACCAGAAAGTGGAATAAATACATTGCAAAGAAAGAAATTTCTATAGATTTATCGATGTTTATATTCCATCAGCAAATCTATTTTAAAGGGTGGCATATCACACCTGATTCACTTTACTACTATCTCATATATTCAGCTGAACTACATGAAGCATATAACTATTTGAGTCGGCAAGTAGTGCATTCTTTTTTGAGGAAAATCTTTTCTATGTTTGTTACGTGGGATATTTCGATTTACATTATAAAATTTACAATTTTGTAATTCAATATCTTTGTTGTTAAAAATTATATTTGGGGTTATTTCGATTTACATTATTCTTTATTGCGTTTAAACCCAGTTCGGAAACTAATTTATATGTTTTGTTGTAACTATTTGACACGGGAGTGTCTCGTGAATTCATCATACTCCAGCCAGCTCTAATTCTTGGGCCAATTCAAAGTGGCCTTGAACTTGTCGGTCCTGGTTTCTTTTGTTGCGATTTAGTTTTTCTAAATATAAAACCCCTCTATTGTTGTATTAGGTTTTAAATATTGTGTTCTCTGTTTTCTCCTTGTGGGAGCCAAAAGCTCCTTTCAATCAAATGATGAGTTTGTATCTTAATTGGAACCATACTATAAATTCAATTTCTACCACCTAGAATCGCTCCATGATGTCCACCCATTTTCCTGCCATCCAGCTCTAGTTCCAGCTCCCACTAGCCAATTATTTCTCCTTCCAGATGCTTAGCAAGCATCCCACTGTTTTTTTTGCTGCAGCTAGCCGCTGGCCTGCTTTCTTCCTTTCCTATTGCTGTTTTGATCCATCTAGCTATAGATTGTTGATCCCAACGTCTACGCCACTAGTCGAATTGAGCAAATACTATAAAATTGATAGACCTTGAGGACCATGTCTCACAAATTGGGATCAAAATACCTCAATTGTGACCAAAATTATTTGAAGAATTGCATGACCATGAAATAAATAGTCTCAAAGCATATGAAATTGCTTAAGAAAATTCTTGCATGAAGAAAATGATGCTAGTTTCGAGTAAAATGAGGATAAAAGTGAGCTCAATAAAAGTAAAATGAAATTTCATAAAGAAGTAAATTTTTTTCTTATTAGCACAAGGCAGTGACATTAGATTCGAGTTGTGTTTTTACGAGTGAGAATAGATGAGTGCATTAAAAATTTAATCTAAATATTAAATTTGAACTTTAAAATAAAATAAAATAACAATTATCAAGTTAATTATGTTTAATAGTAAGTAATATTTTCAGCATATATATAATTTAGTATAAATGTTAAGGGCCAAATTGGCCTCCCAACTATTAATGGAAGACCAAAATAATCTCTGACTAAATAAAATGATCAATTTAGTCTCTTGACTATTTGAAAAGAAACTAATTTTGTTCTTCCATCTAAACTAATGGTTTGAGATGTTAAAAGCAAGGGCATTTTTTGAATTTTATTTTATTTTTTATTTTTTCTTTCTTGTGTGCTACAGAAGCAATCATATTCAAGGAGATTGGATTAATATTATACATATTTTTGAGCAAATAATTTTTTTTGGAATGAATTTTATTGTTTTTTATTATATTAAACGCTATTATAATGTTAACTTATTTTATAATTTTGATATTGCCTCACTTTCTCCATTACATGTCTATTCATTTCCATCCAAATCCAAATGATAGGATTAAATTGGTCAATTTTCAAATAATCAAGGGACTAAGTTGGTCCTTTTATTTAGTCTGAGATTATTTTGATCATTCATAAATAGTTGGGGGACCAATTTGATCTTTAGCTCTTTAGTATAGTTAATTTATATTATTATCAATCTGCACTAATTAAAATAATATATTATATATTAAAACATTTTGCTTTTATCAAATCTCTTTAAAAAGGAGTACTGTTGTGTTATAAATTAAGTCAAAGTATATTATATATAATATATATCTTTCTTCTGAGTATCAAAATTTCTTCCATGCTTCCACCATCCCATTCAGCTAATAGTTGTTGACCTACATATATATTCCATAACTTAAATTAAGCGTTAAGGGCGAAATTCATAAAAAAGCAGCGACAAATGACACAATTGGAAAATTTAACATGATTATATTTGGTGAAAAAAGGGGGATGCTTCGATTTGAGAAATCAACTTCGTAATTGTGTTTAAGAAATCAAAGATAATTAAAAGAAAATTATTATATTAGTTAATAAGTGATCAACATTAAGGAGGATTGACAAAATATTTTCCTATTTCAGTTGGATTACATCAAGGATCAACATTAAGCCCTTATCTTTTTACTTTAGTTATGGATGTTCTTACGAGGCATTTACAAGAAGATGTACCTTGGTGTATGCTTTTCGATGACATTCTTCTTGTTGATAAGACTAGAGGGAGTCCAACATAAACTTGAATTATGGAGGTCAACTTTAGAGTCTAAAGGTTTTCGTTTAAGTAGATCTAAAACTTAATATATGGAGTGTAATTTTAGTTGTAGAAGTTTTAGTGATAGTGTTGTGACTTTAGGTGATCAAGTCATTAATAAGAGTGAGCGATTGAGATATTTAGGCTCTATTATTCAAAATGATGGTGAAATAGATGGAGATGTTATTAGTAGAATTCAAGTTGGATGGTTGAAGTGGAGGAATGCATGCCTATTATGTGATAGAAAAGTTCCACTTAAAAAGGAAAATTTTATAAGATGGTGGTAAGACCTGATGACTTATGGTGCGAATGTTGGCCAATAAAGAGAAGCATAAGACTAAGTTAAAGTATTCTGAGATGAGGATGCTTAGGTGGATGAGTGGCTTTACTCGAGAGATAGAATGCAAAATGAGTATGTTCGGGAAAAAGTTGGAGTAGCTCCAGTGGTAGATAAGATTAGGGAGAGTCGCCTTAGATGGTTTGGCCACATAAAAGCGTTGGCCGTCCGATGACCCGATTAGGAGAATAGATGCATTAGATTTGCCTTATGTTAAGAAAGGTAGAGGTAGACCTAAAAAGACTTGGTTAAGATGTATAAAAATGATCTTAGTATACTTGAATTAGATGAGAATTTGACACATAATAGGGGACAATGGAGCGAAGGATTCATGCCTCACCACAGTGGGATTAAGGCTTGTTGTTGTTGTTGTTGTTAATAAGTGATCGATCAATTAAAATTAATTCCAAATGAAATTACACAAAAGTTAAGCGTGACTTGACCCAAATCATTTTCGACGACGTCCGAATGACCTTTGTTCGTAAAATTGACTGCGCCGTTGTAATCAAAACGTCGAAATCTATTAAACGACGCGTTCCGCGATCAATTCGATAAAGTCGAGCATGAAGCGTCAGCTTTGACGTCGTTTTCGCCTATCACCAATGTGGTCCAAATGACCTATGATAAAATTCGGCAAATTATTTATATTTAATCTCAATATTTCGTCATTAGGCTAATTACAACTGAAATTAGCTAATGATCTTTTAATCTTTGCTTAACCCGGTCCAATCCGCTCGGTAGTAATCCAATCAAAATAGCCGCATAGTGTACCCAATCAAATTAGCCGCCCTTTTTTTTTTTTTTTTTTCTATTTGCTGCTGTTTGGGCAGCCAATCGAACGATCAATCGGCTTGCCGAAATGAGGGCTTCGATCCCTCAGTTCTCTCTCACGTGACCTACGGGCGAAGCTCTCCTCTCTTCCTCTTGTACGATTCTCTCCCGCAACTCCTCCTCTCTCGTTTTTTTCTACTCTTGACCAAAGCTCCTCTCTTCCTCTCGTGCGACTCCCGTTCGTCCCGATCGGCCATTTTCCTTGTGAATCCTAGCCGAGCCTGAGCATTGGTCGACTAAGCCCTAGGTAGCCGAGAGCCATCTTCTCCCCTTTTCCTTCCAACCGAACTCCAAGTTGTTTCCTTTCAGCCCTATGCGCATTTTTACATATATATGGCCTCATTTATTGTGAATGAAGTGAGGTGGATGTTTTCTTTCTTTTGGTTGAAATGATGCTAGGGTTTTATTCTTGAGATTTGGGATGGTGGATGACCCAAATCTCATGCCGCTTGCCGTTCTCTATGGATTTCTTTTTCATTTTTATCTTGCTTTAAACTGATTTTCTATGGGCGAGATGATATATGCTATGCCTCTTTCACATGTTAGAATGAAATCCAAAATCTGAAATAAGGTTTTGAGAGGTTATGTACCTTAAACCCTAAGTTACATGCAAGATTCCTTTTCTTTTGTGCTTCAGTTTTGCTGTTTGGATGGATTGATACTTGTTAAACCTCTTTCATGTTTAAAATGCAATTAAAAGTGTGGAAATATGGTTTGAGATAATGCATGGCTCAAATCCTAAGTTACATGCAAGGTTCTTTCTCTTTTATGCTTCAGTTTTGCTGTTTGGATGGAATGATACTTGCTAAACCTCTTTTACATGTTTAAAAAGCAATTAAAAGTATGGAAATATGGTTTGAGATAATGTATGGCTCAAATCTAAGTTATATGCAAGTTTCCTTTTCTTTTTATGCTTCAATTTTGCTGTTTGGATGAAATGATACTTGCTAAACCTCTTTTACATTGTTCAAAATGAAATTAGAAGTGTGAAAATAGAATTTGAGATGATGTATGGCTCAAATCCTAAGTTATATGCAATTTTTCTTCACTTTCATGCTTCAAATTTCTCTTTGGATGGAATAATATTCTTTAAGCTTCTCTTATATGGTCAAAATAAAATTGGAAATGTGAAATTGTGATTAGAAATGATAAAACAGCAAGTGTGAATGATTATCTTATGATTTGAGATGATTAGAAATGAAGGGAAGTGGCTTATGCATATTAGCCTAATATAACTGCTTGCTTATTTTTCTACCACAACTTATTAGTGATGAGCTTTATTCTTAGTAAGTTTCTTTAATATGCAAGTATACTTTTAACTAAAATATGAAAGTTTAAAGCTTATGAATGAGCTTAGTACTTTGACTTTCTTGCAATTGCTAATCAATAATAGGCTCTATTCTCATCTTTCTCTATTAAAAGAAAAGAGTTCTTTTAATTGAATCTGAAAATTCTGATTTATGTATATGTTATTTCCTTAAAAAAAGAGGGGAGGAAGAGAAATCGTTTGTTGGGGAGCTCTTCATTCTATTACATGGTTAGTTTTTATTATGAAAATAATGATTTGGATGAATATCAGTTTTCAGATTTTCTGAGTTTGTTAAGTTCAAATGCAAGTGTTTATTACATACACTGATTTTTCGAATTTGTCTTGTGAAGTCTATTCTACTTTGCTTCCATTACTTAGTTGTTTGCTAATATAAAGATGCGGATTTGAGCAAAGTTTGTTTTCAGATTTCTTTTATTGATTTGGCAAATCCAAATGCAAGTATTATCTCTTATTTGATTTTCTGGATTTTGCTAGTCTAAATGAAATGGTGTATGTCATATAGATTAAGTTCATTAAGGATCTTGCTAAAGGAAAGAAGATTGAAAAGCATAGTCTTGTTTTATTAACATTGTTTACCTTCTTTCTAATTGCTATTACCATCTAAGTGATAAATCCTTGAAGTGAATTGTGAGATCTTTATGTTTGGGATTTACTATCTTTGTCTTATCTCTTAAGATTTTGAACATTATTGTTAAATTTGAGATCTTCTTTAACAAGATTAATTTAAAACTCCTTTCAAATTTTGTGGGTTATGCCAATGTTTTACTAAATTTGAATCCTCCCTTTTCTTTCGGGTTTATGTAATGTCATGCTTAATGTGGCTATTCATTTTTTTTGACTCAAACTCTTGTGGCTATAATAATGAGAGATGAAAGCGAGGCTAGAGGTAAACAAAAGTGAATGAAATTTCTACATTTCTTTCATATGAGCATGAATTTGTTTATACTCCTTACTTTAATGCTTCCTCAAGCTTATACAAGCATAAAAAGAGATTTATAAATTTCTTTTGTAAGGCTAGAAATTTTTTCTAGATTTTGTGAGGAAAATGAGGAGAAGTGAGAAAGTAAAGTCTTCATGAGAGAAAGATTCTCTCTTATTTATAATGATTAGCCCCTCCCTTAGCATGAGGCCAAAAAAAAAAAATGAAAATGAGACTTGTGTCATCCTATTAATTTCTATAGTTTTTTTTATGTCATTAAGGAGAGGAAATCTTTATTTCTTTGTCATTTATCTCTTAATATCTTATAACACATGCATGAATTTAAGGGAAAATTTTCACTTCTTTGTCATTACCTCTTAATGTCACGTGACATAAACATAGATCTAAGGGGAGATTTATTTTTTCTTGTCATTCTCTCTTAATGCCACATGACATGAATATAAATCTAAGGGGAGATTTACTTTTTCTTGTCATTCTCTCTTAATGTCATATGACATCAACATAAATCTAAGGGTAGATTTAATTTTTCTTGTCATCCTCTCTTAATGTCACATGACATGAACATAGATCCAAAAGGAGATTTATTTTTTCTAATCATTCTCTCTTAATGTCACATGACATGAACATAAATCTAAGGGGAGATTTACTTTTTCTTGTCATTCTCTCTTAATGTCATATGACATGAACATAGATCTAAGGGGAGATTTACTTTTTTTTTTTTTTTTTAATTTTTCTCTCTTAATGTCACATAATATGAGCATAGATTTAAGGAGAGGTCTTAACTCTTTTGTCATTCTCTCTTAATACTTCATAATATGAGCTAGATCTAAAGGGAAATTTTTATTTCTTTGCCATTTATCTCTTAATGTCTCATGACATGAGCATAGATTTAAGGAGAGGCTTTAACTCTTTTGTCATTCTCTTTTAATGCTTCATAACATGAGCATAGATCTAAGGAGAGATCTTTAACTCTTTATCATTACTCTTTAATATCATATGATATGAACATAGATCTAAGGGGAGATTATTTTTTCTTGTCATTCTCTCTTAAATGTCACATGACATGAGCATAGATCTAAGGGGAGATTTACTTCTTCTTGTCATTCTCTCTTAAGGTCTCATGACATATAGATGAATCTAAGGGAAAATTTTTACTTCTTTGTCACTACCTCTTAATATCTCATGACATATGCATGGATTTAAAGGGAAATATTTATTTCTTTGTCATTTATCTTTTAATGTCTCATGACATATACATGGATTTAAGGGAAGGCCTTTACTTCTTTATTATTATTTCTTAATGTCTCATGACATATGCATGGATCTAAGGGGAGATCTTTACTTCTTTTGTCATTCCCTCTTCTCGCATTTATGAGTGCATGCCATGATAAAAAGGGAATATGACAAATAACTAAAATACAATAAGTGATATTATAAATCGATCATAATGTCATGGACTTTCTCTCATACTAGGCCATCCTAAAAAAAAAATTCTCAAATGGGCTTGTACAAAACATTACAAATGGGCTTATACAAAATATTATAAATGGGCTTATACAAAACATTACAAATGGGTTTGTGCAAAGTATGATAAAGATAACGCTTAATGAGATGGACATATGGTTAAGTTGTCATGTTGTCATTAACTAAATGTTGCAAGCTCATGATTTTTTATTTTTTTTTGCCTCCTTTTATGGCTAGGTCATTTGCAATCATGAGGATCAATATTTATTTGAGAGAGAATTTCAGATTTCTTTAACCTTGTATAAGAAAGATTTTAGATTTTGTTTCTCGATCATGAGCTAAGGAAGAGAATAAGAAAAAGTGAGTGACTTCATATTTGAGCTAATAGGCTTTTAAAATGACATTCGAAAAGAAGTTTAATACAAATGTAAGCCTCTTTTAGCTTGCTGATTGGTAACATTAAAGTGACGTTTTACCTAATAAATGTTCATGTTACACCCATAAACAAGTGTCAAGCTTATATTTTGCATAAAATATGACATAATCTTCTAAAATTACTTACTTTATATGAAGCCCAAATGTTAATGGATTATTATTTAAAAGAATGAGAGAATGAGAGATGGGAAGTAAGTAGGTAGCTTTATTAGCATCATCATTCTTTTATTTCTATGAATATGTGAAATGGTGTCTTGAAGTAAGAATGGCTATTCATTAAGCATGAAGTTATCTTTCAAATTCAAAGAAGCATTGAATGAAAATTCATATACAAGTCTACATTTGAATTGATCTCTATCCATCCAAATTCTAATATGCATAAAGGAGTTTGGATGTGATGTGCAAACTTACGCGTGTTTAACAAAACATAAAAATCAATCCAAACTTATGCGTGTTTGACACTTTCCGGTTTGGTCTTAGGACCGGGTCCGGGTTAACAAAACCTAAAAAGAAAATCCATATCAAAATTTATGCTTGCATTTTGACACATATGTCATGCTAAACAAAACTACTTCAACTTAGACATCTAAATGTCCATACAACATTTTAAAAGAACGGATACCTATATGTATGTTGAAGTATTCATTAGAGCAAGTATCTAGAAAGATATGCAGCTATACATCCCGATTTAGTCTTAGGATCGGGTCCAGATTAACAAAACCTAAAAATACGATTATAATATTATAAGAACTTTCATTTAATAAAATCTGAGAAGCTAATTTTGTCTTAAAAATGATAAATGATAAATCTATTGACACTTCTCAAGTTCAAACTCCTAAGAGAAAAGTTTCAAACCTGATCCTCTATGCTCAAGCTAGAGTTAACAAGGTTTAGAGAATTACAGATATGAGAGCATTGAATTTAGACCCGATCCTCTGCAAGAAAGTAGACAGAGTTAACAAGGTCTACTATATTCAAAAGATTATCATTACTATAGTTTAAATGATTAATGGTCATGCTTAAATGTAAATCAATTATAAAATAATTAAAATTCAAATAAAAAAATAAATTAAATGAAATTAATTATTTAAATTTAACCTTAAAAGCAATCCACCTCTCCGTAACTATTTGTCTGAGAGTGACAAATTAAGAAAACTTTTGCTCATAAAGAGCTAATGTCAAATCAAATCTATAACTATTTTCATATTCAAATAATCTTAAGCCCATAAGGACGCGACCCGTGTTCTGTGTCCGCGTGGTTTTGCCGCGAAATGATATCACATCAATGACGGCTACGACCAGAGCCCTCTGGCCGAGTGGTTTGCCGCGATATGACGCCAAATTACTTGGCCATGCGGCCAGTATGTTCTTAACGACTTTGCTTTTGAGCTGTGAAATATAAAATGTATTTGGTTGGGCAAAAAATCGTATGTTAGTTAAGGTTGACTTATATTTGTCCCTTTGACAAACTCCATCCTGTGTCTACAAGGACACCTGACGAACACATGTTGCCGAGGATCCTTCGGTCATGATGGGTCACTACTCCTCTCGACTAGCGGACCGCGATAATGGATGAACGATGAGATCTAGATCAGACGCATCATCATTCTCCTAACCAAAAGTTTTAAATTAAAATAATAAATTTCATAAATTATGAACTCCACTCACTGCTATTATATACTCGTTATTTAACGATTCATCGAAAGTGCTCTCTCAGTATTGAGAGAGACAATTAATTATAGGGGCTTACGTTTATAGGAAGCCTGAAACCAGATCTAAAGTCCTCACAAAATAAGGACGAAATCTCTGGGTAGTGTCTTATTTACTATTCATCTGTCTTCTGAAATTTACATCGACACTTTAAACACTCTTTTCATCAATCGGTGGCTAATTTTCGGATCCCATAATAGCAAGCCTCCACATCACTTTCCCTCATGTCTATCTATATGAAGTAAAAAAATATATATAATATCACAATGAATATTTTTAATTTTTTTGCTTTGATAAAAAAATCTGGCCAGGCTCTCCATATCTTGTCTCCATATTTTGCTTGTTAGTATCCAAGACATACATTCTCTCATATCTTTGTTCTTCCTCCTATGTCCCTTTCTCCCCTTAGTAAGCTCTCTCTCTAAATCCATAAAATCTCCTCCTTTCTCTTTAGATTGAGAGAGAAAGAGAGGCCAAAATACAAAGGCATCAACCTCTTGTTTTCCCCTCTCTTTTACCTTTTTCTCTCTATCACATCTCACTTCGTCTCTACAATATAAAAAAAATGATGAAAAAAATATCTTTCATACATTCACTTTGCAAAGTTCACTATCATCACTACTTTGTTCATCAATTTGTGCTTCTTATTAGAAAGGTATAATACCCAAAAGGAAAGAAAACAAATGCATGTGTGCAAAATTATGTATTATTTTATGCAAGTATTTGAAGACTCCATTATGCGCAGTAGAGATGGTGGGCTAGAAGACCATGGTCATGGCCATGCACAATAGAGATGGTGGGCTAGAAGACCATGGCTGCATTGTCGCGAGATACTGATCGCTATATTCAATAGAGGTGGCTTGAAGGCCGAACAACCCCTTCATGGGATGACGTTGGGAGGTTGCTAAATACTATTGACCTTAACAGTGACAATGGATTTAAAAAGGACTAAATAAAAGTACTTCTAAATTTAATTTGAACTTAGAATTGGTCTAAAAGTGATCTTAAATGAAATATTTAACCAAAGTCAAATTCAAATATGGAAATTTAAATATCTTTGAATTAAAGCAATAACAACAACAAGCCTTTATCCCACTATGTGGGGTCGGCTATATGAATCCTTCTTTTCCATTATGTAATATTATGTGTCTAATTCTCATTTAATTCAAGTATACTAAGGTCATTTTTATACATCTTAACCAAGTCGTTTTAGGTCTACCTCTACCTTTCTTAACATAAGACAAATATAATACATCTACTCTCCTAACCAGATCATTGGACGACCGACGCTTTATGTGGCCAAACCACCTAAGGCGACTCTCTCTAATCTTATATGCTATTGGAGCTACTCTAACTTCTTCTTGAACATACTCATTTCGCATTTTATCTCTAAGAGTAAAGCCACTCATCCACCTGAACATCCTCATCTCTACAACACTTAATTTAGTCTTATGCTTCTGCACCATAAATCATTGTAGGTCTTACCACCATCTTATAAAATCTTCCCTTAAGTTTAAGCGGTACTTTTCTATCACACAACAAGCTAGATGCATTCCTCTACTTCAACCATCCAACTTGAATTTTACAAATAACATCTCCATCTATTTCATCGTCATTTTGAACAATAGAGCCTAGATATCTTAATCGCTTACTCTTTTTAATGACTTGTTCACCCAATGTCACAACACTATCACTAGAACTACAACTAAAATTATACTCCATATATTCAGTTTTAGATCTACTTAAATGAAAACCTTTAGACTCTAAGGTTGGGCTCCATAATTTAAGTTTCTCTTGGACTCCCTCTCTAGTCTTATCAGCAAGAAGGATGTCATCAGCAAAAAGCATACACCAAGGTACATCTTCCTGTAAATGTCTACTAAGAACATCCATAATTAAAGCAAAAAGACAAGGGCTTAAAGCTAATCCTTGATGTAATCCAACCGAAATAGAAAAATATTTTGTCAATCCTCCTTGTGTTTGGACATAATTAACAGCTCTAGCATACATATCCTTAATGACTTGAATATAATTAATATTAATTCTTTTCTTTTCTAAAACTCTCCAAAGAACATCTCTTGAAACTTTGTCATAAGCTTTCTCTAAATTAACAATATCATATGTAGATCCTTCTTACTTTCTCTATACTTCTCCATCAAACCTCTTAACAAGTGTATAGCATCCATAGTAGATCTACTTGGTCTGAAATCAAACAGATTGTGAGAAATTTTTATATCACATCATAACCTATGCTCAATTACTCTCTCCCATAATTTTAATGTATGATAAATTAACTTAATTCCACTATAATTTGCACACTCTTGTGCTTCTCTTTTATTCTTAAGGATCTTTGAATTAAAGCGAACTCACAAAAATTAAATTCAAAAGGGGGCTTGCAAGAGATTTAATAAGAACTTGAAAGCTCGCGTGTCAGCGATGAACAGAGCAGTCTTACTCTTAAAACTCTCAAAACGCTCATGAAACTGAATGAATTTGAATGAAATGAATTAAATCAACACTGCTATTTATAACCTACGGTAGATGCCTTATGAGGTCTACTGAACAATATTTGAACCATATAAATATGACTCCCTGCTTTTGGAAAGCGAACAAATGTAAATATGAGACGTACTTGTAGGTGCACCGCTCAACCAATAACTCACCCATGTGCACTAACAAGAAGGAACCATTTTAAAAATTTAAAACATGATTCTTGTGTGCTACTTGATAATAAAATATCTGCAAAAATTTATAAATTTTTTATCAAGTGCGAGGATTCATGGGTCTAAGAACTGCTAATCAAGTCAAAATGTCACTAGATCTGCAACACACTTATACTAGTAGACAAAAATTAATAAATACTCTAAAGGAAACCTTGCACACATTTATGAGCTTCATTGCTTTTAAGTTGGACACTCTGTGATTTGTGCAACTATCTTAATAAAGGTAAATCTTGCACATATTTCGAGACAATTGTAAGCTTGAGCTTATTGCATCAAAGTACATGCACTTAAATTAAAGAATGAAGTGCACTTGTTGTGGGATGATGCTTTGGAGATTATTGTATACAAATATTGTGTGAAACATCTAAGGATGCTATTGAGCCATTTTGGTGGACTCCCTCACGTTAATGTTGGAAATCTAAATAACTCATAAACTTCCTAATTAAATTGCATAATTTGATCTCTCTCTCTCTCTCTCTCTCTCTCTATATATATATATATATATATATATATATATAGGCATTGACAAGTCCTTCAATGAGCTTCTTTTAATGAAATAAAAGAATCAAACCAAGTCCTCAAGAGAGGATATCATTTAAAAAAAATGCTTTGAAACACAACAAATATAATGTGAATCATATGTTGCAAGTTTGTGAAATTTCTATTCACACTAATTTTAAACAGGTTGTTGATAGTGTGCAATTGACCCTTAAGTTGAAGGTTGGAAAATAGTGAATATTTTTTCACTAAAAATGGTCGATGAAATTTCAAAAATAAGAAATTAACAACACTTGTCAAGATAGAAGATGGGTTGTGTCAATCTCTTTGCTCAATGTGATATTAACAATCTTATAAAGAACTTATAAGTTAATATAGATACATGCTTTCAAGTGAAATAAAACTCAATTGAGAATTAAAATAAAGTTAAGTTGATGTAGGTTGCTTAATATTGAAAGCGTGCAGATGCATTATGTAGCTACACTGAAATTCGTGCAATCACATAATGTAAATACACCAAAATTTATGCAATCAGGTCTAATAATCGCATGTGCCCTGTCACACGTTAGTTTAAAATGAAATTAATTTAGATTGTCTGGCATAGAAAGGTGTGAAATGCATCTTATTGTTGCATTTAAATTCATGCAATCACATAAGCCAAGAGCACAGAAAATTGTGTAAGAACTTGAATTAACATGCTTGTGCATCTTATTCTACATGTTTCTTTCTTTCAGTTAGATCTATGGATTGGGTCTAAGGTAATGAAATCTATTGATATTATCATAATGTTTTCTCTTTGAGAGAATATTTGAGAAACTCATTACTTCATGTGACAACGAGATAGTTATTTCTGACTGACCCCAATGATGATTGTACTGATCGTAGATTTTAATTGGGGAGATTATGATTCTCAAAATGATGATCGTATTGATCGTAGATTTTAACTGGTAATATTATGATTCTCAAAATGGTAGTCATATTGATCGTAGATTTTAACTGGGGGATTATGATTATCAAAGTTTTCAAATTATTAATGCCAAATTGTTTTTAATTGAAACTCTTAAAATACAAATTATAACAAACAAATATAGTTGATAAGATCTAAACACCCCAATAATGATTGTGTTGATTGAAGATTTTAATCTGAGCGGTTCAATTTGAAAGTAATTTTTTAAAATCTTGGAATGTTCAAGTCATTTACACTCCAGTGATGGTTGTATTGATTGAAGAGTTCAATTAGAGGGGATATTACAATCAAAATGAATTCAGGATTTTAAAATCTAGTTAAACTAAATTTAATTTTGTGCTTTCATAGTTGTTGCCATTGTTACTACCCTGCTATTGTCACTACTATGTTGTCATTGTTGCTTATGTGGCCGCTCCAGTGTCACTAACGTTGTTATATTGACCCAATCCTAACAAGTTTATTCTTTTTTTGTTTTCTTTTGTATTTTGTTTTGATTTTATTTTTTTCTTTATTATGATTGGTTTTTCAATTTAGGGTTATTTACTTATTTATCTGAGTGTTCTTCTTTATATTTAATAATTTTAGTTTGATTTCTTGCATATTAATGAGCGCATTTGTATGACTTTTTATGATAAATTTATCACATTTGGTTTACTCTCAAATACTTTATTGGAAGATAACTAAGCTTAAAATATTATTATGTTGCTTATTATTGTGTCCTGAATAAGGTTACTCTTAAATTTCTTTATTTTATATTTTTAATTAATTTAATATTTTTAATTTTGTGGCTTACTTCTTAAAACACCTTGAGGTTTATGTTTCACCTAATGAAAATGCATCAATGCTTGATTTCATAATTTTAAACGTTGATCCCAATCGTAATTATACATAATTAAATCTTGGATTTTCACGATGACCCTTGGTTTGAAGTTTTTCCCACTGTGGTGTCTAAGGTGGCAAACGAGTGAAATTGTTCGTTTGATAGATACAATGGTGTAGTCCACATATATTTTGAGATAACAGACATTGTCTCTATTTTTTGATGCATACTAATAACAGTTATCTAATGCAATCATCTGTCTCATTGCAACTATTTTTATATCTTTTGTTTGGGGTGGTAGATGAAAAATAAATCAAAACATTGTCTTATTATTAGATATGAGTACTTACAGAACATTAATAAAATTATTTTTTAGTATAAGCTATATGATCTTGGAATTTGAGATGTTCACGATGATGTTAATATTATGTAGGTAAAAGTAATAAGTGAGATTAAGCAAGTTGCAAAAATATCTTATAATTAAACTTAATGATGTTTGCTATAATCAAATATTTGATTTGAACTTAATATAATTTGATTTTTATTGCATTCCATAATATGAGATTTGGTCATATTTACTCTGTTTCCATTTATATAAAATTCCATCTTCTATAAATGTGAATTTTGCTTATTGAGAAGTGCAGGTGATATTAATATTGAATTGAGTCATAAATGCTCAATTCCCCACGTCTCTCTCCCTTCCATATTTGTTTTTGGTAAACATTCTAAATCTCTCTTTATGCCTATCCTTTTCTCATCTCTTATTCTCTCTATATTTTTCATGCTCTTGATCTCTCTTGTTCATTGTCTTTTCAACCTCATGGCTTATTTGGAATTCAAGTATTGATTCCTTTGCTTTTGATCTCCATCAACTAAACCTTAATTAGTTACCTTTTTCTTTTTAGATTGCTTCTACTCTTTTTCATACTTCTTAATAGACCTTTATGGTGGGATTTATGAAATTTTGATTCGTTGCTCCCTTTTTTATGCTTGAAAATTTTATTCTCCATAAAATAGGGTTTGAAGAATATAAAACCTAAAACTCTCAACAAATTTTTTTTTTGTAATGAGTTGTTCCCTTTTTGTATCTCCCTCCCTCACTTCACTTCTCTTTCGATGTCCATCTTTGTTGTTCTCTCCAACATCATGGCCAAGAAGAAATTCAATTTTTAATTCCACTTTGTTTGATCCTTTGATCCCTATCAGTAGTTTGTCAAACATTTTGTGAAGTTCCCATCATGAGTTTTTATTGAAATACCATATTGATCATTTTTGGGCACTTGATATTAAGCTATAATATAAGCTGAAGAAGTCTTGGTTCTTTAATATGAAATTCCTAGTATGTTATGGCACCTGACGGTTAGTGAGTTTCCATTACATGTTTTCTTTCTTCATTCTTTGTAGGTATTTTACTTGGGTAGGATGTCAGTTATCACCGAAATTTTTTTGGTGCTATGTTTTTTTATTTGCTCCTAAGGTGTTTACAATTGCTAGTGTAATTTTTTTTAACCCTTTTGTATCATGTTTAGCAGTACTAATAATTTATTTTAATGCATTGTTTTTGAAGATTTATGGCATGAAGGCACTGTTGAAAAGTTTCTTATCAAACCAAGCTTCTCAAGTCAGCCAGCAAATAAAAGAAAGTATGCGCATCTTGGAAAACACAATCCAAGGGGAAGGCATTATTTATAGTAACATCTCAAGGTATTGTTAAGGCTTCTTAATCGGGATGGCTTATCCTTTGTTCCTTTTATTTATCTTGCATCACATCTATATATTTTTGCATTTTATTCTTAATGTCTGATTTGTAGCACTTCATTTTTCTGTTAATCATTTTTTTTATTCGAATGAACCACCTGATAGTTTTAATTTCATAATGTTTAGCATTATATAAATACGACCTTCCAAAAAACTGTTCTATGCCATGACTTTACTTTATAGAGCTTAAAATGCCTCCGTATTTGTTGAGGAGATGTTTCAATCCAGCACAATAAAAAAAATTGTTTTGATTTTCAATTAATGTCTATCATCGATCATCATGTGATTTTTGAGAAAATTCTTGAGTTTTGTGCGCATCACAAAATGTTAGGGCATGATAACAAGTCATGGTTCATTTGTTACCTGAACTTATGTTTAACAAACCTCATTCTTTAAGTTGTGTAGGGGACCCTTGCATCAAACATGAGTGAGAGCGTTGTAGGGGCATGTCTAATTCGCAATAGAACAGTTTTTTAGAATTAAATCAGAATTAAACACTTAATAGGATGCAATAGAGAAGAATGATTCATATAACTGATCTCATGTAGTGGGATAATGGCTTGTTGTTGTTGTTGTTGTTGTATCTCCTCAAAGCCTTGTTGTTTCATATAAAACCTAATAAAGCAACAAATTCAGTCAATTCCTACTAATTGTCACAAATCTATGGTAATTACCTCAAAATAATCTTTTTATCTTAAAAGGATTCCTTCTTATTCAAGCCTTCAAACTTATCACTTCAAATCTAACTCAAGACACAAATTTAGATTATTAGCTTCAAACCTAATGTTTTTTTCTTTTCCTTCCCCCATCTTCTCCTTCTTATCTTCTTCTATTCCTTTCGTCTCTTTTTCTCATCTTCTTCTTCTTCATTGATTTTTTTCACTCTTTGACCTAGCTTTAACTCAAGCCCTTCTCTACCTTCGAACGATTGTTGGTTGTATTCACCAATTTTCGCAGTTTTTGCTATAGTCAAGTTATGGGATATTGGGGAAATTAGGGGTATTTGCAAAACTAATGAACCGTGTATTTACAGAATTAGCACCTATTTTATCTTTTTGAACTAACAATTCCATATATTTAAGATTCTATGATCAAATCATTGAGAACTTGATTAAAGACAAAAATGAGGTCAAGATCTTAATCTCAATTTTGAAATTTCAGTGAGGATTTGATTATATAAACCAAGAGGGCATTAGTTTTGCAAATATCTATATTTTGAATGCTATGTATGTAATTGCCCAAATAATCTAAGTACTTGACTATAGCAAAAACTGATTCCCCTTAAGTCTAAACAGTACCTTTCAGGACAATATTAGGGGTATTTGCTATAATCTTAGTTTTTCCTTTTAAGTCTAAACAGTACCTTTCTATCACACAATATGCCATATGCATTCCTCCACTTCAACCATTCAACTTGAATTCTACTAAAAATAACCCCATCTATTTCACCATCATTTTGAGCAATAGAACCAAGATATCTGAAACGTTCACTCTTTTTAATGACTTGATCACCCAATGCCACAACCCCACCATTTGATCTTCTGCAACTAAAATTACACAATATATTCAATTTTAGATCTACTTAAACAAAAACCTTTAGACTCTAAGGTTAACCTCCATAATTTAAGTTTCTCTTAGACTCCCTCTCTAGTCTTATTAATAAGAAGAATGTAATCAGCAAAAAACATACACAAATGCTGACCTTTGATGTAATCCAATTGAAATAGAAAAATATTTTATCAATCTTCCTTATGTTTGGACACAAGTAACAACTCTAGTATACATATCCTTAATGACTTAAATATAACCAATATTAATTACCTTTTCTAGAACTCTCCGAAGGACTTCTCTTGCTACTTTGTCATATGTTTTTCTAAATGAACAAATATCATATGTAGATCTTCTTTACTTTCCCTATACTTCTCCATCAACCTCTCAACAAATGTATATTATCCATAGTAGATCTACCCGACATGAAACCAAATTGATTTTGAGAACTATTGTGTCACGTCATAACTTATGCTCAATTACTCTCATAATTTTAATGTATGACACATTAACTTAATTCCTCTATAATTTATACACTCTTGTGTATCACCTTTATTTTTAAATATAGGAATCAACAAATTCTTTCTCCACTCATCTGACATCTTTTTTGTCCTTAAAATAACATTAAAAAGATTTGTAAGAAAAATTTTTTTTGAGCTTCTAAGCATTTTCACAATTCTATTGGGATATCATCAGGTCATACTTTTTTTTCACACTTCATTTTTTTTAATACTTCTCGAACTTCAAATTTATTAAATACAATGATAAAAATAAAATTTTCTATTTTTGTTTAGAGTACTAAGATTGCTAAAATCATTCGTATTCTCAGATTCTTTATTTAAAAGTTTATCAAAATAACTTCTACAACTATTCTGAATATCTTTTGCTAAGAAAAATACTTTATGATTTTTATTATTAATACACCTTACTTGACCTAGATCTTTACTTTTTCTATCACTTTGTTTGACTAACTTATACATATATCTTTCACCTTCTATGTTGTCCAATCTATTGTATAATTCACTGAAAGTTAAATTTTTTACAACACATATTGCTTTCTTAGAAGCTCTACGGGTCACTTTTTATATTTCTCAATTCTCCGAAGTTTTACATTTAAATCAAGTTTTGTAATAAAGCTTTTTTTTTTCTTATCTATTTTTGCACATTTTGACTCAACCACCAACTATTTTTATGAAAAGAAGTTTTTTCTTTTACTTCTTCAAGTACATCTTTTGCAATTTACTTAATTTCATTTGCTATTTTTTTCGACATAACATTAACTTTGTTATGAACATCCCAAATTCTGAACTCTTGTAGTTTGTTATTAAAAATATTTTTATTAGTGTTGTTTAAGTATTATCATCTATTCTTAGGATAATAATTTTATTTGTTTTTCATCTTTCAGTCCTTCATCTTAAAATTTAAAATTAACAGTCGATGATGTATATTTAAACTTTCACTTGGGATGATTTTATAATTTTTGCAATATGAATGATCTATTTTTCCTATTAAAAAATAATCAATCTGTATTTTCTTAAATCCAATCTTATAGGTAATAATATGATCATAACTTTTTTTAAATAATGTATTAGAAAATACAAAATCATAAGCTAAAACAAAAACTAATATAGTCCCATATTCTTCATTAAGCACTCCAGATCCATAGCTACCATGAGTACCTTTAAAATCTTATACCATTCTACCAACATGTCAATTTAAATCTCCTCCAATAAATATCTTTTCTTCAAGGGCTATCTTTAGTATTAATCCCTTTAAGTTATTCCAAATTTTTTTCTTTTGAGCTTATATTCATTCCTACTTGAGGAATATAAACACTTATAATATTAATAATCTTAATATCAATAACAATTTTAAAGTTATAATTCTATTTTCAATGTTATTAATATTTATAGCATTAACATTCAAAATTGTATCTAAAATTATACCTACTCTATTTCTAATTCGACTTGTACATGGATACCAAAGTTTAAAACTTATACTATCATCGTTTTTGACTTTTTCCCCAACCCATTTAGTTTCTTAAATACATAACATATTTATTTTCCTATGAATCATAATATCCATTAATTCTATTAATTTATATGTAAGAGTACATATATTCCAAGTTCCTAACTTAATTTTAGTTTTATAAATTAACTTATTTGCCCGCATCCGTCTATAATGTGAGAACCATTGCTTATTTAACACTACGTTCAGGTGCCGATGCAACGGCCTTTGTGCACTTTTCACTGTATTTAGGTCATACAATACGTCTCTTCTATGGGGCACCCTATCATTAACACAATATTTTAATGGATTCATGTCATGAATATTTCGATAAGTTTTATGTTGGTTGTCGACTGCTTAACATAACCTTCCACTTTTCACATCAGGGACTTGAGATCGACAAAGACAATGCTAAACTACAACTATTAAGTGTAAGCTTATTTAAATATCCTGGTCTAGTCAGACAATAGTGTGAAATTCCTTTTTTTATTTTCACATTTTTTTCTCATTCTTATCGATTATTATATGAAAAATGTCATATAATATTTATATAGTCTTTGATTTGATTTGTCACAATAATTATTGATAAGGTATGAATTTATTCTAGCGTTGCAGTTGTCACTAACCCATCCATCAAGGTTTGACCATACAATATTGACTTACCAGTATCAAGAGTTGGCTCCCTTAGGAACCCTTTTTAGCTCATCTCATTAAATTTTTCTTTCGCTGTAGAGGTTATGATCATTTGCCAATCCATCTCACATAAATGACCTTTCAATGACTATTGCTTATTTTAACAACATTATTATAAGCCTTTCAAAATGCTTAGCATCGTGATGCAACTTCTATCACTCAATATATGTTTATGTGCATGGAAGGTAGAGCATGATGTATGCTAGTCGACATCTAAGAACTTAATTATGCATCATATTTTGTTAAGCAATCTTAAGACTAATATTAAACATAAATATCATGAAATTATTTGAACAAGCAGTCTTATTAAATGTTGTAGTAGCATCACCTGTTAATTATGCTTAATATGAAAAAAATCCACAAACATCTATATAACAATTCAATATGGTTGTAGAAATTTACAGATATCAAGCTGAGAAATACTTTGTTTTTTATGTTAAAAATTGAGTATCTCAATGTAATTATAGTCTTCCTCTGCTTCGATTTCTTTATTTTATTCTTTTGAAGCCCTGTCCTTACATAAACAACATATCAACAATAATTTTCTCAATTTATAAAAAATTTCTAGTTAACTACAAAATTTTATCTCAAATAACTTCAACTTTACATGTTTACTTCAAAAGGATATCTCCTTAGTCAAGTCCTTAAATCTATTGTCCTCAAACCCAACTTTGCGGAATAATTTACTTCAAAAATTTGTGTTATATTTCGTAATTATCCTTCATTTCTAAGTCTAGTTGAAGAATTTATCCTACATTGTCAATCTTTGTTGATGGTGGAATAAACTACTCTTTTGAGCACTTTCGCAAAATCATCTAAATGAATCATCAATATGGAAATCATCCCAAATTTCTCGTAATGTTGTCCTTGCCATTATCTGTCTACGTCTGTATCTTCTCTATTGTTAGGATAAATCATACATTATGGTATTTCTGTAACGATATATATATGATAATTATAATTAAATTAGTTTAAAAGGCAAATAATAATAACAAATTAAATAACAATAATAATTTTATCTAATTTCTTTATAAATAGCAAAACGTTTAATTAATATAGTTTATATAGAATATTAAATGAATTAAAATATTAAGACATAGGGAATAGAGAGAGAGAGAGAGAGAGAGAGAGAGAGAGAGTAGGCGGATAAGCCCATGTGAGTTGGCCGACTAGGCAAGCATGTCCAATGAGCAGATAGAGAAGGTAATCAGGTTGGGTGGTGTGTGATTAAGTACGAGTTTCAGTTGTGAAAGTCCGAGATGAGTCGGGACACTGGGACATGCTATTTGGGCCGGTTACACAAAACTGAGAAAGGTAAAGTGCATGGCCAGGGTTTCTTTCGTTTTATGAAATTTAATTAAGATTTAGGATTTGTGATTTAAATTTTAAATTTTAAAAGAAATTCTATTTAGGTTTTCTATGAGGAAAAGTAAAATCAAAAGAAGGGAGTTTGTTTTTTTTTTTAAAAAAAAACCATAAATTCAAGATATTTATAGAAATATGTAATAATGCTGAATAGCCTAGCTTTGCTCTTTACAATTAATTACTTTTTTGATCGATGACTGAATAAATGATGAAATTTTACTAACAAATATAAGAATCTAAATAATAAGAGTATATTTTGTTAAAAATACAATGTAAATTTTTTTAGAAATATTTAAGTTTTGATTAAACTTAAAAGAGTTAATTTGGTGTAGAAAGAAGTAAAATATTTAATTTAATTAATTTAATTTGATTTTAATTAAAGAAGATAAAAAAATTTAAATATAGAGATAATGAGAAGTAGTTGTCAGTTTAAATTAATTTTAAATCTAATAAGAGAAGAAAATAATTATTAAAGTTGTCTTTTAATTAATATTAGTTGAATTGAATTGAAAAATGTAAATGGTAGATAAATGATTATGCTGGAAGGAAACATTAAAATTGTTAATAAATTTAAACATAATTGGAGAATTTAAGTCATATTAATATTTTAAATTAAAAAGAATAAAAGATAATGTTATGACTTAATTAATTAAATTTAAAGTATGTTGAAGTAGTTAGTTGATTTGAAAATATAGGGAATATTAAAATTGTTTAATTTTGTTTAATTGGAAAATTAAAAGACCATTTGAGAAAATTTAATTATTTAAATTAGTTGGAAAAGTTAAGCTGTGATTTAAATAATTGAGTTTGAAATAAATTAGAAAAGAAGTAAAGAATTGAAGAAAACAAAATACTCAGATTTAAATTAGATTGAAAACTAGAACTAACTATATAAATAAATTTATCAACATCAAGGATATCCATTACATGATTGTATATGTTTCTATCATGTGCATTACATCGAAGGAAGTTATGCCAAACAAGTCTGCTGAGTATGGTGGTTGATTATGTATCTATCTTTTTGTATTATAAGCCTTTTCCTTGTTAGATTGATACATTGATTGATATAGCCTCTTAACATAATTTTTGGTAATGCTCTCCATTTGTACAAAGTTTGTATTTGTATTTGTATTAGAATTTGTATAAAATGATTTTTCTCATTTTCTTGCACTAGAGTTACATATGGATATGAATATTACTTAGTACTCTTTACATTTCAACCTGTAATGACTATTTCATGAAATGATATGCAGAAGAGACTATTTAAAGTAAATAAATGACATGAGGCAAATGCATCCATTATATAAGAATGATTGTCTAAGCATGTCGAAGGATGTAGTCACCCCTTCAATGCATTGGTTGGGGATGCTCGTTCATTCTCGAAAATGATTATGCATCTTTATGGGATAGGTTTGAATTTTTTTTTTAAGGTAAACGTGCCTTAAAGGTACAATTAATATGGTGCATGTGATGGGTGTAATATATAAAGTTAAAATATTAAAATAACAATGAAAGTAAATGAATGATATCTCTATTTCATTATAATTATTAATTCATTAACTTGCACAATTTACATAGAAATAGACTATGGAGCTTCTACAAAACTTCATATATATTTAATATGTATCACAAATGTTTAATTTACTTTATTAATATATTTTTCTCTATGATATATCCTAGTCTTACACCAAAACTCTTAAGATTGAGGTCAAAAGTAGGTCACTTGTCTATGACTCAACTTGCTTCTTTCGCTTGCATGAAATAATTTCCATCATAATAATTAATGAGCTAAAGCTTGGTTGGATTAATAATTTTAATATTTGCTTCAAATTACAACAAATGAAAATAATAATATGTATGTTGATCCTTTTAGCATGAGCATTACTACTCATAACAGAATTAGCTTAATGTTGTAGGTTTAAATTAAAATATTATTTGATAAATATGTGAATAAAAATAAAGCAGTAGACATACATTTGCTAGGAAATAAAATATATTATTCAATTATCAAATTACTAAATAACTCTGCCTGTCCATTGTTGTATGAAACTACTTGTTTTACTTTCATTTTCTTTCTCATTCATACTAACCATTGTCTTATAAGTATCATATGATGTATGCATTTGCTTTGGCTCTTATTTAAAAGGCGTTGGAGTAGAAGATACATGTAGTGTGCTTATGTAGATAAAATAACTACATATAAGTATCATATGAGGTCGGTAAATCATATCTTTAAGATTGTAATTATAAAGCTTATACATGTAGTGTGCTTATGATTAAAAGCTGGAAAAGAAGTTTTGAAGACATGAAGTGTTATTCCTATGAATTTATTATTATACTATTTCATAGTTAAAAACTAGTGCAAAATGTAAGATGACTAGCCTTTTGTTTTAGAGTTTGCAAATCTTACCCAAATGAAGACCTCATGCTATACGAGTGCTTGAAATCTCATCTTTACACACACACACACACACACATGAAAATGTTTAATTAAGTCATTTAATTAATTATAATTATTGAATATCATTATACATATGTAAATTAATTGTTAACAAAAAGATTTAATTTAAAACATTAATTGAACTTTTTTTTTAAATTACTAATTTCATATATATAACCCTTGTTTAAAAGGACGTTCGAGGCATACGCCTCAAGCGCGCCTTGAATTGAGACGCGTGAAGAGCATCTCATGGCGTAAGCCTCACTCGGTCCAATGAGGCTTACACCTTTTTCAAATGAGGCATACATCTTGAGGCGCTTTGAGGCAGTGCCTCACTTTATTTTTTATAAATAATAATTATATTTAATTTTATATAATATTATTTTTTTAATAAGTTATTATACCTATTTATCTATTTTTCACACATCTTAATGAGTTAGAGTTTTTAATTTTGAGTGATCTACCTCTCTTAAATTACGCAAGTCGGTGTTTACTTTTTTTACCAAGCAATATGAACTAGAATCTCTGGGCAGTGATACGTCTCCAAGGAAGACAAGCTACATTCTTGCCTTTATTATCCTCACTATTTTTAATCTATCATTTTATTTAAAATTATATTAATTAACAGTTATAGAGAATAAGAAGAAAGTTGTAGCAGTTTAATAAGATTTTGAATATGATGAAATATATTCTGACGATGATAGTTATATATAATATATTTTAAAAAAAATGATAAAGTGATGAGGAGATGATGCATTTAAATTTTAAGCCAGTGCTTATATGAAATCTCATTTCAATTTATATTTTATATTAACATTTGATATTATGATTTGTGATTTGTGTCTTTATGATAATGAACTAGGTGATATATTGATAGCTTGTTATTTTTCTAATTTAGTTTTTGTTTTTTTGTATCGAGGCTTATTCTTCTATCTGCCTAGAGGCTTACGCCTCGTTGCATTATGACAAAATATCTCAATTCTCGATTTCGCCTTTTTAAACATTGCATATAACTATTTAACTTATCCCAAATCATTTCTGTTTCAACTATAATTTTATAAACTATTTTTCCTATTCCAATTTCTCCCTCAGCCAATCTTAATTGTCGCGCCTCAACTCTCCTACGCAATACTTGCGTGCGTGTAACTCACAACAAGAAAGGGGACGAGATAACATAGATAAAGTCTGAAAATAAATCGATTCACACACTTCTGTCGTCTATCTCTCGAGTGTGACTCCTAAAAGCAGGAAGGCAGACGACGTTGGAAGAGTATTGTAATGGGTGAGGAAAAAAGTGAGAAAGAGATTTTATAAAATTATGTAGATATAAATAAATTAAATTACATTATTTTGTAATCATAGCCAGTAACCTCTTTTAATCGAGCTGCATGTCATAGAAAGTGCGCTCGCTATAGGGCCGAGGATGTGGAAATTAGAGATTTAATTAGAAATTTTGATTTGTTAATTAATAATTTCAATTAATTGATAATTATAAATATAATAAAATTATGTATGTATAATTAAATATTATTATATATCATTATTTCAAAATAAAGTTTAGAATTTTATAAATTTGTTTTGAATGATTTTGGGATTAATAAAAATTGAGTATAACATTTTAATTTTTCTTTTGTAATTATTTTAGATATTACAAATATTTATCTAAAATCTTATATCAAACATTCATTTTATAATAACAAGTAAGATTGAGATTTTTGATTTAATTATTTATGATGATACACTACAACAACAACAACAACAACAACAAGCCTTAATCCCACTAGGTGGTCATTTCATGAATCCTTTCCATTGTGTCCTATTATGTGTCAAATTCTCATTTAATTCGAGTATACTAAGATCATTTTTATACATCTTAACCAAGTCTTTTAGGTCTACCTCTACCTTTCTTAACATAAGGAAAATCTAAATCTACTCTCAATGGTCATGGACGGCGCTTTATGTGGCCAAACCATCTAAGCGACTCTCCCTAATCTTATCTATCAGGAGCTACTCCAACTTTTCCCGAACATACTCATTTTGCATTCTATCTCTAAGGGTAAAGCCACTCATCCACCTGAGCATCCTCATCTCTGTAACACTTAACTTACTCTTATGTTTCTCTTTTATGATGATACACTAAATAAATATATTGATGGTTTGTGACGTTTATGAATTATTTTTAATTTTATGATTTTTTTTCGTTTTGATGCTTGCATCTCAATCGATCTCATTGATTATGCTTCATCTCATTAAGCCAAGATATCTTATCTCTTGATTTCACCTGTTGAAATATTGATTTTGACACATTTATCGTCTGATCATCACTTAGTTGTAATAACCAAATATCAAAAGAGGTGGCATTATATGAATCATAATGTTTGTTAACAAAGGTGTCCCTAACTAAGTTGATTGCAAACCATCTTTCCTTGTTATTTAGAAAGAGCTCGAGTGATGGAGAGGGAGTGTGAGAATGGAAGAGAGATTGAGAGAAAAAGATAGCGAGGGAGTGTGAGAATGAGAGGGAGAAAATTAGAGAGGAAGGAGCTTATAGGTAGAGCTGAACTGGAGTTAGGTAGGTGGAGATGAGAGGTTATTGAGTGTGTGCTGATGTGCATGTGCAAGAGGTAGAGTTGAGCGAGCAGCTTCACATTTGTTTGAGCTACGGTAGGAGTTCATTGAGTTGAGCTAGCAAATGGGGCTTATGTGAGCGTGCGTGCACATAGTCAATAGCAAGCAGTCATAGGTTATGGCCAAATTGAGGATAGGGTAAGAGCTTAGGTTTTTATAATTTGTTTTTTTAATTATTCATATATATATATATATATATTTGTGTGTGTGTGTGTGTGTGTTGGGGGGGGGGGGGGATGTGGATCGGGACAAGTAGATGAAAACTAAGCCTCACTAAATCTTTACGAACAAACTCTTACATTTCGATTCTCTGTAATATTCAATTCATATTTATTCACATAATTGAAAGTGTGTACATTCTAAATTTGCACAGGAATATAGAGCAACTAAAAGCACTAAATTAATATTTGTATTTACCCAAAAAGTTTATACAATATCTCAAAATTATATACTAAAACTATACAATTTAAAAATTCTCTCTAGTCACTACCCTACTCGTTCTTGCTTAAAAGAGTCAATTTATAATATTATAAGTTTGTGGCCTAGTGAGACAAGCACTGTAAAATAACCTCAGAATGAGACATAAGAAATAATGTGCATGTATAATTAGAACTTACAGGATTGTAATATTTGTAAGGTATGCTGTTAAGTGCAAGAATTGAACATAAATTTGTAAAATTGTGATATGTACAAAATATATAGCAAAAATATCTATATATTTTACTTATTCATTAAATGAAATCAAATTCAGTTATATATCAAATAATCTCATTTGAAATTGTCATTTATATTTTCATAGGCTTTAACTTTCATAACATAAGGGTTCTCTCTCGGTCCGTCGACCTAAAAGCTGAAGATAAGGTAGGGGGTGTGCCGTACTACTTACCAACAACCTCTCTGACAATAATCAGTTCAACTAACTTAAATGCCAAAGGTTAGGAATTCTAAGATCCCATATAAAATGCTATCTCATCATAACTTTTGTCTACCTGTGTTCATAAATTAGTATTTCTATCACATTCTCATGATCATGTGCATTATTTTCATTCAAACATATAGCATTAGTTGTCTGAATCATTATTTCTAATATGCGAAGCAATATTGTATGACCGCAAGAAATAAAATTGTATCAAAACATGAACTAATTTGCAAAGTATAATGTAATTTCAGGACGTAATAGTGGCGAATAGTAATCCTATAAAATATCTGAAATTAATTTAGTAATTACAAGTCTCACCTCGGAATTTGGGCAAGTATCCTTACATGCTTAACACCTTCTTGAATGTATAGCCTATCATTGAATATATTTTATCAATAGCTGAAATTTATAATTTAATTTGACTTAGTATTTATACACGCTTAAATTACTTTCTCACCTGAATTGATTTGGTCACATTTAACTCTTCTTTATTAAACAACCCAATTGCTACAAATGACTTAAATCTAATTCCCAATATTAACAATTCACTTGCATAATGAAAATTCATGGTAAGCAATTAAGGTAAGTATTCACATTTATTATTTAAAATTTCTATTTTATAATGTGTATATAATACCAAAAGAAATTACTTATTATTTCTCTATTTCCAGCATGTATACAACATTCACTATACATGTGTTTTTACTTGTACCTTTATTTTTCATCTTTACCTCCTCTTCTTATTTCTCTTTATTTTTCTTACTTGTTTAAGGAAATTATAAATACATTAAATATATGTTAATAATATATATATATATATATATATATATATATATATATATATATATATATATATATATATATATATATATATATATATATATATATATATATATATTACACCTTTAATTAGAAAAATATGTAATTTTTTATGAAAATGAATTGGATGATTTTTTTTAGGAATATAAAAATGAGTATATTTTAACTACTTTTTTTGTCATTTTGGGTATTACAATTATACAATTCTATTAAATAAACATAATAATAGTATAGTGATAGTAGTATACTAATAATAATATAATATTTCTTTATTAGTTAATATTAATAATATAAATGATAATAGATATAGTGATATAATAATAATATTATTATTATTGTTATTAATATATTATTATTATTATTATTAATATATTATTATTATTATTAAAAATGATGAATAATAACTTAGTAATAATATTATATTAACTGTAATAATGAAAAATAATAATATAGTAATAATAGTATAATACTATTTACATAATAACAATGATGATAACGATCATGATGATAGAGATAATTATGATAGTGAGCATGGTAATGTTGATAAGAATGATAGTAAAGATAATGATAATGTAAAAAATATTTTGCAAATTTACATTTATATAAAATTATAGGTTTTATGATGAAATGAATTGTGTTCGGAAGAAGAAAATAAATGAGTATTATTAAAAGTTGGTAATTATATTATTTATTTTTTATAATTATTTCTATTTTTGTAGATCAAAATGCATTAATTGTTGTGTTACTTGGATGTGATGGTTTAAATTAATATTACAAAGGCTTTTATATGTGTATTAAAACTTTTTATTTGACCCAAAAAGTCCTAAGATGATTCTCTTTCATATTTTATGAAGATGTAGTCAATTTTTAAAAAGGAGAAATTAGAAATTGAGGTGTTTTGCCGTAGTGGGGCGAGGCGTAAGCCCTGAGGTAGATCAAGGCGTAAGCCTTGAAATAAAAAGTTCATAAAATAAAATATAAATTAGAAAAATGACAAACTATAAATATATTCACCTAATCATTTATCATAAAAATACAAATCACAAATCATAATATCAAATATTAATATAAAATATAAATTGAAATAAGATTTCATGTAAGAACTCGCTTAAAATTTAAATGCATCTTGAGAATCAAGACCTACAGCAGTATCATTATCACTTCATCATTTTTACAAAAATTATTATATGTAACTATTATCTTCAGAATTTTTTTCATCATATTTAAAATCTTATTAAAGTATTACAAATTTTTTTATTCTCTTTAACAGTTAATAATATATTTGATATAATTTTCATTAAAATAATAGATTAAAAATAGGGACGATGATAGAGGCATTAATCTAGCTCGTGCTTCTTGTAAGCGTGTCACTACTTTGAGGTTCTGGCTCATGCAGCTCGGAAAAAAAAAAAAACATTGACTTGCATAGTTTAAGAGGGGTAAATTGCTCAAAATTGAGAACTTTAACTCGTTAAGTTGATGAGATAAATAGATAAATAGGTATAATAATTTATAAAATAAATTAATATTATAAAAAATTAATTATAATTATTATTTATAAAAAATAAAGTGAGGCATCGTCTCGAAGCGCCTTGAGGCATACACCTCACTTGAAAAAGGCATCAGCTTCATTAGATTAATTGAGGCTTAAGTCTCGAGGTATGTGTCGAGGCGTATGCTTCGAATGCCTTTTAAATAATAGATGCAATAGAGGAAGTGTGATGAATCTGTTCACTCTCTGCTTACCTTGTTCTCTCTGTTTCTCTTTCTACTTGAGCTCTTTTCGTCTCTTTCATCTCTCATCATATATCTCTCTCTCTTTTACTCTTTAAACAAAGAGCTTGTTTGTCTTTCACTAACTCTCTCTCTTCTTTAAATCCCCACTCCGCTTTCTCTTTGTAATTCTAGAGAAGATTTCTTCATGCTCCCTCTATTTCCTTTTTCTTTCTCTATTTACCTCGCATTGCCCCTCACATCCTCCTTTCTCTATCTAACTCCCTCTTTTGTGAAAACTTATATAAGATATGTTTTGTCTATTCTCATCGCCAAAAGTAGCCTTGAAGGTATAAAAACACAGGTTTAGTAACTCTACAAATAGCTGTTTTGAGGCATTTGGCATGACGAGTTGAACTTTAATGTGCTTTTTTAGCATAATGGGAGGAAAACTCATAGGTGTTGCTTGCGACGCGGTGAGTAAATGCTTATTTGTGCTTTTCTTAATGCAGAAGGGAAATTCAAATTTAATTGCTTGTTCTGGTTGTTTCAAAGTGTGTAAGGGCCATTGTATCAGCGCCATGGTGAAAGTGTTAAATAAGTAAAGATTTTCACATTATGGATAGATGCAAGCAAAGAAGTTAGTCCATGAAATTATAATTATGTTAGAAACTTAAAATATATGTACTCTTCCAGACAAATTAATAAAATGAATAGATATTGTGATTTATAAGAAGATATATATTTTTTGTATTCGTGAAACTAAATGGGTTAGGGTGAAGGCTAAAGAGATTGATAGTTTTGGTTTTAAACTTTATTCAGGTAAGATTCAAACTAGAAATAATGTAGATGTATTTATAGATAAAAGTTTGAAGAAAAATATTATAAATATTAATAGGATTGTAGATAAAATTATAGCATTAAAGATCGTTGTTGATATTAAGATTATTAATGTTATAAGTCTTTATACTCCTGAAGTAGGTTTCGATGTAGGCTTAAAAAAAAAGATTTTGGAATGAGTTAGAAGCATTAATATAAATTATATTTTTTGAGAAAAATGTATTTATTAGAGGAGATTTAAATGGACATGTTGATAAAATAGTAGAGGATTTTAAAAGCATTCATGTTGGCTATGAGTTTAGAGTGACTAATGAAGAGGGTATGATTATATTGTATTTTGGTTTAGCTTATTATTTTATAGTTGCTAATACTTTATTTAAGAAAAAAGATTATATATTTTTACTTTTAAAAATAGATCTAGTGAAACATAGATTAATTATTTTATGATATGAAAAATAGATTGCTTATATTGTGAAGATTATAAGGTTATTCCAAGTCAAAGTTTAGGTACTCAACATCGATTACTTGTTTTAGATTTTAAGATAAAGAAATGAAAGGTAAAAAATTAATCGAAACATTGTTGTAGGATTAGATGGATGTACTTAAAGAACACTAATAAAAATATTTATAAGCATAAGCTAGAAGATCTTAAAATTTAGGATGTTTATGAGAAAATTAATGTTATGTGAGAAATAGGTAGCAAGTAAGATTAAGTAAATTGCAAAAAATATATTTGGAGAATAAAAAGTAAAAATTTGTTTTAGTAAAAATAGTTGGTGGTAGAATCAAAATGTTAAAAAAAAAAGAAAAAAAGAAGAAGTTTATCTTGTAGCGATTATACAATCAATTAGATAACAAAGAAAGTGAAAGATATATGTATAAGTTAACTAAGTAAAGAGATAGAAGAAGCAAAGATTTAGTTCAAGTGATGTGCATTAATGATGAAAATCATAAAGTGCTTTTCTTAAAAAATAATATTGAAAATATGTGGATGAATTATTTTGATAAATTTTTTAGTGAAGGATCTGATAATATAATTTATTTTAGCAACCTTAATACCCTAAATAAAAATAGAGAATTTTATTTTTATTATTGTATGAGTACATTTAAAGTTGGAGAAGCTCCAAAGAAAATGAAGTGTGGAAAACAGTAGGACTTAGTGTTATTCCAAGAGAAGTATGTAAATGTTTAGGAGATTAAGGAATTTCTTGGTTTACGAATCTTTTAATGTCATTTTAAAGATAAAAAAATATCAGATGAGTGTAGGAAGAGTTTGTTGGTTCCTATTTTTAAGAATAAAGGTGCTGCATAAGAGTGTGCAAATTATAGAGGAATTAAGTTAATGTGTCATACATTGAAATTATGGGAGAGAGTAATTGAGCATAGGTTATGATGTGATACAAAAGTTTCTTAAAATCAGTTTGGTTTCATGCCTAGTAGATCTACTATGAGTGCTATACATTTGTTGAGAGGTTTGATGAAGAAGTATAGAGAAAGCAAGGAGGATCTACATATGATATTTGTTGATTTAGAGAAAGCTTATGATAAAGTTCCAAGAGAAGTCCTTTGGAGAGTTCTAGAAAAGAAAGCACTTAATATTGGTTATATCCAAATCATTAAGGATATGTATACTAGAGCTGTTACTTGTATCCACATATAAGGACGATTGAGAAAAAAATTTTCTATTTCAGTTGAATTACATTAGGGATCGGCTTTGAGCCTATATCGTTTTTGCTGTAGTTAAGGATCCTCTTACCAGGCATTTACAAGCGGATGTAGTTTGTTGTATGATTTTTGCTTATGACATTCTTCTTGTTGATTTGACAACAAAGGGAGTCCAGGAGAAACTTGAATTATGGAGATATTAAATACATATGAATGAGATATTTTAATTAATTTTTTAAATGAAGGTTGCGAGAATATGATTGATTTTAGCAACCTTAGTATCCAAAACAAAATATGATATTTATTTTTATCATTGTATTAGTAGAATTGGGGTTGTAGAGGCATTAGGATCTAATGATATTCTAATACAAGTGTGAAAATGCTTAGGAGATCAAAGAATCTCTTGGCTTACTAATCTTTTTAATATTATTTTAAAGACTTAAAATATACCATTTGAGTGGAGAAAGAGTTGATTCCTATTTTTAGGAATTAAGTTGATGCAGAAGAGTGTGCAAATTATAGAGGAATTAAGTTAATGTGCCATACATTAAAATTGTTGGAGAGAATAATTGAAAATCGGTTACGATATGATACAAATGTTTCTCGAAATTAGTTTGGTTTCATGTCAGATAGGTCTACTATGGATGCTATTCATTTGTTGAGAGATTTGATTGAAAAGTATAGAGAAAGTGAGGAGGACCTGCATATGATATTTGTTGATTTAGAGAAAGCACATGATAAAGTTTCATGAGAAGTGCTTTGGAGAGTTCTAGAAGAGAAAGGAATTAATATTGGTTATATCCAAGTCATTAAGAAAATATATATACTAGAAGTGTTACTTGTGTTCAAACACAAGGAAAATTGACAAAATATTTTTCTATTTCAGTTGGATTACATCAAGGATCGTCTTTAATTCAATATCTTTTTGTTTTAGTTATGGATGTTCTCACTAGACATTTACATGAGGATGCCAAGTGACAAAACTAAATACAAAATGCAAGTAATGATGCATTATTCTAAATCACATCAAGAACCTAAAATGCTACATACACCATCTATTTTGCAATTCATACATTCAATTGAACAATTAACTCCTTTAAAAATTCAAAAAAGGCCTTTTGCGTGCATGCTAAGTGATAAGATATTCTTGCAAATAATAAAATTTCAATAATTTCATGACTTTAATAATTTTTGGAGATAATTTATAACTCACATATAATGCCTCAAAATACATGCTGTTACATTGAAAATTGTGTAAGTCCATCTTATAGGTCCACTAAAAATTGTGTTGGTTTATACTATAGTTGCACTAAAATGTGCTCTAGTCTGTTATATAGATGCATCAAAATCATGTTGGAGCTTTGACAGTTGTGCAAGTACATTATGCAGTTGTATTAAAATTTGTTAAAGTGTATTATATATGTGCTCCCAAACTCTAATAAGCACATGATGATACAAAATATGTTTGCATGCGCTTTGATTTTTGTGCCAAATAAAGTTTATGAATGCTGTGCGTGCAAAAAAGTAAAATAACTCAAATATAATTTGCCTTGAAAAGCATGCAAGTCAATGAAGCTATACAAAAAATTATAAAATTGAAAATGTTTGCATGTGCTTTGACGAATGAGTTAAATGCTCAGACTTAATGTTTGAGAATGTTGCACAGACTAAACATGAAATAAATACAAGCTTGTAGTATGCAAAATAAAAGCATCAAGCTTTGATTTTAAATGCCAAACTCAAACCCATTAAACTACATCTCTAATGAGCATGCAATCTTGCTTATAGGAGGTCGTAAGTGTCACTTGGATCTTCTTATATATAGACTGGAATTGGCATGACTTTTAACTCTTCAGTAATATTTTAAGTGATAAATTTCAAGTAAATTGCACATGAAAAATGATTTTAATTCATACATAACCTGACCTTATCAATTTTGTTTTTTGTTTGGATACATCCTTCAATAGCCTTAATGAATATAATTCTTTCTAATATGCAAATTTTTGACTTGGCACTTAGAAGTCACATTCATAATTCTCAGGTGTCTATTTACAAGAGTATAGTCGACAATAAATTTCAATCATATATAAATTCTTTGGTGTCTATAACACATTAAATTATCTAGATAAATTTCAATCATATATAAGTCATAGGCCTGATACTCCATGCAAGTGGGTAGAGTTCTCAAGGTCATCTTAACACTCCAATGATGATTGTATTAATAGAGAATCTTAATTAGAAGGGTTGTTATTGTTAAAATTTCTTAAATTCTAATGTTAATTTGTTTTGTGTATAAGTTTTGATAAAATATAACAACCTTAAAAGTAAAATCAGAGAAGTTCGCGATTGAAATTTATCATCTTAAAGCAAAAATCCATCCGTTCTTCTTAGTAGTTTGTCAAGTGTTATCAGTTTAAGTTTAATCTAAGTTAATAAAATTAATAATATATGAACCATTTTTTGACCACACCTAAAACATTTTATGATAGTAAGAACACAATAAGTTTTGATTGATAACATATTTTTTCTTCATCAATGATACCAAAAAGTAGAGTTATGAAAAGTTCCTCTAATCATGCGGTTCTATTTCTAAATAGCATGCAAAAAACAGTGGCTACAATTGTGGTCTTTTAACTGAGTTATTTTGTATCTCAACTGCATCACTATATTGCGCATTCATGGCTAAAGCATAGGAATTTACCAATATCTTTGCTTTTTAAGTTGTTAATCATAAGATACATTTAATATGGAACAAAGTTTTTTGTTAATGAAGATTGACTTGAAATTGTCCACTTAGGCAAATATCCATTTTAGGTTTACATTGTCTTATACTAATCAACTTATGGTTGCCTGTAAAGATCCTTTGGTTAGGTTTAATTGACTGCCTCTTCTGAATAAATTGGTAAGAATAAGAACAACTTAGAATGATGAAATTATGAGCTAAGTATTAGGTGTTAAGAGCTAAAAGTAAAGTATCAATAGTATAGTCTTATGATTAATAAAATTCACCACCAAGAGCATAAAGCAAATAGTAGGAGCGATAATCAACCAGAAGTGCTTGTACCTATGAGAAATCTAGAACTAGATTTATATTCCTTGTAGAGTGAGGATAAAATCTTTGATAATATTTTTTTATAACCTAATCTACCTTATCGAAATTTGACCCAGAACAAAAAAGCTCATCATAATTGGGCATGAATTTTCGTAGACCAGACCCATAGTTGAATACCACATGATCTTGCAGAGTATGTTAGGATTGACAAACAATTTATGAAAGAAAAACTAGGAGGATTATCGTACATGATTGTGTGCTCTTAGGAAGTCAACTATCAAATAGTTTTACTAATGGACTAAATTGAGAAATGTTTCATGAAATCATCCTTAAACTGGGAATGCGACATCTATTCTCCGGTTTGAGGGGGTATGTTGAAAAGAAAGGAAATCAGGGTATGACAAATTCTTGCCATGGAAGGAAATTATAAATCTTTCAATTGATGCAAGAAGGTTTGGATTTAAATTCAATGATTGTTTGTATGAATGTAGATTCTATTTTGGTGTGAGCTAATTTTTTTATTTTCTTCCTAGAGTATTTTATATATTATGATGTATCAAATGCTTCCAGGAATAAAAAGAATTTGATATTCTTCATAGAAACATGTCACTTCTAGTCATCTTTTTAATATCTTGGATTGTTAACTAAACTACTAGGATTAATGCGCATAATTTATGGGCACTATTCGTCTATGTAATTGCCACATTGACATTTATTTTTATTAATTTTGTTTATGCAAATCATTTGGCGCAATTCTGTTTTTTTCTTGATGAAGGAGTTTTATCTCAACTGTTCTTACACTAAATATTTTTAGTTTATTCAATGACAATTTCTTATAATTCTGTTGAATTGCTTTCGTTAAAATACCATTAATTTGCAGTGAAATTGACAAGGACTGCCTCAGATTAACTGCTGGAAAATTGCTTCTTGATTTTGCTACAAGATTTGATTCCTACATTCCAACTAAGCTCTTTCATTTATTTGTTGGACTGGCAAGGGTAGGAGTGTTACTACAAAGCATTTTGAATCATTATTTACGCTAAGCTTTAATTATTTATGTAAAAGATGCTAGTATAGTTTTTTCTTCTTTTCTACTTTGATTTTGTTCTGATGATATAGCTATTCGTGCAATGTTCTTTGTTGGTTTGAGAGTGATGATGCTTTACCTCTGGACTGTATTTCATGTTGGTCATATACTAATTTAGCTTAGGTAATGCAATTAATTTCAGAGCTGAATTTTGACATGAAGGCACGACTATGGTCTGACATGAATATGACCTCTTACCTCTACTAATTTCACCCCAGAGGTAAGGCGTGGTCTTGTAGATCCACCCACGATCAAAAGTTCGTATCCCATTTCATAAACAATTTCTATATTATAAACCTGTTAATATGCGCAAGTCGAACACCACTCAAATTTGAAAATTGTAAGCAGACTGGTAAACTTACTGCTCGCTGACTTAATGATTTGATAATCAAAGAATTTGGCCAGTTTATGCGACTTTTTAACCTAATTTTTCAAGATATAACCTTACATGTTCCTAAATAAAAAACTGTTCTTGCTTTTACTGACAACTTTTTTTAGTACATTAACCAAGTACCTATGTTCTTATGTAATTCTGCCAAATGAATTATTAGCAATTACTTCACTGAAGGATTTTGAAGAAACTATAAAAGTAATAAGTTGCAGGCAATTAAAATATTGGTAAAATTGTCTCTGAATAAAATTAGTGAAGTGTGGTGATCAAAGGACCAATGTTGTATTTTTTTTTAGTGAACCGGCTTGCCAAATGTGAAGTTGCAAAAGGAAATTTAAATCTGACAATAAGTGCCATCTCTAAAGTTAATTCAGCACTTTTTATGGCCTGTTATCAATTTATTCTTCTTTTAATTTGTTCTATGCAGAGTAAATTTTTTTTGTAAAATATTGTTTGAAACCTATATTTTTTTTGTGTTTCTTAAAGGGAAAGATTAAAGTTGAAGAGGACTGTTTGTTCGCTTACACTGTACCCATGAAGAAATGGACTAAGTTAAAAGAACTTTGTCAAGCGAATAGAAAATAGTCAAACCATAACTAATGTTGTAGATCCTCACTGCTGTTAATTCATAATCTTAACTCAGCAGATCTATATTGTCTGATAATTAAAGTTTTAAAATCTTGAAGCGTTATCTTGAACTTCAATAAATAATTTTCATTTATATTAGCACGTTACTGGGAATGCTGATCACGGTTCCTTCTTTCTACTGTTGTCATACTCTGAGCTGTGTGACAGCTAATGTAGCATTAGGAGCTGGATAGTGTGGGTTGACTGGTTCTAACCAATTATTGGGGGTGTTAGTTTGATTTGATTGAATGAAACTGAATTAGTGAGGCAAATGATGCTAATGTGATTTTTCAAATGTCCATCACTCATGTCATACAATATAGTCAACTTAATTGTAGTTTTATTGATTGTTTTTTTTATTCTTCATGATATTCTTTTATTGCAAAATATTGCCGAGTCACTTCTGTTTTTTAACTATCTTGCTTTAACTTGTGTTGTATCTGCTTTTATATTATTATATTATTAAACATTAACTTTATCTTTCAGTAAATATTTGTTAACACTACACTAAATTTGTGTGTCATAGTACACTTAAATCATTGTTATTTTAATATGTATCTCCTTTTACTAATTTTAGCAAATACTTCACTGATCAGAACTTTCACTAATAAGAAGTATGTCATTTATAAACTTTTCTTGTTGTAGTACCCTATTTTGGATATTCTTTATAAATGTCTCCATGATCAATACAAAAATATATAAACATAATACTAATTCATGATGTAATCATTATATTATAAGAAATTCTTTGGTCATTCTACAACTACTAAAATTCCTTGGTTGAATTTTGTTTCTTTGACCATTAGAGCCAAGGCATAATATTCAAACCTGAACAACAAAAAAATACTTGAATACTAGTTTGTATTCCATCATATATATCTTTAATGGTTTGGTGATACTATATGCACACATCCTTTCACATTAATATTCATCAAATGAATTTCTATAGCACTACATTGTATGCCTTCTAGAATCATATCTAGAGCCATTCTCTACCTCTTGTACTTTTCCATTAATTGCTTTAGCACAAAATAATCAATGTTGTGAAAATAGGACTAGATATTAAATTGGAAGAAGAGATTCAAGATTAAATGATTTGATTGGTGTTGAACTAGATGATGTAATAAATATTAAAATTATTAAATATTGATTTGGTGGATATGTTATGATTAATTTAGTTTAAGCTCATTATAATAATAAAAATAAGTTTAAAATTTATAAATTTATTTATTATAATTTTTTTTTAAATTTAATATTTAAATATAATTATTTAATATTTTTAAATCGTTTAATATAAGTATTAATTGAACTGCCTAGTTCTTTATAACCAGGATCGGTTATCCTGAATGCCGATTGAATCAACGGTTTAGTTTGATTTTGGTCTTTCAATGCCAAGATTGAATTTTTGACTAATAGGATTGGCTGTATGTGTAGTTCATGGCTGCACTAATTGAATTGGCTAGTTCAATTTGGTTTTTAAAACATTGAAAATAACCAGGCCTGCTTTTTTTGATAAAAAATCGGATCGATTTTTGAATTGAAAAGAGTAATTTGAGTCGAGCTACGAGCTGAATGTCCGGATCGGTCTTTTTTTTTAGCCGACCATAGCTCGGGTTGAATTGGCTCGAGATCGGCTTGAATCACCCTATTGGTTCAACAATTCTTCTTGCCCCACGGGGTCTGGTATGCATTGTAGACGGGGGTGATCTAACGATAGAAGTGTTGAAATATCCTTTTTTCACTGGGCTCTCCTTTGCACCTTTGCTTTAACCCTTGTCTCCAAATCTTTTCTTCTCTCTGTCTCTTGAGTGTTGATTCTTTGTGACTTTGTCCTTGCATTTCCATTCGTTTGTGTTTGTTTCCTTGTTGGTGGTTAAGGTTTGAAGCAGTTAAATACTTCATCTCTTCTTTGTATCTTTGTTTTATCGTAGACTTGTCACTTCTCGAAGTCTCGGATTATCAATCTTTGTAAGTATTAATATATTTTCTCTTTATTTAGATTTAGGCTTGCTTCTAAATACACTGTGGATAAGGGTTTGTTTATTTGTTTGGTTGTTTCATCGTTGCACTTGCATGGCATGACAGGAATCAATGGCATGTGGTACTTGGCCTAAATTGTAATCAACTCTTTTTTTGGGTTCCTCTATTCTCGTGTTTTTCTCATATAGCTTTAGCATTGTTTCACGGTTGCTTGTCACAGTTGATAGTTGCCACTGGCAGCTTGCCAAATGCCGAGCTTGCTTTGCTTGATTGGTGTTGTTTGTCGTAACACCGTATTTGTCAAAACAACTGTGACTAAGAAACTGATGTTTAAAAGAAGGTTATGGCTTGTGCTAGTGTTTTTTGCCCTAAGTTGTGACTTGATAGCTAGTATTGTTTTACACTCTTTTCTAGGATTTTGTTGCTTTCCCGAAGAATTTTTTGTTTAAAAGGATGTTGTGGTATGTGGGCAATTTATGTCTTGCTTTGATTTGTTGGTTTTTCACATTTAATCTTTGTGGTTTAAAAGGAATTTTGGAGGTTGTCTCCTGTGTGATATTTCAAAAGATATAAATTTTAGCTGGCTCGATTAAAATGAGCCAGCTCAGATTGTTTTGAGCTAAAGAAACTGACATTTCGATTTTGAGCCGGCTCGATCACAAAATGGGCCAGCTCGAAATTGAGTTTAAATCGATTGGAGCTAGCTTGAACTTGAAAGGATCGAGACACGATCCACTTTTGAGCTAGCTTGATTGGTTCAAGTCAATTATGAGCCTACCACAAGTCGGCTCGAATTCGACATGTTAACAACCCTTAAAATAACTTTCATAATGAATCTTCCCAACGTGAAGCCAAATTCTTTTTTCAACAACAATAACAACTAGCCTTTATCCCACTATGTGTGGTCAGTTGCATGTATCTCTTTTTTACATGTGTTGGGCAAGATAAGTGGTGTTTGCGTTGCTTGGGGGTTGGGCAGGAGAATGCTGCCATGGCCTATTTTGGACAACTGGAAGGGGATGAAGTAGTATCTATAATGTGAGAGCTAGCCTATTTGTATATTGTTATTATTAAGATTGCACATATATAATATATATGTAGATACATAAAATAAGGTATTTTTTATTTAATTTTGAATTTAACTTTAGATGAAGATTTATTAAAATCATATTTATTTTCTTTCTCAATTAAATACGTCGAACAACATATCGTCAATGATATTTTACATTTGTGCAACACCCAAATAATATATGTATCGTTCCTAAACAATTTTAATGTTGCGGATACATTTGCACAATTGATTTTATGAATTGACATTATTTTAGATGATTTCGGTAATGGTTGAGGAGATTTTGGCTTAATTTGCATGACATCATATTTGTGGCTTGCCATTTGTATCATATTCAATCAAACTAATTGCGGAAGATCTCATTTGGCATATTTTAATGTTTTAGTGGTCTAAGATTTTAATGTTAGATATTTGTTTGTATTTATATTTGTGTGTGTACATTAAAATGATAATATTATTGGAGTACAAATGGTAGTTATAATTATTTAGTAAAAAAATGTTATTAAATAATATGGTTATTTAAGATTAATTAACATGAATTTAATATTAAATTGTTAACTTGTCCGATGACTCTGTTAGAAGAGTAGATGTATTAGATTTGAACTATGTTAAGAAAGGTAGATGCAGATCTAAGAAAACTTGGTTATATAGTATAAAAAATGATCTTATTTTATTTGAGTTAAGTGAGAATTTGATAGTTAATAAGACACAATGGAGAAAGATTATTTAGTAAAAAAATGTTATTAAATAATATGGTTATTTAAGATTAATTAACATGAATTTAATATTAAATTGTTAACTTGTCCGATGACCCTGTTAGAAGAGTAGATGCATTAGATTTGAACTATGTTAAGAAAGGTAGATGTAGATCTAAGAAAACTTGGTTATGTAGTATAAAAATGATCTTATTTTATTTGAGTTAAGTGAGAATTTGATAGTTAATAAGACACAATGGAGAAAGATTATTTACCATGACTATAGTCTACATTTTCCAAATTTGAGTGGTGTTCAAGTTGTGCATATTGTGAGGTTTATAATATAGAAAATGTTTATCAAATTGGATACAAGCTTTTGATCGTTGATGGATCTACAAGATTATGCCTTAGTTATGTGGTGAAATTAGTAGAGGTAACAAGCCATGTGCATGTTAGACTATAGTTGTGCCTTAATGTCAAAATTCAGACCAAGAGTAGATGTATTAGATATGATCTAAGGTGCACCAATTATGCTCACATCTAGATAACGAGTATGTAAGTCCTAATACTTTAATAGCAAAATTTTATTGCTCTAGATTGCCATCACTAAATTGGATCCACCTTTCAATTATATATATATATATATATATATATATATATATATATATATATATATATATATATATATATATATATATATATATATATATATATATATATATATATATATATATATAATAGTTAAGAAAATTTTATAACTTAGAATGTCATTCATTATTTCAATGAACACATTAAATATTAAAAATTGCTTGGAGAACATTTTGCAACAATATCTTTATCTTGATGCAGTGAAAAAAGAAAGGATTCATTGTTGTTGTTGTTGTTGATGTAGCTTAAAAAAAATTTCTTTTTCCTAAAAGAAACAAGTTGCATTTCAGCAGTTGCTCTCTCAATTAGGTTAGCAATACATCTATCCATGCAGTGGCATAGCCCCAATTTGATCTCAAGATTGGTGAAGTTATTCTTAGCATATTGAAATTAAAAGTTAAGGAAATATTCTTGAATGATTGCATTTGCATTAAAATTAAGAAATTTATGGTTGCATTTGCATTATATATATATATATATATATATATTAATGGAAATATCCTTGAAATTTGGTTATGAAAATATCCAGCAGCAGGCTTATGGTGGTGGAGCTGGAGCTCACATTTCTCATCAATGATATCCCAAATCTCTTTGTAATTGGCCTCCTCTCCTTTTATGTTATGAGCCTTTGGATGGAGAAACAGAAAGGTGATATACCCAACATCTTGGTTAATTGGGAAAACTTTATGGAGCTATTGATAGAATGGTATATGCCTCGTTTTGTGTGGACGCAGACACGAGAATTTTATAAGGTTAGTGCAATGAGATAACTTTGTTAATATGCAGTAGAGTTTACAACATTATCACGGTAATACAACAATTGGTTTCAAATGTGGAAGAGAAATATTACTAATTCTTAGTCGGGTTCAAAGATGTGATAAAAAACCCTTGGTATCTTTGAGAATCGATGAATATTCAATATTAGTGGAGGGAGCTAGAAGGTTAGAAATTGATTTGCAATTCAATCAAAAGCAGAAAGAATAGCATAGGAAAAAATTCATTGAAGCAAGTGAGCATATCACACAAATAGAATGTTCTAATTAGATGAAGTCAAAGATCCTCACTAGTGCGGTTAGTAGTGGTGTAGTTAGTAAGACTGTGGAATCTTATATTAAATGTGCTAAGCATTTTTAAGGTGAATACTTATCAAGTTCTAACACATGTTATTAGTATTATCAACCTTGGCATATAACAATATATTGATCAACACTTGTTTAGAAAACTTAGAAAGAATTAAATCTAAGCATGGCTCCTTCATAGAAAACCGTAGTCAAATGATGATAGAATCAACTACTTTAACCAAGACAGAACATTCGATTACGTGTCTATGCCCTAACTCAATTAGAGCCTGAAGAGCCATAGAGAACAAATTGATGTTATAAGAGGGGTTGAATTAGAGTGAGCCTCTCGTGCAAACACATAGAGAACAAATTGACCAAGAGGGGGAGATAGAGTGCTCAAGTCGAGTATGTGAGGGAGAAGTGATGCTTACGTTGAGCACGTGAGGGAATGGATACCGTTAAGTCATGTATGTGAGGGAACAAAGCAGGGAAAGTCAAGCATGTAATCAGGCGAGCAACGAACATCAGGGAAGCCTTGGCATGTTAAATTGAGCAAGAAGGGAGACTTTGTGTCGATCAAGACCCTTGTATGACCTATGTGACCAATGATGAGCTTGATTGCAAGGAACATACTTAAGTATTGTGACATCCCACTACGATCCGCTGCGACCAATCAAAGTAGGACATTAGCTAACTAAATACTTCTTCAATATCTATTCTAAAATTTTTTGGCTACAGAATAGAGTAGGAGATTCATTTAATCATTTAAATTCGCTCAACAGTAGAGATAATCTCTTGATCCATACAAATAATATGTTAAAATCTATCATTTATCACAAGTAGAAGCAATTTATAATATATCTTTTAAACAAAATTATAGATCATCTAAAACATCAATTTTTCGAATAGTAAACATAAAATCAATTGAAACATATCTTAAAATTTATTTACAAAAGCTTTCCTCGCAAAATACTTCTAATAAAGGGGCAAAATTCTACTCAATTTTATTCTTTTCTTTTCCTGTAAAAATAATTATAGTCGTCCATTTAATCATAAGAATTTGTAAGATAAGTTTAATACAAAGTTCAATTACTGAAGAGTAGAAATTAATATGTATGCTAATTATAAGTATTTAAATTAGCTACATGAACTAAGCATCAAATTCTCCATTGTGTCCTATTAAGCGTCAAATTCTCATTTCATTCTAATAAACTAAGTCATTTTTTATACATCCTAACCAAGTCTTGTTAAGTCTACCTCTAACTTTCTTAACATAAAGCGCATCAAATACATCAACTCTCCTAACTATGTCATCGAATGACCGACGTATATGATTAACTTTATATGTCTATATAAGTGTTTAAAACAGAACTACAAATATATGATTAACTTCTTTTGTACCAACTTACAATTTTAAACCTTGCTTTATAACTTTTTTATCCCGAAAGTTGCATTTTGCATTTAAAAGGAAAGTAAAGGGTTACAAAATAAAAGCACCAAAAAGTGCAAAACTAGAAAGGAAAAAAAACAAGTAGAGTAGCGACTTGCTCACGGTCCATATCTAAAATGCTAGAAAAGCGTATGGAAGATACAAGCATCAGATGCCATACAAAATCGGTGATGTGAGCGAACGCGATGTCTAATCTGTTCCGGTCCCTACAGATGTGGGAGAAGATCACCTGGTGGAACCCAGAAAGAAAGCCAATATCAGGTGCCTGTGCTGGAAGAGCAGTCCAGTAAGTCTGCCGCAAGGTCTGCTGAAGATAAGTGACCACCCCGTGGTTGTCGCCTTCCAAGATCAGCCCCTTGCACTCATACATCCACGGCTCGAGGATGTGACCAATTGCAAGCATAGCCTGCAACTCTACACGAGTCTTATCCCGTCGAAGATGTATCCTAGCGGCTTGATGAGGTTGCCGGTATCATCTCTGATGACGACTCCAATACCTGCCAGGCCCGAGGAGAAGAGGGCACCATCAACATTGGCCTTAAGCCATCCGGGAGGAGTCCAAAAGTGTGAGGAATCACCATGAGGTCACTGGAACTCCCATTGCTCTCAAATGGAAAGGCGGATGTGTTGTGCCTCCAAGATGCAAGCACCTTGGGGTTCCATGAGGCGCCGTGAATCTTGGTATTCCTAGCCCTCCAAACCCGGTATATAACATAGCGATGCCTTCCCCAAGCTAGATCAGTCTTGGGGATGCTGTCAAGGCCTCGAAGAGATCCTGAGAACAGGTAAAGGAAGGTATGACAAAGCCCCAAGAGGATAGAACCTGAAGGATAGCCGTCGTGAGAGAGCATCTGGTCAGGATGTGCTCTAAGTCCTCCTCCCTGCAGGACCGGACCTCCTCGGTCAACCCCACTGGCGTAGCAGGAGAGTGTTGGAAGGGCCCCTTTCAGGACACGCCACCAAAAGAACTTCTCCCGTGGATGCAGCTGAAGCTTCTGAAGCCACTGGCTGATAGGTGTAGTGGGTGGAAAGAGAGCCTCATAAGCAAGTGCCGTGAGGGACTTGCTTAGAGGGAGATGTATCAGCTCTGGCTCATCGGCAACTAACTCAGTGTGTAACTTCACTCCTGATCGATCCACCGTGTCCTTCCCAAAATGAAGCTCCAATCTTCCAATGTCCCGTGATCGGTTCGAATAAAAGCAGAAGGTCTTCCAAGGTAGCAATATCCAAGAATGTGGGTTTCCTGGAAAGTGGGATGTCAGTCAACCAATTCTGGGAAAGGACATGTACCTTGTTCCCGTCGGCCAGCTTCCAGCGAATTAGAGGTTTGAGACTTTGAGCCCCACTGAGAATGACAGCCCATGACTTAGAGTCACCTCTCCTCAGGGAGTAATCCCAGATATCATCCCCAGTAGCTCTCAAGAAGGCAGTGGGGGAGTCGCTAAGAAGTCCTGCCATCGTGCCACGAGGGGCCGGTCAGTGGCGGAGTGAAACCCAAGACCCCTAGCTTCCAGAGTACAAATAGAGACCCATTTCACATAATGGATGCTCTTGGAAGAGCTCTTGTCCCACAAGAAAGATCGCACATCTTCTCAATCTGTGACACATTCATGGGTAGCATAGTATGTGTCGGTAGTAAAATGAGCAGCAGCGGTGGAAATAAGTGTGGCACGCTAGCCGGGGAAAGGTGCGTGCCCCAGGTAAATCTTCTCCGGCCCTCAATCACGAGAGTGATCCGTCTGAACAAACGCCAGCTAGTTTGAGTCCCAAGTAGTCCATCTCCTGGACCCTCCCGAACCCAATAAGCCGGGTAATGCGGTTGGTCCTCCATCTTTTTGCAGCCTTGCTGAACAAGATGGATGTCTTGGCACTATTGATCGTGCCGTCAAGAACGTAATCATCAAGGATAGCCTTGATTTGCTTACCATGTGCCACCAAAGCGAGAGGTAATCAAAATGTCATAAAGTAAGTTGAGATACAGTACCTCCAGGGTCACCGCCATGCCTAAGTTGGCACCCCGTTGCTTGAAGGCCTGAGTAAGCAGCTCTGAACATAAAATAAAGAGGTAGGGCGAGAGAGGACACCCTTGGCGAAAGCCACACTGAGCTCTAACCCACTCAGTCCTTCTACCATTCAAAAGAATGGAGTACCTAGGATGGGTGACACACTGAATGACCCATTTGCTGAACCTGGCAGGAAACCCCAAAAGAAAGAGCATCTGCTCCAAGGTTTGCCAACTCATCCTATCATAGGCCTGCTCCATATCTACCTTGATTGCCATGAACCCAACCTGAGAGGTAGAATGTTGAAATTTGTTGAAGATCTCCTAGGCAAGGAGGCAATGGTGAGAGATGTTCCGCTGAGGGACAAATGCTCCCTGCTCCTCTGAGATGAGGGTAGGTAAGAGATGCTTCAATCTGTTGACCAGATTTTGGCAATCGCCTTATAGATGGTCGACATAAGGCGATTGGTTCTACTGGAGGGACAAATGGCTCCAACAACCTGGGATCGTGACAATGAGGGTATCCTTCCATGAGTCATCTATTAGGAGGTACTAAAGAACTCCCTGGATAGATGCCAAGACATCGCTTCACATCTCCAAAACTGCTTGTAAAAGGAAGCAGTAATCCCATCGAGACCCGGGGCCCGATTGGGCCCCAAAGAGCTGCCTCCCAAACTTCATCCTCACCGATGCATCAAGAAGGGAAAAATATGAGAAGGTACCGCGCTCAAGAGGCGGAAGGCCAATTCTCCGTGGAGATGATCGCTCCTCATTTCTTCGGAAATAAGTGGTGAAGATCTCGCCTATAGCCTCATCCACTGCCTCCCATCATCCGCCAAAACATAGCTAATCCGTGCGATAATGAGGGAAAAGGTGGAAGAAATGAGTGTTACCATCCCCCTGTTAATTATAAATGCAGCTGAACAACATATAATATCACAGACTCTCATTAATGAATGTATTCCACAAGAAATAATATATAATCAATTGCTTAATTGTAGGACTATAATAGCATAAATTGTATGTAATGTGCACATGATTAAGAAGCTACAAGTACCTTTCATAATTTGAAGAGCTGTCAATATATTAATACCATTACACTATGTCATATCTAAATATCATTGCAGGACATAAGATAATTTGTTTTCTATATTTGTAAATCTTACCCCATCGGGTTTTCCTCACTAAATGAACAATTTAAAACCTCTTTCTAACATAAATAATTTTGATGTGGCTTCTCATCATAAAATTATAACCCAATTAAAATCTATTAATTAAACAAATTTTTAAAAACTCACACTTGAATCAAAATACACATGTTTTTGTCTTGTTGTTCATGGAATATGTATTAATATATACAACTTATAAATATACTTATATAGTTTTTATATATTATTATATAAGTTATTTTATCTAATTAATCACAACCATTAAATTTTCTATCATTCGTTGCATGTGACCGTAAGTGGGAATTCTTGAGTTGCTACTATATCATGCTACAACATTGATGCTACAATTCTGCTATAGTAAAATAGCTATAATGATTGCAAGGAAAAAATTACTTTTAATTATAATTAAATAATTTATAATTCAATTACTTTATAATTTTTAATATAATTATATTGTATGTATGTTATTAATATATATCATTTTGATCAATATTAAATGTAGAATTTTTGAAAATTCATTTGAAAAATTTTCTGAGAGTACAAAATTTTAGGTATATTTTAAATTAACTTATAATTTACTCTTTTTTCTTTTGTATTATAGGTATGGTTTTTGACATTGAAAATTAGGTCTTCTCTCCCCTTCTTATTTTGAGATATATGAATCCATATAAATTTCTTTTTCATTATGTAAATTCCAATGTTTGATTTTTACCTAAATAGTGTAGAACTTTGTTGTAGCTAGTATGAGGATGATATGCAATAAATTTAGGAGAAATTTTAGAATTTATATTATGGTCAATTGTGCTACATTTAATTATAGGATATGAGCATGATAAAGAAATTTATGTATTTTCAATATATGTTTATATGCATAGTCAAATACTAGTAAGGAGGTGAGGCAAATGGAAGCATTATGAGAAGTTTTTTAAGCCTTTCTAACTCAGCAACCTTAAAAAAAACATTTGTGGTAACGAATTAAGTGTTAAATTCTCATTTAATTCCAATAAAACAAGGTCATTTTTTTACTTTCTCACCAAGTTTTATAGGTCTACTTTTACCTTTTTTAATGTAAGTCGAATCTAATACATCTACTCTCCTAACTAGTCATCGAATGCTGAATATTTTATATGACCAAACCATCTAAGGCGAGTCTCTCTAATCTTATTTGCCACTAGAGCAACTCCAACTATTTCATAAATATATTTGTTTCACATTTTGTCTTTATGTGTAAAGCCACTCATATACTTGAGCATCCTCATCTCTGCAATACTTGACTTAATTTTATGCTTCTCTTTTTTTAGCCAACTTTTTTGCGACATAAAAGCATTGCGGGTCTTATCACCATCTATAAAATTTTTTTTAAATCCCAAGTAATATTTTTATCATACAACACTGTCGATGCTCCAACTTGAATTTTACTAATAACATTTTCATCTATATCACCATCATTTTGATTATTAGACCGAGATATCTAAAACATTTACTTTTTTTTAATGACTTGTACCCAATGTCAACTCCACCACTAGATCTTGTACAACTAAAATTGCATTTCATGTATTGGTTTTAGATCAACTCAAATGCAAGCCTTTAGATTCTAATGTTGACCTCTATAATTCAAGTTTTTATTGAACTTCCTCTCTAGTCTTATCAACAAGAAAAATATTATGAGCAAAAGCATACACCAAGGCACATTCTCTTATAAATGTTTAGTAAGAAAATCCTTAACTAAAGCAAAAGGATATGAGCTTAATGCCAATCCTTTTTGTGTTTGAACACAATTTATAGCTCCAATAATTTTAATATATGACACATTAGCTTAATTCCTCTATAATTTGCACTCTTGTGGTTCGCCTTTATTCATAAAAATAAGAATAAATTATTTTACGACTCATCGTATATCTTTTTAGTCTTTAATAAGTCGGGCATTTCTATACTTCAGTTGGAATATCATCAGGTTCTATTGGTTTTCCATACTTCATTTTTTCTTAAATCTTTATAACTTTGGTTTTACTAATACTACAATAAAACAAAAGTTTCTATTTTCATTGAGGTGGTTAAAATCAATTATATTTTTATATTCTTTATTATAAAGTTCATCAAAATGTTTCATCTACTTATCTTAAATATCTTCTTCTATGAAAAGTATTTTTTGATCTTCATTAGTATTGCATATTGCTTGAATTAAATTTTTACCTCTTTTGTCTCTTTGTTTGGCTAACTTATATATACTTTCTTTTTCTCTTTACTATTCACTCTATTATATAAATCATTAAATATAGGATTCTTTGCTTCACAAATTTCTTTCTTAGAATCTATATGGGCTATTTTATATTTCTCAATCTTTACATCTAAACTAATTTTTTATAACAAAATATCTTATTTTTGATCTTTTCTTATACATTTTGACTCCACCATTGACAATTTTACTAAACAAAGTTTTTCCTTTTAATTATCCATGCACATTTATTGCAACATAATATTACATGTTACTTTTTCCCACATAATGTTAGCTTCCTCATAAATATCCCAAAATTTGCGATGTTATAGCTTACTTTTAAATATTTTTATTAGTATTCTTTAAGTAACCATATAATCTTACATGTTTCTATTTATTATTCGCTTTCCAACACTTTATTTTAAAATTCAAAACCAGTAATTGATGTTGGGTAGTTGAACTTTCACCTGAAATGATATTACAATCTTTGCAATCTAAACGATCTTTTTTTTTTATCAGTAAAAAATCAATCTATAGTTTTAGTAGGTCGATTCCTATAATTGATAAAATGGTCATTTATTTTCTTAAATAAATTATTAATAATTATAAAATCATAAGTAATTATAAATTATAAGCTAAAGTGAAATCTTACTGGTCCTACATATTATTAGTCACTCTAAATTATAATCACCATGGATGTTTTTAAAATCATCTACCATTCTATCAATATGTCCATTTAAAATTGCTCTAATAAATATTTTTTCTTAAGAGGTATCCTTTGTATTAAACCTTTTAGGTCGTTTCAATTTTTTTTATTTTATTTTGAGCATATAACTAAATCTACTTAAGAGGCATAATCACTTGTTACATTAATAATGTTAGCATCAATAATAATCATTAAAATTATAATTCTATCTCCAATCCTATTAATTTTCACAACATTCTTCAAATTCTTATTACATTATTTCTAATATGATTCCTACATGATTCTTTTTCCCATCCTGTTTTATTTCTTGAATACATAAGATATTTTTCTTCTTATGAACTGTAACTTCTATTAATTTTATTACTTTTTTTTTTGTAAGAGTAGGTATATTCTAAATTTCTATCTTAAATCTAATTTCATAGCTTAGCTTCTTTGCCTATTTATTTAACATTACACTCGAACGACGATGCAACGACCCCTAATCACTTTTGATTGTATTTAGGCCATACATCGTCCTGCCTCTAAGGAACACTATTGCATTGACACAATATATTAAATGATTCATGTCATAGTTTCTTGACTAGTACATTGGCTATCAACCACTTAACGCAACCCATCACTTTTCTCATCCAGGGCTTGGGACCCGATAACGATAATATTATATATATTTATACTTTAATTTATTGATATTGAAGTACTTTCAATGGTATATACTTTAGACAATAGCTATCGTGACGAATGTGTTATATAAAATGATATAAAAAGATATGAGATTGACGCCATTGTATAACTAAAAGTTTGGAACCTTTTTATGTGATCATTTTTGCATGAATAGAATGCTAATTAATTTATTTTGATTTATTGCAATTAATAGGCATGCTTATTATCTTCTTCCACAATTAATGTAGTTTAGACGTATTTTTATCCCTTGGGTTGTTTGATAACTGATTTTTGATTATATTAATATTTTGTTGGATAAAATTTTGAATTCAAATAAGTGAAATAAGAGAGACCATTTATCGTAGACGAGGTGCTTCAATAGAGAGATATTTATATTAAAATTATTCTAATATTGATTTAGAATAATTGTATGGCTCATTCATTGTATTAGAAGTCATTAGTTTTGTAATTGTCTTGAGATTAATTAATATTATTGCATGATTGAAATTGAAAATCTCTGCCTGATTGTCTATTTTTGCCTTGATAATTCTAAGCTCCCACATTAGGTTGTGATGTTAATTGGGTTAGCAATTCAAGATTATATTGATTCCAAGGGAAGTCTTAAACTTGATCGGAGGTTTTATACCAAGCAAGTTATAAGAAATATGAGTCTTTAGTGCTATATTGTTAGGAGATTTTTCAAGCAAGTCACCAATACATTAAAAGAAAGGTTTTAAATTAATTGAATATTCTTTAGTGCTATAATTGTTAGGAGATTTTTCAATTATAGGCGTGTCCTTAAGTATCTTGAGAAGTTGTGCTTAAAAATTTTGCAACAAGAACTATAAAAACAAGTGTCTTCACGCTTTACCTTCTATCATTTGAAACTAATTATGTAGCCAACCCAAAGCTTTTTCTCTGAAGGTGTATTGACATCCATTTCAACTTGTATCTTGGCCATAAATGACCTATATGGCTTGGACAAACATGCATTTGCTTGACGTGATTTAATGAAACTTTAATCAAGAAAAAATGAAATAGATTGGTTGAAGTAGTTAACATGAAGCCATGAAAAAGTAACCCAATTTATGGTATTAAGAGGCTTCATGGAATAGTCAAAAAGAGTCGGTAACTTATGCATACATCTATGAAATCATCCACATTGTATGATATATGTTGGAAAAATTGTGAGTTATTTGAGAATTCAAAAGTCTGCTATTATAATCTTTTATCAATATAAATCGACTGTGAATGTATAAACAATTTCAATATTGGGAGCCAAGAAAATTTGCTAATAATGGGCATAAGGCATTGCCAACTTAGAAATATCCTTATTAGAGAAGATGTGGATTGATTTAACTTGAAAGAAGGATGATAGTTTGTGGTGAGGTGTTATAGGCCCATGCTAAAAATATATGTGGAAATGAGTGGAGTCGATTAGAAAATAGTGGCCCTTATCCCATCAAATCGTCTTAGTAAATGTTCAAAGAGCATGATAATATTCCACATATGGGGTGGTTTGAAGAGTGGGGGTACTTATAAATGAAGCATCACAATACAATAATATTTGAGGCAGTGTGAATGGATGGAGTTGGTTTAAAGAAATATCTTGAATGGTGAAAGCATGAAAACATGCTAGATTGGGGGAAAAGAGTAAAAATTGGTTGGGGTGTGCAGAAAAATCGGTTGAGGGTGCGTCTTTGCCTAAGCATGGATTAAAAAATCGATCGACGCATGTGCCTCAAGGTGCGCCTCAATTTGAGGCATTTGCAGAAAGCCTCGAGGCCTAAGCCTCATTCGATCCATTGAGGCATGCATTATTTTTAAAAATGACATACACCTCGAGGCATTATAGGTGCTGCTTCACTTAGATTAGGGTGACTTGGTGAGTGCTATTAAAGGTTCATTGCGTTTGGATGTATTATTTGTTGTTCAAACATGCAATGAGCATTGATGACGCTTCGCTGAGCCTCGAGAGAGCAGTGATTATGGATTTAGTATGTTTCACTGAGGTCGAAGCCGTTCCAGGGACGCTTCATTGGGCTCCTCCAGGACATTTCATCGAGCTCAATGCAGCTCAGGCTGAGCATCAATGGCTCTCCTTTGTCGTTGATGTTGCTCCTTCACCGTTGACGTTGCTCCTTCACCAAGCATAGACCTTGACAAGGTTGCCTGCAAGTATGAGCATTGACCATTTCGTTGTTTCACGCGGCATTGAAATAGTGAGGAATTCTTTTAGCAGGTTCGCTAAAATCAAGTACTTGCAGCCTCTATGTTTGCATTAGAAAACTATTTATTTATCTTTGTTGGCTTTTGTTATGTTTTTTTTTTTACTTTTTCTACTTTTAGGCTCAATTTTGAACATATTGTTTGTTTCTCTATTTTCTATCATTCTCACCTAGAGATTGATTGATGTATATCGTCTATTTTATCATTTCTAATGTAGATTATTAATCTTTGTTAGATAGTTTAAGGTTTCGATCCATGATGGCAAATGCTCTAGATGTTAAACCATTGTTTTTTTTATCAAGTGTCATGTTTTTAATAATTTGTTTAGATGTTTGTGTGGAACAGAAGTGTAAAAGCTTATTTGATCTGATTTTTAGTGTGAATACGAATAGTGAAAGTGTGGCCTACTAATTCTTTTGTCATTCAAAAGTTGAAGCTAAAGGTGTTAGAGAAGTTACCATAAGGATAATTGGCTTGTGGAGCCAAGCGTTCCTATCGACGTTATTTATTGATCCTTCGATGTCGTCTCTTTCTACCATTGTGAAGAAGAATTCATTAAGTGTTGGATTGTTCACTCACTACATTAGTTGGGTTTAGATTGTGATGAGACATATTAGTTTTACCCTACTGGTGATCATGTTGCAATAGTAATTCAACCTAGTATGAGAGGAACTGTTGATTCATACAATTGGTCATCACACTTGGTTGAAAAATTAGTAGTGCGAAGCTACTGTATGCAGGATAATGATTGAACGCTTCTAAGTCAGAATCTGTGCTAAACATGTTGCGCCTGAGCCCATCATCACCTGTCGACCAATGGTAGGGGCTTTGGCCCCCAAGGGCGCATAACATGGGCCGCATTTGCGTCTGCCAACTAAGGGTTTGTTAGGGGCATCTATAGCTTTTTGAAAAGCTGTTGTGTGTTAGAAATATTTTTCTTTTTGAAAAATTCAACCAACAGCTTTTTGACAACTACTACACTCTATCAACTATGGTTATCAAAAGTAATTTTTCATCACAAAATTTTCTAGAAAGCAACCAAAAAATTAGTAGCTAAGCATAGTTGTGGTTGCTTTTTGGCTGCTTTTTGAAAATCAAAACAGTCGGAAAGCCACAGATGCCAAGAAATATAGTTCCGAACGGACGATGGACAAAATCCTTTTTAGATGACTTAAATTTGCAACAGGGCATTGTGTGTGGCAGAGTGTCATTTGCTATCTAGATCTATTGAGATCCTGCCCTATGTCGCAGTTGATTTGTCCCCCATTCCCGCCAAAACTCTCTGTCATCGTAGTTAGTGGGGGTTTAGTAGTCGCATGTGCGTGTGCAAACATGTGCCACTAGCGCACTTGCGTGCTCATGAAAAGTTTTTTTGGGATTTTGGAACTTTCGAGATCTACATGTAGTCTTTTGGGTGGCCCTTCTATTAAAGAATAACTCAGCTTGACAGCCCGTCCGCCTCTGTTCATTAATTGCCATGCATGCAACGGCGTGTGCATTGTCCCGTCATGATTGTGTTTATATTTTGGCTACCTCGTTACAAAATGTGTGATGATATTATGTATTAATTTTTATGCTTTTGATTCAATTTTTTTTATCAGAGTTCTTATGCAAATGTTTTTAGGGGGGTTTATGTACATGCCACGTAGTTCGTATAAATTATCTTATTTGATGTGCTTTTACCTACTCAGTTTTGGATGTTGCTACTTGCATGATTATAATTGAATTTTATCTTAGTTCATCAGTTTTTCTTCTCATTCTAGAATAGGTGGTGGTGCTAGAAGAAAAGATCTTGCTTGAAAATACTGTACTCAAGTTGAAGTGTGTGACAAACAAATTATTGGGGGTGTTTAGAGACTAAGAATCAGTTGTCATGCATACTTGTCAATGTTGGAGCATGGGGGAAAGTTTCAAATGAAATTAAGAAGGAATGCACAGGATATTTAAAGAAATATGCGACTACAAATAAAATAGCTAGAAGAGATATAGAGGAGATGATTGTGAATAGTTCTTATTTTGGTTCAGGCTACGATGGTTAGCGGAAGTCATTTTCATTCTTCTTATAACGGAACTTGGGGTTCAATGGATAGATTTGTTGTGAATGTAGATGAAAATAATAATTTTAATATTTAATTAATTCCTCCAACTTTAAGTAGAGAACACAAGCATAGGGTATGATTAGATATTGCAAGATATTTTTATGAGAATGGGATTCCATTCAAGGTCGCAAGGAGTCCTTCATGGATTAGTATGCTTCGTTTAGTTGGAAACTATGGCATAGGTTTATTGCTTCCTAGCATGTATGAATTATGAATATGGATGTTAGATGAAGAAGTTAGAACAATAACAAAAATGCTTGATGAAGTGAAGACGATATGGGTTTAGATATGATTACAATAATGTTTAATGTTTGGTTAGGCATCTGGCAATCCTGTTAGCAGTCCTCATGGAATCCCTTTTTTGAAATCTATATAGGCATTAGCTTTTGTAAAAGTTCCATAATTATTGTTTGAAATACTTGATGAGATTGTTGAGAAAGTTGGACTCCATGTGCTGCTCTTTGTCTTGACTTAATGTTTGTAAAGTTATGACAGTTGTCACTACATAAATCTATTTTACTCAAAACAAAAGTTGTTAGTAAGTTCATTTATAATCATTTTTGTATGTTGAGTTAAATGAGTAAATTTATAGATAAATATTTTTTTTAGTCTACAGTTACATGATTTGTTACAGCTTAACTTTGTAGAGCCTTAAAGAGTTATGACAATCTTTGGAGGCTATGTTTATTTCTGAAGAATATGATAGAAGTTCTTGAGAAAAAAAAAACAAAAAAAGGAAAGCAAGTAAAAAAGGAAGAACTTTTTAATATAAGTATTAAATAATAAATAATTATTATTTTAAGTATTTATAAAAAAAATTTGAGTTTAGTACCATCCCGTAAGTGATGACCACCTCATCAGTGGTGGCTTAGAGGAGCATCGCTAGCCGCCGATAATCGATCGATTGGCTTTAAGTAAATCCAGTTGATTGATTATCGGGCACTGACTTTATCCGTAGCAAGCCAGTCGCCCCATAAGTGGGCAACTTTCCTGCTATGTTTTTTTTTTTTTTAAAAAAGAGATGTCTTTTTTACAACGGTTTGCCTGCAATTTGCATATAAACTCAACGAGCCTGCAATTTGCATATAAACTCAAATTTAAATTGCTTTACATAAAGTTGTTGTACTACTAAACAAATTATGCAAAAAAATTTCATTTATATGTTAAGTAAACTCAATTAAAAATGCAGATAATAGAAAACTATAGAAATATCCAGTGACAAATACACAATACAAATACATCTCTATATACTATCGCCTACGACGACGTCTATATGCTATCGCAGCACTACCTGGAGTGTAGTGCGTAGGTGGCTGCAATGGACGATCACGTAGTTGATGGGAGACATCATGTGTTCCCTGATTCGGCTCGCAACTTCGACCTATCTCGATGTGACTCTAAAGATGCCCAATCTCGGACGGCAACGCCCATATGATCGAGAGCTCTCCTAAAACGTAGATGGCCCTAGATCAACATAAGTGGATGAGCCCGAGCCCATGTCTGCTGCTTTTGTAGTCAGAGCTGAATCGTAACCATGTAACACATGCTCTGTTGTGGCGTGCTGGAGCCTGTAGTCGCTGATGTGGGTTCTCAATCTCAGATCGTGGCACATGTGCTCATACTTATTTATAGCCAACTAGAAGTCCGAGTCACCTAGACGTCCAAAGAAAGGCTGAAAGAGGTCTTCCGTCGCTAAGATATGCTCCGCCTATATGAAACAAGTTTAAAATGTTATTATGAAAATCTGTAGACATAATAGCTAAGTAAATTTGTAGATTGTAGTGTTATCTTAAAATATGCTCACTCGGTAGGTGCTCTGGGGTAGTAAGTCATCGGTGGATCAATAAGCGCCTTAAGCAAGTACAATGACGCCCATGACCTAAACCAAAACATGTATCTGGGCTTATCAGTACATCAAAGATAAGTGTCATCTATCACAAAGAATGTGATCTCGAGCCTCCCAGGATAACGATGTGTTGATGGTAATGCGAACCTAGTTGGTATCAGCTTCCCCTCTGCCATCAACTCTTTTGAAACTGGGATCCATCGGAGCAACATCAATGCATGATAAGTGATCAAACTAACGAAGAACTCTGTCAGGAAGGTGTCACTCCACCATCTTCCAGTTGACCAGTGGAACACGTGCCAGCCAGACAGCCTCGCCATCAAGGCAAATATCCGACAGGCAAGCTCTAATCAGAATATCATATGGCTCCCAAGTCACCTGCATTTTTTAGTGGTTGTTATGTGGTAGTATGATAAAATTCAATTAAAATATGTTTTAACATTTAAGAGTTGTACCTGGCTCAATAGCAGTCCATCTAGCTCATCCCAAAAAATTCTGATATTCTTTGAAGATTATATGTCTTTTAAGATTATATGTCTTTTAATAAAGATTTAAAGGATGGTTGATCGTGAGAAAGCTCTAGCTGATATATATTTATGGGGCTATGAAGAAAGCAATGGAGGAAATTTTAAAAAAATTGGGAGGATAAGAATCTTCTTATAAAGAAATATGAAAATTATTGATGAAAAATGGGATCATCAATTACATCAACATTTGCATGCTATGGCATATTATTTATACCCCCAATTTCATTATGATAGTGGATTTCATGTTTTATAAAGAGTTTAAGATCGATTTATATGGATGCATGGATAGACTTGTCCTTGAAGAAGATTATTTTAAAGTCAATGATCAACTTGAAATTTTTATTTGAAGAAAGGTGTGTTTGGATTTAGAGCAACTCAAGTATGCTACAAGACATGCTCTCCTAGTAAGTTTATATTCAGTTATACTTTTAAATATAATATTTTACATTCACTTATATATTTTTATTTCATTTTTTGTAGAGCATTGGTAGGCACAATATGGAGATATTCTTAAATTTAAAGTGTTTGTAATGAAAGTTCATAGTCTTATTCAACTTCTGCATGTGAGTGTAATTGAAATACATTCAATCAAGTGCACACAAAGTGAATAAATAAATTGGCTTTAGATCAAATTAGGTTATGTTATGTTTAATAAAATACTAAAAGATAGACACATCAAATTACAAAATTAAAGAAATAATGATGATGACAAAGATTCATTGATTGTTGATGATATTATTTGATGATGAATAGAAAACTCCTAAATATAGCGAAGGATTTTAAGTTGCAGATGAAGGAACATCCATTATTGATGATAATATGAAAATATTAATTCCATTGTTAGAAGTGTTACCGAATTAGGAGCTGCTTTTACTTCACTTAAAGAAAGAAGCAAAGTGGGGTTGACGTTTCAAAAAAATTGAAAGGTAAGTTAAGTATAATAGATTACTTGATTATGTTGTTAATATGTTATTTCATTTAAAATTATATTGTAATCAATGTTAATTATTATGGTGAATAAGATGAAAGATCTACTAGTAAAAGAAGAAGTTGAAGATGATGAGATTTAGTCTAAGGATGATGATTCCTCAAAAAATTTTGAAAGTGGGGATGCTAATACTACAGATCATGATCATTATAATTTATTTTATTTTTAAGTTAGTGTTTATTCTAAATCCTAATTTAAAATTTTTAATTTTGAGTTTTATGATTTATATCTTCATGATGCTTAACTAAGTAGATATATTGAAGATTTATGAATTATTTATAGTGTTTTGTCCTTTTTTATTTTGAGCTTTATGCCTCAATCCATCTGTTATTGTTTTCGCCTTTTAAAACCTTGGACCTAAATAGTAAGGGGATCTTGGGCATTGAGATTGAATGCAACATTTGTGCTTGTCCATGCCCAATGAAATGCCACATGGAGTAAGAGAAGTGTTAATTTGGAGCCAAATCACAGATTAGGAAACACGTCTCAAATTATTAAATATTTGGTGAAATTTCAATATGATCACGCTGAATATGTAGAAGAGCTGGACTAATAATATGCTAAAAGATACAGAGTGAAAGTTTGCCAAAATATTGAGATATTGTAATCTTTGCTAATTTTTTACCAAATTAAACATTTGAAGTTACACAAAAGAGTGAAATATAGTTCTCTCTCTCTCTCTCTCCTCTTCTCTAAAATCTTTGTAGGTTTTAGAAATGGAGAAAAATCAAGTAATGAAGATTCTGGATTGGATTTGGCTTATATATAAAAAAACTATATAGATACCACACAATTGTTTTACATTACATTTTTAATATCTAAAATTTTATATTTACATATATAACACATTTCTATGCATGAAATTGTGTCTTTCACCTTAATAAGTTAATGATAGTGTTATTTTTGATGTGATATTAAAGATTTAGGTATTATGTACGTAGATATTAAAATTTAGGTGTAGATATGTAAATTAGGTGTTAAATATGTAAATATATAAGAATTGTGTGGTATGTTATAAATCCCCCAAAAAAGTATAATTATAATTATGCAATTTGTTTAGCTTTATGTGCAAAATTGATTGAAATTCTTTATTATCTTGAAAGCAGGATAAGGTTTGACAGCCACTAAATTGAAAGCTCAAACCATATTTATTTGGTTGAATTAAATCTTGTGAAGAGAAAGCGAACTCTTTAGATTTCTAGAGGATATTCAAAGGATTGAAGGAAATGTAACAGTACATTTACCTTTTACAGCCAATAATACTTGGAATGAGAAAACAAAAGCTCTTAGCCATACTCCCTATCAGGAAGATGTATTTCAAGTAAATTTGTGCCCTTGGTTGTCATCTGGATTATTCTTGGTTATTTAGTGCACAGGCACGAGGAGCATGCATTGGCAAATGATGTGGGGTATATTTAGCTGTGATAATAACAGATATGACCAGTAGGGAAGGTGAGGGGAAAGGTCATCATATGTTATTGATTAGAGGCAAAGCTATGGCATGCTAACTGAGCACATAAAAAGAAATATATTGTAATTTTATGCAATAAGCTTTTGGCCCTGACATATTTTCTGAATTGGTCACATAATTGTATTGTCTCATTTCATTTTTGATCTGCCAAGCAGGAAGATTTTTTTTTACTTCTTCTTTCTATGTTTAACTGTGAAGTTTTGCTTGTTTCAGGATCCTTCATGTACTGTACGGAAGACATTTTTGTGCAAAGTACATGAACTTTTGAAAGAAAATCTGATCCCATTAAGATATGCTTGTACTTTTGCACTGGCTTCTACTGATTTCATTGGTGATGTCCGATCTGAAGTGAGGGTCTATTTTTTTGTTACATATTATTGCGTACTTTTTTGAGACTTGTGACTGACTGCTCTTTTTGTCCTTCTGTTTAGTCCATAAAATATCTTGTTGAGTTCATACAAGCCCGCCGTAGTCAGAACACTTCATTTCAAGATGAAAGGAGACAAATTGTAAACTCTCCGGAGTATATTGTTGTCTTCTTAATCCATATTCTTGCTCATGATCAAGGTTTTCCTTCAGAAACTTTGGAAGATGAAGACTTTTATCCTGATTTTTGTAGGTACTGCTCTTGCACTTGAAAGCTTCATGAAGGTATCAAGTATAATGTTTTGATTAAATTTTGAAGGAGGGGTTAAAAGTGATAATATCAGACATTCAAGAAAGCTTCAGTATGACATACAGAATAGAAAGAATTTATGTTGTCCTTAATGAATGATACACATGCCATTCGATCGAATGTGTAAGGAGAGCATACTTTTGCTAAAGCCAACTCAAAACACTTGCATTTCGTCAAATGGACTGTCTCATTGTGTTTAGAATACTTAAATGCTCCCATGTTGCTAGAGTTATAATGCAAGAAAATGGTCACCATAGTGGAGGGTGAGATTTTTGAAAACCACACCCATTTATATTTATGTATATAAACATATATTTATTTTTTATTAATATATATAGATTATATATATATATATATATATATATATATATATATATATATATATATATATATATATTCTTGAATTAAAAATTAAAGGCTATATTATTGTCTCCCTCTTTATTATTAGATTATGTTGCTTTAAGCCTTAATAGCATGTATTATTTAAAGACTACTTTGTGTGTGTTGAGTGATAGATGCTTTTCGCCACTTAAGGGTGACCTAAAGTTGTGGATGTTGTCTTGCTTGCCTAAAATATAATTAATAAATATGAAGCACCTTCTTAGCTTTTTAAATTATTGTTGGAAAATATGAGAGGAAAATATTGCATATTTTTTATTATTCACAAATGGCACATAACTTATAGGATATACTAACCTTTCTTGAATAAGAAAGCAATAAGATAATTAATTAACGCCATAACTTGCTACATAAATGAGGGAAACGAAGAAGGAAGAAATAAATAAATAAATATGCCTAATCAAATTACAATGATGTTTGGTAGAAATGAAGGAAATAAATCCCATATTAATAAGATTCAAACGATTGGAAGTCTATTACCTTTGGCATGATAGAATAATTTTGTGCTCATAGATAGTTAGGTGGGTGTTGTAGCTTCACTGAATGCTGGATGCTAACTCGCAGACAAGATAGTGTATGCGACAAGCGCAAAGCTAGCTAGATGCAATAGGATGCAGGATTTCAATGGAGGAGGCAATAGCCATAGTAAACTGCAAGATAGCTGATGTAACATACTATGTGGATTAAGAAAATTATGCTAAAGGATAAAATAGAAGAGCCAAGACTAATGCCCAAGCAATAAATCAAAGAAATGCCCATTTTTGAAATATTTTATATTTATTTTCTTATTTTCATTTATTTTACATTGTTTTCACCTTAGGATTTGTTCAGTCGGCCATTTATAGAAGGAATAATGTTGCAATAAAAAAAATGCATTATTTTCATTTGGTGAAAACTCCTCTCATTAGTGGTCTACCCTAAAATTAATTCATTTACACTTCTTTTTCATGATAGGGTGAGGAAGAGAGAGAGAGGTGTATCATTTGAGAAGGTATAGTAGACTGTTTGAGTGCTTGTAAGGGGAGTTGTTCGATTTCTATAAAATGAAATAAGTTTTGGTATTTAGTATCTAACAAGTAAAGAAATATTTTGCCATAGAAGTTCTCTGTTGGACTCCTGCAATAGTGAGGGGATAAGAGTAATAACATCACCATCTCCTTCTCCATATCTTACTCTCATCCTCATAGCACGTGATTGTATTATCTTTCAATTAGATTAAGTGTATTTCTTTATGTACCTCTTTTAAAATTTAGTGTATTATTTTATCTCTATGTGGTCATGGTTATAGGTTTATTTATGTTAAATTATATAAATTTTAGTGTTCTTTTTTGTGGTGCTTGATCTCTTTATAGCTATTTTGAGGTTCATTGTACTTGCACCTTTGTTGATGGCACTCTCATTTCATAACAATTAGCATAAATTCAACAATATGACATATTTGATGGTCATAAAGTTCAAGATTCAAAAATTTGATGTTTTAAAAGAGTTTTGATGGTCATGGAGTTTGAGATTGTGAAGTTTATTGGCATAAAGAATTGTAATTAATTGAATGTAGAGGCTCTATTTACCTTGTATGCTAGAAAGTACACCTATTAAATGGCCTTCGAATGAGTTTAATTCTATCATTCTAGATCATTAGAATATTGATGTGATTGTTGCTGATGAAAGTCAAGCTTTCTAATTAATAGCTATTTACCTCTCTTATTTGCACTTTCGAGATGTCATGTTATATGGTCATGATATGATAAGCTTAGAGGATGTCAAAAATTCATCTTTTTCAATAAAGATAACTTTAAACTTGAGGGAGGTGATAAATTGGTTGAAAATTTATTGCATATTTAGCTTTTTGCAAAGTAATTCTTAAAAAAATTCAAATAGATCAAATGCTTATATTGTAAGAAGAAATGGAACTTACAGAAAAATTATTTTGATTTGAAGAAGAGTGAGGAAGAAGTAGAAGATGATCATAAAAAGAATAAGCCAATTGATGTAAGTATTATTGCAAATCTTTTTTGTTATGAAATTCATGGTGCTCTTTGTTGATTAAAGACATTAGGTGTAAATAGCAATGTATTGTATATTTAGCTTCTTGTACTAACATATGTTCCAATTTAGATATATTTTTTAATTTTAAGCTATATTTTGGTGGCTGTGTTTATATGGAAAACTGATCTATGTGTAAGATCGAAGGTTTTATCCTTGTGAAGTTAAAGGCACGTGAGGGTGTAACTACATTATTGGCTGTAATCAGGTTTGTGACATTTGAATTGTCCGAATCTTGCATGATATAAATTCACTTGTGATGTTGATGCTCTTAAGGTCTGAGATGGTGCATTGGTTGGTTTAAGGTAAATAGAGTTAATGCCATGTATGTCTTTTAGAATGCAATATCACATACTAATGTGTTAGATTTAACAACTATGGTGGTAGTCCATGGGGGGACACGTGGTACTAAGTCTATAATGTCAAGTGCCAAAAAGTAGGGCCTATTATTCAATCTATTACTAATGATTTTGGAAGGCAGTGCAAAAGAAAGTTTCTAACAATTGAGAGGTTCTAGAGGATAGGTAAGAGTTGCATGTTAGGCAAAAATTCAAAATAAAAGAGGAATATATTAATACGGCAACTAACAAAGTTTGATAGGTTTGCACTTGATGGAATATGGTATTATAATACCTTAGTTAACCTTGGAAGGGGGTCATCTGGGGTGTGACAGGTAATTAATGACATGAAAATATTGAATAGAGAAGTATTCAAAATGTTCATTAAGAACATTTAGAATTCTAACTCTTAATGGTTTTCTTATGTGTGGAATTCTTAAGTTATTAAATAACTTGGGTATAAATTAGTTTTAATTATTTAATATTAGTAATTTAAGATTCATTCACACTTAATTTTTTAAATAGTGGCTAAGTTATTCACACTTCTTTTTTCAAGATGGTGGCTATCAAAATCAAAGCTTCTTAAACTCAAGTTTGTTACCTACTATACCTAAGAAAAGGAGAGGGTTAGAATGGGAGAGTGGAAGAGTGTTACTTGAGAAAAAAATGAAGAAGCCTTTTTTTGGGTGTGCTTGCATGGGTGTGCTTGCATGGGATGTTCTTTGGCTTCTTCTAAAAGAAAGAAGTGTTGCCATTTTTTCTTAGAGTAATAGAAACAACACTTTGTTTTAGCGAGGAATAGTTATCACATGGGCTTTGAATTAGAGTGGGGACGAGAATAATTAGAGCAATATCAACATCTCCTTCTCCACATCTGGCCGCCTTATCTTTATAGCATGTGATAATATTTTCTTTTAGCTAGACAAAGTTGTATATTTGTTGATATCTTCAATTTCGTATGAAATGTAATTTTTCATGTACCTCCTATGATATTAGTCGATTAATTAATTTCTACATAGTTGTAAATATTGTCTTACATAAGTCAATCCACGTAAAATATTGTATTATTTTTGTGGTGCTTGATTCATTTTACAATTATCGTGTGATTCATTGTAGTTGTTCCAAGGTAGGGGGCACTCTTTTTTTTTCTTCTAATGGATCATTTTTAACTTTTGATGTACGGTTGTCAACTTGAGACTGATCAAGAGCTTTAACAAGGACGTTAGCTATTTAAGTTTTTTGTTTTACTATACTTAATTTGTATGATTCTCTTATTAATTTTTTTTTATAACTATTAATTTCAACATGCTTAGTTTAATTTTAGTTGATAGGATTCTTGATGTCATAAAATTAATATGATATGCAGTAGTAAGAAAAACCTCCTCCTCCCAATAATGTGTTGATATATTATTGATGATCATAATTGACAACTTTCAAATGCCGTTTAACATGGCACAATTTGCCAGTGTAAGGAGAAATAACCTCACTACAAGAGGTCAAGAAAGAAAAGATGGCAAAGCATGGAGGTCCAAGCACTAGGAGAAGAATGAAGATCTTAACTTAGGAAATTTTATTTTATTTGAATTTTATTTCAATTATGTGAAAATCATGTGTAAGACTATGTATTTATTATGTACTTTTGTGTGCTAATTAGGGTTATAAAATTTAAATATTAAGAATTTTGGAATTTAGATTTTCATATATGTTCAAAGATTTATTTAAATTAATGAAAATATAATTATTTGCATCAAGCAATTATAATTTCATTAATTTTTGGCCGACTCCAAGTAGTTAGATAATGGCTTGTTGTTGTTGTTGTTGTAATTTGTAGCCGACCATGGAATAATAGAGTAATTTGGGGAGTAATTTTTGGTGGTTAGAAATGTGGTCAACCCTCCCTTTCATTTCTTCTCCCTCTATGTGAAATTTTAAATCTATCTTGTATGAACTTATAATATGATATGTTTGTTGTGAAATAAAAGATTTTAATGATTTCTGTTTTAAAATTTTTTTTGAAGAAATCCATTTATTGGAGGCTAGGTGGTTGGCTAATCCAAAGCGAGATTGGATGATCTTCCTTTGCAAATGCTTTTGGTGAATGATTCCAGTTTTATGTGTTTTTTTTGTGGTTTCTTTCTGTGGTTTCTTACTTCCATCTCTCCTTGATCTAAAAAACTAGTTGCTCTATAAAATATTTTTAAATTACTTTAGATTTTTATCATAAAGGCTATCAACCAAGATCTGGCTCAACTATGGCATCATCTTGTTCCACAAGTTTTTGGTATTCCTTAAAATGTCACACCCCAAATGACTTTATTTTTATGATCAACCTGTGGTATAATAGAATATGAGAACTCAACCAAACATAGCTTCCATCAACTCAATTCATGTACGGATTCATGAAAAATAAGTGAATTTTGAATTTCACCAAATTATCACGAACAAATTTTTATATTTCAAATTCTTCTAATAATCATTTCATATGTCAATCACATATTTGAAAGCGTGTAATATCAATATTAATATAAATATAAAGTAACTAAAAATATCAAATCATAAATTATATGCACCCCAAAAAGTCTTTATTATTCCCAAAATTGCATGTGAAAATTATACAAGTCAAAAATTATGTATAGTGTAAGAATTTGCAGAAATGTAATAACAAGTGAAGCTTGTTGTTAAGTGTTTGAACTGAATAGTAATCTGTAAAGCTATAAAATGTAAACAATAAAAAGTAAAAATAGTTATACATGTCGGTAATTCTTTTCATAAAGTCGCGTTCGATTCTAAATTAAATATTTTATTAGAAATGTCATTTATAGGTTTGACTCTTTTAATAACATGAGAGTCATTATTGGGCTCATCATCCAAAACTGTTTATAAGATGGGTTATATTTACACTACATACCAAGAGCTCACTTGACACCAATTGGCTTAATCCAACTTGAATTCAAGAGTCAGGAACTTTAAGATTCCTTATTAAAGGTTCATCTCATTAAAACTTTTGCCTACTTGTGTAGGTTATCATAAAAGAATATTCCTAGAGCAATTTCATGATATTTTTTTGTTTATTATACATCATTTTCATTTGGGATTTAGCAATACCTGGATTGAATCACTTATCAATATGTATAGCATTATTTTATGATATTAAGGAATCTGACTTGATGAGAATCATAGTAAATTAATAAGAAATTATTTATAGGCTATGTTATGTAGGTAATCAGTTTTTTTCTAAGCAAGATATGATAGAAACCTCTAAATGGAATGTATAAAGTCATCACGGAAAGTAACAGTAGCAATGACAAGCATCAGTCCTATAGAAAATTTGAATTTAAATTAGCAATTATAAATCTCATCTCGGTATTTGAGCCAATAAAATGATGTGCTCTATGTTTCCTTGAAATACAATATAAAATTAAAATTTCCTTCTTCATGCTTGAAATTCTTAAATTAACTTAATTTAATATTTCTATAAGCTTGAATTACAAGCATACTTGAATTTGACCTTGTCACATTTATTCTTTCCAAAATAAACAGTCGCTTCACTTCAAGTGACGTACTTCTACTATCCAATACTGTTTACCTATTGTTTTCTTAATAAAACCAATAAATTATATAACATCTATAAACACTTATATAATCACACTGTTTTACCTTAATTTCCCTCCTTTGTCTCCCTGCTTACTGCTGTCCAGCAATGCTCCTTGCTGTCTTAATATAATATCTAGCACAGAAGCCTTTTGGCTGCGCAATTTATACTCCAAACTGAATTCAGCATCCCACAATCAGCAATCCAGCAAGGAATGATGTCATGGGAAGCAGCCTAGTAAGATTGGGAGCAAGAAAGGAAAGCATGAACAACAATCTGATTAGGAAAGCATGGGCAGCAACCTGGCAAGGAAGCCACAGTCGCTCTACCATCACTCTCATTCACGACCAGTGGTGAGGAAGGCGGGTGCTGGAAATGCAGGGAAATTAACACTCTAGCATCACTCTTATTCATGAATGCAGGGAAATTAACAAAGGAATTAAGAATGCTAAGTCTAATAAATTAACTAATGTAATTATGCTATTTTATACACGATAAATTTAATCTCAGCCCTCCAAATGTCATTTTTGTTGTTAACCAATGCATGCACAACTTAGTGGAAACTGACTACTGCAGTAGCTATGTCAACAAACAACAACAACAAGCCTTTATCCCACTAATGGGGTCGGCTACATGAATCCTTCTTCTATATTGTGTTCTATTATGTGTCAAATTCTCATTTAATTCTAATAAATTAAGGTTACTTTTTATACGTCTTAACTAAGTTTTTTAGGTTTACCTCTACCTTTCTTAACTTAGTTTTTACTTCTCTTTTACTGGCCAATATTCTGCATCATAAATCATTGTAGATCTTACTATCATCTTATAAAATCTTCCCTTAAGTCTAAGCATTATTTTTTTTATTACAAAACAAGCCAGATGCATTCCTCCACTTCGATAATCCAACTTGAATTATACTAATAACTTCCCCATCTATTTCACCATCATTTTGAATAATAGACCCGAGATATCTGAAACACTTACTCTTTTTAATGACTTGATCACTCAATGTTACAACGCCAGCACTAAAAATTCTACAACTAAAATTACACTCCATATATCCAGTTTTTGATCTACTCAATCGAAAACTTTTAGACTCTAAGGTTGACCTCCATAATTCAAATTTTTCTTCGACTCCCTCTCTTGTCTTATCAACAAGAAGAATATCATCAACAAAAACCATGAACCAAGGTACATCCTCTTGTAAATGCCTAGTAAGAGCATCCATAACTAAAGCAAAAAGATATGGGCTTAAAGTCGATCCTTGATGTAATTCAACTAAAATAGGAAAATATTTTGTCAATCCTCCTTGTGTTTGGACATAAGTAACAGCTTTAGTAAACATATCCTTAATGACTTGAATATAACTAATATTAACTATTTTCTTTTCTAGAGCTCTCCAAAAGACTTCTCTTTGAACTTTATCATAAGCTTTCTTTAAATCAGCAAATATCATATGTAGATCCTCCTTACTTTCTCTATATTTCTTTATTAAAGCTCTCAACAAATGTATATCATCTATAATAGATCTACCAGTATGAAACCAAACTGATTTTGAGAAACATTTTAATCACATCATAACTTATGCTCAATTAGTCTCTCCCATAATTTTAATGTATGACACATTAACTTAATTCCACTATAATTTGCACACTCTTATACATCACTTTTATTCTTAAAAATAGGAACCAACAAACTTTTTTTCTACTCGTTTGATATTTTTTTAGTCTTTAAAATAACATTAAGAAGATATTTAAGCCAAGAAATTCCTTGATCTCCTAAACATTTCCACAATTCTATTGGAATATCATCAGGTCCTACTGTTTTTTCACATTTCATTTTTTTTAAGCTTCTACATCTTCAAATGTACTAATATGATGATAAAAACAAATGTTTATTTTATTTAGGGTACAAATGTTACTAAAATCAATCGTATTCTAAGATCCTTCATTTAAAAGTTTATCAAAATAACTTATCTATATATTTTCAATATATTTTTCTAAGAAATATTTTATAATTTTCATTCTTAATACACCTCACTTAAACTAAATTTTTAATTCTCCTATCTTTTTGCTTGGTTAATTGATGCATATATTTTTCACTTTCTTTGGTATCTAATTTATTGTATAAATCATTAAAAATTAAATTTTTTGCATCAGATATTATATTCTTAGAATCTCTACATGTCACTTTATATTTTTTTTTCAATTATTTGAGTTTTTCATCTAAATCAAGTTTTATAATAATATTTTTTTTATTTTTTATCTTTTTTTTTGTATATTTTACTCAAATTATTTTTATTAAAAGAAATTTTTCCTTCTAATTCTTTAACACATTTTTTGCAACTTACTTAATTTCACTTGCTATTTTATTTCACATAACATTAGCTTTCTTATGAATATCCTAAATTTTAACCTCTTGTAGCTTGCTCTTGAATATATTTTTATTAGTGTTCTTTAAGTGCCCCTATCTAATCTTAAGACGATATTTTAATTTATTTTTCATCTTTCAATCCTTTATCTTAAATCTAAAACTAATTATCAATGTTAAGTATTTAAATTTTCACTTGGAATGATGTTACAATCTTTAAAATCTAATAGATCTATTTTTTTTATCAGAAAATAATCATCTGTATTTTACTAAATTAATTTTTATAAGTAATAATATGCTCATCTCTTTCTTTAAATAAAGTATTAACAATTACAAAATCATAAACTAAAATAAAATCTAATATAGTCTTACCTTCAAAATTAGCCACTCCAAATCCATAATCATCATGAATACTTTTAAAATTTTCTACCACTTTATCAACATGTTCATTTAAATCTCCTCCAATAAATATCTTTTTTTTCAAGAGGTATCTTTTGTATTAATCTATCTAAATCATCCCAAAATTTTTCATTTGAGGTTACATCCAAACTTACCTGAGTAGCATAAACACTTATAACATTGATAGTCTTAGTATCAATAAAAATCTTTAAAGCTATAATTCTATCTCAAATCTTATTAATATTTATAACATTGTCCTTCGAACTTTTATCTGTAATCACACCTACACCATTCCAATTTGACTCCTACCTGAATACTAAAATTTCACACCTACACTATTATTTTATGATATTTTTTTTCTTTTAATTATATTATATATATATATAATATCTGATATTACACGAGTGGCTTATTAAGCTTTCGAGTCGAGCCAAGCAAAGATCGAACTCAAAATCGAAGCTCGATAATGAGTTGAGTTCTTACTTACACCCCTAGATGACGATGGCTTATGCATCAATTACTTTCTTCTAGCTCACTGCCTTGTGCTTAAGCACAAAGTGAAAGAAGAGAGGAACTTCACTTATGATGCATGCTTACCCTTTAATTTGTAATGACTATTCATGAACCTTAGTACTTTGTGATCAGTGAAAAGAGTGAATTTTTTGGCCAATAAATAATGACTCTAATCATTGAGGGCTCTCATAATATTATAAAATTCTTTGTCATATGTGAAATATTTTTATCAAATCACTGAACTTCTCACTAACAATGCAATATGATATCCACCTTGACTTAAAATAGCTCTACTCTTCATATTAAATGCATTGAACTCGACCTAAAATTTCTAATGAAGGTTATGAATGGTTAGAATGGGAGCCTATATCACCAATTATTTCAATATGTCAAAACTAGTTTGTGCTTCCTCTTACTTGAGATTTTGTCTGTCTTGATATTCTCAGTTAACAGGGATGTCATAGAGCTTAAGTTTTTAATTAACCTCCTGTAGAACGATGTGAATCCATAGAACTGATGAATTTGTGTGGAGGATTGTGGCCTGGGTCAGTTCATTATACCTTCTACCTTTTCATAGGTCTATCTTTATTTTAGCAACTTGGGATGAAAATGGGTGTGTTCATTGATGCTGCATTAGTTCTTTGTCACTGGAAATCTTTTGGTGAAAATGGTTCTTTTCATCATTTCTTTCAAGTGGGTCACCGTTGTGGCTATAGTTAATTTCGCCTTGTTTTGTCCTCTCAATTTCAGCAAGCCTACATTGTAGTTGTAAGATTTCTCACTGCATTTCTTTCATTGTAAGTTCTTAGACTCATGATTGTTTCTCTTTTATTTTGATATTTCTCTAAACAAGCTTTCAGGTTTAGGTTTAGGTGAATTTGAGTTGAGGTGTGGACTGACTCAAAATTTGGAGAGGCTCTTTTGGATTGGTTAGATTGCGTTTGGAGTGGGAAAAGGTGTGCCCAGGATAGATCCAGGGAAAATATAGCTTTAATACCAAATGACACTTCTTAGATAGCAAGAAGATGGGAAGTTAATTAAACAAGTGCTAGGATAGATATAAAACCTGAAATTAAAAGAATATCACTAGGGCAACAGCTGAAAACCTGAGAAAACCTTCTTGCCTAGCTGCTCTGAGATGGGAATTCAGCCTCACAGTGGATTGGATGGCGGGCGATGGCTGGAAGATGGTTGGCTTAGCTGTAGATCGTCCCAATTTGTTATATAGAATTGATTCAGGGACTGGTTGGTGGGTGGCTGGGATGGAATGTGGGCTAAAAGATGGCTGGACAGCAGCAGTTTTGATGGAAAACAAAGGGATCTGGTGCAGGACAGCAGCTTGGCTGCAGTAAACCGGTGTTGAGATCAATCCTTGATGGATGTAAAGAAGAGTTGATGTTTCGATTCAATCAAGATACAATCACACTACTTGTTTGAATCGAAGTTGTATTTTAAAACTGAGAAAAATAGAGAAACAATCCCCAATTTTTAATCAATTAAAAATTGAACCTAATATAATTTAAACGGCTATATATATGAACTAAAACAAATTATAATTCTAAGATAATTGAGCCATAATTAAAAGTGCGTTAACCAGTCTAGGTTGAAGGGTGAACTGGTCCCAGGCATGGAAGGGTTGGCATGAACTAGCCCCTCGCATGCTGGACTTATCTCGCATCAAGGGCACGGTCCTGTGTCACATGCCATACTTGCTTTTTAGTACATATGTAATTGAAATCTTCTGAGCATTTTATGATGTGCAAAGTCAGTTTGATTTAGATATTTGTTTGTTTATCTTTTTAAGGACTATGTCATTGTAGTGAATTTGAGTAAAATGCTTGTAATAAGATACTAGTATTTTTTTGAGGCATAAAAATAAGAAAAATTCTAAAAGTTAAAGAAGATACAAAATATATCCTCTCATGTGCAAATTAATTTTGATTTAGACATCCTTTGTAGGCAAGGTTGATATTGTTTAGTGCATTCTGCTGATTGTCTTTTTGAAAGAACAATTATTAGATTGAATGGGTCTTCCTGTCAGTACACTAGTCATAAAAAATATAATTCTCACTTTTATGGCACAATACTTAATGCATGCAGGTAGAGTATGAAGATTACCAAATTTGTATTTTTACCACTAAACATACTTTTTAAACATAATGACACTCAAAGAAAATTGATAGAACCTCTGGTCAAGATTAAATCTCAAAATCACCATAATTAAGATTAATTAGTCATTAATAATTTATTAAGTACCAGAAATTTAAAAAATTAATAACTAATTGTATAAAATTCTAAAATATTTAAATAACAACTCTTTGTGCTCACATAGGGCCTATAATTGAATATCTCTCAATGCTCAACCCACAAGACACCTCAATAATGCAAACTAGGAAATTTAAGAACTTTATGATTGGATCAAAGATTTTTGCAGTCTCAACTCTCAAAATGAGATTCACATTGATGATGGGTTCAATTATTAGAAATTCAGAACTAGAGCGTGTCCTCATTATAAAATTGCCTTCTTAAATTCCTGTTAATTCTGTTTGTTGCATGTTCCCTATATATTTAATGCAGTCACCCTTCCATTCATCGTACTAGTTTTCCAAGGATGACAAATTTAAATTTGATCGAAGCTTACAAGAGCTAATGTCATATATTATCAACTAAAAAATTCCTTATAGTAAAGATATATGGCATACCCCTTGATTAGTGGATAGAATGACTGTGATGACAAAATTTCGTTATGTTTGCAACCTGTGTCCAAATATTCTCAATGACTAAGCCTATTAGTTGTCAGCCATAAGACAGTTTATGTGGCATGCAAACCTCTATTAGCCAAATTCAACTTAAGATAGTTGTTTTTGACAAACTTTATCTAGGTTGATGAGGTTCTTTTGGACAATTCAACATATAGTTACTACTAAAAGATCTTTTAGTCTGGTTTGTGTAACTACCATCGTTGACAAAGTAGATTAGGGTATGTGGTGACTTTGGACTATGAAAAATATGAATCTTGATATGGTTTTCAATCACTCACCATAATCATTTTTAGCTAAATAGCAATTGTGTGTTTCTCCCAAAGTATCATAGAACCTTTAGGCTGGCTTTAATTGAAAGTTCTAATCTGCGATTGGGAGGTATAATTAACTGTTGAGGCTTGTATTTATGATAAACCTTGAACCATTAGTAAGTTTAATAAGGTAGAATATCTAGCTTATGTCTTATCTAAACATTCAATTTGTCTTCAAAAATATCAAACTGGAATCAGTTAAATTAAATATGGATATAGTAGGTTGGGGATTTTCGGAAACCACAATTTACTGCAGAGAAAATAGCAAAATTTTTTTTTGAAAGGTGCATGTTGCATTTAATAACAAAATAGCGTTATAAAAAAGGAGCACAACAGTGCAAAGCTAAAAAAGAAAGACTAGACCGTGGCAACATGCACACCTGCCTTGCTCTAACATACTAGACAGAAAGGTACAAGCATCAACAGATGCTACACAAAGTCGACTCAAGAGCATAGTCCGCCTGCTCCTGGCCCCAGATGTGGGAGAAGATCACCGGTGGAACTCAAAGGAAGCCAATATCGCCAGGCTGGAGAGAGGTCCAAGAAGTCACAAGGCCGCGAGATAAGTGACCACCCCATGGTTGTCGCCTTCCAAGATCAGGCCCTTGTACTCATACATCCATGGCTCCGTGATGTCTAAGTGCAAGCATAGCTTGCAACTCCACCAGGTCCCCAATGTCAAGATGAATACCAGCTGCCTTGATGAGGTTGCCAGTATCATCTCTGATGACGACTCCAATGCCAGCCAAGCCTGAGGAGAAGAGAGCACCATCAACATTGGCCTTAAGCCATCCGGGAGGGGGGGGGAGTCCAAGAAGTGTGAAGAATCAGCCGCTGAGGCTGCTGGAGCTCCCATTGCTCTCGAAATGGAAAGGCAGAGGTGTTGGTGAATGCTTCCAAGATGCTAAGAAGCACCTTGGGGTTCCATATGAGTCTGGGCCCCTAGTCCCAGACTGATGGCATAACAATATGCCTTACCCCAAGCTAGATGCCTTGGGATGTCAAATGCCCCAAAAGATCCCTCAGAGCAAGTGAAAGGCATGACAAAACCCCGGTAGAGAGAACCTGAAAATAAATGTGAGAGAACACCTGATCAAAATATGCTCCAAGTCCTCCTCGGCATCCCTAAGGGCATAGGACATCGCCGCCACCTCCGATGAAGCCAAGTGAAAGTTGGCAATGCCCCTTTCGTGACACGACCACCAAAAGAGCTTCTCCTGGGATGCACTGAACTTCCTGAGCCAAGCAATGAGTGCTCCAGAGGGAAGAGAGCTCATAAGCAAGCGTGAGGGACTTGCTTGAGGGATGTATAAGCTCTGCCTCCCCTGCCTCTAAGTCGAGTGCACCATCACCCTCCGATGGTCTACCAAGTCGTGACTAAAGTGTCGCCCAAAAAGTATCCTGGCACGATCCCAAGAAGGAGAAGGAGCACCAGGTCTTCGGCCGTGTCGACAAAGGTAGGTCTCCTGAGAAGAGGGGTATCAACCAAGTCTGAGAAAGGACATGTACCTTTTCCCCCGAAGTTTCCATCTGATGAGAGGGAAGGCTCTGCTCCACCGGATGACGGCCCAAGACTTGCCCCCCTCATAGAACCTGCTCCATATCATCCCCATAACGCCCCTCAAGACAACGGTAGAGAGAATCTAGCTTCAAGAAGTCCCAGTTGCTGAGCCCAGAAGGCCCCATCCACAAAGTGTAAGCATGGAACCCAAGTCCACCAAGTCTCCTGGGTGTGCAAATGGTGTCCCACTTCACATAATGGATGCTCCGCTGAGTAGGGCTCTTGTCCCAAAGGAAGGACCTGCACATCTTCTCGATCTCCTGTAACACATTCATAGGCAAGATAGTGTGTGTCACCTGGTAGATGGATCCGGGTAACAATGCTGAGGAAATGAGGGTAGCACGTCCAGCCAGTGAAAGGTGCCGCAAGCCCCAAGCACTGATCTTCTCCCTAGCCCTCTGGATCAACTGGGAATGATCCTTCATGTACAGCCTCCGCATGGCCAGCTTAAGGCCCAAATAGTCCATCTCCTGGACCCTCCTGAACCCAATGGATCGAGCAATGCGGTTAGTCCTCCATCTTTAGCTCGCTAAAGAGGATGGAGGTCTTCGCACAGTTGATGCGCTGCCTCGTCCGAGTACAGTAATCATCAAGGATGTCCTTGATTTGCTTGCCATGAGCCACCAAAGCCTGGGGAGACATCGTAATGTCATCGATAAAGAAGATTGGAGATACAAGTACCTCCACCGCCATGACATGCAAGGTTGGCACCCCTCTCTCAATGCCAAGGATAAGAGCTCGAGCACGATGAAGAGGTAAGGTGAGAGAGAGCCCCGACGAAAGTCACACGAAAGCGATCCATTCGCCCTTCACCATTCAAGAAGATGGAGCACTGGGTGACACACCGAGTATCCAAGTGAACTTGGCGGAAAACCCATAAGAGACAAAGATCTGCTTCTAGAGTTTTCCAACTCATCCGTCGAAGCCTCCATGTCCACCTTGATGGCCATAAAGCCAACCCGAGAGGTGGAGTCAAATTTGTTGAAGATCTCCTGCTAAAAGGCAAGAGAGATATTCACTGTGGGACAAAAGCTCGCTTCGTAAATGAGGACCTAGGAGATGCTTCACTCACTAAGATCTTCGCAACCCTTATAAACGGTCCACATAAGTCGATTGGTCGATACTTGGAAGGGGAGTCTGCCACCTTGGGTATCAACAATCGTGGTTTCCTTCCATGAATCATCCATATGGGAGGAACTAAAGAACTCTTGACAAGAATGATGACGCCTCTTCACACAAGTCCAAAAAGAAAAGGATGGGTGATCCCATCCAGCCTGGGCCCGATTGGCCCTATAATGCAAGCCTCCCAAACCTCGCAATCAGAAACAAGAGCATCAAGAAGAGGAGAAGCATGAGAGGGTACCTGCCGCTCAGAAGGTAAAGAAGGCCGAGGGAGACATCCCCCACCCCACTGCCGAAAGAAAGTGGTAAAGTCGCAGTGATGTCCTCCCGTCGCCCAAGAGTCTACCATCACCCGTCGTGATGCCACTAACCCTGTTAGTGCGATGTCAGGATGAAGCAACGGTGTGGAAGAAGTGGGTGTTCCCATCCCTCCAGAGCCATCTAGCTTTTGCTCTGCTTTCACCCAAGTGTGAGCCTAGCTAATGTGGAGTTAAGCTCAACAACCTTGGAACTAAGCTCACCATCGGTCAAGTAAGTCCCTCATCAAGACACTCAGACAAGAGTGGCAATATCCTTCTCCGCCTTCTCCTTGAGCAAGTGGAGGTTCTTCAACATGCTTCTACTCCAAGAGGTTCTCGAGAGTGCCGCTTCTTCCTCCTAAGTACCGCTTTGGTACCAAAGTCCTCCTTGGTCCACTTTTGTCATACACCTTCCCCTGCAGATGCCATGTGTCCTCAAACGAGCCACCGGGGTGAGTAAGAACCCGAGGACACCAGCAAGTGGACGGATCGAAGCAACTGGTAAGTGAAGTTGGTGTTCAAGGATGTTGGAAGCCACCGAGTTGACCGAACCCAAGTCGAACCCGATCTTGCTCCTTCCTCCTTGTTGTTGGTCCAAGTAAACTTTGGGCTGAAATCCACCATGCAAGCAAGACTCCTCATGCAATCTTCCATTTCAAGCTCGAGTAGATAAATCTCTTACCCCTTCTTGTCCTCAGAAAGAATGAATGCTTGAAGTCACCTCCACGATAGTTGGAACCTCAAGCCACATGATCCCCGATGTTTTGCCAAAGAGGCCTCCTGCAGTGGTAAGCATTGTTGGCATAAACCCAGCCCAGGGTCCATTGGGAATTGTCAGCCATGCTGACCTTGCCCAATACCAGCTGATTTGAAAGTAGAAGGGGAAGGAAGCTCAAGAGATCATGTCGCCATAAGATAATCATACCTCCAGAGTAGCCAACTGAAGGGTGGCAAAGAAAGTGCCAGTTGCTCCCAGCAAGCTTGTCCACCTCTGCCTCAATCGCTCAATCCCTGGTCTCCACAAGAAAAGGTCATAGCCACCACCAATGAGGTGGCGAGTAGTGCCCTGTAGTCTTCTTACCTGCACCCCACAGCCTGTAAAAGGATGGAAGACATCACCCTCCATGGGGAAACGCCCCTCACCGATGAGAGGGGGCCTTCTTCCTCTTCTTAGAACTAGCCTCTCTCTTCCTCAGTAGTTCCCCATTATAATGGTGCTGCTACCACTAGTGCTCTTGCCACCTCGATCCTTTGGTGGTTTGGCCATCTTTCCCAAGCCTGTAGGTGCTTGGAAGATAGGAGGGCCGCAATATCCTGGAAGGACTTGAAGTAATGGAGGAGCCCAAGAGGGGGACCTTATGTGGTCAACCCTTGGTGCAAGAGCGGAGCTATCTTCCCACCCATCGCTGGTCTCTCCTGCACACGTGTGGTTCTTCTTCTCGGTAACCAACACCCATGCACCATACCGTGATCCTGCCTCAGGGGAAGGCTATTCTCCCTGGGAGGGAAGAATGTCAACCTCGTGTCCTTTCCTTTACTTGTAGTCACATTAGCATCCCTAGGCAAAGTGCTACGCTTCCCCCCCCTTTTCCACTCTCTAAGGTGAGGCCCTGGCAGCAGCAGAATGGATGACCCATGTGTAGGGAGGTGTGTAGTCTTACCCGGGTGGTACACAGAGTGGACTTTGTAGTTGGACAAGAATCAGCTTTGTGGCCAACCTTGCCGCAAGAGAAGCATAACTGAGAGATCCCTTCATATTCCACAGGCTGAAAGAATCGGCCGTGTCTTCCATGAATCCAGACACCTGTGGGAAGTTTGGAGAGGTCTAACCCGATACATACTGCAGGCTCACCTGTGAATTGGTCCGGTGGTCCATCCGTGAGTGGCTCTCCAAAGAAGGAGGCAATTCTAGCAAGATTGCTGTGTCCCAAAGATAAGAGAGGCAAGTGAGGCACAACCCAAATAGGGGAGGAAAATCCATGAAGGGACTTGGGTTGAATGAGGGAGTCCATTTGTCTAAACCAAGCACATTCCCCACCACAAACCATGGTTCATCAGACAAAGATCCCGCTTCCAAGTCAAACATACAAAGCAATCAAGGCCACCATGATTACCTTGAAAGCTCCCCATTGTCCCCATTTCTTCAGAGCTCAAGATTGAGGAAGAAAAAGAAGGCCTTCTTCCCAATATTTTTCCCACAAGAGCCTTCTCCAATTTGGCTGATTAGTGTCCACAAAGATGATCATCAATTTTGATAGTTACCCCATCCTCCATAAATGAAGAAGCTCTGACAACTCGCCCAAACTTAACAAACTCTTTTTTCCTCCAAGGGTTATTTTGGGTGGGCAAGCCCTTGCCCTGAAGTTTAGTAGAGGTTGCACATGGTCGCCAAGCCCTCCATATGTTGCTCTTGATATTCAAAAGTGGGTTGAGGTAGTAGGATGACCCCTGTAGTCATGTGAAATTCCCCATGAAAATGCTCTGGATCGGTTGAGGCATTTCCACACCACCTTGCGGATCCTGTAGGTATTTGATCACCCATGGCATCTCTGCCCCCACATCCGTGGGTGTCCGCAATTAGCTCCCCAGAAGTCATCCATGGCGCCCAAAGAATCGCCCCATCATTCTCATCACAAGCCATAGGATTGGAAAAACTAACCCGGCCAGCATTCGCTTGTCCGCTGTGCTCGCAGTTCCGCCTTTGTCCGTCCTGACGACCGGCAAAACCGCGGTGGTGTTATAGCCCGCGGACGCCCCTCGCAAGTCAGGTTGGTGGGCGTTATCCCGGCCGCTCAGCGCGCTGTGCGACGCCATTGCGCTGCGGCTGGCCGCTCGTCTGCGGTGGTAGCCTCTGCAGCCGCTGGCTATTAAGTCCCCGACGCCCGGCCGATGCCGTTCGACTCCGCAGAGGGCGCTTCCGTCATATTAGCGCTGCGAACCGCCTCTTTCGCTCGCTACTGTATCGGCCGCTGGACATCCGCCACCGCTAAGCGGCTCGCCGCTAGCCGGCAGATGACCACCGCAAATCGCAAAAGGGGGTGAGATCTAGATCCCGCGGTGATTGGACAAGAAATCTGGCCGCCATCCTCGTGATAGTCTACGTGAATTGGGATCTTACTGGATGGATGGTTGTCCGTCCCGCACGCAAAGACCACCGATGTCCTGCCCATCTCAGAGTCTACATTGCCCGCAGACTCTACAGTACCCGCAAGAACGCTTTGCCCTGGTTTCTTGAAAGCATCAAGAAACGCTCGGCCATCCATGCCGCCACCGCACCGCCGCCAATCCGAGCACAATCCCTTGTTCGGGGAGGTGATGAGAGGACAAGGAGGAGCTATCTTCATCCAATTGCATGCCATGGCCAAGATCCGAAGGATTCCGGCCGTCCGTCCCATGGGTTTCCATGCCCGTCCCGAGAGCCACCCCCTTGCCATGGCTTCGTGCAGGATGAACAGTACAGTGAATAGTGCCCGAGAGCCTACCTTCCTTCTTTGATCCCTTGTCCCGGTGAGGAGGTGACCGGCGGCCACCCCCCGCCATAGAGAGAGAGAGTCTGGTTTCCGTGGTATTTCCCTAGTTTGGGGTCGAGCCTCTTTGCTACAAGAATAGCGCCGTGATGCTGAAACTAGTGCAAAAAAACAAAAGCTCCAAATTAGGAAAATAGCAAAATTTATAGAGAGATTAATGACAACTTCGATTGAAGTCATTAAATGAATGAACCTGAATGTCATTAACTAGCCTTGGAAATGCAAATATCCAGATTAGGAAAACGATGGTAAAGTTGAGTTTAAAGTTTATGTTTATCTCCAAGTTATACAATCTTGAAAGTTAAACTAATCTTGTAGATAAATTTTTTAGAATATATGCTATTTATATATTTATTTGCCAAGTTATATTCTTTGAAACTAAATATATTGGAGGAAAATATTGAGGAGATGAGGATGTAGAGATGTAAGTGAGAAGTTTTAAAACGTGATGCATGGGGAATCATAAGATTGGGGTGAAATATTGGAAGAAAGGTAATGGTGATTCTGAAATGTTGAAGCAAATTGGACTGGTTGCTTTTATTTTCTCATGGGGAAGGAAGCAATCCCAACGCTGCAAAGCTGCATTTGAGATAACAGTGTGTGGAGGAAAGATTATGTTTTTTAAATTGTTTTTGGCTTGTTTGGAAAATTTAAACATGATGCTTATCGGATATTGGAAGCTCTGAAGTTTTCAAAACCACCGTGGAACCAGATTCCATTCTCATAGTACTTGCAGCAGAAAATTGTCACAGTTGAGGCACATTTTCTTGCTTGGAATTTGTTGTATGGTAAATTTTCTATTGGAAATGTTATGCTTTGCTTTTCTTTATTATAAATTTCGTCTCTTTAGATGTTTTTTTCATTTTTCATTTATATTTAAAAAATGATGGATGGGATCCTGTTGTTTTGCTAATATATTAGTGACTTTGTTTTTCTCTTCATTTGATTGGCAGTCCGCTTGTCATTATTTTGCGTGCATTAGTTGATTTGGAAGATTTCAATGAAAATACAAGTGACATGCTATCAAATTTGTTTGCAATTCTTCGTGCTATTAAGAAAGCTGATGATGCTAATGATGCTCATGTTACCCCAGTATGTAGCATATCCCTCTTATGATGCATTTCTTATTTTGATTCTTTGGGAATAGTGTTTTCATGAATTACTATGTGCAGAAACTACATGTTCTTTCTGATATTGCCATGCTTATTCTGAAAGAACTGGCTAAGGGTTTAAAGCCTTCTTCCAAGTTACATCGTGCGATTTTGCTTCCATCATCATTTTACAAAGTCTGTCAAGAGTCTAGTATGGTGAGCTTTTGAATTTATCTGGTACCTCTTTTTTTTTCATGTCACATTTCATTATCCTCATATGCTAATCGTACTCTCTCTCTCCCTCTCTCTCTCTCCCACCCACTCTTGTCCCCTTGTGATAATCTGTTTACAAATGCAGGTTTATGATCTTAATGAAGGCTTCTTCAGTGAACATTTTACCAGGAGAATTCTTGATGTAGTTGATTCTTCAATAATTAAGGTGGCCTTTTTCTCCTTTAATTTAAAACGTGAACTTTTTATGTCTTCATTCTTCAGACACCTCTGTAGTCATATAATTCTATCCTTTGAAGGTGATCTCATGACTCAATTCATATTTTTAGTTTTTTGATGCAGCCTTTCAAAAGATGTTCTAAACATTGTGATAAACCTCAAGTAGGTTCAAACTATTTCGGTGAGATGAAGGATAACTCTCAGAACTTTTTTGACGCTGAAGAAGTTAAGCCACTTGCTCCCAAATTAAACTTAACCAAGGATATTGAACGCAAATATGGAAATGCACTTGATAAAGAGTTACTGCAGAAAAGGACCCCCTATGCTCAGCCTTTCAAGATTTGTTCTGTATCAAATGACTCGCGTAATGAGAATTCTGAAGTTCATGGCCGAGGAGATGTAATCACTCAAAAATCTGATACCAATCTTGTGGATGAGCAGCTATCATCCTGTAATTCTGCTAGCACAGAACTCTATTTTCCCGATTTGCAAGCTTTAACCACAGAACGTGAAGTTGATGTCTTGAACCCCTTGCATACGAAAAGGATAACAGAATGTGATTTTGATGCTGTCAGTTGCGATCAAATTCTTATTCTGCATAATTGTCTGACTTCAAAGGTAATGTGGACTTGTATAGAAACTTGGATCAGTATATCTTAGTAGGGAACTAACTGCATTGATATGTTTACATGCTGAAGGAATCTATTCATAAAGGCAAAGGGCTTGTTCGCCACAGGGTCTGTAGGTGTCCTCCAATTGATATGTGGTGAGCTATGGCAATATAGATTTGTTACATAATTGTTGATATGCATACCATGTTTGAACTTATACGAGCCACATTCTTTGTTTAATACAGTTCTTGTTCAGGATCTGTTGATTCATGTGACACCCAACAAAATAGTTACAAGGTATAATGCCATATTTGCAGTCAGGTTTTATAATTTAATAGATGAAGATGGTTTAAACTAATTCACGGCTTGTTTAACTTAGTTAAGACCCTCATGATGCCTTGATTATCTTGACCCATTGGAATATGGGTATACATCGATTTTCTTATCTATTTTGAGAAGCCAAGAAGGACAAGGGAATAAAAGTCCTCAAACCCATTTTAGCCTGAATGACTTGGTCATAATTTAATTGTTTTCTCTGCTTTGACACAATTGATAAGTTAGCAATAATGCTTATAAATTTCTTGCGCATGGTTCATTTTGAATGTTGTGCTATTTTTGCTTTAGTCATCATAGTTTTGCTTTGACACTACTTTGAACTCTTACCTTATTCAAAAATGAAGAAGTTTGAATGTTTTTCAAGCTCAATTGTGGTTGGTGAATTCAAAAGGTTATACAAGAAGACAATAAAGGACAAAGGATTTGTATTATGCATCCATTATGAAACTGGAGACTAGACAAGAAGAAGATCAAGATGACCTATGTCTTCCATTGACAATGGTGATTATTGAGAAAATATTTAGGATTGAAGGGGCCATTATTAAGTGATCCTTATGTGATGCAAAAGTTACAACTAAGGGAGTAGACACTCTAATGCATGTCCTTCAAAATGCTCAAAAACTCCATTTTACTGATCAGAGTTGAAACACCAATGAAAGCATGTCTGAGTTGAGAATTTAACACTCCAAAGCTCCCCTTTGTAGTAGAGATCAACAATTTAGGCATGACTTTGGCCTCTCTGCTAAACTCCACCCTCCCACAAGAATTAGTGGTGGTAGTTCTCACGTTGCTTTGGTTGACTTTAGTGAAAGGCAAAGAAGTACCCCTTAAGGTCACCCATCTATAAAGTGAATGAGTTGAGAGCACTGGAGTGGAAGTAGTCACTATGGGTGGAATCAATGATGATGATAATGCTTTTTTGAGCAACTTATTTCCAAAGGAAGCTAAAGTTGCTAGTCAAGTCGATTGGTTATACTTCAATGGCGAGGGTGGAGGGAGTGTTGATTTTGTAAGTTGTTCAATCTTCTAACAAGGGCATCAAGTGTCCTACCGGAGCTTGGAATACCATGAATACTATGACGGATAAAAGAAAAACTTACATAACAATTCCAATTTTAAATAAAATCTCCAATCATACAAGAGGCACTACAATCCACAAATGATTTAACAATTTGTCCACACATATATGTACTAACAAAGTTCATGAGACTTGTCGTGACTCGGCCCGGGAGTTTGCAATACCAAGGCGGGAACAGACGGTCAGACGGATAAAAGAAAAAACTTACATAACAATTTCAATCTTAAATAAAATCTCCAATCATACAAGAGTCACTACAATCCACAAATGATTTAATAATTTGTTCACATATATATACTAACAAAGTTCATGAGAAATACACTTTAAACATAACTCAATATAATTGACATAATTACCTATCTCCTGAAGTCCCTCTACGATGATAAATATGACTTTCCCTTCTATCAGCCATTTAGTTAGGATGGTTACTTGAAAAAAAATTAAGCAACTAACAAATGAATAAAATTTAGTGGGTTAATTATCTGTACATATATAAGCAAGAAGGTAACTAAGATGTATGCCGCTTTTATTTTCACATATACATAAAAGAAATTTGCTCAAACAATCAAACATATGTGAGATAGATATACATAAACATTTTGTATGAACTTTTACTTTTATATGTATGCCAGTTTTTGTTTTCACATATACATAAAAGAAATTTGCTCAAACAATCAAACATATGTGAGGTAGATATAGATAAACATTTTGTATGAACTTTTACTTTTATATTTATCGTCCGTCTTGGAGTCACCGTCAAAACCTTTACCAATACTCATCCAAAAGACAAGTAGCCATTATCATTACTATTTGACAATTTCATTGGCCCTTTTTCATCATTTCGCGTACATTGGTCCCCGCACCATAACTGTGAACTCCACTTTCAACATACACATTCATCATACAATTATACAGCTATGCATATTAATTCATAACTAACAGTAAATCAGTTAACTTTATAAAATAACGAAGTGACAATATGATGTAACATTCAGGTTATTATCTTACATGAAGAAACAAGAAACTGCATCACAATTTATGAAGAAGTAAAAAATCATCACAACTGCGAGATAAAAAAAGTCATAATCATATGAACATGCATTTCATCACAATAAATTAAAGACATTTTTTACCATAAATGTAAGAACATAATTACTCATTTTAATTTGCAATTTCCTCTTGAACCTCATTTCCTTTAACGCTTCCTTCCTTAATTGAAATTCCTATAGAATCAAATTTTAATTGTTGGAATGATTTAATATATTTCATTAAATATTTATCATACCTCTTAAAATAGTTCTAATTTAATTAACGTACTATAGATAAATTTTATTTTCATTTAGTGTTTTGCATTTTTCTTAAAGTGATTTTAATCTAATTAATGATAATATAACTTAGCATAAGTTCAAAGTTTTATTAAATTTGTAATTATATTTCATATGTGAGGGTTTAATACTTAAATTACTTAACTTTGATTCATCATATTCCCCAATTTACATTTGAAATGTAAACCCTAAGTCAACATTATAAACCCTAAAATAAACTTGAAATAACATTAAAATCAAAGCTAATAACACTAAAATAAAATTTCAATTAAACATATATTTATAAAATTTAATTACTTACCCCTCCTCACGGTTTTGCCCTAAGACCCGTGTCCATCGGCTTCTAAGTCATGCACGCACGCTTCTTCTCTTTTCTTCCTCGGCCGATGGCACACGCAGGACTTGGCTAGCCCGCTGCTCTCCTCCTTCCTTGGCCGACGACACACGCAAGACTCGGCTAGGGCATGCCCTCCTCTTCTTCTTCCTCAGCCGACGACACATGAAAGGTTCACGCTCTCCTCCTTCCTCCTATTGCCGACGATGGCACGGTGTGAGTCTCCTCTTCTTCTCCCTTCCTCTCTCCCTCTCTCGCGTGTTTTTGGGGGTTTGGTTTCGACAACCCGAAATCGAGCCCACCTTTCAATTTCTTCTCCTTACGGCTAACCGTCGCGACGGTTTATTTTTTATTTTTATTTTTTTTTTGTTATTCCACCACTTTCATTCGGGGAGGAGAAGGTAGTTGTGCTGAAATTGAACTGGATAGAAAAGGCATCCTACCAAAAGTTAAAGGGAACCATCTTGAATGTCGACTTCTTTTTGAGAGACAAACAGATTTACGAGTCATTATACCCTATGAACTCACTTTTATACGTAGTCTTTTAATTTTTTAGGTTGATTCATTTGCTAATAATCGTTAGTTTTATTAGCGGTGTTAGTTTTGCCAGTATCCATTTGATCGTAAGGTGCTTAACTTCCTTGGCCACTTGTGGAGTCTCCACATGGTGAGGTGCTTATTTGCTATTATTCGAATTTTTATTGTCGTGCCTCTAGCAATGCCTCATGAGGAAGTGGTGAGTTGACGTTCGAGACCATAGCCATATCGCAGACTGAGGCGCCAAGGTGGTACAAATAGAAGGGATGACAAGTATTACTACTACTCCTTAAGTGCCTCTTGTGCATAAATGGTCGAGCAGAGAAACATCTAAGGCATCTGTGGCTAGTTCTTCCACGATGTAAAGTTATCATGAAGTGCTTTTACAATGCTCACAGGGCTGACCCTTCTAGTGTCACCTACACAATTTGGGATTGTGTTTACCTGTCCATCATTGAAGAGCAACTCAATAACATCTCTCAATTGAAGCTCCACTATGTAGCCATTAATGCTCAAGATGTGAATTAGCAGATTACCTTTGAGCTCGACAATGAATATGAGGAAATCCTCAAAGTTTTGGAACGGGTGAAGATAGGACACCACATTGCTTAGTCATTATTGTGCGAAGAGTTTTGTAATATCCAATTAATCCAATTAGCTTTCTAATTGCAATTAATTTTGTCGCATCGTAGCATTAGATCAGAAGAACTAAGCATGCTGGTCGGATTAAGCCATTCGACGTGTATGGTTGGATCTCTCCCGCAGACTTCCTATTTCATTTCCTTCCATAGCGGCCTCCCCTTCACGATCGAAGTTCGCTTTCCTCCTTTCCTTCCTCGACCGACGAATCGCTTCCCGCGTGACAAACGACGACGCCACTCGCTTCGCCATTTGGCCGACATAATTGCCGCTTCCCTGGCATGAGATCGACGGCTTGAACCGCCGCCTCCGTGTCGACGTCGAACGCTGATTTCACCTTCGGTTGCGCTGGAACCGCCGATCCGTAAGTTACTGGTGAAATCTCGTGAATCGACGGGTGAGGAAATCAGTGAACCGTTTGGTTGGGATTTCCTATTCCGCCGACGGGATGCTTATGGGATTCTGTGACTTGCTAATTTCTTTTCCTATCCCTTTTCTTTCACCTTCCTTGAAATGCGGATTGGGAGTTCCAAACTGCTTTACAGAGTGCGAATTATTGAATGGGGATTTAGATCGACATATTTTATTTTAGTTGATCAAGGTAATTAATATTGGCGCAGTAAATTACTTTGAGTCGCTCAGTAGTCAAAAGTTTATGAGGAGATATCAATTCTAAGATTAGCTTGTTAATATCGTGTTAATTATGAGTTTCAATTATTACCATGTATTAGAAATATTTAAAAGAGTTATTTCATTATAGGTATGAGGGAAGAATCGAGAACATCAATCATTGACCTGAAATCGGGTGAGACATAATTTAATGTAAATTCGATTACTATGTATGTCATGCTTTCTACCACTTCAGATAAATTGTATGAATGACATATAATGACATATAGATATTCTCACATATCAATACAAATACAAATGCTTATTACTGACCTTGCATTAGATCGATTTACAATGATTATAAGCGCCTAGTTCAAAGATATGATTTCATTAGGCATATAAAAATGTTTTAAAACAACTAAATGCAGTAATGTGATAAACAGGGAAATGTCAGAAAAATTGTGATAGGAAGACTATGTTATAGAAATCTGCGCAGATAAGCAAAAGTTCTGACGAGATGAGCCGTGATTAAGGGATCTTAGATCACTGACATTTTGAGGTTGGAGCCGTCAATTGGTGTCGGGGGTCAAGTAGTAAGTAGTATGGTTCCGGCCCTACCTTACCTTCAACTTTAGTCGACGCGTGACGACTTTATTAAGTCAAACCTATAATTATAAATGATATTTCTAAAATGATTTGATAGAATCAAAATGATTTTAATGAAAAGACTACTCCTCGACATCGATACAAAGATATTGTTCGCTTATATATGTTACATTTCAAAGACCTACGATATTGTCGTTACATATTACATTATCGCAAAGACTTTACCGCTTTGTAAATTTACATACATACGATTGTTCTACCGGCTCAGATCGAGCTTACTTTAAGATTCTTGTCTCACAAAGCTTTTAAATTATGATGCTACCGCTTGATAATTTCGCGAAAAAAACGAAATGGGTAGTTTACCTGTTTTGTTGAATTGTATAGTGGGAAGCTTAAAGGTTTTTTTTGACGCATAAAATTTTAATCGATGTCTTTTCAGATTTATTTACAAACTTAAAGATTTCACGCTTCCGAATTGTGAGAATTAATTAAGTAAGAAGAATGCAAATATTTGTGATGATTTGATTAGATGCAAAATTTCACTTGCTGCTCCGATGAAGCAGGTTGGAACGTGTGGTGAAATCGTCTAATCGAAATCATCCTATGTTACACTGACCGACCCAAGATAAGGGGTCATCTGGGGTGTGACAAGTTTGATCATTGTTGGGAGGGTGATGAGGTGTTGAATAAGGTCGAGGAGGAGGAGAGTAAAAACTCATTCATAGCTAGGCTGAGAAGGGTGAGTTTGTTGTGGAGCTTGCTCATTGCGAGAAGCATCAATAGAGGGATATGTTATTTAAAGAAAGGAGGCATTGTGGACAAACTTCTTATAAATACTATAGTATAGGAGTCTTCTCATGGCTAAGTTTGAGGCAATCATCCAATTCAAAATAAAGCGGTTGGTGGAGCACGACCAGCTAGATTGCAAGTTCATTGAATTATATAGCATCTTTATCTTATCGTACTTCGAAGATAGGGCGAGCACCGTCAACTAACTTAGCTTTTTTCTCTTACTTTTTGTAAATGTGATTGAGAGAGTGAATGTATATTTTTTATGAATTTTTGTACTTGCCTAATATAATTTTTGTATTTTATATATGTGTGTGTGTGTGTGAGCTCATTTTATTTAAGTTCTCAGGGGTTACTCGTTAGTTCTTTTTCACTATTGTACTCACTAACATTCTCGTTGTCGCTATTGATGTTAATTCTTCCTAGTGCACCTCGCCTTGCACCGACATACAGGTTTTAACTGGAGCAATCACTGGGGTCAGTAGGTTGATCTTGATGAGATTGCTTTTGGTGCACCTCACCTTTTGTCATCCTCTTGGGTTTCATGGGGGCACTAACCTATATTTGTTAATAGGAGGGATTTGTTTGCTACTCATTGTGAAGCTCATCGTAAAAGGGGGAGTCAAATTATGGGTGGATGACATGGATGGTACTCGCTTTATTGTGGGCAAACTAGATAGGTATCTCTGTGATCGTCATCTCCCCTAAGTGCGAAGTTTGAAGGAGTAGTTGTCACCACCCAGGAACTTGGAATACTGCGAACAAACTACGAGGATAAAATAAAATATTTCTTAACATTTCTAATCATAAATAAAATCTCCAATCTCCAAACATAAAAAAGCCACTACAAACCACAAATAATTATACAATTTGTCCATACTTAAATATTCTACAAAGTTCAGGAGAAAACACACTTTAAACATAACTCAACATTATATAATTACCTATCTCTTGAAGTCCCTCTACGGCGGTAAACATGATTTTCTCTTCTATCAGCTAGTTAATTAGTAGGATTACCTGAAAAAGATTTAAGCAACTAATAAATGAATATAATTCAGTGGGTCAATTATGTTATTACACTATAGTAAACAAGAAGAAACAACTAGTATGCATGCCAGTTTTCTACTGTCATAGATACATAAAAGAAATATGCTCAAACAATCAAATCTATGGGAGGTAGATACATAAACATTTATCAAGAAGATATGGTGATACATAAACATTTATCAAGAAGATATGAGGTCGATACATAAAATTGATCATATAAACTTTTACTTTTTTTACTTTTATCATCCTTCTAAGAGTCACCGTTGAAATACTCATTCAAAGAACAAGTATCTATTACCATTGTCATTGTCATTTGTCAATTTCGTTGGCCCTTTTGAATCATTTGTCAATTTCATTTCCTTTTAGAGCTTGCAAAATAATGTGAAAATGATTTTCATGAGTTGCTTTATCTCGTGAATAAATTAGAATATCATCTATGAATACAATCACAAATGAATCTAAAAATAGTTTAAAGATTCTATCCATGAGATCCATAAATACAATGGAGCATTTTAAGTCAAAGACATCACCACAAACTCAGCTTCATATCTTATAATCAATGCAATGGTATATCTTCTTCTTTGATTCTCAACCGATGATAACGATCTTAAATCAATTTTGAAAATACCGCTCCTTCTAGTTGGTCAAAGAGATCATCAATTCTGAGGATATTTATTCTTTAATGTGAGTTTATTAAGCTCTCTATAATCAATGCATAGCCTTAAGCTCCCATCTTTTTTCTTCACAAATAATACAGGAGCTCCCCAAAGAGAGTGCTAGGCCTGATAAATCCCTTCTCTAACAATTCTTGTAGTTGATTCTTCAACTCTTGTAATTCTTTAACCGTCATTTTATATGGTACTTTTGCTACAAGTTTTGCACCTTGAATTAAATCAATAGAGAAATCTATCTCTAATTGGAGGTAAACCTGGTAAATCATCCAGAAAAACTTCTGGATACTCCTTTACTACTGGTATATCCTCTATCTTCTTTACCTCTTTAGAACGCCAAGAACTTGAGCAAGAAAACCTTCATCCTTTTCAAGATCTTTTGAACTTTGAGCAAGACACCATCATAGTTAATACTCTTTTATGCCCCACGAATTTGAATTCTTCTTTCCAAGGAATATTGAATTTGATTATCTTTTTACAACAATCTATAGTAGCATAATGTTTAGATAGTCAATCCATTCTTAAAATCATATCAAATCTCTTCATAAAATTTATCATCTTCCTAATGGCTCTTTGATTATAATCATACTTATGTCCCTAAATATAAAATCAGGCTTTGATACCACTCTTGTCACGACCCGGCCCGGGAGCTTGGAATACCAAGGCGGGAACAGACGGTCGGACGGATAAAATAAAATATTTCTTAACAATTCCAATCATAAGTAAAATCTCCAATCTCCAATCATAAAAAAGTCACTACAAACCACAAATAATTATACAATTTGTCCATACTTAAATATTCTACAATTTTCAAGAGAAAATACACTTTAAACATAACTCAACATTACATAATTACCTATCTCTTGAAGTCCCTCTACGGCGGTAAACATGACTTTCCCTTCTATCAGTCATTCAAGTAGTAGGATTATCTGAAAAAGATTTAAGCAACTAACAAATGAATATAATTTAGTGGGTCAATTATGCTATTACACTATAGTAAACAAGAAGAAAGAACTAATATGTACGGCCACACAGTACATAAAATAAATATGCTCAAACAATCAAACCTATGGGAGGTAGGTATACATAAACATTTATCAGTAGTATATGGGGGTCGGTATACATAAACATTTATCATATAAACGTTTACTTTTTACTTTTATCATCCTTCCAAGAGTCACCGTCGAAATACTCATTCAAAGAACAAGTATCTATTACCATTGTCATTGTCATTTGTCAATTATCGCCCTTTTGAATTATTTTTGGCACATGTACAAGGCCCCGCCAACATGGGTGAAACTCCAGTTTCAACATAAGGCTTCTTTGGAGGAGAGTTATATGCTCTTTCATTTTCTTCACATCCTATTGTATAGAAGAGTGGTCTATTCCATGTCAATCTTGTTGTCTCTTGTGAGTTGTCCTACTTCTTGAAGAGTACAACTTCTAGTGTGTGACAACTATTCACGCTCACCACACATAAGAGGTTGTTAGATCTTAATTTGTTTGTGGCTTGACATCAGATCTTTTACTCAACCAAACATATGTTATACTATAAGTATTGTTGGTTGACATCAGATCTTTTACTTTGTTGACCTACAATTATGTGCCACTTGAAATTAAATAAATGAGGTAGAGGTTTAAAATCCCTTAATTGCGATCGAAATCGATTAAATCCGCTTCAATTTGAAAATACGGCTTCGAATGTGCCTAAAATATAAAATTTAATTAAATAAAAAAATATTGAATCAATTAATGATCAACCAAACAATTAAAATTACTTTTTAATGAAATTACGCGCATATCGAAGTTGGGAAGCCCCGATGACGTCTGAGCGTCCTCCGTTCGCGAAATTGATCACGCCGTTGTCGCCAAAACGCCGAAACCTATCAAACGACGCATTCTGCGATCGATTTGGCAAAATATATGCAAATGTCGATCAATTCGAATGCAACGTCACGTAATTTAAACATAATTTCACTTCGACCGTCGCCGACGTTGTCTGAATAGCCTCCGATCACAAAATCGATCGCGCCGTTGCGTTCGGCACAACAGAAATACCTAAAATTGACACCCATATTGCTAGAGTTTATTATTAGGATGATTCGTCAAAATTTCTGTGATTATGGCTAATTATCTTAATTACTAAGATAATGTTCAATTAACCTAAGTAATTCTCCCTAATCCCTAATCTCGCACGGTTCCTTCGTTGACTCTCATTCACGCTCCCTGCTCTCAACTCCTTTCTCGTATACTCTCGTCTCCCCTGAAGGTAGTTAAACGACATCCTCTATCGTCTCCCTCTCTACACTTGGTAACTCCCTCAGCAGCTCCTTCTCCCTCTATCGCACTTGGCCAAACTCGCAGCAGCTCCTTCTCCCTCTTCATTTGAACTCCCTGCAATGTTCCTTTCTCCTCTCTCGGTTCAAGCACAACCCTAGTCGAGCAAAACAGAGGATACTTCCAATCACCTTCCAACTGAAACCCCTGTGTTGTTTCGTTTCAATCGTAAGTTATATTTTGTTATGTTTTTCTTGGAAATGCGATTGCTTCCTCTTCCATTTGTGTTTTATGGTTGGACTTGTTTTCTGGGTTTGCAATAGCATGATATTAAGATGATTGGATTTATGCTACAAGGTTTCAGCTTGCTGTTTTCTCCTTCTAAGGTTGAGCCAAGGAGCTCATTCTCTTTGCTTCGGTTCCTCCTTTCCTTCTCCGTCTGTTCTCTCTATCGACTAGAGGCTTTCTCCTCCTCTTGTGTGATATGTTGGTTTATGCGCTTTTAGTATTTTCAGATCAATTACTTATCTACCTCTGAGTTTCTCTATATATTCGTATTGCTTTGTTTCCTCTTGCGGGACGGCCGATGGTTCATGATCCCATCTCTGCTTGCAAAAGAATTCTAAACTCTTTAGGTTTCTCTAAACTTTCTATTGCTGCTCCTAATGGACAAGCGAAGTATTCTATTGCTCTTGTTCTCATAATATAGCTCCAAAAGGGAGAGTTCAGATTTGCTGGACTTATTAAACATAGTGTGATTGTTTAATCTATGTGGAGTAAACTTCATATAATCATCATGTTAAAGGAAGAGGATGAGGAAGGGTTGATTGACTTTGTGCTTGTTTTCTTTTCTTTTGTTATCACTAAATTTTGAAGTACAATCTGAAATATGGCTTTGTGCAAGTTTAAAGCTTTCATTTTTGCTATTCAGTTTCATTAAAGATGCATCTTGTCTAGTGCTTGTTCATAATTTACTTACAAGCAATTGTCAAGTATCTATCTTGCATTAAAATGATTCTATGTTTGCTGTCCATGAGTATTTGGAGGCTGAAATCATGCAAGATATACTGTTTTATGCCTTTTTCTTGCTCTTGAATTATGAAAGCATGTTGTGATAATGAAATCCTAATCTCATTAGCTTATATGATGTCATCTTTGAAAGCTTACTTTGGTCATTGATATGTAATGCTTGTTTCTTTCTCTTGATTTGGGGAAGAAGGAAAAGAGAGAAAGGATATTTGTATTACTCATGGGTTTAATCCTATGTTGATGTTGGCTTGAAATGATAAAGTGGGGTGATTCCCATGAGATTTTTCTCATTTCTATTTGGCTCTTCTCTACCATTTGGCAATGTCTAGGGAATGTATTAGGTAAATCATGTTATTATGCAAGCAAATATTTTTGTTGGATTGAAAATTCAGATTTATGGAGTGTAATTTTAGTTGTAGAAGTTTTAGTGATAGTGTTGTGGCTTTAGGTGATCAAGTCATTAATAAGAGCGGCATTGTGATATTTAGGCTCTATTGTCCAAAATGATGGTGAAATAGATGGAGATGTTATTAGTAGAATTCAAGTTGGATGGTTGAAGTGGAGGAATGCATCATTTATTATGTAAAAAGTTCCACTTAAACAAAATTTTATAAGATGGTGATAAGACAAATGACTTATGAATGTTGGCCAATAAAAGAGAAGTATAAGACTAAGTTAAGTGTTACAGAGATGAGGATGCTTAGGTGGATGAGTGGCTTTACTCTTAAAGAAAAAGTTGGAGTAGCTCCAGTGGTAGATAAGATTAGGGAGAGTCGCCTTAGATGGTTTGGCCACATAAAGCGTCGGACGTCCGATGACCCAATTAGGAGAGTAGATGCATTAGATTTGCCTTATGTTAAGAAAGGTAGAGGTAGACCTAAAAAGACTTGGTTAAGATGTATAAATAATGATCTTAGTATACTTGAATTAGATGAGAATTTGACACATAATAGGACACAATGGAGACGAAGGATTCATGTAGCCGACCCCACCTAGTGGGATTAAGGCTTGTTGTTGTTGTTGTTGTTGTTGTTGTTGTTGAAAATTCAGATTTATATCTACTAAATGAAGTTAGTTGTTTCATCCTATGATTTGCAAATCAAACATTACTTTCAAACAACTATCATGAGACGAAGCATGATTTATATTTGTCTCCTTTGAATTGCTGAAACTTTTTTTTTACCTAAGGGGAAACCTATTGATTTTCTTTTCTAAAGGCATGGTATTTGCTGAAAATATTTTTATCTAAGGGAAAATTAAATTAGATTTTCTTTTGAAGAGTACTACACTTGCTAGACATAGTTTTACCTAAGGGGAAATCTATGGAATTGTTGATCCCAGCAGCCTTGATGAGGTTGCCGGTATCATCTCGATGACTACTCAATACCACCGCCCAGGAGAAGAGGGCACCATCAACATTGGCCTTAAGCCATCAGGGGGGAGTCCAAAAGTGTGAGGAATCACCGAGGCTGGAACTCCCATTGCTCTCGAAATGGAAAGGATGTGTGAATGCCTCCAAGATGTCTCAAGCACCTTGGGGTTCCATGAGGGCGTGAATCTTGGCATTCCAGCCCTCCAAACGGTATATAACATAGAAGATGCCTTCCCCAAGCTGGGATCCTTGGGGATCCGTCAAGGCCTCGAAGAGATCCCGAGAACAAAGGAAGGTATGACAAAGCCCCAAGAGGATAGACCCGGGACGCCTTCGAGAGAGCATCCTGGGATGTGCTCTAAGTCCTCCTCAGCCCCAAGGACACCGGACCTCCTCACCAACCCCGTGGACGTAGTGAGAGAGTGTTGGAAGGTCCCTTCGTGACACGCCACCAAAAGAACTTCTCCGGGATGCACTGAAGCTTCTGAAGCCACACGATAGTGTAGTGGGTGGAAAGAGAGCCTCATAAGCAAGTGTCGTGAGGGACTTGCTTAGAGGGAGATGTATCAGCTCTGGCTCATCGGCAACTAACTCAGTGTGTAACTTCACTCCTGTGATCTGATCCACCAGGTCCTTCCCAAAATGAAGCTCCAATCTTCCAATGTCCCGTGATCGTCTGATAATAAAAGAGCACACCGGTCTTCCAAGGTAGAATATCCAAGAATGTGGGTTTCACGGAAAGTGGGATGTCACAACCAATTGGAAAGGACATTGTTCCTGGCCTTCCAAATAATCGAGGTTTGAGACTTTCCCCACCGAGAATGACGACATGACTTAGAGTCACCTCTCCTCGTGGAGTAATCCCGTGATATCCCTCAGAAGCTCAAGACGTGGGTGAGGGAGTCGCTTCAGAAGAAGTCCAGTGCCAATCGTGCCACAGGGGTCATGTGGCAGAGTGAAACCCAAGACCCCCTAGCTTCCTAGGAGTACAAATAGAGGCCCATTTCACATAATGGATGCTGGGAAGAGCTCTTGTCCCACAAGAAAGATCGCACATCTTCTCAATCTCCTGACACATTCATGGGTAGATAGTATGTGTCGGTAACGAACCGCGCAGGTCGTGGAAATAAGTGTGCGACCGCCTGGAAAGGTGCCGTCCCCCCGTGCAAATCTTCTCCCGCCCTCAATCACCGAGAGTGATCCCGAACAACCTACGATAGTTTGAGTCCCAAGTAGTCCATCTCCGGACCTCCTCAACCGGGTTCGGTTTGGTCCTCCATCTTTTGCGCCTTGAACAAGATGGATGTCTTGGCACTATCTGCCCAAGAACAAGAATCATCAAGGATAGCCTTGATTTGCTTACCATGTGCCACCAAAGCGAGAGGTAATCAAAATGTCATCAAGATAAAGTAAGTTGGAGATAAAAGTACCTCCAGTACCGCCTAAGTTGGCCCCGCTGTTTGAAGGCCTGAAGGCCTCAAACATAAAATAAAGATGTAGAGAGGACACCTTGGAAAGCCACACGAAGCTCTAACCCACTCAGTCACCATTCAAAAGAATGGAGTACAGGATGGGTGACACAGAATGACCCATTTATTTGAACGCAGAAACCCCAAAAGAAAGAGACCGCTCCAAGGTTTGCCAACTCATCCTATCATATTGCCCATATCTACCTTGATTGCCATGAACCCAACCCGAGAGGTAGAATGTTGAAATTTGTTGAAGATCTCCGGCAAGGAGACAATGGTGAGAGATGTTCACGAGGGACAAAGGCTCCCTCCTGAGATGAGGGTAGGTAAGAGATGCTTCAATCTGCTGACCGATTTTGGCAATCACTTATATGGTCTCGACATAAGTCGATTGGTACTTGGAGGGATGCTCCAACAACCTGTGGGATCGGGACAATGAGGGTATCCTTCCATGAGTCATCTGTCGGAGGTACTAAAGAACTCTGGATACCGCCAAGACATCGGGCTTCACATCTCCAAACTGCCAGAAAAGGAAGTAATCCCATCGAGACCCCCGATTGGGCCCCAAAGAGCTAAGGGCCTCCCAAACTTCATCCTCAGTCACTGATGCATCAAGAAGGGAAAAAGTATGAGAAGGTACCTGCTGCTCAAGAGGCAGGGAAGGCCAATTCTCCAAGGAGACCGCTCCCTCAACCCATTTCTTCTGGAAATAAGTGGTGAAGATCTCAGCTATAGCCTCCTGGCTATCCACCTGTCTCCCATCATCCGTCAAAACATAGCTAATCTGAGGCGATGCAGAAAACAGGTGTGGAAGAAATGAGTGTTACCATCCCCTGTTGTAGCCATCTAGTCTTTGCCCTCTGCTTCCACCAAGTACTGAGCCTAGCCAATGTAGAGTTCAGATCAATAACCTTGGAGCGAAGCTCACCCTCCTGTACTGTAGTGAGACAACCCATGAAGAGATTTGGGGTTGAAGGTTGGGGTCCACTTGTCCAAGCCAATGACATTTCCCGCCACAAACCATTCATAAGCGACAAGATCCCTAGCTTCAACTGTCAAAGAGGCACAAAACAAATGAGAGACCATTACAAGCTTGAAGTCATCAAAGCGGTCAAAAACCACTATTCATCTTGGCACAACCGGCCATGGAATCAGGATTACCTTGCTCGGCTTGATCACCTCCTTGTCCAGAATTTGGCAGCGGTAGCTTGTCTGCCTTTGCAGCGCCTGCGCTTGCCGCTTGCTGTGTAACCCACCGCCAATCCGCCGTCCCATGAGGCGACTCGCTATAATAGGCGCCTTCGCGATCTTCGCCGTAAGCCTCAGCGCTTCCGGCTCGCCACCAGGCGGACCGCCACCCGCGGGATCTACTGATAATCCGCAGCCAGCCTTCTGATAATCGTTGCGCGAGTCTGATAGCAGCCTTCGATCAAGAACTTGCCGCAGCGATTCTTCTGAAATCCGCGGTCGCGAGTCTCTGATGCGCTCGATCAAGAACTCCTTGCGCTCCGAGAATCTGATGGCAGCGTTCTTGAATTGATCAGAACCGGCGGATATCAAGCATTGCGGTGCCGTCCAGACAGCGCTTGTCTTCCGTCCTGCGAGAATGAGCGATAATCCAGCTTGCCATCGGTCAGTGGTTTACGTCCACCGGCCGGATCGGCCAATTCCTTGCAGCATCGCGTAATCTGATAATTCCATGTGCGTAGTGAGCGATAACCGCGAGCTTGCTATCCTTTCTTGATCCTTTGTCCGTGAGGAGGAGGCCGTGACCCACCCATAGAGAGAAGGTCGATTTTCGAGAGAGAGAGGAGGGCGTCGGTGAGTGCGGACACTGCGTCGGCGTCGGCGTCGGAGAGGAAGGAGACGGCGAGCTTCGGCGTGGAGAGGGACGACAGAGCTTCCCGAATCGTCTCTAGTTACATACTTCGACAATTAGTATCATACTTTTTTAAACTTTCTTTATTACAGATTTATCAATTTTTGGGTGAAAATATATTTTAAAGTATAGTGATCATTGAACACCTTATGTTTAACCCTATACAAAAAAATTGCATCATTATTTTTAATGCAATCATAATAATAACCAACTCATGATTATTTTTAAGATAACTTCTTTCATTGTTCTTTAACTTTTTAAAGGCATAGGGAATCACTCGACTAAAAAATATTCTAAACCTCTTAGTGATACATCGCCATAAAGCTTAAATCATTCGATATTAAAAGTAATGGTATCTGAGCAATCATCGAACATATTTTAGCTTTTGAAAGGCTTCTTCATATTAATCATTCTATTCCAATTTTACTCTTTTATGGTTCAACTTCTACATAGTTATTGCAATTTTATATAATCCTTCCACAAATCTTCTATAATAACTAGTAAGACTTAAAAAGCTTATTACTTATATTTCATTAGTTGGTCTAGACCAATTTGCTATAGTTTGAGTTTTATGCTTATCTATAATATTACGGTCATCACAAATTTCAAGTCCTTAAAAAGCAATCACTCTTCAATTAAAATTCATATTTTAGAAAAAAAAATTAAATATAACTTCTTTCATTTAGTATTGTAATACCACATTCAATTGATTGACATAGCTAGCTTTCATTTTAAATACATAAAAATATCATTTATAAATGTGATTGCAAATTTAGCCAAAATTTATTTAAAATTTATGATCTTAAGATCCATAAACATATTTGAAGCATTCATTAATCTAAATGTCACGACTCGACCCGAGAGCTTAGAATACCAAGGCTGGAATAAACGGTTGGACGGATAAAAGAAAAACTTACATAACACTTACAATCTTAAATAAAATCTCCAATCATACAAGAGTCACTACGATCCACAAATGATTTAACAATTTGTCCACACATATATATAATAAGAAAGTTCATATGAAATACAATTTAAACATAAATTAACATAATTACTTATTCCTTAAATTCTCTCTATGACGATAAATATAACCCTCCCTTCTATCAGCTATTTAGTTAGGATGGTTATCTGAAAAAAATGAACAACTAATAATCGAATAAAATTTAGTGGGTTAATTATGCTGTTACACTATAGTAAACAAGAAGGTAGAACTAATATGTATATCATTTTTTGTTATAACATGTACATAAAAGAAATTGCTCAAATAATCAAACATATGAGAGGTAGGTACAGATAAATATTTCATGTGAACTTTTACTTTTATATTTATCATCCATGTTAGGAGTCACCGTCTAAACCTTTATCAAAAGAAAACTTTTACCAATATCCATCCAGAACAGTAATTAATTCATTGTCGATTTCATTTGGTCATTTTTTGTGCAGTACATTGCCTATGCCGGTATCATAAAATGACTTTCAACATACACATTCATAACATACAATTATACAGCGATTCATATTAATTCATAACTAACAGTAAATTAGATAACTTTATAAAATGACGAAGTGGAAATATGATCTAGCATTCAGGATATTATCCAACATGAAGAAATAGAAAACTACATCACAATTTATAAAAAAATAAAAAAATAATCACAACTTGCAGTACAGGAAAAAGTCATAATCATATAAACATGTATTTCATCACAAGAAATTAAAGACATTTTTATTATAAATGTAAGAACATAATTACCCATGTTAATTTGCAGTTTCCTCTTGAATCTCCTTCCTTTTAATGCTTCTTTTCTTAATTGAAATTTCTATAGAATAAAATATTTATTGGATCAATATTAAAAAGCAATGTATTTTATTTTATTCATTTCTTATCTATGATACTTACATATAAACTTTTATTAATCACATTGATATTTATTGTCATTTTTAAATCAAGTTAAATTAACCTTTAATTTATTTAATATAATGATATTTATATATGTCTAATTTGCCATATAATACTTCTAAATCCTATTATTTTTTAATATAGATAAATTTTTTTATTTTCATTAAATGTTTATTATTTTTTTTAAAATGATTCTTGAAATGATCTTAAAATGATATCTTAAACTTGAATTTAATTTATGCTACATATTCCTTAATTAAATTATTTGCTAAAATCGATAAACCCTAAGTTAAAACTTGAAATAACATTAAAATCAGAGATAATAACATTAAAATCAGATTTTAATTAAAGATATAATTATATAAATTATTTATTTACTTACCTTTTATATTTCCTTTCTATTCTCGGCTGACCTAGGTCCTGAGCCCGATGCCCGTCGATCCTTCCCATGCTCGTGAGGCTCTTGTTCGCACGCACCCTTACTCGGTCACTCCTTCTTTCTTCCTCGGTCGACGGTACACAGACACTCCCTCCTTCTTCTTTCTCGGCCGACAGCACGCGAAATGCTCGGTTAGGGTATGCACACAAGGTCTCCCTCCTTCCTCGGTCGTCGGCGCACGGTTGCTCGGCTAGGGCACACACGCACACAAGGAAGTCGTCTTCCCCCTTTTCTCCCTCTCTCGTTTCCTCCTTCGTTGATTTTGGGGGTTCGGTTTCGGTAAAACTGAAATCGAGCTCCCCCCCCCCCGTTTTGATTTTTCCAATCTGCGGTCAATCGTCATGGCGGTTGGATTTTTCGTTTTATTTTTGTTTTCTCTTTTTTTTTTTCTTTTCTGACTTTCGGTTATTACACTAAAAGGCATCACTATAAATTTATAATGGTTGTATTGCATGTTGAATATTGTTTTATTATATTCTTAGCTTATATTGCGATTGATATTAATGAAATCATAAGTTTATTTTAGAGAAACTTGATGCTCCTTAGTTAAATAAAAAAATTTATCAATCATCAATAATGGATATTTATTTTTAATTAATTTTTATAATTAATACACATCTCAATGTTCCATCATTTTTTTACAAAAAGTATTGGAGCTCCTCTGTTACAATTTAGTTCGGGAACATGGAATTATCAAGGTGGGTATGAACGGTTGAGAGATAAATTTTAATTTTATAATTAATGTTGTTAACTAGTAATTCAAGAAACCCATTAAGTGAAAACAGTTAAAATTAAGACATTTATAAATATACCTTCCTCTATTTTGATCCCATCTTCTAAAAGTATTTTATCATCTATTATTCATTTTTATGACAATATTTCATTCTGCAAGTGTTAGATCAAAAATATAATGTGTTATTCCCAGTGAGTAAACATACCTCTAAAATATAATAATATAATGGAAAAAAATAATATGCATGTCAATCAAACATATTAAATTAGTATAAGAATAAATGGCAGTTTATATTCAATTATGATTCATTAGATAGGTTGAGCACATTTAATCGTATAATGTATTATCTTATTTATATCATTTACATTTATCACAGGAATAATCGTATTAAATTATATCATTTAAGGCACTTAAACACTAATAACTTTATATATATATATATATATATATATATGCATGGGTATCTTAGCGTCGCCGGTCGATCTGTAAGGGGTGAAACCCAATCAATTAAAATGCACATAAAGCATTTCTATATAGTTCATGAAATTCATAATTTTCATTTTATTCAGTATTTTTCCATATAATATAAAACTTAAATAAACATTAAACATTTAAAATTTCTTAGAGGGTCATTCAAATATGATCAATATTTAATCAGACAGATAAATCAAAGTAAATTTTTTAATATCAATTAATGCAAATAACTATCAATGACAGTATAAGCAATTAGTTTAGAAAAAAGAAATAATATTACCATAAATTAGAAGTATAAGTACTTATCTTAAAATTTAGAATATTTGACTTTTCAACCTTCATACTTAGATTCTACCTCCATAAATTTGACACCTATAGCAATAATTAAAAGCATATTATTTGATCTATTCAAATTTTCTTAAAAAAATAAAGTGATTTACTTTATTTAAATTAATTAATGTTTATCTTATTTAGTTAATATCAATCAATGCATTGAACTATTAATGAATCTACAAGTAATTAGTTTAGAAAAAAGTAACAATATTATCACAAATTAGATCTTAAAATTTAGAATATTTGATTTTAAACCTTCCTAAGATTTTACCTCCATAAACTTCACCCAATAGCAATAAATAAAAGCATCTAATTTGATCTATACAAATTTTCTTATAAAAATAAATTAATTTCCTTTATTTAAATTAATTAATGTTTCTCTTATTTAGTCGTATTAACTATCATCATATCTTGAATCATTTAATTATCTAACAATCTTTATTAATAAAATTTATGTTAAATTATTTTAATTAACTTTATTATTAAATATAGTCTCTCCTTTCATTTAATTATATAATTAAAGTTAATATTTGTAATTCGTTAAAACAGATTATATATTATTTGAACATATAAATGTTTGTGTATCTCTTGTTTAATAAATACTTTCAAATAACTTTCATAATAATTCCTCAAATAAATTTATTCTAACACTTACAAAACGTTAAATTTTATATTTTTGTAAATAAATGCTTATCCTTTAGATGTATATCCCAATTTATTTCTCATTCTAAATAAAAAATTACAATAAATCATTTTGTGGATAAATTTTGGATTTTGGGTTTCCAACATATAGTAAACTAAGATAACAAAATTTTATTTCACACTTAAGAGAAATTATAATTAATAAATAAATGCATTTGAAATATCTTGAAAACGTAGCTCTACACTGCTTGTTCATTCGATCGTATCTGTAGATGCCTTCACTCGTGATTGCTTGGGCCTGCTTGGCTCGTACTATCATGTTGCCTCTCCCTCACTTCCTTTAGTCTTCCCTTCTCGCTCGCTCTCTTTTTGGCATTTGCTCGATCTAGTCTCATCTCCCCTTCATTCGACCCTTCCCTCTCCATCTCTTGTGTTTTGTGTCATCGGGCCACCAATATATCATGTGACTAAATCATCTGAGGCGACTCTCTAGAGTCTTATCTACTATTAGAGCTACACTAACCTTTTCACATTTATATTTGTTTTATCTTTTATCTCTAAGATTAAAACTACTTATCCACCCGAGCATTTTTATCTCTACGACACTTAACAACACTTAATTTTATTCTTCTTACTTAGTGGCCTTCTGCACCATAAAGTAACAACAACAACAAGCTTTTATCCCATAATGTGGGTCGACTACATGAATCCTTCTTCCCCATTGTGTCCTATTAAGTGTAAAATTTTTATTTAATTTTAATAAAATAATTTTTTTTATATACTTTCTAACCAAGTTTTTTGTAGGTCTATCTCTACCTTTCTTAAAATAGGCTGAATCTAAGACATCTATAATCCTAACTGGGTCATCAGATGATTTATGTTTTAAGTGTCTAAACTATCTTAAGGTGACTCTCTCTAAAATTATATGCTATTGGAGCTACTCCAATTTTTTCACATATATAATTGGTTTACAATGTCTCTAAGTATAAAGCCACTCATCCACTTGAGCATCTTCATCTCTGCATTACTTAAATTTATACTTATTTTTTACTGGCCAACATTTTGCATCATAATGCATTGGTCTTACCATCTTATAAAATTTTCCCTTAAGTCTAAGCGATATTTTTCTATCACACAACAAGCTCAATGCATTCCCCCACTATAGCTATCTAATTTGAAATCTACTAATAACATCCCCATCTATTTGACTATTTCTTTGAACAATAGATCTCAGATATCTAGAACGTTTAACTCTTTTTAATAACTTAATCACCCATTGTCACAGCCCACCACTAGATCTTCTCCAATTAAAATTACACTCTATGTATCCAGTTTTAGATCTACTCAAAGAAAAGCCTTTGGACACTATGGTTAACTTTCATAATTTAAGTTTTTCTTGAACTCCTTTAGTCATATCAATAAAAGAATATCATCAGCAAAAAGTATACACCAAGATACATCCTCCTGTAAATATATTGTAAGAACATTCATAATCAAAACCAAATGATATGGGCTAAAAGTTGATCTTTGATGTAATCCAACTGAAATAGAAAAGTACTTGGTCAAACCTTCTTGTATTTGAACACAAGTAATAGCTATAGTATATATATCTTTGATGACTTAAATATAAGTAAGATTAATTCTTTTCTTTTCTAATCTCTCCGAAGAAAGCATTGCATAAAAGATTTACCTGTGATAACATTAGGGATTCTTTTTTCTTCTTGTTAAGATAGCATATAAACTAGACGCCGGGCAATCTATTGGGTTGATTTTGAACAATTTTTTTTCAACTAGCACGCTATTGATCGGCTTAAGCTGTTCTTTACCACAACATTGCTAAATGAGTAATTCTTCCTATTACATTTATAACTGCAGAGCTGCAGCTTGCATTTGACATGTAGCCTATTAACCAAGCATAATTTCTGTCCTGTTGCGGGTCAATGATCTGTGCTTGAAAGCTTCTTGTTTTGATAGCTTCTTTAAGTGAATAGACTTATCTTTAGGCTGATAACAAATGGTCTAGTCTGTAACATGAGATTCGTGTTACAATGGAAGCCAAATCTTCTAGAAAAGTTTCAGACTGTATGGAAGCTAACTTGACCTTGGATCTGCTTCGGCAAGTATTAAGAGTTATTTTTAAACCCATTTTCCTTAAAATTGAAGCTGTTATTAGTTATTCCTATTTCTTATTGTATCACGAATTCCTGGCATGTAGGGAAGAACCACTGTGTTGTGATGACTTGTTTCATCACTATATTCATTGTTGGTTTCATTCACTATCATTATTATGATGGGATGCAATGTTGCAAAAATTGCTGATGCTTCCGCTCTTGTTGTTCGATAATCAGACTGAGGAATGTGGTACACATCCTGCTTGTTATTGCTTCTTTTCTTGATGTTGTTATGATTTAATTAATTTCTATTGGAGATTCTAGTGGAGCTGGTATGCAATGACTGTTACTCATTCCCAACTGGGGTTAGATAATTTTCTGGCCGTATTTATATGTATGGATTTATGCTACTTTTTTCTGTTCTAATACTCAAAAATGGTCATTCCACTAAGATGTTGCTTTTGATATAATATATTCGGTTTCGCTTTTTTATGATGTCAAACACGAAGGATATAACTTGCAATGCTATTAAGATATATTCAGCCAGAGAAAAATATCTAATTTTTATTTTTTAGGCTTATGATAATGGTAGCGTGGAGCTTATCCAGTGGGAAGATGGAAAATGGGAGTCTAAAGTTCAAAAACCTTCTGTAGATAACGTTTGTATATTTTGCTCAATCCTTGTAGAGTTATGTTACTTTTCAATAATATGTGGAAGTTATATTGATGCAGGAACCATGTGGCTTTCAACCGAGACATTGGTGAGCATTTTGAATTCGTGTAATATTACCAGTTTGCAATTGATGGAGATTATATATTTGCTTTGTCATATCTTGTTAATTCATAATAATTTAGAAAATCTTTTTGTAATTTTTTTATAATATCTTCATATCTTTGAGGATTAATTTTTAAACATGGGTTAAATTACATCGAAGCTTTTTAAGGTTAGGGTGTAACGATTAGGTTAAGAACTTTTAGAAACTTCATCATATATCTTTTAAATTTTCTTTAAGTTTCATGAAGACCTTTCATTTTTTTTATTTTTTATTTAGGTGATCAAGTCATTAATAAGAGTGAGCGATTCAGATATTTAGGCTCTATTGTTCAAAATGATGGTGAAATAGATAGAGATATTATTAGTAGAATTCAAGTTGGATGGTTGAAGTGGAGGAATGCATCGGCTATTATGTGATAGAAAAGTTCCACTTAAACTTAAGGAAAATTTTATAAGATGGTGGTAAGACCGCAATGACTTATGGTGCAGAATGTTGGCCAATAAAAGAGAAACATAAGACTAAGTTAAGTGTTACAGAGATGAGGATGCTCAGGTGGATGAGTGGCTTTACCCTTTGTAATATCCAATTAATCCATAGTTTATTCCTAATTCATTTTGGTTTACTAATTAACGTTATTCTTGTAGCGATTCGAAGACTAGTATTAAGCATCGTGGCCGGATTAAAGCCCTCGGCAGCGTATGGGTCGACCCATTCATCTATTTCATTTCCTTCCATAGTCGCGGCCTCAGTTCCTTCACGCTGATCTCCTGCGCGCTGATCGAGTCGTCTCCTCCTTTCCCTTCCCTCGTCATCCACTTCGACGGACCGCTCCGTGACGAGAACCGAGGCGCGCTTCCTTCCCTGGCGTCGGCGTCGGCCGACGACGCGCTCCCGTGCCGGGCAGCGTCTGTGAGCAAAGGATTCAGCGTCGGCTTATTTGAACGCCGCATCCGTAAGCGCCTTCGCTGGACTTCGCCGCTGCGCTACGCCATCGCTTGAACGCCAGATCTGTAAGTCCGTGAACCGGGTTGGAAAATCCGTGCTCGGGTCGGAAATCCAGTGAACCGTCGCTCGGTTGATTTCCCTTCTGCCGATCGGAAAACTTAGGGAATTTTGTAAATTGTTAATTTTCTTTCCCTATCCCTTTTTCTTTCAGCCGGCAAGCAGCCTTCCTTGGTGTTGAAATCGTGAAATCGTGATTGGGAAGTTCAAATCGGTCTTCTTAGGTGAGTTGTAGAATTATTGTGTATTAAAATGGGGATTTAGGATTGACATTGTTTGTTAATTTTAGTTTGTTGATTGAAGCAGATAATTAATATTGACGTTAGTAGATTACTTTGGAGTCGTCAGGTAAAACATGAGGAGATATCAATTTGGTAAGATTGGTGTTAATTATGAGTTTCATTTATGAGTTATGTATTAGAAGTATTTGAAGAGTTATTTCATTATAGGTTGTGTCTTCGAGGAGAAATCGAGGAGCCATCATCCGAACGGTGGTGAGATAATTCTTAATTTAAATTTAGTTTTATTCTATGTATGCTTGTTTATACATTATAAATTTAATGCATATAGATATTTCTCGTATTGAATGCAAATATAAATGTTTATTACTGACCTTGCATGATTAACTGATGATTATAAGCGAATTTAGTTTAGCGTATGATTTCATTAATATAGAAATGTTTTACAACATGTTGTTAAATGCGATAAAGCTCTAACTTCTGTAAATCAATTCTCGATCCTACTTTTGAGTAATAATCCAAGGCATTTCCTGGATTTCACGCAATGCATCGATACCTCCCACAATACGAATATCAAAATCATAATCTTTATTATTAAACTGTCTTCTTTGTCTTAGATTCAATTCTTTTTGTGTAAAAATATACTTAAGAATCGATGATCGTAAAATTTGCATTTTCATATAAGTAATGTCTCCAAATTTTAAGAGCAAAACCACATTTCTAATTCTAAATCATGCGGGATAATTTCTTTCATGACTTTAATTGTCTCGGCATGAATTACTCTTTTGTTCATTAAGACACACCAAACTTTTAAAGATGCACTAAATATTTAGAATCTCTCGTTCACGATGGAATAGCTAAAAGCGGGGCGATAGTCAAATGCTTTTCAATTCTTGAAAACTGCTCACATTCATTGTCCATTGGAATTTGATATCCTTTCTCGATAAATTAGATAGAGGCATTGCAATATGAGAAAATCTCTGACAAACTTCACGTAATAACCCGTGGCGAAAATTTGCGAACCGTAACATTCTTTGGTGCGGACCATTCTAAAATTGCTTTTACTTTTTTGAGGATCAGAAACTCCTTCTTGATAATGTGACTAGAAATGCGATTATGCATCCAAAATTCACATTTTGAAAATTTAGATATAATTGATTTTGTCTTAACAATTAAACAATCCTCGATGATTTGCGTTCTTCATCAATTTTAGAATAAATCGAGAATATCATCAATAAAGATGATATGGCCAGTCCACTAAGGGCACGATTCATTAGTCCATAAAAGCGGGAGCATTAGTTAAACCAAATGGCATAAAGGAATTCATAATGTTCATACCGTTCCAAAAGTTTTAAAAATATCGGTATCTTTAACTTAACGATGATATCAGGATCTCAAATCAATTCGGAAAATACTGGCTCCTCCTGATCAAATAAATCATCAATCATCTAGTGGATACTTGTTTTTGATTGTCATTTATTTAACTCATGTCAACACATACAAATCCTTTTCTTAACAAATATCTTGGTACTCCGGTGAGTTCTTTGGGCGAATAAATCGTCACATCAATTCCTGGCATTCTGCAATTCTTTAGGAGCCATCCTGTAAGGAGATTTATGTATAGAAGTTGTACCAGGTTGTACATCAATCCCAAACTCCACTTCTCGTGTTGGTGGCAACCCTGGTAATTCTTCCGGAAACACATCAGGAAATTCCGAAATAACTGGAATGTTTTTTTCAAACACCTCCTTATTCAACATATATTTAATTTGAAATATAATTTCACCGCTTCTTAAATATTTACTCAAGTTTCTTGCACTAATCAAAGAACACATTCTTATCACAAGAAAAATAAAATGATTTTTCACCGGCATGCAAAATTTCACTCTCCTCTTCCGATTCAATTGTTGCAAAATATTTGATCAACCAATCCATACCTAGTATAACGTCAAAATGTCTTATTGGTAAGATAATTAGTTCTGTAGGAAAGTGTTTATCTTGAATGTTAATGTCAACAACATTTTTTATTTGTATTATCACCAAGGCATTACCACATTCAATCTGGTATGAAATAAATAGTATCACGATAAAGCGAAAAAGGAATCGAAGTGAGCGAATGTGAAGCACCTAATCAAACAACGAACCCAAATGATCAAATTTTAAACTAAACAACTTCATTTGATTCCCGCTTGCGGGTGATAGCAAAACTCGGCTTTTCTTGGAGGGTTGGTTTTCGCTCAAGTTTCTCCTTTTCTTGAATTGAAGGTTTCCCAAAATTGTGTGTTACTTGGCTTCCAAAATTTTCTTTGTTGTCCCGATAATTGTATGATTTTATATCCTTCTTCAATGGCAATCGGTTGCGATGTCCAACGACCACATCGTAACATCTCCCGATCGACCATACATTGAAAACTTTCCACACTTATCACAAATAGGTTTCTCCAATTGAATTTGTTTCTGTCTGTCATCAAGCTTAAATTTCTTGGGAAGATCATATTTCTATGATCGAGTTTGCTTATAATAATAGCTACCAATCTAGTATTCAGATGGCTCCGTATGAAGCATTGTATGGTCGAAAGTGTAGAACTCCATTAAGTTGGGTCGAAGTGGGAGAAAGACAGCTGTTAGGTCCAGAGTTGGTTGATCAAGCTACTGAAAATCAGATTAATCAGAGATAGATTGAAATGCCGGGATCGTCGTGATACGACTTAAAGCGTAGAATTTCAAGTTGGAGAATTGTATTTTTGAAAGTCAAACCTATAAGGAATTAGTAGATTTGGTCACGGAGGTAAATTGAGCCCAGGTATATAGACCTTTGAAATCATTGAAAGGATTCAATATGAAACTGACTTTTTATCCATTGAATTGGCGACATTCACGTCTTTCACATTTCAATTGAGAAAATGGATCACATCTGAGTAGAAGATTCCATATACAAAGTTTGAAATACAACCAGTTGACTTATGCATTGGGCAGGAAAAGATTTTGGAATTTGATGTGAAGAGATTACGAAATAGATAAATTTCCTATGTTAAAATTAAATGGAAGCACACAATCAAAGAAATGGGAGGTTGAACAGAGATGGCGAAGTTTCCCTTCCTGTTTGAATGATTCAGAAGAAATTTCGAGGACGAAATTTTTAAGGGGGAGAAAATTGTAATATCCAATTAATCCATAGTTTATTCCTAATTCATTTTGTTTTACTAATTAACGTTATTCTTGTAGCGATTCTTGAAGACTCTAAACATCGTGGCCGGATTAAAGCTCCTCGGCAGCGTATTGATCGACCCATTCATCTATTTCATTTCCTTCCATACCGCGCCTTCTTCACTGATCTCTGCTGATCGAGTCATCTCCTTTCCCTTCCCTCGTCATCCGCCGGCGGACGCTGTGACACATGCGACCGCCGCTTCTGGCGTCGGCTCGCTTGAGAGCTGCTCGTGACCACAGAACGCAGCGTACGTGGCAAAGGATTCGCGTCGGCATTTGAACCGCCGCATCCAGTAAGCCTTCCTTTGGACTGGCCATTGCGCTACGCCATCGCTTGAACGCCAGCATCAGAAGTCCCATGAACCAACGGGTTGGAAAATCCGTAAAAGCCAGTCGGAAATCTGAACCGTCGCCGGTTTTCTGTTCCGACCGATCGGAAACTTAGAATTTTGTAAATTACTAATTTTCTTTCCCTATCCTTTTCTTTCACCAGCCTTCCTTGGTGTTGAAATGCGTGAAATGCGTGATTGGGAAGTTTCGAAATCGGTCTTGGCTGCTAGATGAGTTGTAGAATTATTGTGTATTAAAATGAGGATTTAGGATTGACATTGTTTGTTAATTTTAGTTTGTTGATTGAAGCAGATAATTAATATTGGCGTTAGTAGATTAAGTCATTACTCGGTCTATGAGGAGATATCAATTTGGGTAAGATTGGTGTTAATTAGTTTCATTTATGAGTTGCATGTATTAGAAGTATTTGAAGAGTTATTTTATTATAGGTTGTGTATCGAGGAGGAATCGAGGAGCACATCACACTGCAAATCGAGGTGAGACAATTGTTAATTTAAATTCGCTTTTATACATGTATCACTTTGTTCCTTATAAATTGTAATGACATATAGATATTTCGTATTGAATGAATATAAATATTTATTACTTGACCTTGCATGATTCGATTTACAATGATTATAAAGTAAAATTTAGATGATTTCATTGGGCGTATAGAAATGTTTTACATGTTAAATGCGGTAATGTGATAACGAAATGTCAAAAAATTGTGATAGGAAGCTATGTTATAGAAATCTGCAGATAGGCAAAGTTCCGAGATGAGCCGTGATTAGGGGATCTTAGTATCCCCGACTACATTTGAGGTTGGGGTCGTTAGGTTGTCAAGGTGTCGAGGGGATGTTGGGTAAATAGTATGGTTACGGCCCGCTACCTTCAACTTTAAACGGGTAGGGTGGCTTATGTATCAAGTCAAACCATCAATTATAAATGACATTTAAAATGATTTGATAGGCGAACTGAAATGATTTAATGAAAATTACGCTTTCATTTGTCTGATGTAAGCTACATCCAAAATCTAAAACATATAGTCTCAAACAAATCTTCAGGACTTGAATTGTTCTTTCGATTGTCATCGGTCTGCGGATGAAAAAAAACTTAAGTAGCGTGTGCAAGCCTCTGAATTCCTTTCCATAATCTGGAAGTAAATCTACCATCTCTGTCAGAGACGATCACTTTTGGTACACCATGAAGTCTTACAATTTCTTTAACATATAATCAATTTATCAACAATCCCTGTTTCATGGGTAAGAAATGATGACTTTCTATGCCATGACAGATCTTATCCGCGACCTTGCCTGATCTAGAAATCCCATAACAAAATCCATTGCAATTTCTTCCCACTTCCACTCAGGTATAGGTAATGACTGTAACAATCCACCGGGTCTTTGATGCTCGCTTTAATCGACAAAGGACTTAGAGACATATTTATGTCTTTCTTCATACGACAAAATCTTTTAAATCTTTATACATTTTTGAACTACCGGATGAATAGTATATTACGATGAGCCTCCCAAAATTTCTTGTCTCAATTCGCATCATCGGTACCCATAATTGTGAATTTTTCGAATAATACCCATGCATACGGTAAAATTCGCACATTGATTTGTTCAATGAATTTCGATATCCACGATTCGGTTTAGTAGCTTTGATTATCAAATAAAGTTGATTCTTGTCGATTGAGATAAATGCCCAGTATCAGAATCGGCCTTCAATGTCGAAAATTGTGATAGGAAAATATGTTATAAATCTGCGAGATAAGCAAAAGTTATGACAGATGAGTGATTATGGGATCTTAGTATCCTCGACATTTTGAGGTTGGGTCGTTATCTGGTGTCGGTACATTGGGTAAGTAGTATGGTTACGCCCCTTTACGCTTTAAGGGCGGGTAGTGACGACCGCTTATGTATGAAAGTCAAAACCATGTAATTATAAATGACATTTTAAAAATGATTTGATATAGAATTGAAGCTGAAATGATTTAATGAAAATTCGCTCGATTGATCTGATTATGACCTGCAATATTACTGCAATATTGTTGGTTATATTGACATTTCTCACCACAGATATTGTTCGATTCGTTACATTCTTTGCGGACAGTTTACCGGTTTGTAAATTTACATGTACATGCACGTTTATTCCTACTGTCTTGATCGAACTTACTTTAGCATTCTTGTCATCACCCCGATGACCCCTTTATGGTCACCTGAAGTGGAACGAATAGGATGACGATTGACCGATTCCCACCGTTCCACTGTGCCGCTGCGGAGCAGCAAGTGAAAGGTGTATCTAATCAAATCATCACTATTCTATTCTATCTTAACTTAATTCATATCACAAATCGAGCGTAAATCTTTAAATAAATCTGAGCATTTAAAGACATTTAATTTGCGCAAAAAGCCTATCTGATTCAACAAAAGCGGCTTACATTCCGTCTTTTCCGAAATTTTCGTGATAATCGTAAAATTTAAAGCAGTGAGACAAAGTCTAAAACAAGCTCGGTCTGAGTGATAAGAAAAGCGTGCATGTATGTAAATTTGAATTTGGTAAAAGCTAGGTAAACTATACTCTGCGGTAATGTACTTATCGAACAATATCGTAAGTCTTTGTAGAAATGTAACAATGGCGAATAATATCGTAAGTTCATCTTGTATCAATGTCGAGCAGTGATTTTCATTTCGATTTCGGTTATATCAAATCATTTTCATTTTCTAGAAATGTCATTTATAAATTAGGTTTTGACTTTCATTCATGTCGTCACGCGTCGGCTAAAACAAGTAGGTAGGCGGGGCTCGAACCATACTCTGATGACAGGTTGGACGACTAACGACCAACCTCAAAATGCAGTCGGGGATCTTAAGATCCCTGTCAGTCTCGTCGAACTTTTTTTTCTATCTGCGATCATCGTATAGCCTTCTATCACAATTTTCGACATTTCGCTTTATCACGCATTTAACGTGTAAAACATTTCTATATCTTCAATGAAATCATATCTTCTGTGCTCTTGTAATCATTGTAATCATAAATCTATGCAATCATCTGGTCAAATACTAAACATTTGTATTTACATTCAATATGACGACATTCAATATGTAAATCATGTCATTCATACAATTTATCTGGCGGTCGAGCGGTAAACGGTGGCATACATAGGCGTAAGCGAATTTACATTAGCATAATGTCTCACCTCGATTAATACAGGTCGATGTCGTGATGTGCTCGATCCCTCCTCGAGTACACAACCTATAATGAAATAACTCTTAAATCCTTCTAATATGTGAAAATTCAGTAACTTAACCTGAAATCTTGCAATCTTACCTGAAACCGATGTCTCCTCATAAGCTTTGGAAACACCGGAGTTCGACTCCAAAGTAATCTCCAAAGAAATCTCCTAACGTCACTATTAATTACCGCTTGATCAATAAACTAAAATTAGTCAAATCCCCTCAATAATTCTACCACTCTAGCAAAGCGGTTAACCCTTCAAACACGCATTTTCGCCAAGGAAGGCTGTACGAAAGAAAAGGGATAGGAAAGAAATTAAGAACTTACAAACTTTCCAAGTTTCCGTCGGCCAGCGAATTCCCTGGCCGACGTCGGTTCTGAATTTCCCCAAAGAGCGGTTACGACTTTCCAACCGCCCGGCAGTTCTGAAACTTTCCAACCCAGCGTTCTGGGACTTACATGTCGCGGTCGCGGCGTTTCAAGCGATAAGCGGCGGCGAAGTCCGAGCCGGCCGATTCCGCTCGAGCCGCGTAGTCGTAAAGGCGAGCATATTGTCGGCCGGCCGGGGAAGGGAACTCAGCGTCAGATCTGAGCCCGTCGGCGAAGGAAGGGAAAGGAGCGTCGATTCAAGCCGAGGAAGGAGCGGCCGTCGCGAGGAAGGAGCGGCGTCGATTCCCCGAGGAAGGAGCGGAGGAAATCCGTCGATGCCGAACGGGCGGTCTCGATCTCGTCTTGAAAGAAATGAAATAGGCTGCGGCAGGAAGGAAATTACCTTCGATCGATCCTAACACGCGTCGAGGCTTAATCCGTTGCATGAAGGAAAGTGGATCTTACATAAATAGTTAATTAGCTTAAACAAAACTTAATTAGAATTAATTAAATGGGATATTACAATTTCCCCTCTTAACAAAATTTAGATCGATTTCTTACGAATCATTCAAACAGAAGGAAACTTACGCCTCATCTCTTGTTCAACCTCCCAAGTAGCTTCTTTGATTGGTGCATTGCTTCCATTTAATTTTAATATAGGAAATTTGTCATTTCGTAATCTTGACATCAAATTCTAAAATCTTTTCGGTTCCAATACATAAGTCAAATGGTTGTATTTCAAACTTGGTATATGGAATCTTACGCTCTGCATCGTGATCCATTTTCTCATTGAAATGTGAAAGACATTGTGAATGTCACAAGTCAATGGGTAAAGCGGCTAGCCATTATTTTATCCTTTCAATGATTTCAAAAGGTCCATGTATCTAGGCTCAATTTACCTCAACCAAATCTACTAATTCCTTTTGACTTTCAAAAATACAAATTCTCCAACTTGAAATTCTACTCTATGCTTTAAATCGTAATATATTTGCCGGTGGCGACTTTCAATCTATCCTGATTAATCGATTTTTCTCGGCAACGATTGACTCTCCAGAGCTCTCTCCGACCCAACTCAATGGAGTTACACTTTCGACCATATAATGCTTCACACGCAGCCATTTGAATCTTAGATTGGTAGTTTATTATTGTAAGAACTCGATCATAGGAATATGATCTTCCCAAATACCTCCAAAATCTAAACACATAACCTCAACAAATCTTCTGGACTTGAATTGTTTTTTCGATTGTCCATGATTACGAGGATGAAAAGTCGTACTTAAGTGTAGCTGTGTGCCCAAGCCTCTCAATTCCGCCATAATCGGAAATCTCTGTCGAGACAATCACTTTTAACCATGAAGTCTTACAATTTCCTTAACATATAATCGGACAATTTATCAATCAATACGTTTAATGGGTAAGAAATGAGTCGACTTAATTCGATCCATCAAGCGATCTTATCACGGCCTTTAGATCTAGAAATCCATAACAAAATCCATTGCAATTTCTTCCCATTTCCACTCGTGATAAAATGTACAATCCATCGGTCTTTGATGCTTTCGGCTTTAACAATCGACAAGCTTGATAGAGACATATTCGACCATGTCTTTCTTCATGCACCAAAATCGCTTTTAAATCTTTATACATTTTGAACTACGGATGAATAGTATATCCCGCCGATGAGCTTCCAAAATTTCATGTCTCAACTCCGCATCACGTATCCATAATTGTGAATTCTTAGAATAATACCCTCGCATCTACAATAAAATCTTGCTTCGACGTCTGGATTTGTTCAATGAATTCGATATCCACGATCCGGTTTACGTGACTTTGATGTCAAATAAAGTCGATTACCGTCATTTTGAGATAAATGCCCAGGATCACGAATTTTCTAACTTCCAGTTGTAGAGCCTCGAATTCTCTGATTAACTCTGACTTTTGAGTAATAATCCAACGGCATTTCCATGGACTTGCGACTTAATGCATCTAAATTCGTTCTTTGCGGACAATCTTGAATATCTAAATCATAATCTTTAATAAACTCAAGCCACCTTCTTTGTCTTAGGGATTCTTTTTGTAAAGATATACTTAAGACTCGATGATCGATAAAATTTGCATTTCACTCCATATAAGTAATGTCTCCAAATTTTAAGAGCAAAACCACGACTTAACTTGATCATGCGGGATAATTTCTTTGGGCTTTAATTGTCTCAAGCATGCAATTACATACGTTCGCATTAAGACACACCCCAAACCTTTTAAAGATGCATCACTAAATATTTGGAATCCCTCGGTCCACGATGGAATAAATTAAAAGCGGGGCGTGGTCAAATGCTTTTCAATTCTTGAAAACTCTGCTTTCGCGTCCATCGAATTTGATATCCTTTTCGATAAATTAGAGGCGTTAAATATGAAAATCTCTTGACAAACTTCCTGTAATAACCTGCTAAGCCCAGAAAACTGCGAACTTCTGTAACATTTTTTGGTGCGGACCATTCTAAAATTGCTTTTACTTTTGAGGATCACAAACTCCGCCACCGATAATGTGACTAGAAATGCGACGTGCATCCAAAATTCACATTTTGAAAATTTGGCATATAATTGATTTTGTCTTAACAATTAAAACAATCCTCAAATGATTTACATGCTCTTCATCGGTTTAGAATAAATCGAATATCATCAATAAAGATGATAACTGGCCCAAGGGCTTGAAAACACGATTCATTAAATTCATAAAGATGCGGGGAGTTAAACCAAATGGCAACAAGAAATTCATAATGTCCATACACGGTTCCAAAACATTTTAAAATATCGGCATCTTTAACCACCTAATGATATCCGGATCTCAAATCAATTTTGGAAAATACTGGCTCCTCCAACCGATCAAATAAATCATCAATCCTCTGGTGGATACTTGTTCTTGATTGTCACTTTATTTAACTCCTAATCAACACATGTATCATCCTTTTCTTAACAAATATCTGCACTCCATGGTGAGTTCTTTGGGAATAAATCCACAATCCAATTCTTGCAATTGACACTTCTTCAATTCTTTAGGAGCCATCCGTAGAGATTTATGTATAGAAGTACCGGTTGTACATCAATCCCAAACTCTACTTCTCGAGTTGGTGGCAACCCTGGTAATTCCTCAGGAAACACATCAGGAAATTCCGAAACAACGGGAATATTTTTCAGCTCAAACACATCCTTATTTAACACATCTAATTTGGCTAGAAATATCATTTCACCGCTTCTTAAATATTTACTCAACTTCACTGCACTAATCAAAGAAGAAACGGCGTTCTTATCACAAGAAAAATAAAATGATTTTTCACCAGGCATGCCAAATTTCACTCTCCTCTTCCAGCATTCAATTGTTGCAAAATATTTGATCAACCAATCCATACCTAGTATAACGTCAAAATGTCTGATTGGTACAATAATTAGTTCTGTAGGAAAGTGTTTATCTTGAATGTTAATGTCAACAACACATTTCCTATTTGTATTCAAACTATCACAAGGCATTACCACATTCAATACAGTATGAAATAAATAGCATCAAGTAAAAGCGAAAAGGACTCGAAATGAGCGAATCAGCCGAATCAACAGTGAACAAATGATCTCGAAATTTTAAGCATACGACACTTCATTTGATTCCTTTTTCTTTGTGTGGGTGATAGCAAAACTCTTGCTTTCTTGGAGGTTGGTTTACGTTAAAGTTTCTCCTTTTTTTTGAAGGTCTTCCCATAAATTGTGTGTTCGGCTTTCGGCTTCCAAAATTTTTTTTGTTGACCCTCCCGATAATTGTATGGCTTTACATCCTTCTTCTTCCATAGGCAATCAGTGCACGATGTCCAATCGACCACATCAAGCATCTCACGATCCATATACATTGACCAAAATGTCTTTTCCCACTTGTCAAATAGATTTCTCTAACTGAATTTGTTTCTGCGTCATCAAACTTAAATTTCTTCTAGCAAATCGGCTGTTAGAGAAAAGCCTTCTTTCAAAGCTTTTTGCCGCTGTAAATCCAGCTTGGAAAAATTCAACTCATTCTCAATTCTTCTAGCCACTTTCAAGCGAGAACTCCGATATCAAAGGAGCTAATGCCAATCTCAATTGATCTCGAGGCTCATGAAATCTATGACATTTCTCTTCCGATCTTGACATAATGTGGAGCATATCTAAGAGAAGTGAATTCACCTATCGCATTATCGTTTTGAGCGCGGGTTAAATTGAAAAATTTATCTTGTAAAGCCAGTCTGGCTGATGGAGGAATGAACCAATCTTTGAAGACTTTGACAAACTCATCCCATTTGATCTGAGTAATGGGTGTCATTTCAAATCTTTCCCTATCTTTGAGCACGCCACCGCTGCCTCTCTCAATACAAAGTGGCAATCTTACTCTTACGTTTTGGGCAAATCATTCCATCCAAAATTTTTCCAATCTTAAGCGAATCTTCCGCCACTATAGGATCGGCTCGCGAATCTTGGTGGTTTGAGCGTTTGAAATATCCTCAAATGTTGGTCCACTCGAACCATACTTAGATCTGCCCGTCGTGGATTTTTCCATAGAAATTTAGCTTATCAACAACGGAAATCGGCGAACTACAGCTCAATTCATCGGATCTACCTTCACCACTTTCTAGGTTGTATTTCACTCGTTAAATTATCTTGTGAGCGATTCGAGTGCATTTAGTCTAGAGGGGATCACCTTTTCGGCATTTCTTGGGCAAATTGATCGAAATTAACCAAAAGTATTTATATGATCGATTTATTCAATATCATACATGCATGAAATTAAATATCATACATGCATGAAATTAAGAACATATAGATTCTAACCCAAAATTAATCGTCTATAGCTCAGTATTGATCAATTCACACTTCCATCCAAATCAAATCATGCTTCCATTCTATCAATCTTTTTTGCTCGTTCTCAACCATGGCTCACGATCTCGTCACACCCAGGATGACCCTTATCTTGGGGTCACTGAAGTGGAACAGAATAGGATGACTCGATTGGACCACATTACACGCGTTCCACATGCTTGCGGACGAACAAGTGAAAGGTGTATCTAATCAAATCATCACTATTTACAATTCATATATCTTCTTAACTTAATTCATCACAAAATCTTTGGGCATGAAATCTTTAAATAAATCTGAGCGGTAAAGACATTTAATTTATGCATTAAAAAGCCAAGCTTCCCAAACTATCTGATTCAACAAAACGGTAAAACTACCCATTCGTCTTTTCCGAAATTTTCAAGATACATCATAAAATAAAACTTAGTGAGACAAGAGTCTTAAAAACAAGAGTCTGAAAGAGAAAGCGCGATATGTATATAAATTTGAGTTGGTAAAAGCGTAAACTATACTCTCGTAATGTACATTATGGCGAACAATATGCCATAAGTCTTTGTAGAAATGTAACGATATGTGAATAATATCTTTGTAAGTTCATCGTATCAATCGATGTCGAGCGATTGATTTTCATTTTGATTTGATTCATATCAAATCATTTCATTTTCTAGAAATGTCATTTATAATCTTAGGTTTTGACTTTCATTCATAATGGTGTCACCCGACCCGTCGCTAAAACAAGGGCGGAACCATACTCTAACGACATGGACATTAACGACAACCTCAAATGCGAGTGGGGATACTAAGATCCTGTCAGCATCTCGTCGAACTTTTACTATCTGGCAGATCGTCGTATAGCTCTATCCAATTTTCCGACATTTCCTGTTTATCACATTCTTTATTTAACATGTGTAAAACATTCTATATCTTCAATGAAATCATATCTACAAACTAACTGTCTTTGTGTCATTGTAATCATTAATCATCAGATCATCAATACTAAACATTTGTATTTACATTCAATATGACGATCATTCAATATGATAATCTATGTCATTCATACAATTTATCTGCGATCGGCGGTAAACGATGGCATACATAGGCATAAAGCGAATTTACATTAGCAATGTCTCACCTCTTAATCAGGTCGGTGTCGTGATGTCTCGATCCCTCTCAGTACACGCATAATGAAATAACTCTTCTAAATCCTTCTTACGTGAAAATTCATAAGTAACTTAACAAATCTTTATCTTACACGGATGTCTCCTCATAAGCTTTGGAAACAAGTGACTCCAAAGTAATCTCCAAAGAAATCTCTAACCTATTAATTCTCTCAATAAACTAAAATTAGCAAACAGTCAATCCAAATCCCCTCAATAATTCTACCACTCACTAGCGACCAAAGCGGTTGAACCCTTCAAACGCATTTCAACGCCAAGGAACGAAAGAAAAAGGGATAGGGAAAGAGCTACAAACTTTCCCTAAGTTTCCGTCGCCGAGCAGAATTCTCGGGCCGATCGGTTCTAATTTCCCAAACCGGCGGTTCTGGGACTTTCCAACCCGACCCGGCGGTTCTGAAACTTTCCAACCCGACCCGGCGGTTAACTGGGACTTATGTACGGTCTGGCGTTTCGATGGCGAAGCGCGGCAACGAGTCGAGCGGCGAGCCGATTCCGCAGCTCGAGCAGCGTAGTCGGTAAGGAAGCCGCATGTCGGTGAGGAAGGGGCAATGCTCGGCGTTAATATCCTGAGCGGCCGTCGGCGAAGAAGGAAAGGAAGCGGGTCGATTCCGAGGAAGGAGGCCGTCGGTCCGAGAGGAAGGAGCGGAGGAGGAAATCCGTCGATCGAAGAGCGGGGCGGTCTCGATCTCGCGTCTTGAAGGAAATGAAATAAGGCTGCGGCTTAAGGAAGGAAAGCAATTACCGATCGATCCGCGCATCGAGGCTTAATCCGTAGTTGCATCACGAAGGAAAGTGGATCTTCTGATAAATAGTTAATTAGCTTAAACAAAACTTAATTAGGAATTAATTAAATGGGATATTACATTGTCTCACAAAGCTTTTAGCTTATGATGCTACCGTTGATAATTTCAGGAAAAGACGAGCTGGGTAGAAACTAGTCTGTTTTGTTGAATTGTATATAGGGAAGCTTAAAACTTTGAAATACGATTAAATGTCTTTTCTGTATTTATTTAGATACATCTTTCACTTGCTCGTTCGCTAGCAGTTGGAACGCTTGGTGGAATCGTCCAATCAGTCATCTATTACATTTACACTTTAGATCGACCCTAGAATAAAGGTAGGGGGTCATCTGGGGTGTGACAGAAAGTGGTATCAGAGCAATAAGGTTGAGATGATGAGCAATAGTAATGGAAGCATGATTTGGATTTAGAGATAAGTGTTGAATTGATGTCTGAGCTATAGGGTTAATTTTGGGTTAGGAATCTATATATTCTTAATTTTGCATGTATGATATTTAATAAATATATATCATATAAATACTTTTATAATTACATTAATTTGCGAAGAAATACGAAAGGTTAGAGGTCGATCTTACTAAATGCACTCAACTCGCAAGATAATTAGAGTGAAATACTCTGAAAGCAATGGTGAAGGTAGATCGATGAATTGCAAGGGGTAGTTCATTGATTTCCCAGGTTGTTGATAAGTATCATCTATGGAAAAATCTGCGACGCAGTCGAGTATGGTTGAAGTGGATCAACATTTGAGGATATTTCAAACGTTCAAACCACCAGCATTCAAGGGAGCCAGTGATCCTATAGTGGCGGAAGATTGACTGCTTAAAATTGGAAAAATTTTGGATGGGATGATTTGCCACGAGAAGAGTAGTCGGCTACTTTTGTATTAGAAGAGGAGGGCGAAAAGGTGGTGGCTCAACACAGGGAAAGATTTGACCTGATACCTATTACTCAGATCAAATGGGATGAATTTGTCAAAGTATTCAAAGATTGGTTTATTCCTCCATCAGCCCGACTTGCTTTACAAGACAAATTTTTCAATCTAACGCAAGGCTCGAAAACTATAATGCAATATGAAGCCGAGTTCACTTCTCTTGTCTCACAAAGCTTTTAGCTTATGATCCTACCGTTGATAATTTCAGGAAAAGACGAGCTAGGTAGAAGATAGTCTGTTTTGTTGAATTGTATAGTTTTGGGAAGCTTAAAGGCTTTTGGATGCATAAATTAAATGTCTTTAGTTGCTCTGTATTTATTTATAAACTTAAAGATTTCATGCTTCCAATAATTGTGATATGAATTAAGTTAAGTAGTATATGAATTGCAAATATTTGTGATGATTTGATTAGATACAGCTTTCACTTGCTCGTTCAGTAGTACAGGTTGGAACCTGGTGAAATCTGTGTCCAATCGTCATCTATTACACTTTAGATCCTGAATAAAGGTAGGGGTCGGAGATAGAATGCAAAATGAGTATGTTCGGGAAAAAGTTGGAGTAGCTCCGGTGGTAGATAAGATTAGGGAGAGTCGCCTTAGATGGTTTGGCCACATAAAGCGTCGACCGTCTGATGACCCGATTAGGAGAGTAGATGCATTAGATTTGTCTTATGTTAAGAAAGGTAGAAGACCTAAAAGACTTGGTTAAGATGTATAAAAAATGATCTTAGTACACTTGAATTAAATGAGAATTTGACACATAATAGGACACAATGGAGACGAATGATTCATGTAGCCGACCCCACCTAGTGGGATTAAGGCTTGTTGTTGTTGTTGTTGTTGTTGATGATGCCTTCACATTGGTCTTTTATATCACAAATAGTTTCATGCATGGCCTCTTCCATTTGATGAAACACATAACCAACACGGAACATGGATCTGACGCCGTTGGTGACATGGAAAATCTTGAAAATATAGGACATTTCATGCCCCCCTGGATTATGCATGTCATATCGTTACATATGTAAAGATAATTCTAACTTTTGATCTATAGATCATCATGGAGACAACCGAGCTATTGACAGAAGTCAATAATCTAGATAGATGATATCAGTATTAAAAAAATTGTTTATATGACAGAAAAGATTGCTTTCACATTAGTTGAAGTTCCTTCTATCAAAATTCATTGGCGCATAAAAGGAAATCCACAACTTCCAAATTTCTTGAAAACATTTGATAAAAAAAATTATTTCACTCGTTAAGGCCACTCATATTTACATGAAATCTTAATTTTCTTCTTTTAATCCTAAGGTTTGAATTAATAAGTTAAAATTCCCCTCCACTTATTTGCAAAATACACAAGTACATAAGCATTTGTTATCAAATATTTAAAAACATTTGCACTAAATATGTGCCAGTTTAGGATTACCTTAAAATAACCTAAAATTGTTTCCATTCTTGTATATGTAGATTATTTCAGAAACTGCATGATATTTTTTAGAACTTCTAAGCAAATTTATTTGCAAATCGACACATATTGCATGTGTAAGGCCTCTAACTCATGTCCTCTTGATTGATCCCAACCAACAAACTAAGTTGAGCTATATAAGTAGATGTTGTTTATATTTTATGAATTGCTTGATGATTGATTATTTAATGCTTATTAGGTGTTTGAATTATTAGCAGATGGGTGGGTTCTCTTATATGCTACAACGTTTATAAGAATTAGGTTTAGAAGATCATATGCAAGATGGTTATCTAATTCTAAATTTGAGTTTGTACCTAAAATAATACTACAACACGAAACTGCTGCACTTTAAATGAATTTGAACGGATATTTGCATTCATGGACAAACATTAAATCTATATGATTAAACTTGAACATGAGTCCAAAGTTGACGTAGAACCTTTTATTGATAAATTATTAATTTAGTTTTTTTTTTCAACAAGATATTGAACATATTTAATTTGTTAGTAGCTCTTGTCACCACCCAGCCTGGAAACTTGGAATACCAAGGTGGGAATGGATGGTTGGATAGAAAAAACCCTAATTTAACATATCCAAAATAGTACAATTACAAAATATCTTCTAAATTCATAAGAGCCAATTAAAAATGTAATCCACATAATACTCATATCTATTTAAAAGTACCAACAGCCACAATTAAAATTATATAAACATAAGCTTACTTGATTACTTATCTACTGAAATCCCTCTGCGTCTGTAAACAAAATCCTCTCTTCTATTATCCATTTAATTTGGACGATTAATTAAAAATTTGCAATAACCAAAAAATGAATTATAGATTCAGTGATAATTCTGTTATTACATTATTGTAAAATAAGGTCATAAAATTAATATGCATGATAGTTTAAATAATAAATTGAACATGTAAGTGTGCTTAAACAGTTTAACATACATGCAATAAATGAAGCAAACATTACCTAATTGATATAGATATTTTATTTTCTTATTTTCAACTGTCACAGGAGTCACCGTCTAAAGAACTTTTTTCATATTCATCTAATGTATAGATATCTATTTTCATTTATATGCACGTGTACGTTGTGTCCCTAGCTAGTACCTTAAGAGAGTGAACTCCATTCTCAAAATACATATTCAGCACATAATTATTACTTCATTTTTATATTATTTTTCGTCAACTTATATATCATTTGTTTCATGTATTTTTGGGACCGTTTATGTGATTTCAAAGCACTTAAATTTATTTATTTAATTGAATTGCCTAAAAATAAGAATATTAACTTGATCAATACGTATAATTATAGATGCATATACATTATTGAAACATAACTCTCCATAATATAGTTTTAAATTCTCTTTTTCTGAATTAGTCATTTGGAAACATTTAATTTTCTTAATTAACTTCTCATTCTTATTTAGATTATTGCTATTTATGTCTAAAATATTTTGATTTTCTTAGTTATATTGTCAATTATTATATTTACTTAATTTATTATTAAATTTAAATTATGATTCAACTAATATACGTGTAATATAATTATTTATAATTCTTTCCCTTCTCCAAAATCTATTTGTGGGAAGATATCTATCTTCTTCTTTGTTTCTCAATTAATTATTTAAATCACTTTCTCTTTCATTTATCCACCTCATAATATTAAATTTCTACTTTTAAGATCCACAAAAAAACTAGTTATTATATTATTATAAATTGTAGTATATGATATATTTATTTATATTTATTGAACTAAATGTCAATCCAATATTTAAGATCATATTTTACATATAAATGTTTGATGTTTTAATAAATTGAATTTGATCTACACTATACTCGAGGAAAGGGTAAAATTATGCTTGATATCTATTAATAAAATCAATCATATTATCACTGCATCTATCTCATTCATAAGCTTCAAATCTAGCATCTCATCATAGGTTACAATTTAGTTGATCCTTTTTGTTAAAAAAAAAAAAAAATCTACATGATTTTAGGCATAAATAAAGCATAAGCTATATAGAATTAAAATTATAAAATCATACTTATAAATTTGTAAAACTCATCTATCTGCATTGAATATCTCTCATTTGTGTCAATCCCAAATAAATTTAATAATCATTATTTCAAAATTGAATTCAGATTTCTTATGTTACATGGGGCATAGTTAAATCAAAATTTTATTTCAATTTATAAATACTTTCTATAGTCTTCTCGGTTTTGATTTTCCTGTAACTCATGCTTCGCCTCCTTCCTCTTTCTCGGTCGCACACACATACAAATCCCGTATGGAGGTCGCGGCGGTTAACTTAGTGCCTTAATTGCTTCAAGCGCAATGACCACACGCAAGGTCGTTGCCTCAATTAGGGCATGAGCACAAGGTCCAGTGAGTTCGTCATCCTCCAAGTGCCGGTTTCTCTCTCTTTTTCTTTTTTTCTTTCTCACATTAGGTAAGGAGTTCGACTTCGGTAATGATTGAAGTCCCGTGCCTTTTCGATTAACATAGTTGTGGCGTCGGGTTCAACTAATGCTGCTATTCAGAAAATATTTTTTTTATTGTTATATTACAGCTCTAAAGATCATCTAATTGTCCATATTAAATAGTCGTTTGGAATTTATAAAATTGCAGGAGATTATTGAGGAATTCAATAGGAAGGGTTTCTGTTTAAAATCATGAAGTTTCATCCAACTATGAAATTTTCTTTGAGGAAAGCTGAGCCATTTAATTTATTATTTCCTACATTGTCATATATGTAATTTTTTATGTTTTAAAGAATGGTTTTACTTTGATATTTCTGCCTCTCCAATTATGATATCAATTATTGCTTCAAAAACCTTTTGTCTATCAAGTACTTCTCATAATGTTATTCATCTTTACTTTCATGTGTAGTGACTTTACACATAATTCGTTATATTTGTATCGGCTGTTTTTTATTTTCATGCCTACATCTTTTGTTATATTAAATCATTCAGTAAACAGTTGGATAAATTATATACTTATATATAAATAATCAAGTTGTCATGCGTAATAAAAGTTAAAAACTTGCTACTGATATTCATAGTTGTAAGGAATTTAATTAATGTGATTATATTATTTGTGAATATTGCACTTTGAAGCTTTCTAAGCAATATTAGCCAAGCCTATGGACCATGCAAAAATAAAAAGAAGGGGTCTTTTTTTTTTTTGTTTTTTTGGCTTTATTTTCTAACATGAATAGTAACTCAACTTTCTGTCACTGATATATTTCTAGTTGAGGTAAATTCGAGCTTCCCATACTTCTTGTAGGTGTATTTTCTATGCACATATTTATCATTGCCATAAGCATTAGCCTAACTTAAATGCTGAGCATATTTTATCTGATGAGGTTCTAATCGATTCCTTCAGGAGAGTGCTGTTTGTTTAGCGGTATCTTTCAATGTCAAATGGATTCTTAAATGAAGGTTAAGTTTTTGAGAAGGCATAGGGTTTAATTATTACTCCTTGAACAAGTATTTGAGAAGGTTATTATTGCAATAATTCTCCCATTTTTGAATCCCTCTCTCTCTCTCTCTCTCTCTCTCCTTATTAATTCCCCACCTCCTCTATTTTCTTTAATTCACTTCTCTTTTTGATCTCTCCTCTTTAATTCACTCCTCTTGTCTATCCCTATTCTTAATATCTCTCCCCCAAATAATTGGACTTCTTTCTCCCAATCTTTCATGTTCCCCCACCGCCTCTCTAGTCTCTTTTCTTTAATTCGCTTCTCTTTTTTGATTTCTCCTTTTGTCTTTCCCTCTCTCTTCCATTTCTATTTTTGGCTCACAATTTATTCTTCATTCATCATCTATTTTTAATTATAAATTTTTATATTCACAAGCATTTTATCCTTTGATTCTATGGCTAATAATGCATAAGTTACTCATTTAAAATGTTTATTTTCAAAAGCATATTAATTTAAAATATATTAATATATTTTAACTTATAAATTTTGGAAATTAAGCAAGGAATCATACTTGTTAACTTCGAATAGCACACTATAGAGCAAAGATCACTAGAGTCATAGAACATAGCACATGATGCAACATGCATCATTTTAAACATAATGTTGAATATTATAAAATAATGAATTAAAATATAAATAAGGAAGATTTAGATACATACCACACAAATTTTATGTATTTACATATCTAACACCTAAAGTTAGATATTTACTTATCTAATACTTTCATATGCTTTAAATGGTGTATTTCACTTTTAAAAACTGAGTGATGATGGTACTTTTGATATGATATTAAAGATTGGGGTGTTATATCAAATACAGTTTTGAATGCTAGGCAAAAGAAATCAAAAGCATATCAGATTTAATTGTCATGTAGTTTTTGTAAAAAGAATAAACTATTTATTCGTTCTCCTTGATTACATAAATGTACTATTTATTCGTTCTATGCTTTATTCTGCAAGAAAGTTCATAAGTGGCGTGGTATGATAATTTTGGTGCTGCTGGGAGTAAGCCAACCATAAGATAACCTTCTAAACGATTATTTTTTTTTTTTTTGGGTCTTATTTATTCAGTTATTTGCATGATTTTTCCATACAATAATCCTAATTTGTGTAATCTGTTTTTTTTTTTTTTTGATTTGCAGCAACTTTGTTGAAAATACTTCCAAAATGCAAACAACTGTGTTAGGTGAAAATGGTACGAACGATGAGCACTTTAACAGTTCTGCTGTTCTCGGTAATGGAGTCTTTTTTGTGATTTTATGACGTATCTGATTCACTTGTTGCTCATATTATCAAGCAAACTATCGTTGCATTTAAACCTTTCTGAACACAGATTTCATCCTCAGTTGGGACTTTCTTGTTTCGATGAACTTAAGGTGTTTCGGGTACACTTTAGAAGCATTTTTTGAGTTTCTTGGCTGCAGGATAACTGATTCTTTTAAATGTTGTTCATAGCATTGGTGTTTTTATTATGGACAGAATTGAAGACTAAATATGATCGAGTCATTAACGGCTCTTCTCACTGAGTCATAACGATATCTGTGTTAGAGCCTCATTTCATTATTATGATGACAAAAGCTATCAAGTTCTAAGCCTATTCACTTACCAAGTTCAAATGACTTAGATACATGAGATTTTCTTAACTATAATCGATAGATTGAGGCAAAGCTAAATAGATGATACTCAAGAAAGTTGTTCATCCAGTCAACTAAGAGGATTTCCAACTATACATGCCACAAGTTCTCAAAAGCATACATGTTTGAATATGCAAACTTTAACCAACTAAATTTGAAAAACACAAGTTCCTTCATAGTTCAAGTCTAGAACTTGAACTGATCCTAAAGGTCAATCTCTTTGTGCACAAATATATTAAATTTTTAATGGCTTTTCTCACTCGACAAGCATGAATAAATGAAGTGAGAGTGCCTTTCTTTCTTCTATCTTATGATTAAAGCTATCAAGTTCTAAACCTATTCTACCTGATGTGTTCAGATGGCCTAGATCAAAGACTCTTCTCATTTTTGGTCAATAGGTGAAGGAAAAATCAGAAGAATGCGACAAAATTTTTAAATTAAGTATTAAATAATAATTATTTATTATATTAAGTATGTTTAAAAAAAAATTAAATATAGCATGCCCCATAAGTGGCGATTGGTCACCTCGAGGTGGTAAGTCCGATCCACTTATAGATCTTCTCTGGGTCGTCATCGATAATCGGTCGATTTGGCTCACTTAGGCCGGGCCGATTATCTCAGATCTCATAAGTCGCGTGACTTTCGCTATGATTTTTTAAAAAAAAAAGATGTATTTTTTTTACCAAATGCAAAGCAGTAGTAAAGAAATAATCGAAATGTAAGCTGGTTGCATCAAGCGGTCAAATACTACTAATCAAATGATACAAAAAAGTTTCATTCATAAGCAAAAAGTAAACTCAGGTACAGATGCAGATAAAAGTGAACTATAAAAATATACAAAAACAATTATATAAAATAAATACACCTCTATACACTATTGCCGACGGCGACGTCTATATGCTATCGCAACACTACCTGGAGTATAATGCTCAAGTGGCTGCAATGGACAATCGTGCAGCTGATAGGAGACATCATGTGGTCCCTGAGCCTTGCTTGCAACATCTGACCCCATCTCTGGCTGCGAGTCTCGTAGAGATACTCAATCCTGTGACGATGCAATATCCATATGGTATTGAGACTGGGAGCTCTCTGGAAAAGAAGATGGTCATGGATCAGCATAAGTGGATGGCTCCACGCCCATATGCCGCCGCTGTAGAGCGAGAATCGTAGCCATGACATATGCTCTGAGCGTTTTGGAACTGTAGGAGCGGTGGGTTTTCGATCTCGGATCATGATACAACTACTGCTTATTTATTTGCGAAGTCACATCACGGGCGTCAAAGAAAGGCGAAAGATGCTCTCCTTCTGATAAACCAATTTAAAATGTTACTATGAAAATCTGTAGATACAATAACTAAGTAAATTTGCGAATTGTAGCGTTATCTTAACATGTGCTCGCTCGGCGGTGCTCGGGATAATGCGTCGTGATTGGATCAAGGCGTAAGCAAACACGATGCCACGACCATGACATATGCTGCGAGGAGCTACGTGTCATGTATCATCTACTACGGATGTGATCTTTGCGAGCCTCCCCTGGCGATGTCTTTGTTGGATGATGCGAACTTCGGTCGGTATCCTTTCCTCGCCATCAATTCTTTTGAAACGGGATCCATCGGACATCGGTCGGTAAGTAAGCGAAGAGCATTGGGAAGGTGTCACTCCACCCTCTTCCCATCAATGGAACTTCGTCTAGCGAAGCTCGCTAGGCAAATATCAAAGAGGCGACCTCTAATCTGAATGTCGTATGGCTTCCAAGTCACCTGCATTTGTTAGTGGATGGCGTATGATAAAATTCGGTGAAAATAAGTTATATCAATTACATGGCTCGTAGCATCCCGCCCTTTTCTTATCATGGCCAGTACAAATAGATTTAGCGTGATTCCAATTTTAGCCCGCCGAATCAGATTGAAATAATGTTGGTCTCCACGGAAAGTCGCTCCCAAGGAATCGAAGACACTAGTCATGTTGGCCCTCCTCGGCCTGGTAGACTCGTGTAACTCCCTATATGAGTATGTTAACACTGCGCCTCCTACCGATAATGTACTAAATATGTGTAGATCTTAACAACGGCAGCAAATCACGACCACGGATGTATGGTTGTAAGAAACTCCTAAGAAGGAACAACACATATGCTCGTACATGTCTGCTAAAGTCCAACTCTGGGAGGTCTGCGTAGGACTCTCTGAAAAATGTTCATAACCACGGCGGCATGCGGCAGATACGTCTGATCCGAATGTCGATTGAATGGGTCGATCGGGTCATGATACACAGTGTCTGGAATGGGATGTCCACTCAGTAGCTCATCGCAGCAGTCAGGCCAGCTCTACCACCGCTTCCCCTATCCATCAACGATCGGCCCGACAATCGGTGGGTCGTCTATGCACAAACCCAAGATCATTGTAATGTCTTGCAATGTCTTGCAATGTCGTTGTCATCTCTCCTATAGTGAAATGGAAAGTGTTGGTCTGGGGGGACCGACGCTTAATTAACGCTGTCAACATGTGATGGTCAAGTCTGATATATCTCAACTGGCTAACACAGTAAAGTCCAAGTGTGCGGAGGGCAGCTATGAACTATGGACACGTAATGGGCCACTCCCTAAGCATCAGAAGATGAGAAGCTGTCTCCAAAATAGTCCCCTGCAATATGAAGAAATTGTTGTTAGGCCAGGTAGAACAATTGAAATATTATAGACAAAAAATAAACTTGAAAGTAAATTCATACCGTATCTGGATGCGCGACCCTGTGTCTGCCATGCAGTAAAGTTATGTTAGGATGAACCTCTACAGGTGCAGGATCTGGTACATCATCGGCCATCTCGCCTCTCTGACGTCTAGTCGATTACGGAAAACTCCCCATCGCATGAAAAGAACAAAATGACAATTTATTAAAGTACTATTACATTAATAGAAACAAAGAAAATCTATGCAGCTTCAGTTAAAATATTTTGCAACACTATCTAAACTAACCTCCTACTAGTAGGGTTATGTGGACACGATGTTCGGTAATTATCAAATAATTTGCAGATACTGTACATGCGATTGCTTTGTGCTGCCCTCTCGTCCATTGTGTTCTTGTACCTACTTGATCGTAGCCTCCCTGACCTATAACTTTAACCACTAGTGGCATTAAAGAATACAAACCCCGGTCGGCATCGTAGTCTGGCCAGGTATTTTGATCATGCAAAACGTGAAAATTCGAAGAGTATGTATGCCCATACATTGACATGGTGTAATATTTTGACACATAAGCCAAATGATTCAATCTCCTATGGACTAGAGCTGTTATAGAATGACTAGATGGTATATGATAAATCAGCTGATCCGCTGTGAAGTCAACTCTGAAGGAGCGACAATTCCTGTCAAATACTTGTACTTCATTCGTATTAATATTGATTGGTTGTGGATAGTGTCTGGCCTCACGCTCAAATTTGCTGAGCACTGTCTGTGTTCTAGGAGAGAATGTGAATTCAGTAGTCGGTTCTCCCGAATCAATGGTACTTTCCTGCTTATAAAATAAACTCACAATGTTATAGTAAATAGCAGTGATCATTGCTTGAATCGGTAGTTCCCGTGCACGTTTAAGTACCCCATTAAAACACTCTGATGCATTTGTCGTCATAGTACTGTAACGCTTTCCGCCATCGTGAACCAATGTCCACTTGGACACATCACGATCTACTACCCACTAGTATGCTTCAGGTTTAATTTTTTTTATGCCTGTCATGTGACGGTTGAATATGCTAATGTCATCTGTGCTGTCAGATATGTACATTTTCTTACACATAAACTCAACATCCACAATATCCATCTTCTTCATTGCTTTCTTGAAGTTTTTCCTAAGATGTCTTAAGCAATGACGATATGCGGCCCATGGAAAAACATAACGGCATCCGCGTACCATCCTGAATGCTTATCTGAGATTATACATAAATTGCTCCTTACTGAAATAATAGGCAACAGCTACTGTATGCACATAATGAACCAGAGCTAGGATTCATTGTTCTCAGATTCAAACCACAGCAAAAGAAAGCGGAAATAGTCCATTGTTCGCATCAATACCAATAGCTGTGAGTAATGTACCTCGATATTTGCCTAGTACGTCCATCCATCGAGACAGGCGACAAAATCTCCAACCGTAATCGATGGTCCAAAAGCCGAACAATTTCAAACATGCATGTATCGATGATAAAATTCAAAAGCGTTCAGCGGCCTGAGCATAATGAATCCTTAAATAGGCCTAGAGAGCGACATGACTCCTCCCAACTGCCAAATATTGCTTTGATACTCTTATGCCTCGCATCTCAAGCCACTTTAAAATTAAATTTCGATTTCATTCTTCCTTTGATCTCTCTAGGTTTCAAGTCTATTTGAAATCGTATAATTGGCATTATGAAATAAGTAATGAACTTAGAATAAGCGATGTCTAGAACCGATAGTGGTAGCATGTGTGGTTGATATCCTCCAAGCACCTCCCAACCTCTTGCTTCTGCTATAGTGCATGCGTCATTGGCAAGATATGCTAGGATTACTATGTTGAGCACATATAACAATAAATTTCTTCGATTGAAGTGGGATGGCGAACATTATTAAGAATTGATCAGATTCGCTGAAGCTTCTTCTTATTTGAGAAACACATACCTTCATATATAACTCTGGAACTTGATGTCAAAAGTTGAACTATCAGATGGACCATCAAACACAATATCTGCATCTCAATCTTTTGCGATTTGGCATATGCGGACATAGTCATTATCGCTAATCATAACATCGTCATTTGATAAATTCCGGATTGAATGACTCCGAATAAGCTCGTGACCAACATTGATGTCACATAAATTGTCATTACCCAGTAAAGAATTCTCCTCAGCATCACTATCATCAGATGCATTGCTTGGTTTGCTATTCATCGTTTCGTACTCGTCATCTGGTAATAGTCCAGAAGAACTAGGTTGCTCATGCAGTTGTGCTTGAACAGGCAGCTCAGTTTTGTATTAAAAAGTTATAATCTTTTAAAAAATAGAAGATACCCTAAACAAAAAAAAAAAATGAAGACACTAACACTACTGTTGAGGTAAATTATTTTTATTTACGGTCGTCATAATCGTTGCGGTTCAAGTTGTGAACTCATGAGCATAATCGGACTTGTATATTATCTTTGCATGACATCGATTAGTTCTTTTGTTTATTTTTTCACATAAAGAATTAATGTAAGCTTCATCTAATCTGATCGCACTTCATCATCAAAATAGTAGAAATATGTATCCCGTCGAGAAAAATGACGTCTCCACTAAGAAGTTATCAACGTCATAATGCAGATCGAGCACTTTCGCTTTAAATCTCCTAAGCTGGCCGAAACTCGCATGGGCGATTTTTATCCAGATAATTTGGAATGAACTGATCATCAACGATCAGTTGACCGTCATAGAAGAGAATTAAGGAAACGAGCTCCTGACTCATTCTACTATATGCTCAGCCACCAAATTTCTAACAAAATTTAAAAAGCTGTGATGAAAAAGCAACAAAAGAGAGCATACTACTGCAATCTTTAAAAGAAAAGCAAACACCAAAGTTGTGATGAAAAAGCTGTATAAGCAGCTTCAGACACAAAAGACATCTTCAGAAAGAACGACAAAACCATAGAAAACCCATAACAGACCACAAGCAGTAATAGAGACATGATGAGCTTCACAATCCTAATAATCATCACCCTCATCACCCTCATCACCTAAGGAGTAGAATAAAGTTCTTCCCCACCTTCGAAGTTCTCTTTCCATTGTTGCCTCGAATGAGAAAGCGAAAAAAAAAAACTTCTTTCCAACTAGCAAGGGAGCTCGTGAGCTGCTGGAGGCAGCCATTCTGGAGTCGAGCGTGAAAGTGTGTGGGGGAGGGGGGGACCGGATTCTGACCCTAAAGCAAGCGAGAACGCGACGCAGCGGGGTCGGGATGTCGAATGAGCTTCTGGTCGGATGTCGAAGAATGTCAGCCGGTCTACAGGTGAATTTACTGAAGCCGCTTGATAATCAGTTATTTGGCCATAAGTGATTGGCCATCTCAATCATAAGTATCGCCATAAGTGGACCTATGTCATCTTGGCAGTGAGGTGGCTGACCAGTCGCCCACTTATGGGGCGACTGTACCTATATTTAATTTTTTTTTAAATGTAATTAATATAATAATTAATTATTATTTAATACTTAATTTAAAAATTTTGTTGAAGAATGCTCCTTTCTCAATATGGCATTAAGTTGAACTTGGTTTCATTGCCAAAGTAATGTGTCAACCTTCTTCAACAATTCGAATCAAGAGTAAAGCAATGACTGAAGGAATTTCTTTTTTACATCAAGTCGAGCAAAGCAAGGAGTTGTTTTGAACTTTGTAGAAAACTCAAGATTGAACTTAGAGAACTTAATCTTTAATAAGTTTATCAAAGCACTAAAAAATAGGTCAATGATTTCACATCATTGGCCTAACACAATCGAACGAGAGTTGGGTCATCAATGCACATCTAAAGGCGTAGGTTAGAACGTATGCTTGTTTCTCCTAACAAGTCAATAACGATAAATCAGGTTAATCTATTCATCAAGTCTATTAAACACTAAACTAGTATAGAAGAGACTTTAAATCTCAAATCTATCAAAAAGATATTGCCAGATCCATATTATATGCAAATCATTGAATCAATGATAACCTTCACTACCTCAACATGTCACACCTTAGCTCAAGAGTTTGGAATACCAAGGTGGGAACGGATGATCAGACGGAAAAATTTTTAATTAAACACATCTAAAATAATACAAATTATAGAATATATTCCAAATCCATAAGAGCCAACTAAAAATCCAATCCACATAGTCTCATGTCTGTTTAAAAGTATAAACATCTACAATTAAAATTATATAAAAAATAAACTTAATTAATTACCTATCTCTTGAAGTCTCTATGTATCTATAAATAAAATTCTCTCTTCTTTTATTCATTTAATTAGAAGGATTACTTGAAAATTTACAATAACTAACAAATGAATTACATATTCAGTGGATAAATATATTTTTATATTAGAATAATTCAAAAATATAGAAAATAATATGCATGAATAGTTTGAGTAACAATTGAACATGTAGGTATTGTATAGTTAAACAGTTCAACATAAAAGAGATGAGTGAAACAAATATTTCTTAATTTATTTGGAATTTTTATTTTTATTATTTTCAATCAGCACAGGAGTCGTCCTATAAGAACCTTTTCTAAAAAGAAGTTTTTTCAAACTCATCCAATGAATGGGTAATCATTTTCATATCTATTTTATTTACATGCATGAGTATATTGAAGCTATAAAAGAGTGAACTCTATCATTAAAGTATGCACATTCATAACATAATTATTAATTCATTTTCCATTAAATTTCATCAATTATATCATGCATTGAAGCTGTTCATGTTGGTTTCAAAATATCTGAAAAAATGAATTTGTACTAGAACATATGTAACAATAAGATGACTAATATTGAAGTTATCTATTTAATATGAAATATATAAAGACATGCATAAACAACTGTAGTAAAGAAGTTTTTCTATCACATCTATTCATAGATGAAGACATTAAATATTGAGAAAGAAGTAATTTTACTATAATGAAGGAACATATTTATCTATTTTAACGTGAAATTTCTTGGGTCTTCTTCTCTTTGAAAATTATTTCTTTAATTGAAGTGTTTATAAATAAGAATATTAGTTTAATCAATAAGTATAATTACATATGTGTATATATTATTGAAACATAAGTTTCTCTTATAATAAAATTTTTTGTTCTCTTTTTCTAAATTAGTTATTTGGAAACATTTAAATTTTTAAATCTACTTTTCTTTTATTTAAATTGTTGTTATTTATATCTAAAATATTTTAATTTACTTAGTTCTATTGTCAATTATTATACTCAATTTATTCATTATTAAATTTAAATTATGGTTCAACTAATATACAAATAACATAACTATTTATTATTCTTCTTTTTCTCTCAAATTTATTTGTGGGAAAATCTATCTTCTTCTTAATTTCTCAATTAATTATTTAAATTAATTCCTCTTTTTTATTCACCTCATAATATTAGATTTCTACTTTTAAGATCCACAAGAAAAACTAGTTTGTTTATATTTATTAAGCTAAATATTAATCCAATATTTAAGATTTTATTTTACATATAAATATTTTATGTTTTAGTAAATTGAATTTGATCTATACTATACTAAAAAAAGGGTGAAATTGTGCTCACTATTTTATTAATAAAATCAATGATATTATCACTACATTCATCTCATCCATAAGCTTCAAATCTAGCATTCATTCATAGGTTTCAATTTAGTTGATTTTGTTTTTATTTTTTATTTTTCATGATTTTAAGCATAAATAAAGCATAAGCTATGTAGAAATAATATCATAAAATTATACCTATATGTTTGTTGAATTCACTTCTTTCGGCTGATTTTTCTTGTTTGCCTTAATTTCATTCAAAATTGTGCTGAATTTCTCTTTTTGCCTTAATTCCCTAATCAATTTAATAACCATTCATTCAAAATTGGTTGACAAAATGCACTTTCTGCTACAGGAAGCAAGAAGGCTAAGAGACAAAGACAACCAGTATCATCAATTGTGGCAAGGGGCAGTTCCAGATTGAATATGGCCAACAAAAATGTATGCAACGTAAGCTATAGACTTCCTGATTTTTAGTGCCAATCTTCACTTGATATATAAATTTTGTATTTTTATGTTTCAGGCTGCACGAAGTGCTCGACCACAAAGAAAATAGAAGTTCTTATGCCATAGATACTTCTGGTTCCTGCCTTCCTTTGTCTAATCGCATAAATTTATAATATATGAACCAGCAGCTCTTCCAATTTATATATATACAGTTAAACTCTTGCGAGTTTGTGATATTTCTTTGTTTAAATTAACTTCTCATATCAGATTTAATACTTTAAAAGACTGGCTTACTGATCCCACATGTCAGGAACTTTAGAGCAAGAGCTAGATTGAATCAACAAAGATATGAGAATGAGGACACCAGATATGTTTGCTCTTAAAATTAGGACACATGCTTATTTGATATGATATTATAAAATATAATTTATATAATTTATATAATTTGTAAGTTTTAAAATAATATAATAATCATATAAATTATATAAATATTAAATAAGGTAAAAAAAATTTAATGTTTCAAGGATAAAAAAATATTGATAATAAATAATGTAATTAAATAAATAAAGTTTAACATATTATCTTTAAATTATGATAGTAGGAAACGAAAGTTAAAAATTATAGAAGAAAATAATATAATAAAAAGTAATAATACTCAGTAATAATATATTGGTATATTTACATAACACAATTTTTATATATTTATATATCTAGTATTTAAACTTAATTTTAAGTGTTAGATACATAAATGCATAAGAATTATGGGTTATGTAAATGCCTCTAATATAAAATTTAGAGTTATTAAATTTGGTTTTATCATTAGGTTATGATTTGGAGAATTTTTATCAAAGGTAGAATTTAAGGAGATGAGAATAAGTAAAAAAGCTTATGTTTTCTTATATATAGTGTTCAACTCAACAATGATATATAAAGTATTATATTTATTAAGGTGCTTATCTTATTTAAGAATAATGAAGCATTCTTTTAATACTCACAGGGAATGCCATCATGAAAGGGAATGTTAATAAAGCTATATATGAATATAATGCACTATGAGGTCATGGCCTTAAAAGAATGGCTTAACCTAGTACATTATTATTGGATGTGCTATATCATAATAGTGTTTGGCCGATGTGCTATATCATAATAGTTTTTGGCCGATGGATAGAAATATATGGTGTGTTGGAGAGAGATCAACAAAAATAATGAATTGAAAGAGCAACAAGGTGCTAGCAAATATATTTTGTTATTATTAATGAATAAAATTATAAGCAATATGTAAGTATTATATTTTAAAGGGTAGGTTATATTAATTATTATTATTATTATCAATTAATTTTCAAGCTCATTTTTTATTTTTTATATTTAATTATTGATCATAAGTTAGTGTGTAGAATTGATGAAAAAAACTTCAATAAATTTGTTACACATAATTCTTATCCTCTTCTGGTTAGTGATGTAGAGCAAGTGGTGCTAGACTAAGCACTCGGAGTTTTGCATGTTGGAGATGAGGATAACCTTATCTACATGAACTATTTCATCTGTGCTGGAAAATTTTACATTCGCGAATGTCCTCCTCATTATCTCCTATTCCTCCTTTCCTTTCTGTAGTGGAAAGAAGAGTAGATAAATGAGAAGAATACACGGGAATATAAAATTGCCTTGGTATGATATTATGTAAATTCGCAGATTTACTTATTAGGGTGATCAGGTACGATATTGAGGAGATGTGTACTATCTCGAAAGATAGAAGTCACCATCCTTCAATGGACATAATCACTAAAATAAGGACTTCTAAGGACGTTAGGTCTTCGAGGTATATCAGAGATTATTCTCTTAGTTTACATGAAAAAGTAAAATAAGATTTATTTTAAACTGGGTTCGTTAAGTTCCCTATAGGGGCAAGCCTTCATAATTAATTACATCCTAAGGAACGGGAATTCTTTAGGGAAACTCTCGATTAAGGCAAACGATCATTGTCTCTAAAGATTTTAATATGAAAGGGACTATCAATCGATTAGCTTGTTTTTGAAGATCAAATTGAATTGATCAAAGGAAGAGTTATTATCGAAGCCAAATGAAGATAAATAGGAGATGCTCACGATACTAGGAAACCTAGCGAGCATCTCAAACTATCTAATGATTGAATTTTACATTTTTAAAATTGATTTAATTTGTTTGAGTTGAATTTTTCATTAGAAATTTAAGACTTATAATTACATAACACAAGATTATGGAAATGCCTAAGAGGCGATGATTTAAGCTTATGGCCTACAAAGTGGAGAAGCAACCTCAGAACCTAAATCTAGGGAGCGTTGGCAAGAGCTAAAAGCACAATCTAAATCTAAGGTGAAAAATGGGTATTTTGGTTTGTCTCCACAAGAGAGGACAAACCGCCCGACTGCTTAGACTTAGAATTGTCTGGGGGTAGTTGCCAATTAACTCCTCCTACGATTTTAAATTCATGTAGGCAAGGCATATGCTTTATGCAAGATAACTAGGCTGTTATTTATTTAAAAAGAGTACGTCCTTAAACTCACTCCCTAAAGAGACTAGATCATGTAAAGGGCATGTTTCAAATGACCTAAATCTAATACAATTCATATTTCATTTTATTTTCATTAATGGACAATCATTTTGACTCAGGCTAATATGATTCATATGCATAATGCATGAGAAATGAGGTTAGGGGCCAAAATCAACAAGAAAGGAGGTGCATTTCCACCATGGCTCTCACAGGTCAAGTCAAGTTTCTCTGGAAAAAGCCCTCCAATCAAGAGTGAAACAAGATGCATTTGTGCATGATGTTATAAAAGAAGTACTCATCTAGCTAAGGGGTTGTTAATTCTTTTATCTTGATTTTAAACCTAAGTTTTAGGTGAGGTTATGAGTTCTTTATTTTTAGCTTTGAGTTGTTAGATTTGGTAGAAAATTTATTTTTTTCTAAGAGCCTAATCATCCGGGTCATACATAAAGCAGGGAAGAAATTAGAAAAAGGATGTCACTTAATGCACAAGCTAAACAAATCATAAATCAATTTATAAAGCTAATCGTAAAAGAATAAGAGGTCATTGTGGTCGGGTACCACCGCACAAATTCGAAAACAAATTGGTTAGTCGAGCTCTACCACTATACAACTTGAATTACAAATGAATTAAATACAATTAAGCAAGGAATTCATTGTTATGGGGGTCTTCAAGCTTCATTTCTACATTCTTATTTTCTTCTTTCTTATTTGGTTCTTCTTTTGGATGGTTGGAAGGTGGATGCTCCAAAGGCTTCACATGGTGCATAAGATAAGATCTTATGACCAATGTTTATCCTAATCCCCATAATAATAATTCCAAAATCCTAATTGTAAAATTTACATGAAAAAAAAAGAAAATCTAGCTAACATCTGCAAAACAGAGATTAGCTAAACAAATTACCAAATCTCAAGCATGTATATTGGACTTATCACCCCACATATGGGTGACTAAATCCATCTAGTCTATTGGATTATGCTTAGGGGTATAAGCACCTACACAGCAAAAATATTTATATTTTAATTTATTATAACGCCCCTTAAGCACAATCCCCTATAGAAAATAATGGTTAGACTAAGATCCCCTACCATTCATTCTACGCACATTCATCTTAACATCCAGTCTAAAACATATATCACAAAATAAAAGCAAGCATCAAACCAAGCACCGTGCTAATATAAATCTAGAAGTGATGACTTAAGTTAGAATTTTTTAAGTGTAAAGCAAGTTTAACTTAGAGGAGAGTTTCATTTAAGTATTTTGGTTATTTTGGGTTGATTTTATTTCATGTTTTGATTAGGTTCAAGTGAATTCTACAATTAATTACTATGTTGTGAAAAGAGGGAAAGAGAAGAAAACTTTTCTTTCCTTCCTTAACTTAAGTAATCTTTAAAGCTAATTCATGTTTTAATTTTGTTTAGTTAATGTTTTAATTAGGAGTTTTAATTAATCCTAAGTTTAGATGAACTCTAAATAAATTAAATAAAATGTATTAAATTCACAAAATATATATGACTTCATTTCTTTCCCAACATATATAACATGCATATGAATGAGTCTTAAGCATATCTATACATACAAATGAGAATATTTAACACACTTTATGATGCATGCTAAGTGATTCATTTAAGGAAATTTGAAAGTTTATGATGCATGATTTTCATTAAGTAGAAAAGGGATTTCTTATTCAATTTTGACATGCACACATGAAAGTAAGAAAGACATAAGTGAGTACAGCATCATTCATCATTGTTAACCAAAGGTGTAAGGTACAAGACCTACTTAGGGTTAAAATCTTTGCAACCTCAAGATTGTCCAGACTAATATACCATTTTTCTTAAATAGAAGCATGTGTACAAAAGAAATGAATGGAAAAGAAGGAATGCAAAAATTTGTGTTAGTTGATTTATTTTGTTTAAGCAATTATGTGTGCAAGCATGGGTATCCTTCTTAAGTGATAGCATAGGAATGAATAGGATATGGAATTAGGCAAGTGTTAGGTTCTTTTCAAATGAACCATACACATTGCCAAATCCTATTCAAAATTATACTAAAAGAGAAGAGAAGGAGAACCTGCACTAAGCACACCCTTATATTTTACTCATATACAAACTTATAATTAAGATATAATTAACACACTTTCAATTTTGATAATTGATTCATATATTTTGAAAATAATTTGATATTAATAGTGATAATAATCACTCATATCCTTACTTTAGCCAACACATGCAATTTGACATAAAGAAAATATTTTCATTTTAAATTTGATTTTTGAAAAGCATGGATGCATGAAACCATATGACATACATATTTAGCATGTTGGGGAAGAACTAAAGCAATGAAATCATGTAAATACATTCACTTTAATTAAATCCTAAAGACAATCTTATGAAATAAGAAAACTTAAAATAAATCAAAGTTTATTTAATATGATTTTTGTTTGATTTTGAATTTGATTTAATTTTGAAAATGTGGATTGAGTTTTCTATTCCTAACCCATTCCCATATATGTTTGATATTTTTGTTTAATTTTTAGATGATTAGATTCATTTTAGATTTTAATTATGTTAAGGTATGAATTAAACATGTTAATTAACCCTTACATATACCACCTTAGCATAGTTAACCAAATAATTATGAGCTAATGAGATGACATAAAAACTCACAAGGAAATTAAATTTGCGATGCACCTAAGAAGAAAGAGGTCTAATGCAATTTGGCTCATGATTAATGGTTAATTAAGCTAAGGGGTTTAACTTAAGTAATTTTAAAACACCCCTCACACATATAAGTTGAGTTTTGATTTTCTTAGTTGAACTTAGGCTCTTGAACACCTAAGCATCTACCCAATATAGATTAATTACGTTCTGGAGAGTTTTAGAATTTTAAGAAATTAATTAAGAGTGTAATTAGTGAATTAACCCTTAATTAAAAGAGGATTAAGAAAGAAAAGGGGTTTTAGGGAATAGCTTTGGGAAATGCCCCAAAATTATTTCCTAAACCTCCTATTCACTGGATCAAACCTTAATCAATTTCAATAAGGGATTAAAACACTAATCAAACCCTTAATTATTCTTAATTACCTAAAAGGAGTAATTAGAAAATGCATCAGCAATTCCCCTAATTAAGCCATCAATAAATCCCAAGAAAACTAGGGGAGGAAGAAGTCATCCCCCAAAATATACCCAAGAAGTTTGAGATTAATCAAAGGACTAATTAGGGAGTAATTAACAAATTAATATTTCCAATAAAATCTAAAATCAGAGAAAGATATAATTCAAAATACATTAAAATCAATTTTAGAATATTCTAGATTGAATTTTCTTTTAGTGACAATTTACCTCATTTTTTTTATTTTTTTAGAGAGATATGAATTTTTGAAGTTTAGAGGATTAATTAGAATTAAATAAATACTAATTAATCTTTAATCCACGCAACAATGGAGTCGATGCTTTCCATGCGCAAAGCAAAGTGGTGACTTAAACGTCACATCATCACGTGGATAAAGTGTTATATGCTTTTCTGTCGTCCGATCAAGGATCGATGAGATTAAAGTCGCCATTAAAGGGATTAAATCATTTGCATGTGTTAATCTTGACCATCCATCCAAAATGCGTGGATGGATGCCGAGATTATCCCCGCCAAAACCTATGATTCATGGAACCATGTTCTAGTTTCAACTGAAGCTCGATTGAGCTCAATTGGATGAAACACACCATCTAACCCTAATGACATCACATCTTTGAAATTTCATGCCTTTAAAATTTCTTTCACAAAGGACCAACACACATGGAGTTTAGTGGTTGCAAAATGTCTAACCTCATTGGAGGTGATCACCGATGCTCGATTCCCTTGGAGGAGCTTCGTCTAGTTGAGATGAAGTTGTGGTGAAAGTCTCGAGGTTAAGTGGTAGCTCTATGGACCAACCCTCCAGCTCTTGCTTTGATGGAATTAGACCTCCCCTTGCCTTTGGAACTTGAGAGAGAGCTAGAAAGCTCGACTTGGCCCCTCTGTGGAGTGTTGCAAAGAGAATTTGATTAAATTGGAGTGTGAAGTTTGAATCAATGGAGGTCCCTATTTTTTCAAGGAAAATCGAGAATGGAATTCAATCCTTCTGAGAGCTTAAGATCACTCAAGAATGCTTCCTATCACTCCCTTACTCAATCACAATGAGGGAGAATTGAAGTGAATTAGGGGAGTATATCTCCCCATGGCAATCGGATGGTCAAGCTATGTATTTTGATCCAATTTCCAAGATTGAAGGTTGTTGAGCTTGAAGTTTGCACATGGTTGCCAAGGGAGGGGAGTGGTAACCTCCCATGTGCTTCAAATTGAGTGGAGGAGGTTTTTCCATATGGCCAATTTGAGCCATGGTTTTGCCTTGGGTCAATTTGGTAACCCAAACCCATTGTTGGGTGCACCACTCTCCATGTTTACTTGACCTATTAGGAAGTATCAAGTATATATGAAGAGGACTTGACCAAATTCCCATGGATTTGACCAAAAATTTGTTCTATGGCCTAGGGTAGAAATGGTCATACTAATTTTTGAATTTGGACATGTTGGGTGTGTAGAGAAAATAGGTTTGGCCAAGTTTCATTGAATTTGGAGTTTATTTGATATGGTTTGGCTCATGTTGACCCATTTAGGTCAAAATGGGTCAAAATAGGTCAACTTGGGTCAAGTTGACCAATTGGTCAAATGGGGTCAAACCAAGGGTTGGGTCAAGTTCATATGACCATTTGAAATATTTTAGTGGCTTTGGTTTGGCTCAATTTGGTTTAGTTTTGAGTTTGGCTCATATAACTTCATTTAGGTCAAATGAGTCAAGTTGATCAATTTGATCCATTTGACCTATTTGAGTTAGGTA